>OY288277.1:91425974-92630974 GCA_958450335.1 Hibiscus tridactylites
TATACATTTAAGAACTTTGAAATTGTCAACAGTAATACATGCTTGTCTTACCGACATAGGGTTGGCAAATGGTGGCTCCACTGGTTTTGTCGCGGTGGTGTTGGCATTCGACTGCTCTCTAGAATTGGGTAGCGGTCTGACATCATATAGTGGTATGGCATCAGATAGCGGTCTGGCATCAGATAGTGGTCTAGCATCATCAACCTCAGCCTCTTCTTTCCCTACTTCCTTGGGTTCACATGCTGGCACTGATTTCTCTTCCTGGCAAATAATTGGATGGTTGCTTATGTCTTCTTAGTTTGGAATTTCAGAATCCCCTTGAACTAGTTGTTGTGGCTTGTTCTTTAGGATGTTCAAAATTAGTGTCATGTGATTTTCAATTTTTCTGCTTGTTTCTTCAATCTTTTGACGTTGAGCATCCATTCTATCTTTCACATCATCCTTGAAGTGTAAGTTCTCTTGCCAAGACATGTGTGTTGTATCAGAAAAATTGTAATCATCATATAAGTCTATTTGATCATCGTACGAGTAACTCAGCTGATGTTGAAGACTATTTTCCATGACATATGTGTTGAAGCCACAATGCTATTATCGTAAGCAAAAATGCCAGCTCCTTGATCATACCATGTAAAATTTTGCTGGTAATGTCATCAGCTGTAAGCTCCAATATGGTCTCTAATGCTCATTCTCCGATCCTCCATGTTCCTAGAAGTACCTAAAATAAATAAAAGTAAAAATAATGAGAAAAATAAATAATAAAAGGAAAATAATCATAAACCAAGACAAAGACAATTAAAAATCAAAACAATCAATTCTGTTTCAATCCCCAATAACGACGCCAAAAACTTGTTGACTCGCGTGAGTCTTGGCAAAAGGGATAAAAAATGTGTTGGAAATGTAGTAAAGACAGTGCCAAAGATTGAGTCTTTTGCGTGCAAGTATATACGGTCGACAAGTAATACAACAATAAGTTGAGTATCAATCCCATAGAGATTGACTTGGAATTCGATTGCTTTGAATGTTTACTTGTTGTGGAAAAAATTTGTTTATGTTCGAAATGGTTTTGAAAATAATGAAAAGGCAAGAAAAGTAAAATAAGATAGTGTTGGCAAGGAGAGTGCCAAATGATTGATGAGTGTTGGCAAGGGATGCCTGGTTTTCACGCTATTCATGCCATGTCGGCTTTCAATAATGTAATACCTTGGCATTGATTGCTGAGCAGATTCAAGTTGGAAAAGCCTCTCTCGATGGTTATTGCCCTAAATTGTTCATGTAAAACCCCTTATATCTCTATAGTGAATGTTTTTTTCTTAAAACAATTTGATTAAGATCCAATTTGTACTCTTAAGGGGTAGATTTCACTTCCAAAGTAAGTTCATCTACTTGAACATCTACTCTCGAAGCATCTCACCTTAGTATCCAGCAACTCGATCGTTGCCACCCACGTCTGTTAAGATATTGAGGTTCAATAGGCCAACAGTGCCATCTCTCGCTTGGCACAATATTTAGAAAACAGTAAAGTGTGCCAAATAGAAAAAAAAACAATGCCGAAGGATTTTAATTATTAAAAACTTAACATAAAAACAATTTTCAACGCAAACATCCCCCGCCAACTATTAAATTAGTTCACGGTGAAAGTATCAACCAAAATAACTTTAACATTTTGCAAACACATCATCATTTAAAAGAAAATAAAAACAATTAAACAGAGAGAATGGGACAAGAATAGGTCTCTCGATGCAGCCCTTCAAGATCTAAGCCCTCGGCCAAGCTGGTCAAACCATGTCTCCTTGGTGCATCTGGTATTCGATGGACTACTCTCCACCTCTCCTTGAATGCTTGCTTGATCGTTCTTTAAATAGGTGTGCGAAGAAGCCCTATGATAAGCCTTTGCATTTGAAATTTGAATGCTCAAGGGATAAGGCTTGTGATCACCTTTATCCAGATTTGAAGTGATAAGCTGGTTTTCAGTGCGAAGAATGGATCGAGACTTGCTTCCCTTTCCTGGCTGTCCGGACTCATTTCCCCAGCTTTAGTGCTTACCATAGACCAAATCTTTTCTAAGAGATTTCCAGTCCTCTCGAATCTGGATTCCAGGTTGTCCATTCTATCTTCAAGTTCTTTCCTTTTAGCTTCCCATCCTTGAGCAACTGCTGGTTCTGCTGGAAGAGAGACCCCAGTGCCCTCAGTCATGTTCAGATTCTTCTTTTGTTTTCCCAGCTTGGCTTTTGGATTAATAAAACCGAGCTCTGATTACCAATTGTTGTGGATTGAATCGAAAAGAAGAAAGGATTTCAGAAACAGAGAGAATTGGTAGGAGAAAAGAATTGTGTATTCATTCATTCGATAGGAAAAAACAAGTTTTTACAACGTTCTCATATTTAGCTGGATTACACAGTACATTGACTAATTATTTTTGGATACCTGTGCAGGTCAGGATAGCAGGTATAACCGTCTTGCCTCATCGGCTATTTCAGCTCTATTTCCTCACGTGTTTGTGGGCCGTAGCCAATTGGATTATCTGTTGGTCGAGAAGGCCCAAAAGTTGCTTTAATTCCAACGTGTCGTTTTGTTCCTCTGTTTTCAAAAGTGTCTTGCCGCTCGATCTTTTCCCACTTGCAGCTTCACCATTCAATTTCCCCTCTTTCAACTTCGATTCTTCCTCAATTGCCATAAAATTATATTTCTTTATTTTTCATATTCGAATCAACCCTAACCAATTTCTTTCCATTTTGCTCTACAGGGCTTCGGTCGGAAGGGTAGAAGTCGCAGCGGTGCACCGCGGGCCATGGCTAGTCGATCATGTTCAGCACCTTTGGGATGGTTTGGTGTCGTAGTTTTCGACGTTGGAGCAGCCATGACGCTGCTCGATTGCTTCCTCAATGCCCAAACTACGAGCGCGTGGGCAGCAGGCGCGGGATGAGGCTGAGCGGGCACGTGAGGCACACACGCATTGTAACCCCCTGGACACGCCTATGCGTTACAACGGATCCTAGGAAGTCACATTAGGGTCACAAGAGTGACCCACAGTAAAAATACACGAGAAAAAATGTTTTTATTTTCTCAAAACACTTATTAAACTGTAAAATCAACTTCTGTTTAAAATACTATTTTAGAAAATCATTTAAACACATAACAAAAAATTTCGAAAGTGTTTTACAGACACTGTCATAAAACAATACATGACATACATGACATACATGCCCACTAACTATACAGTATCGTACTCCAGAGGCAACACCGAGGGAACTCCTAACATTGATGTCATGCTATATTCTTTTAACCTGCGATAGTAAAAATAACGTGAGCTTGGAAAAGCTCAGTAATACAGAACTACCAAAAGATGCTATAAGTTCATGTAGATATATGGTAGGCATAACATTTTCATGATGTTCCAAGCAGTGACATCCCTCTTTTCCTTTCTGTTATTTTAGGGTAACGTTATACTTGGGATTAACGGTACTTGTTCTTTATTCAATCATCGAGTAACAAACGAGAATTATATAAGTTTCTAGCTTACGAAGATGAAAACAACGAGTTTAAAGTCTAGTGTGTCCCAAATAGTGCATATCAAAAAGGCATAAATGCATACCAATCATATTATGAGAACACATAACAATTCAATGCAAATGTTCAAGTACATACAAGGGTTTACTAGTAACTACCCTCCAATCTTACACCAATATGCAGTCCCCCAGAACTGCATCCATAAGGACTTACCCTAGGCCCGATGGGCATAAGTGCCACCTAAGGGGCTGCCTTAGGTCCATAAGGATTTACCCATGCTAAAGCATCTGTACCTACTCAATGGGTGACCTTGAGTCCATAAGGATTTACCAGCTGGATCAAGGCTGTACCGATAGAGACTTCATAATATAACCCAACAGTATACCTCAGATAGTAATCGGTGTTCAGATTCCAGACATGAGTAACATAATACATGTGACAGACATTCTATTCAGAGTATCATAAACATAAGATTCATGCTTTTGATAGATAAATGGGCATACCATTGAGCAGAGTAGACATGCAAACATATTGTACCATCATAGGTCAAACTAACAGATCATATTATCAAGTTCATCAGACAGTCAGACAATACCATCACAGATCAAGCAATCACATAACAATTATACAGATTGAGCAGACATACATCAAGTAGGCAGAGAATGTCATCATATATCCAGTTCATCATTTCATCTCATTTTTCAACATAGTGATGCAATCTCAATAACAATTGAAATGTTCATCAAACGTAATATTATTCATGATTAAATCATTATACAATCCAATCAACAGAATATATCACACATGGAACACACTAGGTGGGACATATCATTTCTTGGAGATACTTGGCATTTACGGAAGGGGACACATTAAACTTTTGACAATTTGAACAGATTTCTGAAATGTGGCCCCTATTAAAAAGGGTTCATACTAACGGTTTAACCCAGATATAAAGGAGGTGACACATCAAGATCTTCGAGAGTTTAGACGCATCATGAGTTATTTAGTCATTTAAGCTTACAAGGGCGTTATGGTCATTTTATCACATATGGACATTTTGGTAATTTATACCAACAAAGCATAAACAATCGCTCAGGAAATTCTATTTGCTCATTAGGCTTCCAATCAGGCATTCAGAGATTTCTATGCCAAGATCTTTTACGATATCGAATACATTCAGAGCTATTTTAATTACTTTGGCCAAGGGGGAATTTTAGTCTTTTAACTATCAGGGGTGATTTTGTAATTTAGCCTAGAAATGATAAAATGACGATATACAATATTTAATATATATTTGGACGGTTGCTTTCATAATTCACCACAGGACTTGCCACCGAGTAGCAAACTTATATTTTGTGCAGAAAACTTCCAACCTTATATTAATATCAGGAGTGATTAACATACGTGAGTGTGCTTCCTAACACTTAGGGGCACTTTAGCCCTTAAAGTCTTATTAGACATCCCATAATTTCATCAAATGCATAACTGACTATTTAACTCAAGAGGGCATTTCAGTCATTTTGGAAATTGGGATAAATCCACCATTTTCGTCAAATTTTACTATTTAGCACCTCTATCGTTTACGTACTCGATAGAGATTAAATCGTTTTGATTCCTTCAGTCCTTACAGACGGTTTACTCATTTTAGTACTTAAGGGTAAAATTGTCATTCTGATTAATTAAGAATTTCGGTGCTCGAAGGCACTACAGTCTTTATGGTCATCACGATCATTCCAATTAATTCATCCATTACTGTCGTAAGGATCAGCTCAAGAATACAACGATAATTCAAGCAAAATCACATTCATGTGTTATACAGAGCTCGATGGAAAATCCAAGTTTCTTTTAGTATCACACGCATTTGAATAATGATGTCGAAGTCTTTTCCAATAGAATATACATCTTAAGTAGGGTAATTTTTCAATCAATTCGAATGCAGATTTCGGGTCACTTCCTTTATTAGGGGTAGTTTAGTCATTCTTATACCTCAAGGGCATTTCTGTAATCTCATATCCAATATCCTTTACTCCATATTATGGGTATTGAATCTTAGACCCCATTGATCGAGTTGCAAATTTAATTATATTATTTATTATTACTATTAACTTTCGATACTTCTGGTCTATTAGTATTCTTATTCGAATATTTTGGTTTTAAATAATTTTCATACTTATTTCTCGTATCTAATTCGGCTTAAGCAGAGTTTACAACACACTTCATCATAAGCATGCATGCGTTAACCAGATATCGACATGTTAATAAAGCATATATACAATGGGTAGTAATGTATTACCTTAACTCCGTGCTACATCAGTCGATTCATGATACGACATTCAAATACCCTCGAACCCGAATTCGACATTCCTCAGCATCGTGCATCCAAGGAACCGAGGATACCTTCAATTACACAAATTCCAAGATCAAACCTTACTCACAAGCTCTTAACCAATAATTAAGTACATAAGCAAGTTCGGGTTCAAGGTCAGATTCGGAGGCTTTCTAATCAGAATTTTGCAAAACGGGGTTCAAAAACGGACTCAAGACGTCAAAAAACATAAGATAGGAGTTTTCAGAAAAGTTGACTTTTTGGTCAACGGTCAAAGTCAACGCTGACGTCAGCAGGCCAACGCTGATGTCAGCATGACGTCAGCAGTCAATAGGGGTCAACTAAGTTGACTCGGTAGATTAACTCACTAAGTTGACTCGACTGACTCACTGAGCTGACTCGGGCTGAGTTGACTCGGTAGACGGGTTGGGCGTCAGGTTCGGGTCGGACACGGGTCAGGTCGGGTACGGTTGGGTTAGACTCGGGTTGGGCTCAGACCAGGTTGGACGGTTCAGTTCGGTTCACTCACCCAAAATTTTTGGTCAACGGAGAGCCATCGGAAAAGTCGTCGGAGATGCCATTTTCGTGTCGGTTCTGTCAAAAATCAAACGAACATTAAACCTCGAATCATATAACACCTAAAACTTCACAAAACAGACCGGAAAATGACCGAAACTTACCCAAAACAAACCCAAACAGCCAGAAAATTCGTAGCTTCAGCGAGGCGTTAAACGTCGACGGACCGGTGGTCGAAAACCTAGGTTTTCCTTGCCTCGGCACGAGAAGTCTGCTGACGGTGGCGGCGCGACAAAAGACGGCCGTATTGGTCAGAAACGGATGAGCTAAGTTAGGGTTTCCGTCGAACATTCAATCAGCTCTCCACGGCGAACGGCAGCCGTTCTTTGAGAGTGGAGCACAGGCTGGGGTCGGGGTGCGACGGCAGACAAAGCGACACCGGCGGTGACAGCCACGGTGCGGCAGTGATAGAGATCGGACGCTAAGGAGCTCGAACCATTTCCACCGTTTTAAGGCAAACGGCTAACGAGGTTGATGGTTGGGTGGTCGAGATTTGACGGCGATGATGAAAGGGTGACGACGAGGAGGGCAGTGCACACCACCGCCAGCCGGAGCATGGTGGTCGGAGCGTGAACGGCAAAGGGGAGTTGAAGGGTTTGGAACCCTCTAGATATTTCCTCTCTCGGATAATTTTTTCGAATGGGAGTTCAAAAATTGGGTAGGTGAAGGGTTCAGACCTTCATTTATTACTGGTATAAGAGAAACATAATAGGTTAAAATAAAACCAAAGCAAGCTAAGACCGAGAGCGTCCTTAGCTCAGATGGTTAACCCTTCTACCTCCCATGCCAAGGGGCACGGGTTTGACTCCCCTTGGCAGCCACTCTTCTTTTTATTTATTTATTTCTTTATATGTATATATGTATTTCTAGAGTGTTACAACTCTCTCCCCCTAGAAGAAATTTCGTCCTCGAAATTTATCAGAGTTGGAAACAAATGCAGAGACTACTCTTTCTTCCATTCTTGTATTGAAACTTATCAATCAGAGTATCCTTATTTTTCGGGACTCTCAAATGATCACAGATCAATCTGGTAGTGCACTTAGTTTCTCAAAATGACTTGGACCCAAAATTTTATCATGCATCTCGGACCAGCAAATCAAAACACGGTATTTGAATCCATACTGAACTTTGGACGGTGCCAAGTAAACACTTGTCTTATAACTGTTATTGTAAGCGGACTCGATTAGAGTTAGAGAACTTTTCTAACAACCACAGAAGTCGATCATAGGAACCCCAAAAAAATATGTCCTCTAGAATATGGATTACTCCACTAGGTTGACCATCAATTTACGGATGAAGAACTATCCCTCAAATTCGGACGAGTACTCAAGGCTTCCAACAGAGCCTTCCAGAATCAAGACGTAACATCGAATGTCAGTCAAGGGTGATATGTATAACTACACAACATGCCACACTTCCAGTGAAGTCTTCCTCCAAACCAATCTAACATAACCAAGGTTTTAGATGATTTGCACTTACCTTCAGCGTAAAGGTCGTATAATTGTTTTCTTTGTGTATCACGGAGTAACTACCGAGTTTACTCTTTCGCCGGGTTCATAGACACCTTTCTTTTATATTCATACTGCATTTATCAATTTTTTTTTCATCGGGATATTTTCAAAATATCATTATTACTGAGCTACCTTACATGTAGTCTTATATTGGTTACATGTAGTCTTATATTGGTTACCTCATATGATCAAACATTTATTCTTAACCTGATTCAGATCTTCGATTTCACATGCATAAACCATCTCAAGTTCTTCTTCTCTTTTTTTCTTTTATTTTTTAATCCAAATCCACAAAGAAAATCTGAATTACAGATGAATGTTACAAGCATTCATTGCCAGTACAGATCGGAGTCTCGGCACTGAGGAGTACGATTATGATCTAGAGGCATGTACAGACCAAACATCCTATGACAGACGATCGGCAGATCTACCAAGAAAGACGTAACTCTATGCTCTGATACCACTAAATGTAACCTCTAGACCCGTCTATGCGTTACAACGGATCCTAGGAAGTAACATTAGGGTCACAAGAGCAGCCCACGGTAAAAATACACGAGAAAAAAAACATTTTTATATTCTCAAAATACTTATTAAACTGTAAAATCAACTTCTGTTTAAAATACTATTTTAGAAAATCATTTAAACACATAACAAAAATTTCCGAAAGTGTTTTACAGACACTGTCATAAAACAATACATAACATACATGACATACATGCCCACTAATTATAAAGTACCGTATTCCAGAGGCAACACCGAGAGAACTCCGAACACTGATGTCAAACATTATGTCATGCTATATTCTTTTAACCTGCGATAGTAAAAATAATGTGAGCTTGGAAAAGCTCAGTAATACAGAACTACCAAAAGATGCTATAAGCTTATGCAGATATATGGTAGGCATAACATTTTCATGATGTTCCAAGTAGTGACAGTCCTCTTTTCCTTTCTGTTATTTTAAGGTAACGTTATACTTGGGATTAACGGTACTTATTCTTTATTCAATGATCGAGTAACAAACGAGAATTATACAAGTTGCTAGCTTACGAAGATGAAAACAACGAGTTTAAAGTCTAGTGTGTCCCAAATAGTGCATTTCAAAAAGGCATAAATGCATACCAATCATACCATGAGAACACATAATAGTTCAATGCAAATGTTCAAGTACATCCAAGGGTTTACTAGTAACTACCCTCCAACCTTACACAAATATGGAGTCCCCCAGAACTGCATCCATAAGGACTTACCCTAGGCCCGATGGGCATAGGTGCCACCTAAGGGGCTGCCTTAGGTCCATAAGGATTTACCCGTGCTAAAGCATCGGTACCTACTCAAGGGGAGACCTTGAGTCCAAAAGGATTTACCAGCTAGATCAGGGCTATACCGACAAAGACTTCATAATATAACCCAACAGTATACCCTAGATGGTAATCGGTATTCTGATTCCAAACATGAGTAACAGAGTACATGTGACAGACATTCTATTCATAGTATCAGAAATGGGAGATTCATGTTTTTGATAATAAATGGGCATACCATTGAGCAGAGTTGACATGCAAACATATTGTACCATCATAGGTCAAGCTAACAGATCATACTATCAAGTTCATCAGACAGTCAGACGATACCATCACAGATCAAGCAATCACATAACAAGTATACATATTGAGCAGACATACATCAAGTAGGCAGAGAATGTCATCATATATCTAGTTCATCATTTATCTCATTTTTCAACATAGTGATGCAATCTCAATAACAATTGAAATGTTCATCAAACGTAATATTATTCATGATTAAATCATTATACAATCCATTCAACAGAATATATCACACATGGAACACACTAGGTGGGACAGATCATTTCTTGGAGATACTTGGCATTTACGGAAGGGGACACATTAAACTTTTGACAATTTGAACGGATTTCTGAAACGTGGCCCCTATTAAAAGGGGTTCATACTAACGGTTTAACCCAGATATTCAGGAGGTGATACATCAAGATCTTTGAGAGTTTAGATGCATCATGAGTTATTTAGTCATTTATGCTTACAAGGGCATTATGGTCATTTTATCACATATGGACATTTTGGTAATTTATACCAAAAAAGCAAAAACAGCCGCTTAGGAAATTCTATTTGCTCATTAGGCTTCCAATCAGGCATTCGGAGATTTATATGCCAAGATCTTTTACGATATCGAATACATTTAAAGCTATTTTAATTACTTTGCCCAACAGGGGCATTTTAGTCTTTTAACTATCATTGGTGATTTTGTAATTTAGCATAGAAATGATAAAATGACGATTTACAATATTTAATATATATTTGGACGGTTGCTTTCATAATTCACCACAGGACTTGCCACAGAGTAGCCAAGCTTATATTTTGTGCGGAAAACTTCCAACCTTATATTAATATCAAGAGTGATTAATATACATGAGTGTGCTTCCTAACACTTAGGGGCACTTTAGCCCTTAAAGTCTTATTAGACATCCTAGAATTTTATCAAATACATAACTGACTATTTAACTTAAGAGGGCATTTCAGTCATTTTGGAAATTGGGATAAATCCACCATTTTCGTCAAATTTTACTATTTAGCACCTCCATCATTTACGTACTCGAAAGAGATTAAGTCGTTTTGATTCCTTCGGTCCTTACAGACGCTTTACTCACTTTAGTACTTAAGGGTAAAATTGTCATTTTGATTAATTAAGAATTTCGATGCTCGAAGGCACTACAGTCTTTATGGTCATCACGATCGTTCCAATTAATTCATCCATTACTGTCGTAAGGATCAGCTCAAGAATACAACGATAATTCAATCAAAATCACATTCATGTGTTATACAGAGCTCGGGGGAAAATCCAAGTTTCTTTTAGTATCACACGCATTTGAATAATGATGCCGAAGTCTTTTCCAATAGAACATGCATCTTAGGTAGGGTAACATTTCAATCAATTCGAATGCAGATTTCGGGTCACTTCCTTTATTAGGGGTAGTTTAGTCATTCTTATACCTCAAGGGCATTTCTGTAATCTCATATCCAATATCCTTTACTCCATATTATGGGCATTGAATCTTAGACCCCATTGATCGAGTTGCAGATTTAATTGTATTATTTATTACTATTAACTTTCGATACTTCTGGTCTATTAGTATTCTTATTCGAATATTTTGGTTTTAAATAATTTTCATACTTATTACTCGTATCTAATTCGGCATAAGCAGAGTTTACAACACACTTCATCATAAGCATACATGCGTTAACCGGACATCGACATGGACATAAAGCATACAATGGGTAGTAATGTATTACCTTAACTCCGAGCTATATCAGTCGATCCATGATACGACATTCAAATACCCTCAAACCCGAATTCGTCATTCCTCAGCATCGTGCATCCAAGGAACCGAGAATACCTTCAATTACACAAATTCCAAGATCAGACCTTACTCACAAGCTCTTAACCAATAATTAAGTACATAAGCAAGTTCGGGCTCAAGGTCAGATTCGGAGGCTTTCTGATCAGAATTTTGCGAAACGGGGTTTAAAAACGGACTCAGGACGTCGAAAAACATAAGATAGGAGTTTTCAGAAAAGTTCACTTTTTGGTTAACGGTCAAAGTCAACGCTGGCGTCAACAGGTCAACGCTGACGTGAGTAACAGAATACATGTGACAGAATATAACCCAACAGTATACTCAGATAGTAATCGGTGTTCAGATTCCAGACATGAGTAACAGAATACATGTGACAGACATTCTATTCATAGTATCAGAAACGGAAGATTCATGCTTTTGACAGATAAATGGGCATACCATTGAGCAAAGTTGACATGCAAACAGATTGTACCATCATAGTTCAAGCTAACAGATCATACTATCAAGTTCATCAGACAGTCAGACAATACCATCACAGATCAAGCAATCACATAACAAGTATATAGATTGAGCAAACATACATCAAGTAGGCAGAGAATGTCATCATATATCCAGTTCATCATTTCATCTTACTTTTCAACATAGTGATGCAATCTCAATAACAATTGAAATGTTCATCAAACGTAATATTATTCATGATTAAATCATTATACAATCCATTCACGGAATATATCACACATGATACACACTAGGTGGGACAGATCATTTCTTGGAGATACTTGGCATTTACGGAAGGGGACACATTAAACTTTTGACAATTTGAACGGATTTCTGAAACGTGGCCCCTATTAAAAGGGGTTCATACTAACGGTTTAACCCAGATATTCAGGAGGTGGTACATCAAGATCTTTGAGAGTTTAGATGCATCATGAGTTATTTAGTCATTTGAGCCTAGAAGGGCATTATGGTCATTTTATCACATATGGACATTTTGGTAATTTATACCAACAAAGCATAAACAGTCGCTCATGAAATTCTATTTGCTCATTAGGCTTCCAATCAGGCATTCGGAGATTTCTATGCCAAGATCTTTTACGATATCGAATACTTTTAGAGCTATTTTAATTACTTTGGCCAACGAGGGCATTTTAGTCTTTTAACTATCAGGGTTGATTTTGTAATTTAGCCTAGAAATGATAAAATGATAATTTACAATATTTAATATATATTTGGACGGTTGCTTTCATAATTCACCACAGGACTTGCCACAGAGTAGCCGAACTTATATTTTGTGCGGAAAACTTCCAACCTTATATTAATATCAGAAGTGATTAACATACATGAGTGTGCTTCCTAACACTTAGGGACACTTTATCCCTAAAAGTCTTATTAGACATCCCAGAATTTTATCAAATGCATAACTAAGTTGACTCGGGAGATTAACTCACTAAGTTGACTCAACTGACTCACTGAGCCGACTCGGGCTGAGTTGACTCAGTAGACGGGTTGGGCGTCGGGTTCGGGTCGGACACGGGTCGGGTTGGGTACGGTTGGGTCAGACTCGGATTGGGCTCAGACCGGGTTGGACCGGTTCGGACCGGGTTGGATGGTTCAGTCCGGTTCACTCACCCAAAATTTCCGGTCACCGGACAACCGTCGGAAAAGTCGACGAAGATGCCATTTTTGTGTTGGTTCTGTCAAAAATCAAACGAACATTAAACCTCGAATCATATAACACCTAAAACTTCACAAAACAGACCGGAAAATGACCGGAACTTACCCAAAACAAACCCAAACATCCAGAAAATTCGTAGCTCCGGCAAGGCGTTAAACGTCGACGGACCGGTGGTCGAAAACCTAGGTTTTCCTTGCCTCGACACGAGAAGTCTGCTGACGGTGGCGGTGCGACAAAAAGACGACAGTGTTGGTCAAAAACGGATGAGCTACGTTTGGTTTCCATCGAGCATTCAATCGGCTCTCCACGGCGGACAGTAGTTGTTCTCTGAGAGTGGAGCACAGGCTGAGGTCGGGGTGCGACGACGGACAAAGCGACACTGGCGGTGACAGCCACGGTGCGACGGTGATAGAGATCGGACGCTAAGGAGCTCGAACCATTTCCACCGTTTTAAGGCAAACGACTAACGCGGTTGATGGTTGGGTGGTCGGGATTTGACGGCGACGATGAAAGGGTGAGGACGAGGAGGGCGGTGTACACCACCGTCGGCCGGAGCATGGTGGTTGGAGTGTGAACGACAAAGGGGAGTTGAAGGGTTTGGAACCCTCTGGATATTTCCTCTCTCATATAATTTTTTTCGAATGGGTGTTCAAAAATTGGGTAGGTGAAGGGTTCAGATCTTCATTTATTACTGGTATAAGAGAAACATAATAGGTTAAAATAAAACCAAAGCAAGCTAAGACCGAGAGCGTCCTTAGCTCAGATAGCTAACCCTTCTACCTCCCATGCCAAGGGGCACGGGTTCAGATCTTCATTTTTTTCTTTCTTTATATGTATATATGTATTTCTAGAGTGTTACACGCATTGAGGGCGTTGAGTTGTTCCTCTCCAGACTTGATTTGAGCCGTTAAATCTGGCTTAGATCCAACGGCTGTGGATGGGCTGAGCATAAGAGAAAAATATCAGCTAGGGTTTTTTGTTCCTTCCTTTTGGGCCAAATGGGCTAGCAATGTATCATGGATCTTATCTAACTATTAATGGACTATTTTTTTGTTTTTATTGGATTTTATAACTAATAATAATATATTATATATACACGAATAAAATAATACCATAATAATAATATAAACAAATAATATAATAAAAATAAAAAAGAGTGAAAATCTAGTGACAACAACGAGCCGACATCAAAAGTTTCAACGTCCATGTTAGGACACAATTCAGCTTCGGGCTTCGGATCAAGTTCCCCTATAGATTTCGGTTTGAGTTCTCTTCTTACGCGTCTACCTCTACAGGTTGATCTACCTTTACTTCTCCTCCCCAAATCTGCCTCCAGACAACCTGACACCTGATGACAACTTTGAAACAAAAGAAGATAAGCTTGTTGTTGGGCTTCGGTCATCAACTTCGGTTTGTTGTTCGCCACAAACCACTGATGGTACTCAAAATTCGAGAAATCAAAATCATTCAACCGAATGGGACTACGAGCGGGCAACTTGCTTGACCTGTCATGTCACCACGCTATGTATGGCGTCATTTTTTCCCAATAGTTATGCGCAATTAAATACCTAAAACATCATAAATCAATCAAATTTTTAAATATTTTTTATTAAAATAATTACAACACAATTTACTATTTAGATTAAAAAAGTATGCATCTATAAAAGTTTCAAAAAAATTAATCGTACTCTAAAAAAATTAACAAACGTTACCTTTAACCTTCTGAATTATGTGTGAGCTTGCTTCTTTCGGTGTCGTCTAAGAAAATCTCACGCCTTGACAAACTCTTTTGCTTTGCTCGAACGAAAGAGGTTGAAAAAATTATGTTCTAAACCCTAAACAAAATTATCTATTTATAAGAAACTAAAAAACCCTAATTTGCAAAAACCCTAAAATAACCCATTGATTTTTCCATAATAAGGGTCACCCTAAACCAAACTCGTTGTGTGGTCACGGCGAGTTCAATGCATTAAAAAACGTTGTTATAATTAGTCTCAGAACGCCGTTAAGTTAGAGGGAACTCGACGTTCACATACAGCGAGTTCGGTTTGAGATTAGGTTAATCCCGTGATTAACGATTAAACCGAATATTAAAAAAATAATTTGAACTCATTGTGCGTCTAAGGCGAATTTAAATAAAATAATAATATATTTTTGAAACTCGCCGTGGTAATGCAGCGAGTTCTTTGTAAGGTTGCTAATCTAGAAAATATAGGATTTTAAATCTTATTTTGGTCAAAATAGGATCCAATAATCCTACAAATGTCCTTAAGCCGTTCGCCAACAACTCTGTCTTAGCTTTGGGAGCATGTCGGCTAGATATAGTTTTGGACTTCTGAGGCTACGGATGTTAGGGAATGTATAATGGTTCTTGCAGACGTGATTTATTTATAATTTTTTAACTTTTTTTAAATATATTTAAAAAAAGATTTTAGTTTTTTAAATCGTGAATGCAGTTCGATATTGTGACTACTTTAAAAGTTGTTATGATACGACAGTTTCGTTACGATAAGATCACAACTTAATAATATAAGTATGGTTCTTGTGAGAAGTAACATGTCTGTGTACGTTATTTGCATGGGGGAATATATTGTGTTCCTTGATGAACTTGAATTCTCGGAATATGTTTTCATTGGAATTTGATGCTTTTAAAACATTATTGATGAGGCTGAGTTTTGATGAAGTAAAACATTACAAGATCTGCTGGAAACAAGGACTGTTTTGCTTTGATTACATGGCGAATAACTTGAAACAGGTGATTTACGTAAATAGAGCATGAAATATGATTGATCGGATTGTTACACATTAAGTGGCTGTGAAACCACCTAAAGCAAAATAGACTCAACACGGAGATTCACCGTCGGCAGGTAGAGACGACTTTACTCCAGTCTGGCATGTCTCGATCGGCTGTGGAGACACGCAAATGAAGAAAGAGCTCCAGGCCGGCATTTCTTGATCAGCTGTCGAGACATGCAAATGAAGGAAGAGCTTTGGAGTGAAACAGAGCCAAATGAAAGCCAAGCTTCTCCATGAGTTTCTCTTTGCTTTTTCCTCAATGACAGCTAGAACACTTCTGAGTATCGGATTTGAAATCATGCCATGCTGAAACTATTGATCCTTTTATGTTGTCAACACCATTGCTCTAGTTTCCGCCGAGGTTGTATATTTTCTCTACCGTATGCTGGAGAGACTTCAATTATGGTGGAGAAGCATGTATTGGTTGCATTACCAAATGTAACGCAAAGCTTTACAGCTTGGAATCTACAATCTAGAAGAATTCATAATGCATGAGTATTCTTGGAAATTTTTATACACAACCCACCTTCATTACTACCCAATGTGGTGTAAACCGATGATTGGACTCGACTGGACTGCCATCAGCCACCACCCGGCATCATTCTAAGGAGAAACTCAATTCATCAATAGCTATTGACAATTCCGATCCGATCACATTATCGGTTTGTTTCTCTTTGGGCATATCTTCAATCCCATTTTCTTCTTTTCCTTCTGCTGCTGCTGCTATACACTCCTGGAATCTGAAACAACTTGTGAGATGGTCGTTTGTTATTCCAGCCACTTGCATGAATGAGTAGATTACTGTCGGCCCCACGCTCCGGAAACCCCTTTTTACCAGATCTTTGCTTATGACATCTGCTTTTGGGGTTTTAACCGGAACCTGGCGCGGATATCGGAATCTGCTAACTATGGGCTTGTGGTTCACAAAACTCCAAATATACTCGTCGAGTGACCCAAACTCATTTATAACCTGGCATCACATAAACCTGCAAAAAGTCAGTTTCAATGATAATCATATGAATGACTTGGGATTTACCAAGCAAACATCAGCTACTTCACAACAAACATACTAAAAAAGAATCGCTAAGAATAGAGAACAATGTGAGTGGTCCCTGATATTGGGTGTAATCATCAAGTTGACGAGTCCTACATCAGGAATATTGGTTTAAAACAAGCCCAGAAGTCGAGTAGACGGCTAGAAGTGTGCTGTTATCTTACAAGATGAAGTAGAAACATATCTTCCACTATGTAAACAGCTTCAGAGCAAACTTTAGTCGTATTCCAAGTAGCATATTGACTGTTATTAGTTATGGTGAAAAGTAGAACGAGAATATACCTTAGATATTTGGCGTGCATTCTCGGTGATAGCCCGCAGCTTTAGTTCTGATAACAAGGAGCTTGCCAAGCTACCAGGTGCTATTAACTTCTTCTCATTTAGCTTTGATACAGCAACAGGATCAAATTCCATAAAAACCTCCCTGCATAAAAGATACACTACAGAAATATGTCGGCGTATTCAACGGAAGTAAGATGGAGATTCTGTGGGGACAATACCTAAATATCTGTCTTTTACTTAGGATAGCAGGCCATGTAAGTTCAGACAGTGCACCTGAAAGTACAAGCAGCTCAAACAATTTCCTGCATGTGGAAAATAATATCAACCAAACCACTCATCATGAAATTTATTGGAGAGGTAGCTAGTTTAATCAGTAACCAGATACGGCCAAATATCAAGATAACATACTTGTCATCATGTACAGGAACTCCCCACTCTTCATCATGGAAGGCAGCATAACTCGGATCTGATCCCAAAAACAAAACTAAGTCAGCAAAAAGCATGATGGAATGCTTCCTCCGGTAAATGTCATAAAACAACCCTCGAAGGTGTAGCTTGAAAAAACTGAGACAGTCTGATAAACAGTCTCTCACTTGGAATACAATGCCCCAACCTCTGAATGTACAACTAATTTGCATTCATGCCATATAATGTACTCTCTCATAAATGTGCAAAACTTATAAATATCAAGTATGTGAACTGTTGATGAAGGCAACTTAACTTATCAGTCGACTAATCTATCAAACTTCTTATGCACAGTAGCTCTTATAGGACTATTCTGGTCCGGGGCTGACAGATTGGTTTCCAGTCAATGGGCTCATAATAATATAATATAGAGTTGCACTAGAATGAACCAGACCATATCTAAACAAATCACCCTCCGGAAGCACAAACAAGATCGAGCAAATTTATACTCAAGATCGGTCAACCACGTCAGTTCACATGACAACTCTTGTGCATGCATGATAATGTTTTCGTAGAACAAAAACCTATAAATCTTTGGAGAATCATGTATATATGAATCAGAAATCTGTTTTCCATAAATACTGTTAAGCTAGGTTTAGGGGGGGGGGGGGGGGGGGGGGGGGGGGGGGCACCATGTTAGTTAAAATTGAGATGCCACCTAGTTGGTTCATTTGGGTGGATGCTGAACCTTACACTCTAGGACTATAATAATCGAACCTAACCTGATAATGCAGTTTCGAGAGTGAAGAATTTCAGAAACATAAATTATACAAACAACTGCTTTGTTAACCAAAACAATAATTTCCTATTCCTAATGCCTGCAGCTATAGCACAACCAAAAGATTCTTTTTTGTTATGAAGTTCGAATGTATACATGGGACGGGAATCTGCACAAATTAATGCTTAGAGCAAGCTTCTTTGGCTAATAATACAGTTGAAAGCAGCCTTAGGAAGAAAATGTTCAGATAGATTCACAATCGAATCAGGTTAAGTCACACACACCTGTATTTGGTGTCACCCAAGCACATCTCTTCTTCTGATGTGAATTATCGGGTGATGAATCCAAACCACCATCAGAAACAACACTTCTCGGCTTTGATGCGTACGGCTTCCTCCTACTTCCTACACTATATGACCGGATTAACCTGCCAGTGGATGCTCTACTATGAAATGAGTCCGTGGAAGCATCCGATGAACACGAAGCATTTAGTGATAAATTAGAATGTAATAAATGCTCATGCCGTCGAAGCATAGAAGAAACGCTAGCGGAATGTGTCTTTGGAGAAAGTGAACTAACAGTAGATGATGGAAGGGCTTTTTTCTCCTCTGCTGCAGTGACCTCGACAGGAGATGTTTCAACCTTTCTCAAAGGCTTTGAAACTGGTTTTCTTGCACTCAATGAACCTGCTGCCTTGTTTCCTGCAGGTCCCAGTACTGGCCTTGATTCGAAATCTGCCACATTCATCGACCTTAATCTCGGACCACCAGACATAGATGAAGTACAGACACTATTTATCAAGATCTCAGATATTTTTCAACCTCAAAGCAGTCCACTTAACTAGCTCCTTGTTTACTCCAATCCCTCAAATTTTGCCTATCCAATCCTCAAAATTATCAAAATTCACTGATAAAATCCAATACAATCATCATATTCCTAGTATACACAAAGCTTAAACCAATTTGAAAAACCCTTTTAACACCAAGAATTGCCTAGATATTTTGTACTTACAGTTGCAGACATTCACTAATCAGCCTCTCCAAATCTCCAAAAACAGATCTCAGCTTCTCACCCCCACAAAACTTCCTTAAATTTACAACTCTACCACTCTAAGCTTCACCCAAATCCTAAAAAAACCCACACAGCTATCTCTCATTTCCATCTAAAACCAATACCCAAAGTCTTCAGGAATGAGCTCGAAAATCCTAAAAACCAATACCCAGACCAAAGTTAAGCAAAGATGAGATCACTTTTCAAGCTTTACAGTTTAAAAAAAAAAAAGAAAGAAAATGGGGATCGCGTTGTATGTTCATTTAAAGCATTCAAATTTAGCCTCGAAAAACAGAGATTCCACTCTGCATTGTGGGGGAAAAAGAAAGAAAGAGAGCTATTATTACCTCAAAAGAAAAAGCTTTTGCAGTATATTTGTTATTGGAACCGTGGCGTTCGTTTCCACTCACTCTCTTGAGATAAAAGCTGACACATTTGCAGGCAATTCCATACTTTCTTTCGTACTTTCTCCCGAGAAAATGAGAGAAAGTGAGGGAGAAAATTCGAAGAGACTTGGAGAAAAATCAAACAAAAGGGGTTCGATCTATGAGAATTGAATTCCACTCTCTAGTCTCTAAAATACCATTTCTATCATTTAGAAATAGAAGCAAAGAACCAATAACAGAAAGAGAGAGAAATGTGAAGATTAACCTTTTGTTTATTTATTTCTGAGTCGGTTCGGTTTATCAGCTGCTACTCCCGGTTTATTTTTGGTACAAATTTTTAGGATTAGAATAAGTTTTCGTAGGCTGTAAATGAAACGAGATAGATCGTGAGCTACTCGAGCTCGACTTGGTTAAAGTTCAGTCGATACTCGACTTGAGCTCGAACTTGGCCTGAATTCTTAAATAGTCGAGTCGAACTATTCGATATCCGACTCAAAAAACTAGCGAGCTACTCGAAACTATAATATACTATTTTCTTAATTTTTAAAATTTAAAATCTAAATTCCTAAACCTAAAACCCTAAAACATAAATTTTAAGGGTGTGTTTGGTTCACGGAATGTAAGATTACTTTGGGAATAAGATTCTCGGAATTTAACATTACTTGACACATTACTGGGAATGTGACATTACCTTGTTTGGTTCATTGTGTAGGAATATAAGATTACTGTGTTTAGCTGGAGGTATATAAGGTTATCTGGAAGTAAAATTTACTAAATTGTCCATATGTTATATTTTCTTTTTAACATGTTAAACTTTTAATATTAACTTAAAAATACATGCACAAAAATTAATAGAATTATTTTTGTTACACTATATAAAATTTGTAAAAATTATATATTTATCATATTTAATATAATTATTATATTAACTATTCTTTAAAAGAACCCAACAAGTGCTTTGTTGACTCGTCGGGTTGTGTCGGCTCTTCTGGTGACCAAGCAACAGCAACAGCGGAATTGGGCACCACCGACGAACACGGCTTGGAAGCTCAACGTCGATGGAGCTTGTGATAGTTTGTCGGGGATGGCGTCCTGTGGTGGGGTGATACGCGATGCAACCGGTACATGGAGAGGTGGTTTCTCAAAATTTATAGGGCGCTGTAGTGCGGTGGAAGCGGAGATGTGGGCGATTCACGAGGGTTTGAGGTATGCTTTGTATTGTAATATTGATGTCATTACCGTGAAATCGGATTGCGCGGAGGTTGTCCGCGTGTTGCAAAAGGACAATGGTACGACGGGTCAGTCTTCTCTGTTGAGTGCGATCCGTTATTTAAGTCGTATGTTTAGGACTTGTGATATTCAACATGTGTGCCGAGAGGTTAACAGGGTTGCGGATGCTCTGGCGAAGTTGGGTCCTTGGCAGGGTTATGAGGCGATCTATTTTTGTTCTCCGCCTGATGCAGTTTTGGGCATGTTGCATGATGACTTGCCTAGTCCGGATTGATTGTTATGCTCATGATGTCTTACGCCTTGTTGTAATGCTATGGTGAGTACTCTTTTCCTCCATTTAGGTTAGGGAAGTTTTTAATGAGGCTCGCCATAGTATTTTATCCCCTTTGATTAATCAAAAAAAATTTAATATGTTCAAAATTTTAATTTTTTTATTACTGTGACATGTCAAGCAAATTAGTGTAAATAATAAAATAAATCTAAAAATTGTATAATACTGATAAGAATTTATATAATAAGTTTAACCTACTAAAATATTTTACAAGGTCATAAACATAAAATTAAAATTAAAAACATCAACTCTAAACTTATTAATTTTTAAGCAATATACTATCGCAACATATAACTTATAAACATCATAAATATAATATTAATAAAAATACATGGCCCTGTTTGGTAAACAGAGGTTTGGGCAAAAATTAGAGGTTTGAGGTATAATTAGAGGTTTGACTAGTCAAATCCGCTAATATTGATGTTTGGTAAATAGCGGATTGAAAGAGCAGATTGGGGTGAAAAAGCTAATTTTGAAAAAGCTCCTAATATGAGCTTTTTGAGATTAGAGGTTTGATATTAGAGTTGTAATGACTCTTTTACCTTAACAATTACCAAAAATCTCCAAATAACCTAAATTAAATAATAACATTTTTTAATATAAATAATAACATATTAAATATTGAACTTATTTGTTGTTACTACTAATTTAAATGGTGACATTTGTAAGCTAATTCTATTTTTTTATTATCACATATTTATATGTGCACATAAATTTTTTTAATAATTATATAAATAATAAATTAATATATAAATCTTTCAAATATGTTTAGAAATTTTATATGAAAAATAATTTTTACAAATTTAATTAATATTTATTAGATACAAAATATTCATAACTAATAAATTATTCACAAAAGTATTGAATATAATTATGTCCTTATATGTCATTTTGCTTGTTTAAATAATCAAAAAGCTATCAGCTATCAGTTAATTTTACCAAACACTTTTATATAATCAGCTAATACAATCCGCTAGTCAAATCAGCTAATGCAAACAGCTATCAGCTAATGTAATCCGCTATCAGCTATCAGCTATCCGCTAATTGCCAAACAGGGCCATTAAATATTTGTAACACTATTTTAATATTAAATTAATATTAAATAAAAATATTTAATTAATTTACACCACACATATTTAATCAACTAATTAAATTTTACAAAGGATCTATATGAACAAAATCTATTAACATAGGGGTAATATGGTCCAAAGGGGAGGGAATTGACAAATACCTAAGAAATCCAAGGGAATCACATTCTCACCCTTTAATGAAAAACTGCTACAGTTAGAAATGTAAAATTACCCCTTGGAGGGAATGCTCTCCAACCAAACGTGGGTATGTGATTCCGAAAAAGATCATTCCCCCAAGTAATGATCTTTTCCACGAACCAAACGCCCCCTAAATGTAAATCCTAAATTCTAAACCCAACAACCTAAGCCTCTAAACCATAAACTAACACCTTAAACTTGTGTATCAAAGCTTTTTTCCTAATAGGGCTTTAAATGGACAAGACAGATGCTAGCTACTCGAGTCCAACTCCGTCAAAGTTCGGTCAACACTCGACTCAATTGAACTCAACTCAAGTTCTTAACGATCCGAGCTTAGATTATTCATGCTCGTCAAAAACCACTCAAGTTCGAACTCGACTCAAAATCTTAACAAGCTTAGTCGAGCTTAGCACTACGTGCTCGACTCAACTCGTTTACACCCCTAGTTTTAGGTTGAAAGTGTTCGATCTTTTGCTAGCGTGGACAATGCATATTTCTAAAGAAAAAAAGTGAAGTTGTTGGTAATTGTTTGGGTAATGCCAATGGGGATGATCTTGTTTATAGAAATCAGGAGTTGCCGATATGGTAAATACAGGTGGTCGTCAAGGCAGCGCTGTAACCCCTGCATGCCGATCTGTTAACATATTACCATCTGCATTGTACACTCTTAACACACATTCCGATCTCCCTGATGTAGTCGATTGCCTGCATGTGCCTACGCTCCTATCAAGGGGAGTGTAAGTTGTACCAAAAAAGAAATCAAATAACAAACGGCTCACTTACAATATATAATAGGGTTTATTCAGCTCAGAATAAAAAGCACAGCAAACTCGGAATAATTTAACAACCGTAGAGTCGCAAGGGACTGATGCACCTCCATTAAAGTAAAAACACACAATCACACTCGGAAATCATAAAGAAGTTTAGCATTGCAAATGAGATATTGGTTTTTAGAACAATTATTCACTCATTTCAGCAGTGTCTTGACGATTGATTTGACGTTAAGCTTCTTCAGGTCTGTATATGACTGGCCGCACCCAACAAACATGACCGGTGCTCCCGATATATACACCATTGACAACGCTGCCCCAACCTAACACCAAATTCAGTTGGAACACCAGCAGTGAGGTAAAATAGCAGTGTGATTTCTCAAACCCAAGTAAAATATCAAGACCACCTCAATTCCCAAACTCATTTTACCTTGTCATCAATGGTATCAAACTTAGTGAGCAAGATCCCATCTATCAACCTTGGATTAGAAGAAGTGGAGAGGTCGGCCAGTTTCTGCAAGAAAAATACGGCACAGCTTCGTAACATAGATTTAAGAAGCATACGTCTATGTTGGATATGACTCCTCGTCTTTTCTGAAGCACTTGTGCCAGACATCCATATCCAAATTCCAACACATTTGGGCATGAAATAAGGATATGATTCTCCAAATATTTGAAAGAACTTCTAAAAAATTTGAGTATGTATGAGTTGGATGCAAACGCCTACCCAACAATCACATCCCGTGTGCGAGCAACAAAAGTATAGGTACAATGAGCAGTTTTGATACAATAGACAAAATACTTGAATATGAAAGCGAACCTGATTGAATTTTGATAACTGATCAACAGCATCATTCCCAACTAGTGCCTCTCCCACAAATAAAACAAGATCTGGATTATTGAGGTATATGAGCTTAGAAAGGGCTCTCATCAACGGTTCATTATCCTGAAAAGGATAGAGTTATATCATTACAGTGGTAACAAGTAAAAATAACTAGGATTGCATTTAAGTACTTTTCAAAGCAAACGTCTCGCATGTCAAAGGCTCACAGTAAATAATGTGTTGATTGCAACTTTCCCATTACAAAAGTTATACCACTATAATGACCTATAGTGGGAACCATTTACCTCTTATTGTCAGGCTTCAGAAAAGAATAGAAAGAATGAAAAAAAGCACCCAACAAGATGTACCCAAAGTATAAAATCACAAAAAATTAACTGGTCATCTAGATACCTGCATCCGACCAGCTGTATCAACAAGAACAACATCTGAACCGTTACGAGTGGCCTCCTGAATTGCTTCCTTTGCTACAATTGCAGGATCTTTCTCATACCCCTTCTCAAATATAGGAATCTGGCATCAGAAGTAGTAGCAAGTCAGATATAAAAGAGTAGCTACACAACGATACTCATAAATCATAATTACATGAAGCAAACCACCTTTAAACATAATGGGACCGTGTCAAAAATAAATAAAACATCTACAATGTAATACCTGGAGTCTACGGGCATGTGTCCTCAACTGCTCAACAGCTCCAGACCGGAATGTATCACAAGCGGCCATCATAACACTAACATTGTGCTGCAGAAGCCAGTAAGCAACCTGCAAAATAACATTTGCGGTTAGCCACCCTAACCAGAAGGTATATCCCAAGGCAAAAAACTAGGTATAGAGCAGTTAAATCAGCTCAACCTTGGCCAGATTTGTTGATTTCCCAACTCCATTAACACCAACAAAAACAACAACATAGGGCTTCCTCTGTTCCTTGGCAGCATGCACATCCCTCAGTATGTCAATGGATCGCCGAGGAGTTAAAATACGAAGAAGGGCTTCTTCCATCGCAGCCTGCAGACACAATTACCATAGAAAATTCAATTTATAAAAATTAAAAAGGCAGTAAAACAAAAGGAAAGATAAATTGAGAGTTCACATTATAATGATGAATGTTTGTGGACCTGCACTGTTGAAAAGACCCTTGTGAAAGAGGCCAGTTTTTTCCCTTCAAGACTTGCAGCTACTGATTCACAAAGCTTCTCTGCTATCTCTTCAGCCTGTAAATGCCACATATAACTAAGCAGGCCTATGGATATCAACAGGTACTGATACATCAAAAAAAAACCCGCTAAATTAGCAGAAAACATACCACATTCTTGGTCATAAGCCTATCCTTCAGAGCCTTCAAAGCTGGTTCCAGGTCTTCTTTCTCCAAATTTGCCTTTCCAGCAATACTGGGCCCAAGAAAGTAGAAAACAAGTAAATGATGTAATTGGATAGTAAATACTACAATGGTATGATGAAAGTTTCCACTAACAGTTGTACAAGACCAAATGAAACATGTCCAGGAGCATATAGTTCTGTCTGCCACTTAAAGTAAGCACAATAAGAGTTAACCTAACAAGGGAAAACAGAAAGCTATAAAACTGTTTGAGGCCAGAGAACAGGCAATGTTACAAGCAAATGAAATCTAAAATATTCCACTGTTTAAATGTTCATGTCTATCAGAAGAAATCTTATAAATTGACCACTAAACAAAGCCATGCTTCTCGGTTTAATATAAATACACATAAGGCAACATTAATGTGACCAACTCAATAAAGCAAACATTTGCAACTCTAGTCGTAAGGCTGTATAAAAAACTAAACAAAAAGTGATGAGGACATGCCTTATGATGAACATCTGAACACAATAAACACAAGCGACAGACAAAAATATCCAAGAATGGAATTATAATCTAAATGAACTACATCGATAAATTACCTCTGGAACATAGAGGAAAACCAACCCTTTTTCTTAGCTTCAGGCTTGCTGTCCTTCTGCACATCGTCATCTTCTTCATCTTCACTATCACTGCTAATAACCTCTTCCATGTCCATCATACTTTCACCTTGACCTGCTGCAACAACCTCTATTTTCTCATTTCCATTTCCCTCCACTGGGTCAGTGAAGTCCAATTTTGTCTCTGGAGGCGCATCATCCCAAACTCTATTCTTCTTTGTAACCTTTTTCTTAGGGTCCACCATGGAACCCTTGTTAACTACAGTGTCAGTTTTCTTTCCACTTTTAGTTCTTTTCTGAAGCTTACTTACATCAAAAGCACTAACATTGGAACTAGTATTTTCTTTACCATTTACAACAGCTGTCATCCTAGATTCTTCAATCTCAAAATTATTACCATTGGAGTGCCCATTCTCCAATTTACGACCCTTCCCTTTATCATCATCTCCACCATCAGCGGCCAAGTTACCATCCCTCTTCTTATTTCCTTTATCAAAACCAACTTTTTGAGCCTGCCCTTGCTTCTTAACGTTATTGACAGGCTTAACCATCTGTTTTGATTTCTTAAGCTCCTCAGCCCTAGCTTCCGCTTCCATCCTAAGCTGCCTAAAAGTTTCGTCGAAATCATTATAGACAGTCCTTTTTGGATCATAAATCTCAGAAAACTCGCGCCTAACAAGCGCAAGAAGATCATCCACATACAAAAGATGGAGAATACGCTGATACACAGCGACAAATACAAGGCCAAGCTCATTATGGAAGGTCCACTTGAGGGTATAAGAAGCACCCGGGGCATCATAGTTATATGATGCTGCACCAGAGCGTTCCTCCAAAAGACAAGACCGGATCAAAGTGTCAATCGGTGAGCCTTTAAGAGCATTCCCAAGCTCTTTACATGTCCAGAGGATTAATCCTCCTCTGGTAAATATCAGCAGCTGTTCTAACATATTTTGATTTCAATGAATCTCCTGTAATACAATCAAATCAAAACTCAAAATTCATATACCCAATATAAACCACATAATAGTGCAAGAAAGAACCATTCAACTACAAATTCAAATTTATCTGCCCTTTTCCCAATCCTTTAGTAAATTTCATTTATTAGATATGAACACTACGGAAAATATTTCAACAGCTGAAACAAGAAAGCACGGATTTTGATAATTACTCATTCAAATTAGATGAGAGTTTTTTTAATGAAATTTCAGTTATCTGAAACTTATACATAAAAACTAAAAGAAGAAAAATCAAGATCCTCAATTGAAAATCCAGCCTTAAAACTAGAATTTTCTCAGATACCAAACAAAACGAAACAAAGGTTCAAATTTTGGGAGCTGTTTAATAGATCAGGAGCCACAATCAGATCGAAATCTCTATGCTAACAAATCAAATATGAAAATCATACAATCCAAAACAAAGAAAAACCTCGTAAGCATCGAAACGATAATGGAGAGAAAATACCTGATTTTCCCTTCCAAATCCAACGGAACCTACCAAAAATAAAAGGAAAAACAGGAAGGTTAATTTAAAAAAGAAAAAAAATGGTAAAGTACACACACCTCACTGAAATTTGATAAAAAAAATAAGGGTAAACTATACCAATGACCACCAAACTATAGGGTTGGTGTCGATTTGACCACTATATTTTTAATTGTGTCAAATATAGCACTTAACTATTTAAATGGTTCTAATTAAGCTATGAACTGTTAAAAAAATTGGTATAATTACACATTTGGTCCTCTGTATTTATATAATATATCAATTTAGTCCTAAGGAATCAAACTTGGGATGCAAGGGGCGAGTGCTTACCACTAGGCCAAGCACTTTTTTGTGCTATGAGATACAATCTTTGATATATATTTAAATAGTATTAGTGCCCAGAAAAATTGAAGAAGAGAAAATGATGTTGGGTGGATTCAAACTTAGAACATTAGAGTGGAAACCACGCATGCTTACCACTAAACTAACCCTATTTTTATGATATAAAACCTAACATTTAATATATGTCATATATGAATTTTAATGCTCGAAAAAAGAAAAAAAAATGTAGCTTTAGGAAATTTGAACATGACATATGTGTATAAACATCTAACCTAATTAAATAAACCTAATAATTAAATTAAAGTTAACAATATTTTATATGTTTTTTAAATTACAGTTCTTGCACTATTTAAAATAAAAAAAAATTAAAACTATATAAAATTCATTTTGAATTATTTTTGTGGGTTTGGATTCCTAAAATAAATTCACTATAATTTTAATTTTTTTAATATAATTATATATAATAATTTAATTAGTTTTTTTAAAATAAAATTATTAAATTGATTATAAAATATTATATATAATTATAAATTAAGTTAAAAAAATCAATTTAAAAATTTTAATTTTAAAAAACTAATTAAATTATTATATATAATTATATTAAAAATTAAAATTAAAGTAAATTTATTTAGGGAATCCAAACCCATGAACATAATTCAAAATGAATTTCATATAGTTTTAAATCTTTTATTTTAAATAGTGCACGGACTATAATTTGAAAAATATATAAAATATTGTTAACTTTAATTTAATTATTAGGTTTATTTAATTAGGTTAGATGTTTATACACATATGTCATGTTCGAATTTCCTAAAATCACATTTTTTTTTCTTTTTCTGAGTATTAAAATCCATATATGACATATATTAAATGTTGAGTGTTATATTATAAAAATAGGGTTAACTTAGTGCCAAGCATGTGTGGTTTCCACTCTAATGTTCCAAGTTCAAATCCACCCAATGTTATTTTTTCTTCTTCAATATTTCTAGGCACTAATACTATTTAAATATATATCAAAGATTGCATCTCATAACACAAAAATGTGATTGGCTTAGTGGCAAGCACTCGCCTCTTGCATTTCAAGGTTCCAATTTCAATTCCCCTTGAAAGTAATTTTCATGTGGTGGAAAATTAATTAAATAAATTAAATAAAAATAATTATGACATGTGTCACTATCTTATTGAATAGTTAATTTATTTAATTAGATTCAAATTAGGACTAAATTGATATATTATATAAATATAGAGGACCAAATGTGTAATTATACCAATTTTTTTAACAGTTTCGTTAACTTTTTCGTTTTTTTAACGGCGGTTGGCTTAATTGGAACCATTTAAATAGTTAAGTGGTATATTTCACACAATTAAAAATATAATGGTCAAATCGACACCAACCTTATAGTTTGGTGGTCATTGGTATAGTTTACGCAAAATATAAAATGGTAACCAAACTTTCAAAAATCACAAAATGACAATTAAATTTTATGTTTTATAACAAAATAGTAAGTAGACGTTAAATCTCGGTAGGTGTCTATTATAAAATTTGGTATAATAACACATTTAGTCCTTCATATTTATACATTCAATTAATTTAGTCCTAATTCGAAACAATTCACTAAATTTAGCCATCGTTATTTACGCATTCTTTCAATTTGGTCCTTAAAGCAAAATTCCAAAGTATGGTAACCTGATAAATAATTAAAATTAAATTTTTATAGGAACTCGAAAACTCGACTCGAATAAAAAAAAATCAAATAAAGTTTGAGTTGTAAAATATGACACGTCAACTCGGATAACTCGAATTTTTTTATTCGACTCGATCAAACGGCCATCTCTATCTTAATATATGATGCGTCAACTCGAATAACTGGAAATATTCGAATATTTTAAATCATTTTTTCTTTTAAATCAAATATTTTTTAAAATAAAATGTTTAATATTTTTCATATTTAAATCACATCAAATATTTAATAACTACTTTAAATATTCAATTTAGTTTAAAAGTATTCGATTTAAAAGAAAAAAAATTGATTTAAAATATTTGAATATTTAATAACTACTTTAAATATTTTTCTTTTAAATATTCGAATATTTAAAATCAATTTTTTCTTGTAAATCGAATATTTTTAAACTAAATCGAATATTTAAAGTAGTTATTGAATATTCGATGTGATTTAAAAGAAAAAAATGATATAAAATATTCGAATATTTCGAGTTATTCGAGCTGACGCGTCATATCTTAAGATATAGGTGAGCGTTCGATCGATTCGAGTCAAAAAAATTCGACTTATTCGAGTTGACGCCTCATATCTTAAGATATAGGTGAGCGTTCGATCGATTCGAGTAAAAAAAAATCGAGTTATTCGAGTTGACGCGTCATATTTTACAACTCAAACTTTATTTAAAATTTTTTCGATTCGAGTCGAGTTTTCGAGTTCCTTTAAAAATTTGATTAAATATTCGAATATTTTAAATCAATTTTTTCTTTTGAATCAAATATTTTTAAATTAAATGGAATATTTAAAGTAGTTATTAAATATTCGATGTGATTTAAATATGAAAATATTAAATATTCTATTTTAAAAAATATTCGATTTAAAAGAAAAACTGATTTAAAATATTCGAATATTTCGAGTTGACGCATCATATCTTAAGATAGAGGTGAGCGTTCGATCAAGTCGAGTCAATAAATTTCGAGTTATTTGAGTTGACGCGTCATATTTTACAACTCAAACTTTATTTGAATTTTTTTTATTCGAGTCGAGTTTTCGAGTTCCTATACAAATTTAATTAAATATTCGAATATTTTAAATCAATTTTTTTCTTTTAAATCGAATATTTTTAAATTAAATCAAATATTTAAAGTTGTTATTAAATAATCGATGTGATTTAAATATGAAAATATTAAATATTCTATTTTAAAAAAATGATTTAAAATATTCGAATATTTCAAGTTATTCAAGTTGACGCGTCATATCTTAAGATAGAGGTTAGCGTTCGATCGAGTCGAGTCAAAAAATTTTGAGTTATTCGAGTTGACGCGTCATATTTTACAACTCAAACTTTATTTGAAATTTTTTTTTGATTCGAGTCGAGTTTTCGAGTTCCTATAAAAATTTAATTAAATATTTGAATATTTTAAATCAATTTTTTTCTTTTAAATCGAATATTTTTAAATTAAATTGAATATTTAAAGTTGTTAATAATCGATGTGATTTAAATATGAAAATATTAAATATTCTATTTTAAAAAATATTCGATTTTAAAGAAAAAATGGTTTAAAATATTCAAATATTTTGAGTTATTCGAGTTGACGCGTCATATCTTAAGATATAGGTGAGCGTTCGATCGAGTTGAGTCAAAACATTTCGAGTTATTCGAGTTGACGCATCATATTTTACAACTCAAACTTTATTTGAAAATTTTTCGATTCGAGTTCCTATAAAAATTTAATTGTAATTATTTATCATGTTTCCATACTTTGGAATTTTGCTTTAAGGACCAAGTTGAAAGAATGCGTAAATAACGAGGGCTAAATTTAGTGAATTGTTTCGAATTAGGACTAAATTGATTGGATGTATAAATATGAAGGACTAAATGTGTAATTATACTAAATTTTATAATAGACACTTAACGAGATTTAACGCCCATTTACCATTTTGTTATAAAACATAAAGTTTAATTGTCATTTTGTGATTTTTGAAAGTTTGGTTACTATTTTATCTTTTTCACCAAAGTTCAGTTACCGTCTGTGTACTTTACCCAAAAAAGAAGAGGTATATTTGGCCGATTTGTCAAGTTGTTCTTCTTTGTTCTCTCACATTCACTTAAGTCATGTTTTAGATCCACTAAGAGCATACTTTCCTTCCCCTAGAGTATTCTCCCCCTCCCTTTAAGTAGGTTTAAAATTAGAATTTGTCAACAAAATAGAAAAGAAACAAGGAAAATGTTTGAGTAAAATTCACAAACGGTCACTAATGTTTGGTTAATTGTTCAATTTAGTAACTAAACTTTCAATTGTTTTAATATTATTATTAAAATTTGTGATTTGCTTCAATTTGTCCATTGATCTCTTAAAGGACATTAAGAAAGTAACGTTACAGTTAACAAATTTTATATAATAACACATTTAGTCCTTCAGATTTGCACATTCAAATAATTTAGTCCTAATTCAAAAATTAATAATAAATTTAACCCTCAAAATTTACATATTATTTTAATTTGACCATATTTTTAATTAAAAATTATTTAACCCTAAACCCTATACTTAAAATCCTAAATCCGAAATACTAAACCTAAAACCTCAAATCCATAAACACTAAAACCATAAAACCATAAGCATTGAACCATGAGAATTTAGTTCGATTGAAAGGACTTTGTTGTTCAAAGGCTCGGGGAGAGTGATTTCTCATTTATGATTCCATCCATAATGGGAACTTACTAAGCTATCTTTGTTAGAGTATGCCCAAAGACCAATCATAAGATAACTATAAATGATATTTGTTTTTACATTGTTTATTCATAAAAAGGCATTGCCATTATTATTTTCAGTTACAATTATGCGTGCGTAAATAAACTAAATTATAATAAAATCCTTAGAATAATATGATTATTCTTAAATGTCCTTAGTCGAGTATTATTGTGGGCGTGGACAACAATAATGCATTAAGACTAATATGTAGTTGATTGATGACAAAGTGTTATCATTGACATGGAGATGTCAAAATCAATACATAAGTATGTGTCAGAGAACGACATACTGGACTGACCCGCTATGAGTATGTTTCTTGGATTATTATGTGACAGTCACAACATTGCTCATAGTGATAACTATATGTATGATCGTCAGACTTGAGATCATCATTATTTCAACACCGTGAGTAACATATTTTGATTCAGTCAAATGTGTGTCGTAACAGACTATACTATAAAGACTGGTATTGGATATGTCACAATCTATGTAGTAGGATATGTTTGATCAAGATAGGATTTGTCCCTCTTACATAATAGAAGTAATACCGTAGGCCACTTAATTGAGTGAGACTAGAAATGCATGCTCATGCTCGAATAAGTTGATATGAGATATCATAGTTATTCGTTTATAATAGTCTACTCAAGATATCAAGAAATATTAGATGGAATATACAACTGTGACTATTCCATGACTTGTGTCCAATCTAGATATAAGGACAAAAGGATGTAATACATGAAAAGAGTTAATCACGAAGATGTTATGTCAAATCATGATTTCTTGTAACTTAGGTGACAATGACATATTGCTAGATGTCACTCATTGTTAGTAATATTAGAAATGTTTTAATATTTACTACTAACGTTACATGAACCTACAGGGTCACACCCATAGTTGAAATGAGCATATATTAAACGAATTATATATGTACAAATTTGTTGTACAAGAACTTGGTTAAATTAATATATATTTGATATATATATATATATAATTTAACTATTGAGTAAATATTAAAATAAAATAATTATTGTAATTATGTCTCTTTTAATATATAAATAATATAATTTGATTTAAATCAATATATATAGTGAAATCCTAATTAAGTTAAATTGATATTATATATATATTAATTAAAATCTTAATTAAAGTTGAATTAGGATTATATATATTTAATATATATATATATTAAAATCTAAATTAAGTTGAATTGAGATTATATATATATATATTAAAATCCTAATTAAGTTGAATTGTGATTATATATATTGAAATCCTAATTAAAGTTAAATTGAGATTATAAATCTAGCAGTCATTAATGCTTTTTTGGGGAAAACCTTCTAAATAGTTTAGAGAGTTTTTTATATGCTCGTTTCAACTGGGTGAACTACGTAGAGGTCGGAGCGTTATTGTTGTGGCTTAAGAATCGACATCATGGAATTATGATTGGATATCCATCTTCTTCAAAGTTAGAATTCCAGATTTTAAACAGGTAATTCTTCACCCTTATTCACCTTGATTCCTTCCTTGTACATGGATCTCTGGTGGTGATTGCCGGATAGCTTTTCCGCTGCGCCATGTGGTGTACCAGCGTGACCTAACAATTTTGATGTTAAGGGTGGTGATCAGTATGTAACGCTCGAGTTTAGGGTCCGGGAGATAATCGGGTTTGGTTAAACTAGTTCGGGTTAAACTAATTTTGTGGAACCATTTTTAATAAACAACTTTAAGGATTTTAAAAAAGGGTAAAAAGGGAATTTTGAAATTAGAAAGGGGTTTTTGAAAATAGCCATCATCTTCTTAAAACCCATTTTCACGTTATCTTCGCCAAAACACCATTTTTCACTATTCCATTGATTCAAGAACTTCATCTAAGCAATCTTTCAAGGTAATCTTTTTCTTGTTTTGATTTTCTCTTCCTTAAACTAGTTGTTGATGAAACCTTTCCATAACTCATTGTCTAAGTTTGTTTCGAAAATGCTTTTATGTTGGGAAAAGAAGAAAATGAGGGAACTTTTGTTTGGGTTGTTTGATGTTAGGTTTAAAAGTGTTTTTAGCTTTGCTTTGATGTTCAAATCATGTTGGGATAGTGGCTTAATAATGGGAAACCCGCAACTAGCAAAAAGGAGAGGTTTTGGAGTTGAAAATTTGGGTTTTTGGTTTGTTCTTGGGAAGAAATTTGGGCTGATGGTTCCTAGACTTTGGATAAGTGTTTTGGGTGTTGAAAGGTGTGGTTTTGATGGTAATTTCATTGGATTTTGGCCGCTAGTTGGTTTGAGTCATTTTGACGATGTTTCCAAGTGTTTTCGGTTGTGAATCGATTAGTTTTGATCATAGATGCCGAGTTTCTGTGTTTCTACCAGTTTGAGGGATTGATTTGGGTCTAATGTTCCATTTTTGAATTGGTTAGAAAATGGGGAAACAAATTTGGGCTCTTCGGACGCGATATCAGGTGATTTGGGTGCTTGAATCGGTGTTTCGGCTATTGCTTGTGTGTTGGCTGGTGAGTGGAAATGTTTTCTAAGCCTTAACTTGGTTAAGGATATGTTTTAGGGGTTTAAATTGAGCTTGATAAGCCAATCTCAGGTCAAGAGTACGTTTTAAGAATTTTAGTCTTTATTTTCGATAAATTCTACTATGTGTTATGAATGATTTCCATAGTGCATGTTTGCCATGAATATGCTTGTGTTATGCATATGATTGCTTTAATTGACCCCATATTGGTTATGGTTGTGACCATGAGAACACGAGGTAAGTGTTGGTTTTGTGGGTTATCGACAATGTGAAATCTTATTACCGGATATAGTTGGTTGACCAATAGGATGAAAGTGCACTCAGGGTAAAAGTTGTGCGTGGTCTTAGTGATGCTAGATTCCAATAAGGAAGAGTACAGTGATGTGACATTCCATCGGAAGCTATGTTTTACTAGATGAGTGAGTACAGTGATGTGAGATTCCATCGGAAGTGTCTAGTGGTTTTGAGAACTATCCGCATATCCGAGTAAAAGTGTTAAATGTCAATATACCCATGGTGCTCTAAATTCTCATGTTGAGCATGTTTTATCGTTCATTTCCATTTATGCTTATGCATGTAGTTGATTATGTTGTATGTATGATGAGAATGAGCATGAGGTAAGCTTGTGGCTTGTGGATGCATTCGGTAAATGCACGAGAGGTTAAATGCATGTTGTTATGTGTTCAAGCATGAGGAAAATGATTTGGAAATGGTTTTTGGTTTCAAGCAAACTATGGGTTTAAAACTACATTGTCGTAGCTACTATTTTGAGCACCGCTCACTAAGCATTCTTGCTTACGACCCTCTTTCCAACAATGTAAATTCGTAGTGTTTCGGTTCAGCCAAGGGAACAAGGGAGTGACCAAGGAGGTCGTTTTTGCACAAGTATGGTTTTCGGCATAATAACTAGTATATAGCAATGGGATAGAGCCTTTTGTTTTGGAGATGTTGCTAGAGATCCTTGCTATTTGGGATACGTTGGTATGCCTATATAGACTTGTAAAGGCTCTTATTATGTTGAAGTATGACTTGTTGAAAGTTTTTGTTGGGTTTTATGCAAAGTATGGCTTTCCTTTTGAATCTTGTCATGTTAAGTTTTGCCATGATGTGTTTCTAGCATGTCTTGATGAGTATTATTGGTTGCCTTGAGTTTGTTGAGTGTTGTATGTTGTTGGGATGCCTTTTTGGTGGTTTCAAATTTGCTTAAACCAACAAATTCAGTCATTTCAGGCCTATCGTTTTGATACGGTTGAGGTTGTATCGAAATGGGGGACCTGAAAGGGCCTTGGCGTATCGATACGGGTTGGGCACGTATCGGTACGTTTTGCGACTGGAATTTGTGGTTCCAAAACGTTTCAAGGGTGTTTCGATACGGGCTGGCGTTCTGAAACCCTTGAGACAGTTTCGATACGCCCGTATCGGTACAGTCTCTAAGCGTATCAGAACGACGTCTTGAGGTTGACTTGGGATTTTTGACTGTTGAAGGCATATCGCCATGGGCCCGAGCGTATCGATACCGCCTGTTTTAAAACTGTACAAAGTAGCCTCAAAAGCTCGTTTCGAGTGGTTCTTGCTCGTGTTTTGCTTTTCCGCTGCTAGTCTTCTCACATAAGTTTTAAAATGGCATTTAGACAAGATTAAATTATAATAATTGAAAAAAGAAAAAAATTAGGGTTTCTAATTAGAGTGAAGCCTTAATGGATTTCTCTTCGGTTTTTATCGTGTAACTCATTTGATGCGGTCTAATGGCTAGGCCAGGTCGAGGAGGTTACACTTGTTGGTATCAGAGCCTAGGTTCGCTGATTTTCCACAAAGCCGAAAGGTAAGTGAGTTAAGTTTTAATTGTGTATGGTTGTTGGTTGTGATGCACGGTGATTGTAAGCATGCTTATGGTTTTCTTTTGTGTTGGTTTGGAGATAGTTAAAGGCACGCATTACTAGTATACTGTTATTGCAAGTGGTTTTAAGTTTAAAGACTTGAGCACCTTGGACCTTTTTCCTTGCTAACCCCAAATCATTTCACTTGTTGTGTTTATTGGTTAGTTTTTCACCTGTTAGCATGGTGAGACTGAGGGGAAGGCCCAGAATGGATAATCCAAGGGTTGAGCGAATTGAGAACGTTGAGGATGTGTAAGGAGAGAACTTGCCTCCTCCTCATCCGGGTGGTGGTGGAGCGAATGTCGGAGGTGTTGGACCCTAGGTTGGTCAGGGACAGGCTGGCATTGATGTGAATCTGTTGATTCAGCTATAGTCTGGGCTAATCAGATAGCTTTAGCGGGTGTTCAGGTTGCAACACTGACTCGGGGTGCAGGTTCTGGCCTACCGTTAGAACGACTTCGTAGCTTGGGCGAAGTCGAGTTTCGGGGATTGTCACCCGAGGATTTAGAGGCATGGTTTGAGAGCTCAGTTCGTATTTTAGGACAAATGGAGTGCTCTGATGCACGTAAGCTAGGTTGCATCGTCTCTTTGCTTTAAGAAGATGCCTATACTTGGTGGACTACCATGACAACAGGTATGCCAGTGGCTGAGGTTACTTAGGAATTCTTTAGGAATGCTTTTCGTAAGAAGTATCTAGGTCCTTGATACCTAGACGGGAAGAAGAGAGAGTTCATGGCTCTAGTTCAGAGTAGCATGACCGTGTCCGAGTATGAGGTACAATTCGTACGTCTTAGTCAGTACGCTTCTGAGTTGGTTCCTACTAAGAGGGAACGATGTGAGCGTTTTCGATATGGTTTGATCCAAGAGGTGAAGACCTACATGTTGGCTTTTGACTATATGGATTTTGATGTATTGGTCGCTAGGGCTAAGGATATTGAACAATCTTTGGGACTTGCTGATCATAGAGGTGGATTTAGTTCAGGGAAAAGGAGCGACGAGTGGGATAGAGATCGTGCCAAGAGGCACAAGGATAGGAGACCCCATCACGATTATAGGCGTGGATGTGGTAATTCGGGGCGAGGCCATCACGGCCAAGGGGCTGAAAATTGTACTCCTAAGTGTACCAGTGTGGTAGACGTCATTTCGGCGAGTGTTGGGGCACTTATGGCTCATGTTGGAACTGCGGGTCTCGAGCACACTTGAAGCGTGATTATCCACATCTGGCTAGGGATGGACATGCTCCTGCACGAGCTGTCGAGCATTAGAGAGGCCGTGGGCACGACCGAGGTAACTTTCAGCCTAGGAATGATGGTCAGAGGAATGTAACTCATGTTTTGGCAGTTCAGCCCAAGGGAGGTGGACTGCATAGAGTGTATGCGTATCGTGAGGACATGAATGACACATGTGTGATTGTAGCTAATTTCTCGTTACAGTCTTTGACTTTTCTTTCTTTGATTGATTCCGGATCTACACATTCATATATATTGAGTGAGCATACGAAGCTGTTAGATATTTCGGTTGAGATATTAGATGTGGGTATGGGTGCACGAGTTCTTTTGGTGAGAAAGTTGTAGTTAGAAAGATGTACATAAGATGTCTTTTGATGGTTTAGGGTCATGTGTTTCCCGTGGATATGATGGAGTTGCCGTTTCCTGGATTTGATGTAATTTTAGGCATGAATTGGCTTGTGGAACATAGGGCTAGGGTAGATTTCGAGACAAAGCGTGTGTCCTTGAGGCTTTCAAATGATTATGAGGTATTAGTAGTGGGCGAGAACGTTAAGTTCTTGTCCAATGTTGTTTCAGCTTTAGAGGCTCAAAAGTTAATGGATGTTGGTTGTCAAGCATACTTAGCTTATGCTATGAATCCAAATATGAGTGAGGCACGACCGCAAGACATCAGAACTGTTTGTGAATTTCCCAAGGTATTTCTGGAAGAATTGCTTGGTTTGCCGCCTGATAGAGAGGCGGAGTTTTCTATCGAGACTTATGCTAATTCTGCTCCAGTATCGATTTATCCGTATCGAATGGCTCCTAAAGAAATGAAAGAGTTGAAGACACAACTTCAAGACATGATAGACCGAGGGTTCATTTGTCTGAGTATTTTAGCTTGGGGTGCACCAGTGTTGTTTGTGAAAAAGAATGATGACAGTTTGAGGATGTGTATCGATTACCGGCAGTTGATAAGTTGACAGTGAAGGACAAATATCCTTTGCCGAGGATTGACGACATGTTTGATCAGTTGAGAGGTGCTTCAGTGTTTTCGAAGATAGATTTGAGATCTGGTTATTATCAGTTGAAGGTAAGAAATCAAGATGTACCGAAGACAACTTTCTGCACTGGTTATGGACATTATGAATTCTTAGTGATTCCCTTTGGTTTGACGAATGCACCAGCAACTTTTATGGATATGATGAATAGGGTGTTTCATGAGTACTTGGATCAGTTTGTGGTAGTATTTAGTAATGATATCTTAGTGTACTCTCGTATCGAGGAGGATCATGATCAGCATTTGCGTTTGGTACTGCAGAAATTGTTAGACAACTAGTTGTATGCCATGTTGAGCAAATGTGAGTTTTGGATCAGGGAAGTAGTCTTTCTAGGTCATATTGTATCAGCCGAGGGAATCCTAGTGGTTCCTAAGAAAGTTGAGGCAGTTGTGAATTGGAAGCAACCGAAGTCTGTGACCGAAATTCGTAGTTTATTAGGCTAGGCCGGTTACTATAGACGTTTTGTTGAGGGTTTCTCAAAGGTTGCAGCTCCTTTGACTAAATTGCTACAGAAGGATGTTCGATTTGAGTGGACTGATGCAAGACAACAAGCATTTGAGAAATTGAAAGAATCCTTGACAAAAGCTCATGTTTTGATTCAGCCTGTGTCAGGAAAAGAGTTCGTAATCTACAGTGATGCATCGTATGTTGGCTTAGGTTGTGTGCTTATGCAAGAGGGAAGAGTTGTGTGCATCTAGATAGTTGAAGACTCATGAGCGTAATTACCATACTCATGAGCGTAATCGACAGTGATGCATCGTATGTTGGCTTAGGTTGTGTGCTTAAGGACTGTGATCTCACAATTGAGTACCATCCGGGTAAAGCCAATGTAGTGGCTGATGCTTTGAGTAGGAAGGTGGCAGTCGAGTTACGAGCTATGTTTTCTAGGCTAAGTTTGTCTCAAGATGGTGGTTTGGTGGCCGAATTGCAAGTTAAACGTTCGTTGATTCAGTTGATTAGAGAGAAACAGTTACAAGATGGGACTTTGGCACCTTATGTGCCAGATATAGCAGAAGGTAGACCATCAGATTATAGTTATAGTGATGATGTGGTTCTATTCTTCAAAGGTAAGGTAGTTGTGCTGAATGATGCCGACTTGAGACGCACCATTCTAACCGAAGCTCACAATAGTCCGTTTGCTATGCATCCGAGAAGTACGAAAATGTATCGCGATTTGAAAGATGAGTACTTCCGGGTTGGTTTGAAGAAAGATGTTGTCTAGTTTGTGAGTAAGTGTATGGTTTGTCAGCGAGTTAAGGCTGAACATCAGTTTCCTTTAGGTTTGTTACAACAATTAAGAATTCCCGAGTGGAAGTGGGAAAGAATTACCATGGATTTCTTATCAGATTTTCCGTTGACACCTTCTAAGAAGAATTTGGTTTGGTGATTGTTGACCGTTTTACGAAATGTGCACACTTCTTGGCTGTTCACACTACTTATACCTTAGATAAGTTGGCCGATTTGTATATTAGTGAGATTGTGAAATTGCATGGTGTACCAAACTCTATAGTGTCAGACAGAGATCCGAGATTCACAGCTAGATTTTGGGAGAGTTTGGATAGTGCTTTGGGAACTCGATTGAATTTCAGCACTTCGTATCATCCTCAAACCGATGGTCAGTCAGAGAGAGTCATACAAGTGTTGGAAGACATGTTGAGATGTTGCATTATTGAATTTCAGGGTTTGTGTGTTGAGTTGATCACACAATTGCAAATGGCAAAGAGGTGGTGAATTGGCAATTAAAATTTTGGTAGGAGGTAAGAGTGAAAAATAAAAGTGACACAAGTGGTTAGAGTGGTTCAAGTTCTCCAAATGAACTCTACATCCACTACCTTAGTTCCCACTAAGGATTTTCAACCAATTCACTACTTGAATTCTTCCCCTTTTCTTGGATGAGGAGGTAACCTTACAAATTGATTAAGCTTTCTACCCAAAGCTTAATCCACTCACTTTTACAAAGAGATAGATTTGGTAAACTCTAAAAATTCCTCTCAAAGGATAAATGTTTACCCAAATACAATTTCAAACTCCCCAAACTCACAATACAAGATAACAATAAAATCACAAGAGATGGGTACAAGAATTTGACTATGAAGAGCACTAGGGTTTGGATTTTTTGCTTTGATGTTGCTTGTAGGTTCAATAGTTGTTGCTTGGTAAGTTGAAGCTTGTTTTTATACCCTTGCAATGAATTCTAGCCGTTTGGGTTGTTGCGATCATCAATAGAGCCGTTCGGAGCATTTTTCCCACAATAAATGCAGCTCTGCAGCCTACCGTATCGGTACTCGAAGAGGGTGTATCGATACCTGCATCAAAGAGGAAAGAGCCGTTATGACTGAAAACAGAGCGTATCGATACGCATAGAAGGCGTACCGGTACGATTTTAAGGGGCGTATCGGTACGGATGGCCGTATCGATACGATGTTTGCTCACTGGAATCCCAAGTTTGGTTTTCTTAAAGAGCGTATCGATACGCATACCAAGCATATCAGTACGGTATAACGGTCTTTAAAAAATTGGGAAACCAACCAACTGACAAGTAAAAGTCGAAAAATTAAATGCAAAGATTTTTCAAAGATAAGCTTATCGTATCGATACGGTTGCAAAGCGTATCGGTACGGATTCATTGAAAGAGTTGCCCAGATGAATATCGTATCGATACAGGGTAATACCGTATCGGTACGCTAAGTCCATTAAAATTCCAGTGGCAAAAGCCCGCATCGATACGCCTGGCCGTTTTTGTATAGTTTGACTTGAAAATCATAAGAAAAGACTTAGCCATTAAAATTCCAATGGCAAAAGCCAGTATCGATACGCCTAAGGGTATCGATACGCCTGAGCGTTTTTGCATAGTTTGGCTTGAAAATCATAGGAAAAGACTTAGAAAATTTTCATATATTTAAGAGCTTGTCTTGAGATATTATTTTGTTTAAAATACTTGTCAATTGTGAGACTTTAAAGAGTACTTAAAAATTTATTGTTTTGCAAATTGGTCCTTAAGTTTATATGTTATATCAAAATCAATTTTGGTTTCACAATCTCCCCCTTTTTGATATAACAAAACCACAAATAAATTTTTAAGTTTTTGAAACTTTGAAAAGCTTTCTCCCCCTTAATTTAAGATAGATTTTCAAAAATAAAAAATTGACTCTATAATCCTTCTCCCCCTTTTTGTTAGATAATTATATAAATACAAGGATAATATCAACAATTAATTCATTAAACTCAAAGCAATCATAATAGTTGAAATGCATAAACTTCAAAGTAAATATAATAGTTCAAATGCATAAACTTCAAAGCAAACATAATAATCCAAACTTTAAAATCCTAAAACATAGATAATAGGCATAAACTTAAATCCTAAAAACAAGAGTGTAATAACAAAATATAAAAGACTAAATGCCATAAGATGATATGCATAAACTACTCGTCCACCTCATCATCATCATCGTCCTCGTCCTCTTCATCTTCATCATCTTGAGAGGGTTGATTCCTTCGGTTTTGGTTGAGCCAAGCACCATGGAAGGCGGTAAGAGAGATATCCATGGAGTTTTGGCGAGAAGCCATGGTTTCCATTTTCTTCTCCATACCTTTGACACGATCTTCCAAGGATGTGAATCTAGTGTCCATCACGGTAAACCCGGCTTCCATGGAAGTGAACTTCTCATTAAGGAAAGTCATAAGAGTGCCCATGGAAGAGGAATCAATCGGAGCACGGTGAGAGCTCGAAGAAGCACGAGAAGCATCGACCGGAGCATCTTGTGGAGGATCTTGAGTGTTACGAACCCATTCATTATCAACATAAGAGAAACTGGCACGAGCTAGAGAACGCTCATCTATGGGTAGGCCAAGGGTTTCGGGATAGTCATGGGAACAATCAATGTCAAGGGAATGAAAAAGATAACTCAAAGCCGTAGAGTAGTAAAAGGATGTGACTTGTTTGGTGTGACGATGTTGGACTAAATAGACAAGGTCGACAAACATAATTTGACAAAGATTTGGACGTTGACTTTCCCTAAAACACCTAAGCCAAAAGTCACCGACTTGACGAATAGTAGAAAATGAAAGGCAAGCTTCTCCATGAGTTTCTCTTTGCCTTTTCCTCAATGACAGCTAGAACACTTCTGAGTATCGGATTTGAAATCATGCCATGCTGAAACTATTGAGCCTTTTATGTTGTCAACACCATCGCTCTAGTTTCCGCCGAGGTTGTATATTTTCTGTTGTATTCTCTCAATCTGTTTGGAACAAGGTTATAATAGTGGAAATGGTATAGATTTGGTCAGCAACCCATTCCTCGTAATCTTATTTGGGACCATGTTCCGTATTTCTCTCCTTGTTTTATGTGACATGAACCAGAATTTAAGAGCACAATCATGCTGCTTAGGTGGGCAACAACATTCAAGTAAAATACCCAGTTCAGATTTCGGAAGGCGATTTTCTCTACCGTATGCTGGAGAGACTTCAATTATGGTGGAAAACCATGTATTGGTTGCATTACCAATTGTAACGCAAAGCTTTACAGCTTGGAATCTACAATCTAGAAGAATTCATAATGCATGAGTATTCTTGGAAATTTTTATACACAACCCACCTTCATTACTACCCAATGTGGTGGAAACCGATGATTGGACTGGACTGGACTGTCATCGGCCACCACCCGGCATCATTCTAAGGAGAAACTCAATTCATCAATAGCTATTGACAATTCCGATCTGATCACATTATCTGTTTGTTTCTCTTTGGGCATATCTACAATCCCATTTTCTTCTTTTCCTTCTGCTGCTGCTGCTATACACTCCTGGAATCTGAAACAACTTGTGAGATGGTCGTTTGTTATTCCAGCCACTTGCATGAATGAGTAGATTACTGTTGGCCCCACGCCCCGGAAACCCCTTTTTACCAGATCTTTGCTTATGACATCTACTTTTGGGGTTTTAACCGGAACCTGGCGCGGATATCAGAATCTGCTAACTATGGGCTTGTGGGCATGGACAACAATAATGCATTAAGACTAATATGTAGTTGATTGATGACAAAGTGTTATCATTGACATGGAGATGTCAAAATCAATACATAAGTATGTGTCAGAGAACGACATACTGGACTGACCCGCTATGAGTATGTTTCTTGGATTATTATGTGACAGTCACAACATTGCTTATAGTGATAACTATATGTATGATCGTCAGACTTGAGATCATCATTATTTCAACACCGTGAATAACATATTTTGATTCAGTCAAATGTGTGTCGTAACCGACTATACTATAAAGACTGGTATTGGATATGTCGCAATCTATGTAGTAGGATATGTTTGATCAAGATAGGATTTGTCCCTCTTACATAATAGAAGTAATATCGCATGCCACTTAATTGAGTGAGACTAGAAATGCATGTTCATGCTCGAATAAGTTGATATGAGATATCATAGTTATTCGTTTATAATAGTCTACTCAAGATATCAAGAAATATTAGATGTAATATACAAGTGTGACTATTCCATGACTTGTGTCCAATCTAGATATAAGGACAAAAGGATGTAATACATGAAAAGAGTTAATCACGAAGAGGTTATGTCGAATCATGATTTCTTGTAACTTAGGTGACAATGACATATTGCTAGATGTCACTCATTGTTAGTAATATTAGAAATGCTTTAATATTTTCTACTAACGTTACATGAACCTACAAGGTCACACCCACAGTTGAAATGAGCATATATTAAACGAATTATATATGTACAAATTTGTTGTACAAGAATTTAGTTAAATTAATATATATTTGATATATATATATATATATAATTTAAATATTGAGTAAATATTAAAATAAAATAATTATTGTAATTATGTCTCTTTTAATATATAAATAATATAATTCGATTTAAATCAATATATATACTGAAATCCTAATTAAGTTAAATTGATATTATATATATATTGAAATCTTAATTAAAGTTGAATTAGGATTATATATATTTAATATATATATATATATATATTAAAATCTAAATTAAGTTGAATTGAGATTATATATATATATATATATATATATATATATATATATATATATATATATTAAAATCCTAATTAAGTTGAATTGTGATTATATATATTGAAATCCTAATTAAAGTTAAATTGAGATTATAAATCTAGCAGTCATTAATGCTTTTTGGGGGAAAACCTTCTAAATAGTTTAGAGAGTTTTTTATATGCTCGTTTCAACTGGGTGAACTATGTAGAGGTCGGAGCGTTATCGTTGTGGCTTAAGAATCGACATCATGGAATCGTGATTGGATATCCATCTTCTTCAAAGTTAGAATTCCAGATTTTAAACAAGTAATTCTTCACCCTTATTCACCTTGATTCCTTCCTCGTACATGGATCTTTGGTGGTGATTGCCAGATAACTTTTCCGCTGCGCCATGCGGTGTACCAGCGTGACCCAACAATTTTGATGTGAAGGGTGGTGATTAGTATGTAACGCTCGAGTTTAGGGTCCAAGAGATAATTGGGTTTGGTTAAACCAGTTCGGGTTAAACTAATTTTGTGGAACCATTTTTAATAAACAACTTTAAGGATTTAAAAAAAGGGTAAAAAGGGAATTTTGAAATTAGAAAGGGGTTTTTGAAAATAGCCATCATCTTCTTAAAACCCATTTTCACGTTATCTTCCCCAAAACACCATTTTTCACTATTCCATTGATTCAAGAACTTCATCTAAGCAATCTTTCAAGGTAATCTTTTTCTTGTTTTGATTTTCTCTTCCTTAAACTAGTTGTTGATGAAATCTTTACATAACTCATTGTCTAAGTTTGTTTCCAAAATGCTTTTATGTTGGGAAAAGAAGAAAATGAGGGAACTTTTGTTTGGGTTGTTTGATGTTAGGTTTAAAAGTGTTTTTAGCTTTTCTTTAAAGTTCAAATTATGTTGGGATAGTGGCTTAATAATGAGAAACCCGCAACTAGCAAAAATGATAGGTTTTGGAGTTGAAAATTTGGGTTTTTGGTTTGTTCTTGTGAAGAAATTTGGGTTGATGGTTCCTAGACTTTGGATAAGTGTTTTGGATGTTGAAAGGTGTGGTTTTGATGGTAATTTCATTGGATTTTGGCCGCTAGTTGGTTTGAGTCATTTTGACGATGTTTCCAAGTGTTTTTGGTTGTGAATCGATTGGTTTTGATGATAGATGCCGAGTTTCTTTGTTGCTGCCAGTTTGAGAGCTTGATTTGGGTCTAATGCTCCATTTTTGAATTGGTTAGAAATAGGGGAAACAAATTTGGGCTCTTCGGACGCGATATCGTGTGATTTGGGGGCTTGAATTGGTGTTTCGGCTATTGCTTGTGTGTTGGCTGGTGAGTGGAAATGTTTTCTAAGCCTTAACTTGGTTAAGGATATGTTTTAGGGGTTTAAATTGAGCTTGATAAGCCAATCTAAGGTCAAGAGTAAGTTTTAAGAATTTTAGTCTTTATTTTCGATAAATTCTACTATGTGTTATGAATGATTTCCATAGTGCATGTTTGCCATGAATATCCTTGTGTTATGCATATGATTGCTTTAATTGATCCCATATTGGTTATGGTCGTGACCATGAGAACACGAGGTAAGTGTTGGTTTTGTGGGTTATCGACAATGTGAAATCTTATTACCGGATATAGTTGGTTGACCAATAGGATGAAAGTGCATTCAGGGTAAAAGTTGTGCGTGGTCTTAGTGATGCTAGATTCCAATAAGGAGGAGTACGGTGATGTGAGATTCCATCGGAAGCTATGTTTTACTAGATGAGTGAGTACAATGATGTGAGATTCCATCGGAAGTGTCTAGTAGTTTTGAGAACTATCCACATATCCGAGTAAAAGTGTTAAATGTCAATATACCCACGGTGCTCTAAATTATCATGTTGAGCATGTTTTATCGTTCATTTCCATTTATGCTTATGCATGTAGTTGATTATGTTGTATGTATGATGAGAATGAGCATGAGGTAAGCTTGTGGCTTGTGGATGCATTCGGTAAATGCTTGAGAAGTTAAATGCATGTTGTTATGTGTTCAAGCATGAGGAAAATGATTTGGAAATGGTTTTTGGTTTCAAGCAAACTATGGTTTTAAAACTACATTGTCGTAGCTACTGTTTTGAGCACCGCTCACTAAGCATTCTTGCTTACGCTCCTCTTTCCAACAATGTAAATTCGTAGTGTTTCAGTGTAGCCAAGGGAACAAGGGAGTGACCAAGGAGGTCGTTTTTGCACAAGTATGGTTTTCGGCATAATAACTAGTATATAGCAATGGGATAGAGCCTTTTGTTTTGGAGATGTTGCTAGAACTCCTTGCTGTTTGGGATACGTTGGTATGCCTATATAGACTTGTAAAGGCTCTTATTATGTTGAAGTATGACTTGTTGTAAGTTTTTGTTGGATTTTATGCAAAGTATGGCTTTCCTTTTGAATCTTGTCATGTTAAGTTTTGCCATGATGTGTTTCTAGCATGTCTTGATGAGTATTATTGGTTGCCTTGAGTTTGTTGAGTGTTTTATGTTGTTAGGATGCCTTTTTGGTGGTTTTAAATTTGCTTAAACCAGCAAATTCAGTCATTTCAGGCCTATCGTTTCGATACGGTTGAGGTTGTATCGAAACGGGGGACCTGAAAGGGCCTTGGAGTATCGATACGGGTTGGGCACGTATCGGTACGTTTTGCGACTGGAATTTGTGGTTCCAAAATGTTTTGAGGGTGTTTCGATACGGGCTGGCGTTTTGAAACCCTTGAGACAGTTTCGATACGCCCGTATCGGTACAGTCTCTGAGCGTATTAGAACAACGTCTTGAGGTTGACTTGGGATTTTTGACTGTTGAAGGCGTATCGCCATGGGCCCGAGCGTATCGATACCGCCTGTCTTAAAACTGTACAAAGTAGCCTCAAAAGCTCGTTTCGAGTGGTTCTTGCTCGTGTTTTGCTTTTCCGCTGCTAGTCTTCTCACATAAGTTTTAAAATGGCATTTAGACAAGATTAAATTATAATAATTGAAAAAAGAAAAAAAAATTAGGGTTTCTAATCAGAGTGAAGCCTTAATGGATTTCTCTTCGATTTTCATCGTGTAACTCATTTGATGCGGTCTAATGGCTAGGTTGGGTCAAGGAGGTTACACTTGTTGGTATCAGAGCCCAGGTTCCTTGATTTTCCACAAAGCCGAAAGGTAAGTGAGTTAAGTTTTAATTGTGTATGGTTGTTGGTTGTGATGCACGGTGATTGTAAGCATGCTTATGGTTTTCTTTTGTTTTGGTTGGGAGATAGTTAAAGGCACGCATTACTAGCATACTGTTATTGCAAGTGGTTTCAAGTTTAAAGACTTGAGCGCCTTGGACCTTTTTCCTTGCTGACCCCAAATCATTTCACTTGTTGTGTTTATTGTTTAGTTTTTCACCTGTTAGCATGGTGAGACTGAGGGGAAGGCCCAGATTGGATAATCCAAGGGTTGAGCGAATTGAGAACGTTGAGGATGTGTAAGGAGAGAACTTGCCTCCTCCTTATCCGGGTGGTGGTGGAGCGAATGTCGGAGGTGTTGGACCCTAGGTTGGTCAGGGACAGGCTGGCATTGATGTGAATCTGTTGATTCAGGCTATAGTCGGGGCTATTCAGATAGCTTTAGCGGGTGTTCAGGTTACAACACTGACTCGGGGTGCAGGTTCTGGCTTACCGTTAGAACGGCTTTGTAGCTTGGGCAGAGTCGAGTTTCGGGGATTGTCACCCGAGGATTTAGAGGCATGATTTGAGAGCCCAGTTCGTATTTTAGGACAAATGGAGTGCTCTGATGCACGTAAGCTAGGTTGCATCGTCTCTTTGCTTTAAGGAGATGCCTATACTTGGTGGACTACCATGACAACAGGTATGCCAGTGGCTGAGGTTACTTAGGAATTCTTTAGGACTGCTTTTCGTAAGAAGTATCTAGGTCCTTGATACCTAGACGGGAAGAAGAGATAGTTCATGGCTCTAGTTCAGGGTAGCATGACCGTGTCCGAGTATGAGGTACAATTCGTATGTCTTAGTCAGTACGCTTTTGAGTTGGTTCCTACTAAGAGGGAACGCTGTGAGCGTTTTCGATATGGTTTGATCCAAGAGGTGAAGACCTACATGTTGGCTTTTGACTATATGGATTTTGATGTATTGGTTGCTAGGGCTAAGGATATTGAACAATCTTTGGGACTTGCTGATCATAGAGGTGGATCTAGTTCAGGGAAAAAGAGCGCCGAGTGGGATAGAGACCGTGCCAAGAGGCACAAGGATAGGAGACCCCATCACGATTATAGACGTGGAGGTGGTAATCCGGGGAGAGGCCATCACGGCCAAGGGGCTGAGAATCATACTCCTAAGTGTACCAGTGTGGTAGACGTCATTTCGGCGAGTGTTGGGGAACTTGTGGCTCATGTTGGAACTGCGGGTCTCGAGCACACTTGAAGCGTGATTATCCACACCCGGCTAGGGATGGACATGCTCCTGCACGAGCTGTCGAGCATTAGAGAGGCCATGGGCACGACCGAGGTAACTTTCAGCGTAGGAATGATGGTCAAAGGAATGTAGCTCATGTTTTGGCAGTTCAGCCCGATGGAGGTGGACTGCCTAGAGTGTATGCGTATCGTGAGGACATGAATGACACATGTGTGATTGCAGCTAATTTCTCGTTACAGTCTTTGACTTTGCTTTCTTTGATTGATTCCGGCTCTACACATTCATATATATTGAGTGAGCATACAAAGCTGTTAGATATTTCGGTTACGATATTCGATGTGGGTATTGGTGTCACGAGTTCTTTTGGTGAGAAAGTTGTAGTTAGAAAGATGTACATAAGATGTCTTTTGATGGTTCAGGGTCATGTTTTTCCCGTGGATATGATGGAGTTTCCGTTTCCTGGTTTTGATGTAACTTTAGGCATGAATTGGCTTGTGGAACATAGGGCTAGGGTAGATTTCGAGACAAAGCGTGTGTCCTTGAGGCTTTCAAATGATTATGAGGTAGTAGTAGTGGGCGAAAACATTAAGTTATTGTCCAATGTTGTTTTAGCTTTAGAGGCTCAAAAGTTAATTGATGTTGGTTGTCAGGCATACTTAGCCTATGTTATAAATCCAAATATGAGTGAGGCACGACCGCAAGACATCATAACTGTTTGTGAATTTCCCGAGGTATTTCTAGAAGAATTGCCTGGTTTGCCGCCTGATAGAGAGGTGGAGTTTTCTATAGAGACTTATGCTAATTCTGCTCCAGTATCGATTGCTCCGTATCGAATGGCTCCTAAAGAAATGAAAGAGTTGAAGACACAACTTCAAGAAATGATAGACCGAGGGTTCATTTGTCTGAGTATTTTAGCTTGGGGTGCACCAGTGTTGTTTGTGAAAAATAAGGATGGCAGTTTGAGGATGTGTATCGATTACCGGCAGTTAATAAGTTAACAATGAAGAACAAATATCCTTTGCCGAGGATTGACGACATGTTTGATCAGTTGAGAGGTGCTTCAGTGTTTTCGAAGATAGATTTGAGATCTGGTTATTATCAGTTGAAGGTAAGAAATCAAGATGTACCGAAGACAACTTTCCGCACTCGTTATAGACATTATGAATTCTTAGTGATTCCCTTTGGTTTGACGAATGCACCAGCAACTTTTATGTATATGATGAATAGGGTGTTTCATGAGTACTTGGATCAGTTTGTGGTAGTATTCAATAATGATATCTTAGTGTACTCTCGTATCGAGGAGGATCATGATCAGCATTTGCGTTTGGTATTGCAGAAATTGTTAGACAACTAGTTGTATGCCAAGTTGAGCAAATGTGAGTTTTGGATCAGGGAAGTAGTCTTCCTAGGTCATATTGTATCAGCCGAGGGAATCCGAGTGGTTCCTAAGAAAGTTGAGGTAGTTGTGAATTGGAAGCAACCGAAGTCTGTGACCGAAATTCGTAGTTTCTTAGGCTAGGCCGGTTACTATAGACGTTTTGTTGAGGGTTTCTCAAAGGTTGCAGCTCCTTTGACTAAATTGCTATAGAAGGATGTTCGATTTGAGTGGACTGATGCAAGACAACAAGCATTTGAGAAATTGAAAGAATCCTTGACAAAAGCTCATGTTTTGATTCAGCCCGTGTCAGGAAAAGAGTTCGTAATCTACAGTGATGCATCGTATGTTGGCTTAGGTTGTGTGCTTATGCAAGAGGGAAGAGTAGTGTGTATCTAGATAGTTGAAGACTCATGAGCGTAATTACCATACACAAGACATAAAATTGGTTCTAGTGGTTTTTGCTTTGAAAGTTTAGAGACATTACCTTTACGACGAGAAATGCACAGTGTACACCTATCATAAGAGCTTGAAGTATTTGATGACGCGGAAGGAATTGAACCTTAGACAACGTAGATGGCTAGAATTACTTAAGGACTATGATCTCACAATTGAGTACCATCCGGGTAAAGCCAATGTAGTGGCTGATGCTTTGAGTAGGAAGGTGGCAGTCGAGTTACGAGCTATATTTGCTAGGCTAAGTTTGTCTCAAGATGGTGGTTTGGTGGCCGAATTGCAAGTTAAACCTTCGTTGATTCAGTTGATTAGAGAGAAACAGTTACAAGATGGGACTTTGGCACCTTATGTGCAACATATAGTAGAAGGTAGACCATCGGATTATAGTTATAGTGATGATGTGGTTCTATTCTTCAAAGGTAAGGTAGTTGTGCCGAATGATGCCGACTTGAGACGCACCATTCTAACTGAAGCTCACATTAGTCCATTTGCTATGCATCCGAGAAGTACGAAGATGTATCACGATTTGAAAGATGAGTACATATGGGTTGATTTGAAGAAATATGTTGTCGAGTTGGTGAGTAAGTGTATGGTTTGTCAGCGAGTTAAGGCCGAACATCAGTTTCCTTTAGGTTTGTTACAACAGTTAAGAATTCCCGAGTGGAAGTGGGAAAGAATTACCATGGATTTCTTATCAGGTTTTCCGTTGACACCTTCTAAGAAGAATTCGGTTTGGTGATTGTTGACCGTTTTACGAAATGTGCATACTTCTTGGCTGTTCACACTACTTATACCTTAGATAAGTTGGCCGATTTGTATATTAGTGAGATTGTGAAAATGCATGGTGTACCAAAGTCTATAGTGTCAGACAGAGATCCGAGATTCACAGCTAGATTTTGGGAGAGTTTGGATAGTGCTTTGGGAACTCGATTGAATTTCAGCACTTCGTATCATCCTCAAACCGATGGTCAGTCAGAGAGAGTCATACAAGTGTTGGAAGACATGTTGAGATGCTGCATTATTGAATTTCAGGGTTTGTGTGTTGAGTTGATCACACAATTGCAAATGGCAAAGAGGGGGTGAATTGGCAATTAAAATTTTGGTAGGAGGTAAGAGTGAAAAATAAAAGTGACACAAGTGGTTAGAGTGGTTCAAGTTCTCCAAATGAACTCTACATCCACTACCTTAGTTCCCACTAAGGATTTTCAACCAATTCACTACTTGAATTCTTCCCCTTTTCTTGGATGAGGAGGTAACCTTACAAATTGATTAAGCTTTCTACCCAAAGCTTAATCCACTCACTTTTACAAAGAGATAGATTTGGTAAACTCTAAAAATTCCTCTCAAAGGAAAATTGTTTACCCAAATACAATTTCAAACTCCCCAAACTCACAATACAAGATAACAATAAAATCACAAGAGTTGGGTACAAGAATTTGACTATGAAGAGCACTAGGGTTTGGATTTTTTGCTTTGATGTTGCTTGTAGGTTCTATAGTTGTTGCTTGGTAAGTTGAAGCTTGTTTTTATACCCTTGCATTGAATTCTAGCCGTTTGGGTAGTTGGGATCATCAATAGAGCCGTTGGGAGCATTTTTCTCGCAATAAATGCAACTCTACAGTCTACCGTATCGGTACTCGAAGAGGGTGTATCGATACCTGCATCAAAGAGGAAAGAGCCGTTGTGACTGAAAACAGAGCGTATCGATACGCATAGAAGGCGCACCGACACGGTTTTAAGGGGCGTATCGGTACGGATGGCCGTATCGATACGGTGTTTGCTCACTGGAATCCCAAGTTTGGTTTTCTTAAAGAGCGTATCGATACGCATACCAAGCGTATCGGTACGATATAACAGTCTTTTAAAAATTGGGAAACCAACCAACTGACAAGTAACAGTCGAAAAATTAAATGCAAAGATTTATCAAAGATAAGCTTATCGTATCGATACGGTTGCAAAGCGTATCGGTACAGATTCATTGAAAGAGTTGCCCAGATGAATATCGTATCGATATGGGGTAATACTGTATCGGTACGCTAAGTCCATTAAAATTCCTGTGGCAAAAGCCCGTATCGATACGCCTAAGGGAATCGATACGCCTGGGCGTTTTTGTATAGTTTGACTTGAAAATCATAAGAAAAGACTTAGCCATTAAAATTCCAGTGGCAAAAGCCAGTATCGATACGCCTAAGGGTATCGATACACCTGGGCGTTTTTGTATAGTTTGGCTTGAAAATCATAGGAAAAGACTTAGAAAATTTTCATATATTTAAGAGCTTGTCTTGAGATATTATTTTGTTTAAAATACTTGTCAATTGTGAGACTTTAAAGAGTACTTAAAAATTTATTGTTTTGCAAATTGGTCCTTAAGTTTATATGTTATATCAAAATCAATTTTGGTTTCACAATCTCCCCATTTTTGATATAACAAAACTACAAATAAATTTTTAAGTTTTTGAAACTTTGAAAAGCTTTCTCCCCCTTAATTTAAGATATATTTTCAAAAATAAAAAATTGACTCTATAATCCTTCTCCCCCTTTTTGTGAGATCAAATATAATTACAAGGATAATAGCAACAATTAATTCATTAAACTCAAAGCAATCATAATAGTTGAAATGCATAAACTTCAAAGTAAACATAATAGTTCAAATGCATAAACTTCAAAGCAAACATAATAATCCAAACTTTAAAATCCTAAAACATAGATAATAGGCATAAACTTAGATCCTAAAAACAAGAGTGCAATAAAAGAATATAAAAGACTAAATGCCATAAGATGATATGCATAAACTACTCGTCCGCCTCATCATCATCATCGTCCTCATCCTCTTCATCTTCATCATCTTGAGAGGGTTGATTCCTTCGGTTTTGGTTGAGCCAAGCACCATGGAAGGCGGTAAGAGAGATATCCATGGAGTTTTGGCGAGAAGCCATGGTTTCCATTTTCTTCTCCATACCTTTGACGCGATCTTCCAAGGATGTGAATCTAGTGTCCCTCGCGGTAAACCCGACTTCCATGGAAGTGAACTTCTCATTGAGGAAAGTCATAAGAGTGTCCATGGAAGAGGAATCAATCGGAGCACGGTGAGAGCTCGAAGAAGCACGAGAAGCATCGACCAGAGCATCTTGTGGAGGATCTTGAGTGTTACGAACCCATTCATTATCAACATAAGAGAAACCGACACGAGCTAGAGAACGCTCATCTATGAGTAGGCCAAGGGTTTCGGGATAGTCATGGAAACAATCAATGTCAAGGGAATGAAAAAGATAACTCAAAGTTGTAGAGTAGTAAAAGGATGTGACTTGTTTGGTGTGACGGTGTTGGACTAAATTGACAAGGCCGGCAAACATAAATTGACAAAGATTTGGACGTTGACCTTCCCTAAAACACCTAAGCCAAAAGTCATCGACTTGACGAATAGTAGAAAATTTCCCTCCCGATGGACGAAAAAACCAAGACACAAAAAGATGAAGGATTCGGTCATGAGCATTTAAAACTTTTGCTGAGCCTAAAGGACCCGTACCCAAGGATTTCTCATCATCAATACCAATGTTTTCAAAACCAAACACATTACATAAAGTTTTTTGATCAATTGTAAAGGTTTTGCCCATAACAGAGGATTCAATAGCAATGACATTCTCCCTAGCTTCATCATGAACACATAAAGCATTTGAAAAGAATACGATGACCAAATTTCTATAGAGAATAGGAGGAATGCTTAAAAAATTCAGAAATTTCCATTGCTTAAGTCAAGGGAGGTACTGAAATTTGAAACGAGCAGAATTTAAAAACGGGACAGACACAACACGTTCTTCCCTAAGGTTCATGCCTTGAAAAAGTTTGTATCATTCTATATCACAATCATTGGGAAAACTTAATTGGATAATATAAGGGAGATTAGGTGTAGGGTTACCCTCAGCATCCTCACTAGGACCGGAAGTAGAAAGATAACGCTTAGTTCTCTTTTTCGATGGTGCCATAACCCTCAAAACACATCAAAAACAATTCAAATATTTATGCAATTAACATCCTATTCAATCCAATAAATTCTAATAATTCAAGGTAATTGTAAAAAGAAATTTAATTCTAAAAGGATATATACAAGGTTGAAAAAAAAATTAAAAAAAGATTAAAAAAATACGAATAGAGAATAATGAAAAAAAATTTGATTTTTGAAAAAAATTATGAAAAAGTTGAAACCCATAAAATAAAAACATGTTTTGTACAAAAATTAAGTTGAAACAATTATAAAAATCAAACGAAAATCAAAGAAAATAAAAAAGAAGAGTTTTATACCTTGAATTTTAGATTGGATGAATGAGTTGATGTGAATGCACAAGATTTGTTGACAAAGATTAGCCTTGATGTGGAGATTAAAAACCCTCAAAGAATTTTTAAGTTTGATGGTAAAAATTGAAGGATTGAGGGGGGGGGGGGGGTTTATAGGGTATTCCGGCTAGGGTTTTGAAGAGAAAAAGAGGGTTTTTTGTTTTTTAAAGACTTTTAAAGATGAAGCCCTAAATAGCCTCTCCGTCGAGGCCGTATCGATACACTACACACGCGTATTGATACATTTTAACCCTATTTTTTATTCTTCATTACTATCGTATCGATACGGGGGACCGTATCGGTACGACTTGGCTTTGACTATTTCCCTTGACTTTAACCGTCTCGATACACGAGGTCGTATCGATACACATTCAGCTTCAAAGTTTTCCCAGTTATGAACCCGTATCGATACGCTTCATCCGTATCGATACGCCTTTACCGGATTAGGCATTTTTGACTGATTTAAGTGCAAAAATTCAACTTGAAACATCCCTAAATGCATGTAAATGTCCTATGAACAAGTTTTAATGGCTAAACTTAATGCATACTCCCCCTAGCAACATGCATAGAAGCAAAAAGAACAAAATTAACACAAGCATGAATCACAAACAATTTCAAGCAAGTTTTTGACATTTTGGGACCTAGAAGGGGTCAAAAAAGGCTAGTTAAACCTAACTCTCTCCTAAGGGTTCAAAAGCGCTCTTTATCTAAAGGCTTTGTGAATATATCCGCTAATTGGTTTAAGGTGTCAACATACTATATAACAACATCATTTTCAACACATGATCTCTAATGAAATGATGTCTAATTTCTATGTGTTTAGTTTTAGAGTGTTGGATGGGATTCTTAGTGAGACAAATGGAACTAGTGTTGTCACACCTAAGGGGTATGGTTTCTATTTCAACACCATAATCTAAGAGTTGTTGCTTCATCCAAAGAACTTGAGCACAACAACTCCCTAAGGATATGTACTCTGCCTCGGTGGTAGATAAGGCTACACTATTTTATTTCTTAGAGAACCAAGATACGAGCATACTACCTAAGAATTGGCATGTCCCGGAAGTGCTTTTCCTATCTATTTTACATCCCCTATAATCCGCATCCGAATAAGCATGAAGGCTAAAGGAGGAATCTTTAGGATACCAAAGGCCTAAGGTAGGTGTGTCTCTAAGGTATCTAAAAATTCTCTTAATGGCAACTAAGTGTGATTCTCTAGGACTAGCTTGAAACCTAGCACACAAGCAAACACTAAACATAATATCCGGTCTACTTGCGGTAAGGTAAAGCAAAGAACCTATCATGGATCTATAAAGCTTAGAATCAACACACTTACCTCCTTCATCTTTGTCAAGCTTTATGGAAGAGCTCATAGGTGTGGCTTGAGGTTTTGCATTCTCCAAGCCGAACTTTTTGAGCATGTCATTCATGTACTTAGCTTGATTTATGAAGGTGCCATCTTTCCTTTGTTTGATTTGGAGTCCCAAAAAGAATGAGAGCTCCCCCATCATGCTCATCTCGAACTCACCTTGCATTAGCTTAGAAAATTCTTTACAATAACACTCATTAGTAGAACCAAAAATGATATCATCAACATAGATTTGTACTACTAAGATGTCATTGTTATATCATTTTATGAAGAGTGTAGTGTCCACCTTTCATTTTTCAAAACCATTTTCAATTAAGAAATTTGAAAGTCTCTCATACCAAGCTCTAGGAGCTTGTTTTAAACCATAAAGAGCTTTTGTTAGTTTAAACATATGGTTTGGAAATTTTGAATCCTCAAAACCCGGTGGTTGTTCAACATACACTTCTTCATTTATAAAACCGTTTAAAAAGGCACTTTTCACATCCATTTGAAAAAGCTTGAAATCATTATAACATGCAAATGCTAAAAGCATCCTAATGGCTTCTATCCTAGCTACGGGTGCATATGTCTCATCAAAATCAATTCCCTCTTCTTGGGTATAGCCTTGAGCAACAAGTCTAGCCTTGTTTCTCACTATATTACCACTTTCATCTAATTTATTCCTAAATACCCATTTAGTTCCTATAGTAGATTTATTACTAGGCCTTTCAACTAATGTCCAAACTTTACTTCTCTCAAATTGATTTAATTCCTCTTGCATGGCCAAAATCCAAAAATCATCTTTTAAAGTTTCTTTAATATTTTTAGGCTCAATGCATGTGCAACACGGTTCATTAATTTGAGAGAGGATCTAGTAGTTACCCCCTTGGATGGATCACCCAAGATTTCACCACCTTTGACATAGTTGAACTCCCTTGGGTAAGATACCTCTTTTTCCTCAAGAGCCAAGTCCTTCAAGGCTTCAAGAGGTGGATCTTGTGTATCCTCATCTTTAGTTGGAATCTCATCCACCTTTGACGTTTGTCCTCCATCAATGGCATCAAGAATTCCTACATCATCATCATCACAAGATTCATTCCTCGGAAAGAGGTTATCATTGAAAACAACATGTATAGACTCTTCAACTACTAGAGTTCTTTTATTAAATACACGATATGCTTTAGAGTTTAAAGAGTACCCTAAGAAAATAGCTTCATCACTTTTAGCATCAAATTTACCTAAGTTTTCTTTATCATTATTCAAGACAAAACACTTGCAACAAAAAGGATGAAAATAGCTAATGTTAGGCTTCTTAGATTTTAAAATCTCATAAGGCGTTTTCTTCAAAATTGGCCTAATCATTACTCGATTTATAATATACCAAGCGGTATTTGTGGCTTCCGCCCAAAAATATTTAGGTAAATTATTTTCACAAAGCATGGTTCTAGCCATTTCTTCTAAAGTTTGATTTTTCCTCTCAACTACCCCATTTTGTTGAGGAGTGCGAGGTGCGGAAAAATTGTGGCTAATCCCATTTTCATTTAAAAACTCATCAAAACCTAGATTTTGAAATTCGGTTCCATGATCACTTCTAATGTGAGAAATTTTAAGTTCAAGATCATTTTGAGTTATTTTAGAAAATATGATGAATTTTTATAAAGCCTCATCTTTTGTACTTAAGAATAGAACCCAAGTAAACCTAGAATAGCCATCTACAAGCACAAAGGCATATGATTTACCACCCAAGATCATTGTTCTAATATGCCCAAAAAGATCCATATGAATCAATTGTAAACAACTACTAATAGAGACATCATTAATGGATTTAAATGAAGTTCTATGTTGTTTACCCTTTGAACATGCATCACAAATTTTATCATTAGAAAATTTAAGTTTGGGTAAACCTCTAACTAGATTAAGGGAAATTAATTTCTCTAAGACACTCATGCTAGCATATCCTAATTTTCTATGCCAAAGTCATGAGTCATGTTCATCATGTGAAACTAAGCATGTATGGGATGAATAGATGTCATCTAAATGCACCATGTAGATATTGCCTATTCTATGTCCTATGAGCATTAGTTGATTTGTTTTAATGCTCACAATTTTGCAACCAACTTTATCAAATAAAACATTAAAACCCTTATCACATAATTGACTAATGCTCAATAAATTATGTTTAAGACCGTTGACATACAAAACATTTTCAATGAAAATAGAAGAGTGATTACCAATGGAGCCTATTCCTTCAATGTGGCCTTTGGAGTTGTCACCGAAAGTTACCAATCCACCACTCTTTGACTTTAGTTCCACGAATCTACTCTTGTCACCGGTCATATGTCTTGAGCATCCACTATCAAGGTACCATGAGTTTTGGCTTGAAGCTTTGGCCTTGTAGCAATGCTCCCCGTACAAACAAAGAAATTAGGCCTTGATTTTTGGTACCCAAATCATTTAGGGTCCATGTGTGTTAGCCTTCAAAATTTTGGTTCCCTTAGGAATCCAAGAAGCACTAGCATTCATATTATTAGAAATAATGAGTTCCTTAGGAACCCAAACACTTCTAACCTTTTGACCTCTAAATTGCTTATGAAAATTTATTTGTTTAGAAATAAAATGTTTTCTTTTTACATATTGGGATTTATAAGAGTTTCCTTTTTCAAAATGGTTTTTCCCAATAGCAATTGATGTTTTAAGATTAACCACTTCCTTTGTGTGATAATCTTGAAAATCGGAAAGAAGTTTTTCAAGTTCAAGATTTTTCGTTTTAAGATCATTTGAAAGATTTACTAAAAACAAAACTTTCTTTTCCAATTCGGAGTTAGTTTTTGAAAATGTTTCATTTTGATTTTTCAAATCGGAAATGGTTTTCTTGTTTCTCAAAGTGGATTCTTTATATTTTCCTACTAACTCATCGTAAACCTCTTGCAATTCATCATAAGCATCTTAAAGCTCATCAAAGGTAAAATCAAAATTAGATAAGTTACAATTTACCTTTGGTTCATCATCAATGGCCATGAGACAAAGATTGGCCACTTCCTCCTCTTCCTCGGATGACTCATCGTCACTCCAAGTTGCTACTTGAGCTTTGAGCTTGTTCTTCTTCCCAAAGCTCTTCCTCTTCAATTGAGGACATTCGGAACGGATGTGGCCGGGCTTTTTGCATTCATAGCAAGTGATTTGGTCCTTCTCCTCTTCCTTACTCTTGCTCTTGAAGTCTCCTTTTCTAATGAACTTTCTCCCACGATTGGACTTCATGAAGCGAGTGAACCGTTTGGCCAACATGTCCATCTCCTCATCTTCATCTTCACTTGAATCGCTTTCATGATATGAAGCTTTAAGAGCGATTCCAACCTTCTTCTCTCGACATCCTTCTTCTCAACCATTTTCTTTTCTTCTTCTCTTCCCTTCCTCATGATCTCATGGGTGAGTAGAGATCCAACAAAAGCATCAAGCTTGAGAGTCTTCAAATCTCGAGCTTCAATAATAGTCGTTCTCTTGCTATCCCATGACTCCGGAAGAGAGTATAACAATTTCCTCACTAGTTTGTCTTTAGGGATGATCTCACCGAAACCCTTCAATCCGTTGACAATGACCGAGAATTGATCAAACATCTTGGAAACACTCTCATCGGGATCCATCTTGAAATTTTCGTAGCTTAGATTGAGTAGCCTAATTTTTGTTTGACATCACTAGTTCCCTCATATGTTGTCTCGAGGGTGTCCCAAACCTCCTTGGCATTTTCGATCGAAGATACCTTGGAGTAGATATCCGGACCAAGTGCACAAAATATGACATGCAAAGCTTTATCATTCATTTGCATCCTTCTTCGTTCATCTTCTGTCATTTCGGCTTTTAATTTTGGGACAAGTCTTGCTTCACTATCTCTCTTCATGGGAATGTATGGACCTTCTTCAACCACATCCTGCACCATGTAGTCGGTGGACTTGATGAACAACCTCATCTTATTCTTCCAATATGGGTAGTTATCCCCATTGAAGAATGGTGGCTTAATGGTAGATTGGGAGTGGTAGATTGAGACTCGTAGAGGTTGGAGTTGGAGGTGGATGCCATTGCTTGACTGGTTGTTGATCAAACTCTCCTAGAATTGACTCAAGAGGGTTGTAATCCTTCCAATGAGTGTAGCTCTGATACCAATTGTTGAGTTTATCACACAATTGCAAATGGCCAAGAGGGGGTGAATTGGCAATTAAAATTTTGGCAGGAGGTAAGAGTGAAAAATAAAAGTGACACAAGTGGTTAGAGTGGTTCAAGTTCTCCAAATGAACTCTACATCCACTACCTTAGTTCCCACTAAGGATTTTCAACCAATTCACTACTTGAATTCTTCCCCTTTTCTTGGATGAGGAGGTAACCTTACAAATTGATTAAGCTTTCTACCCAAAGCTTAATCCACTCACTTTTACAAAGAGATGGATTTGGTAAACTCTAAAAATTCCTCTGAAAGGATAAATGTTTACCCAAATACAATTTCAAACTCCCCAAACTCACAATACAAGATAACAATAAAATCACAAGAGTTGGGTACAAGAATTTGACTATGAAGAGCACTAGGGTTTGGATTTTTTGGTTTGATGTTGCTTGTAGGTTCAATAGTTGTTGCTTGGTCAATTGAAGCTTGTTTTTATACCCTTGCATTGAATTCTAGCCGTTTGGGTAGTTGGGATCATCAATAGAGCCGTTGGGAGCATTTTTCCCGCAATAAATGCAGCTCTACAACCTACTGTATCGGTACTCGAAGAGGGCGTATCGATACCTGCATCAAAGAGGAAAGAGCCGTTGTGACTGAAAACAGAGCGTATCGATACGCATAGAAGGTGTACTGGTACGATTTTAAGGGGCATATCGGTACGGATGACCATATCGATACGTTGTTTGCTCACTAGAATCCCAAGTTTGGTTTTCTTAAAGAGCGTATCGATACACATACCAAGCGTATTGGTACAATATAACGGTCTTTTAAAAATTGGGAAACCAACCAACTGACAAGTAACGGTCGAAAATTTAAATGCAAAGAATTTTCAAAGATAAGCTTATCGTATCGATACGGTTGCAAAGCGTATCGGTACGGATTCATTGAAAGAGTTGCCCAGATGAATATCGTATCGATACGGGATAATACCGTATCGGTACGCTAAGTCCATTAAAATTCCAATGGAAAAAACCTGTATCGATACGCCTAAGGGTATCGATACGCCTGGGCGTTTTTGTATAGTTTGACTTGAAAATCATAAGAAAATACTTAGCCATTAAAATTCCAGTGGCAAAAGCCAGTATCGATACGCCTAAGGGTATCGATACGCCTGGGCGTTTTTGCATAGTTTGGCTTGAAAATCATAAGAAAAGACTTATAAAATTTTCATATATTTAAGAGCTTGTCTTGAGATATTATTTTGTTTAAAATACTTGTCAATTGTGAGACTTTAAAGAGTACTTAAAAATTTATTGTTTTGCAAATTGGTCCTTAAGTTTATATGTTATATCAAAATCAATTTTGGTTTCACATTGTGGGAAAAGCATTTACCGATAGTAGAGTTTGCATACAATAACAGTTATCAAGCGAGTATTCAGATGACACCTTATGAAGCTCTGTATGGTAGAAAATGTAGAACGCCTATTTTTTGGGCCGAAGCGGGACACAAGTTGATATCCTTGCCTGATATGCTTAAGGGTAATACCAAGAAAGTGAAGTTGATACGCGATCGTTTTAAGGCAGCTTCGGATCGACAAAAGTCTTATGCTGATTTGAAAAGAAGAGAGATAGAGTATGCAGTGGGCGACAACGTGTTCTTGAAAGTCTCACCTTGGAAGAAGGTGATGAGATTTGGTAGGAAGGGCAAGTTGAGTCCGAGATTCATTTGCCCGTATGAGATAGTTGAGCGAGTTGGTCTCGTTGCTTATAGATTGAGATTGCCAACCGAGTTAAAAAAGATTCACGATGTGTTTCATGTTTCGATGCTTCGGAGGTATAGATCATATCCGTCACATGTTATGCTATTTGATGAGATAGAATTGAATCCAGATTTGACCTAAAACGAAGAACCTGTGGAGATTTTGGCTTTGGACAGTAAAGTGTTGTGGGGAAGGACCATTGAGTTGGTCGAAGTGAAGTGGCGACACCGAGGAGTGAAAGAAGCCACTTGGGAGAGGAAAGATGACATGAAGAAGCAGTTTCCGTATCCTTTTCCATCAGGTAAATTTCGAGGACGAAATTCCTTAAGTGGGGAGAGTTGTAACGCCCGAGTTTAGGGCCTGGGAGATAATCATGTTTAGTTAAACCGGTTCGGGTTAAACTAATTTTGGGGAACCATTTTTAATAAACAACTTTAATTATTTTAAAGAAAAAGGGTAAAAATGGAATTTTGAAATTAGAAAGAGATTTTTGAAAATAGCCATCATCTTCCTAAAACCCATTCTCATGTTATCTTCCCCAAAACACCATTTTTCACTATTCCATTGATTCAAGCACTTCATCTAAGCAAGCTTTCAAGGTAATCTTTTTCTTGTTTTGATTTCCTCTTCCTTAAACTAGTTGTTGATGAAATATTTCCATAACTCATTGTCTAAGTTTGTTTCCAAAATGCTTTATGTTGAGAAAAGAGGAAAATGAGGGAATTTTCGTTTGGGTGGTTTGATGCTAGGTTTAAAAGTGTTTTTAACTTTGCTTTGATTCTTGCTTACGCTCCTCTTTCCAACAATGTAGATTCGTAGTGTTTCGGTGCAGCCAAGGGAACAAGGGAGTGACCAAGGAGGTCGTTTTTGCTCAAGTATGGCTTTCGGCATAATAACTAGTATATAGCAATGGGATAAGGCCTTTTGTTTTGAAGATGTTGCTAGAACTTCTTGCTGTTTGGGATACGTTGATATGCCTCTATAGACTTGTAAAGGCTCTTATTATGTTGAAGTATGACTTATTGTGAGTTTTGGTTGTTTGTTGGATTTTATGCAAAGTATGGCTTTCCTTTTGAATCTTGTCATGTTAAGTTTTGCCATTATGTGTTTCTAGCATGTCTTGATGAGTATTATTGGTAGCCTTGAGTTTGTTGAGTGTTGTATGTTGTTGGGATGCCTTTTCGGTGGTTTCAAATTTGCTTAAACCAGCAAATTCAGTCATTTCAGGCCTATCGTTTCGATACGGTCGAGGTTGTATCGAAACGGGGACCTGAAAGGGCCTTGGCGTATTGATACGGGTTGGGCGCGTATCGGTTCGTTTTGCGACTGTAATTTGTGGTTTCAAAACGTTTCGAGGGTGTTTCGATACGGCCTGGCGTTCCGAAAGCGTCGAGACAGTTTCGATATGCCCGTATCGGTACAGTCTCTGAGCGTATCGGAACGACCTCTTGAGGTTGACTTCAGATTTTTGACCGTTGAAGGCGTATCGATATGGGCCCGAGCGTATCGATACGACATGTTTTAAAACTGTACAAAGTAGCCTCTAGAGCTCGTTTCAAGTGGTTCTTGCTCGTGTTTTGCTTTTCCGCTGCTAGTCTTCTCACATAGGTTTTAAAATGACATTTAGACAAGATTAAATTATAATAATTGAAAAAAAAAGAAAAAAAATTAGGGTTGCTAATCAGAGTGAAGCCTTAACGGATTTCTCTTCAGTTTTCCCCGTGTAACCCGTTCGATGCGGACTGGTGGCTAGACCGGGTCGAGGGGTTACACAATAGGTCCTGGAATGGTCAACAAGAGTTTCCATTGTCAAAGGCATAACCAAAGGTTGGTTTAGTTTTAAATTCACCCATTTTCTTTTTTCGAGATAAATAGTTTTGCCTTTTTATCTATTGCAGGTTAAATTTCTGGTTTTCTTATTATGTTGCAAAATGTCGATGCTTTCCATATGATTTTCAGAAACTCCATGTTGTTGTTTAAGTTCAACTTCTAATCTAATGTCTTGTATTTATGATAAACACACTGAGATTCTTTTTATCACGTTGTGGTGTATATTTCGCTTATGATAAAAGACCAACCTTTTATGATTGAACTATCTTCTTTTGCAGTGCAGGTATAACATAATTGCATGATAACAAAGCAAACAAACTCGCCCTTGTTCACCAAAACATTTCATCTCAAAAAGTGCTTATCGACAAGCAGTTCCATCCACTGCTTTCAGATTCGGGCTTGCACAACCATAGAGCAATATTTTTGGGGTTATGGATTTGGGGTTTTAGGATTATGGTTTATGGTTTTAGTGTTTAATGTTTTAAGTTTAGGGTTTATGGGTTACAAGTTTAAGTTTTTTGCTTTTGTGTTTATGGATTTGAATATTTAGTTTTAGTGTTTTAGATTTAGGGTTTAGGGTTAAATTATTTTTAATTAAAATATGACCAAATTGAAATAATATGTAAATATTGATGGTTAAATTTATTATTACTTTTCAAATTAGAACTAAATTGTTTGAATATGCAAATATGGAGGACTAAACGTGTTATTATATAGAAGTTGTTAACTGCAACGTCACTTTCTTAACGCCCGTTAAGAGCTCAATGGCTAAATTGAAGCAAATCACAAAATTTAGTGGTAACATTGAAGCGATTGAAAGTTTAGTTGCCAAATTGATTAATTAACCAAAGTTTAGTGACATTTGTGAACTTTACCCAAAATTTTTACACAGTTTTTTAGGCTAAACTACTCAAATGACCACCATACTTTCAATTGTGTCATTATGACTAGGGGTGGGCAAAACTTGACTCGACTAAAAAAAAAGAATTATTCGACTCGACTCGAGGCAAAAAAAAAACCAACTCGTTTTGACTCGACTCGTAATTTCATAAACTCGACTCGAAAAAATTTCAAATAAAGTTTGAGTTATGAAATTTAAATTCGAATAACTCAAAATTTTTAGTAAACAATTGATCAATTTTTATATTCGAGTCTGTCAATTTTACATGATATATTATGTATATCACATGTGAAAATATGAAAATATATATATATATATATATATATATATATATGCATTTAGAAAGCCGTTGAAATTGGAATCAATATGTGCACCGTCTAGCCCTAACTATATGCATATAAAAATATATATGTGCACCGCCACGTATACGCATATAACAATATGTATATATATATATATATATATATATATATATATATATATATATATACATTTATATTTATATTGTACAATTAAATTTGTACATAAACTCAAAAACTCTATATAAGGCCTTGGCTTTGGGCCTAGATGTTTTGGACAACGGATCGGACCGGTCGAGAACGGTTCAAATCACGTAGGGTGATTTTAAGAAATCAAGGATCGGGATAGGATAAAATTGTGATAAAATTTTCTAAAATCCTCTAAAATATAATTAAGAGGTTGGTCAAATCAATTTTACAAAAAAGGGTTTTGGAAAATGGACATTTTGAGTAGTGACCAAATTGTAAAGTTTCAAAAGTGGGAAAAAATGTGCTTTTTAAGGTGGAAGCAAAAATCTTAGAATCTTTAGGGGGCTTTAAGTCAATTTGACCTTTCTTCAATATGACATGTGATTTAAATGGATTTTTAATTAAAGGATTTTAAAATATGATATTAATTAATTGGTAGTTATTGGATTTTCATTTTACGTAACTACCAATTCCCTCTCATTTTAGCTAAACACCATTTTCTCTCATCGTTTCCAGAATTCTTTCTTCTAAAAATCCTCTCAACATTTCCTAAATCTTTTTCAAGAGATCTTCTTTAATTCTTCAAGATTTTTGCAAAGAAAACTTGTCATCTATTGAAGGAAGCAAGGATTGGAGGTAAATCTCATTCTCAACCTCTAATCTAAGTTCTTTATTGAAATTCCCAAGATATTTGGCTTCTAATGACTATTTTTGATTGAGTTTTCAATATAGTTTTGATTTGAGATCAAAATCTTGTGAAAATGTGGATGAAATCTTGATTTTCGGACTTGATGTGTTGGGCACTGTTTTGTGTTGATTTTAATTGATTTCTAAGTTGGTTTATATGTTAAAATGAGGTGTGGTTAATATAGATCCTGAAATCCTTGAGATCCTTGAGTTTCTTGGTAGTTTTAAGTGTGATTTTGGGGTGTAGTGGTGGTATTTTGATTGCTGGAGGTATAAGGACGAGTTAGGATGTTTAATAGATGTGTTTTGATGTTGTTAATGCTTTGGAAGTGATGTATGGAGACTAGGCTTGGTTTGAGAGGCAATCGATTGAGTTTTCGGTTGTTTTGGAAGGGTATTTTGGTGTAGTTTGAGTGGGCAACGAGTCAACGGATTGTTGCTGGTGTTAGAATGCATTTTAATGCATTTAGATCTATGTTTTGTTGATGTGGAAACAGGGGGATCGATCTTGATCCGGAAGCTAACGAGGTGATTTTGGAGGCTCCGAAGGTGTAATTTTCGTGTCGACGAACAAGGCTTCGCGTATCGGTGAGTGAAAATGCAATTTCCTGCTTTGTAACGCTTTGAGCGTGCTCTTGGGAGCTTAGTGTAAGCTTGATACACTTAACTAAGCTCAAGTGTAAGTGTTTCGGTAATCCCTCTCTTGGAAATGAGTTAAGTTGGATGAAAATGCATTTGATGTAAAAGTGAATTTGTTTACTGTTTTTAAGCATGGTTTAATGCTGGAATTTAATGTCATTATGTTAAGGATGCACTAGGTAAGTGATCCTTGGTTTTCATATGAAAATGCATATGATGTTAAGCATGTGTGCTTGAGGAAATGACATTGTGGTTATGCTTGAAAAACAATGGATTAATGTGGATAAATGGTTATATTGGCAAGTGATTTAAATGGTTTTTGGTTACTTAAATTGGATATAGTTAGCCGGCTATAGGATTGGGTGCACCATGAATAAAGTTGCCTTGGATGTTGAGGGGTTGTGATTGTGCCGTAATCTCCATCCAAGTACCCTAACGATTGAGGTTAAGATCACAACGGTGAATGGTTAGTCCCGTGTGTGAGTCTTGTGTATGTGTCCCATACTCTCGTTAGTGGAAATATACAACTACCGATGAGTGATGTTGAGGGGTTGTGATTGTGCCATTAGTCTCCATCACGGGTGTTGAGGGGTTGTGATTGTGCCATTTGTCTCCACCTTGTGTAGTCCGGTAGTTTGTATGAAGCGTGGGGGACAACGCTTGTAATCCGCGTATCCGATTGTGTCTTGCGTTGAAATGATTTGTGGACTATCACTTGAAAGCCAATATAATGTAAATGAAGAAAGTGAAGCATGAGATGCTTGTAAATGATGCATGTGTGCATGAGGTTTCAAAAGTGCATTGAAGTCTTGAGAAGACTTGTTTCATAGAGAGCATGTGTTGTAAAGTGTTGTTTTTGCAAATCATGAGTTATGCATTGATGAATGTTGTCTAGCGATCCTCACTAAGCTTATTGCTTACGCTCTTTTGTTTCATCAATGTAGAGAATTGAACCTTTGAAGGTAGCCCAAAAGCAAGAGGAATCCATAGCTTTGTTAAAGAGATGTATGTGATTCATCCCTGGTGTAATAAGAGACAATGGGCGGGATTTATACTTTGGATTGTTTGAGAATGTTTCTTTTACTTTGAGCATGTTGGTTTTCCTATACATGAGTTGTAAATGGCCTTTGGAGTTTGGATTTTGGTTTATTTGGAGTTTTGCATTGTTATGGTTTTTAGCAAACTAGGAAGCATGCCTCTAGTGCCTTTGCTTATGTGTTGGTTGCTATGTTTAAGCTATAGCTTCGATATGATGATTATTAATATAAATCCTTGATGTATGCATGTTGTGGCATGTCTCGGGGCTGATTCGAGTGCGAAAAAGTATGAAAAACCAGCATTTTCTACTGTCACAGGGTAGGGTGTATCGAAACACCCTTAACTGTTCCAAAACGGGGACCTGTAATGGCCATAGCGTTTCGGTACGGTTGAAGGTGTTTCGGAACAGTTTGACCACTGGAGAGGCCTGTTTCGGTACTGGCCTCGGAACACACCCGAGTACCGAAACGGTCAACACCGTTTTGATACGGGCGTTTCGGTACGAAGGTTTGGTGTTCCGAAACGGATGACCGTTGGATGATGATTTTGAATTGTTTTAAGTTTCCATGTTTTACATTTTAGTCCTGAATGTTGTGGATGCAATTGCTTGAGCTTGGAATGTTCTTTTTAGTTGAAATTTGACAAAGGAGCATGCAATATGACAAATTACATAATGGTAAGCTTAAAATCCATTAAGTCCTTATATTTTCTAAAAATTACGTTTTGGTCCCTAAAAGTGTGATTCAAGCAATTGAGTCCCTAAATGTTTTCCGATCGCTATGTCCTTCTCTCCTATGATTCTTGAGTAATCACATAGGCTTAATGTACATCTAGTAAAGATAAAAAGATAAAAAGGGTCGTTAATCAAGGTTGACTTTTAGGTTGACTTTGGTTTTCCCCGTGTAATCTTCGTAGTTCGGGTCAAACGTCTAGGCCGGGCTAAGGGGGTTACACTCTACTCGAATTTTACAAACTTGACTCGATTCAAAAAAAAAATCAAAAAAATGTTTGAATCGTAAAATATGACTTGCAAACTCGAATAACTAGAAAATTTTTAACTCGACTTGATCGAACGTCCAGCCCTTATTATGACCACTTAACTATTTAAATGGTATCAATCAAGTCACCTACAGTTAAAATCTAGCAGAGAGTGTGACGTTGCAGTTAACAAAAATGTGTATAATTACACATTTGGTCCCTACTATTTACACATTATATCAATTAGGTATTAATTTTATTTTATTAAAATAAATTGATTATTCAACTAGGTGGCACCACCTAATTGGAAGACTTTAACTATATATGTTTGATTTTAATAATTTTATTTTCCTCATCCAATCAGGTGGTGACACATGTCACCTGATTGGATAATGAAAATAAAATCAAGCTGCTTGTCTCTAGCAAGAATTGAAATTGGGAAAGCATGGGATGAGCAGCGTGAGTTTACCACTGGGCTAAGTTGAATGTTGTGATAAATAACACAAAATTTAATATATATATATATAAAAGAAAAAATGAAATAACAATGAATTAAGGGGATTCAAACATAACAAACTTGGAATGCATAAAAATATCTAAAACACTAAAATAAGTCTAATAATTAAATTAAAATTCGCCAGGACCTTATTACGCGTCTCCGCACTTGAAACCATCAATTAAACTCTGGATCCAGCCAAACGCATTAACGAGAAACCAACCAAATCTGCCTCATTTAATTCTTTCGCTAGTTTCACAATTCCCATCGACACCCTACTCCATGCAACTACACAATTTTGTAGAATCCCAATCTTATCATCATCCTCCACCCCTTCCCAATTCTATGTTCTCCTTCTCCAGTCACCATACCCTTCAACCTCACAAACACCTTATCTCTGGACTGCGCCACAACCTCCTTCCGCCACCAATACACATTAGTGGTGCTCTCATTGTGAATGAAACGTTCAAATGAGCCCCGTAAATCCACCTTTTGTCTAAATGAAGGTGTGAGTAAATGGTTTTCAAAAATAGTTAAATGGGAGCCTGGAATTGAAATAGGCAATAGGAGAGTATGGCTATCGATTTTAGGAGTTCCGTTACACGTATGGTCGAGGGGAACGTTTGAGAATATAGCACGAATTTGAGGGCTATTTATATGTTGTGGTAAATCAACACTGGAACCAAATTCGTTTGAGAGGTGATATATTCTAATAGAGACTGATAAATTGGATTGTATATATGAGTTCTTGGAATTACAATTTTAAGGTTTGAAGTTCGGCGTCTGAGTAGTGGAATTTGAACCGCGATTAGAGGAGCAATTATGCTCATTTTATGAACACTTGGGTGGGTCCGAGTGTGAGAGTGATGAGGAGGTGTCGAGCAAAGGGAAGAGGGAAGATGGCGATGTTAATAACTTGCAGGATGGTGGAACGATGTGTGTAAGCACAATTTGAATTATGCACTTGTAGAGGCGGGTGGTGATAGAAATGTGCTAGATACTGGGGATGGGCCGCGGTGGAGGGTAAATGAGTTTTGGATTGAGCGGCAACGCTCGGCGAAAAGGGAACTTGAAGTATAAACAAGTTCGCAAGAAAAGATAGCAGATGAAGCGGTGGGTATTGTAAAGTGTCCACAAGTTCTATATTTCATGCACATTTCATCTCATAATATTGTTGTTCTTGAGTGCATTTTAGGCATAATTAGGACCATGCATTGCATTTTACAATATTTCTTTACTTTGCCATGTTTTTCTAAATTATCGTTTATTTGGTAAAAAAAAGGTATTATTTTAGTGTACTTTTGGTTTTAGGTACTAGAGGCTAATAGAGAGAAAGAGGAGCTGAAGATGTGATGCTGAGGCAACAAACCTAGGAGCTGTACTGATGCAGTTCCAGATAGAGGCAGCTGCCGCCGCCCCCTTGCTACCGAAGACAGCAGACTGTGGAGTTGGAGAACCAGAGTGCGATATGTAGAGCAGAAAATTATGATTCTATCGGTGCTGTCCACTCAATTTTCCAACGTCTATAGCAGCGGGTAGAGCCGCCAAAGAAGGATCTCGAGATTACTTGTGGAGCAAGGCAACGTGATAAAGTCCACATTCAACTCAAAGAAGACAGAGTTTAAAGCCACATTTAATGTAAAAAGATACTTTGAAGACTTCTACTTCAAGAAGGACTAGACCTAGCTAATGCCTATATATACCCATTGTAACTCTAATTCAAGATAGCTTAGGTTTTCCTTAGGCATAGATTAGGTTTTCTTGCCGCCAACATGTTCTAAATTTCTCCTTGGGTTTGGGTTATGTTGTAATTAGTTGTGAAAATGGTTGTTTAGGATTTCAAGTTTGTTTTTGCAAATAAAATTACAAGGTTTATTTATTCCATGTTCTTCATAGTTTTCAATTAAGGCGAAAGATTAGTTGAATTCTATCCATTTGTTCGGTATCGAGAGAGTCGAACTCACGAAAGAAGTAAGTACGATTTCATCTATAGATGGTGCGATCAATCCGGCCTAGACATAGGTTTAGGGTTTAAGGCGGCTAAAAGAGGACGAATCAACATTGATGTCTTTGCACGATTCATGTCGCGACTGGTATTATTTGCAGTGGGCATCAACAGAACTCCGACTTAGACATAAGCGGAGTCACTTTCAAAGCGTTCTGCCGAGCCTTGTAGTTCTATCGAGTTTTCTGCCGAGACACAGTTCCATTCCCCTGCCGAGGCAATGAGAGGGTCTCAGCAGTCTACCTGCCATCATCCGCTGAGGCAGCAGAATCTGGCAGCGCAAAATAGCTTATCCTATTGAACACAGTTTCACACTAAGCAACATCATAACCCTGCACTCTTTATCATATGATCACTTCTTCTTTGATTACTTGTGTTTTTATTTTACTTTGCCTTTCGACCATCCAATTTAATTGTGCATTTATTTTTCTTGTGCAGGACTTACAACTCGAATCAAGCTGTCCAATCCCTGTGGGAGACGATATCTTTTATACTATAACTTGACAAGAGTGTGCACTTATGCTCATAAATAGAGAACACTCAAACGCTCTACAAGTTTTTGGCGTCGTTACCTGGATTGGTAACAGCGAAATTTGTCTTTAATTCCTGCACTTTTATTTCTTTACATTTTATTTTTATTTTTATTTTAATCGAAAATAAAAAAAAATTAAAAACTACATTACGGTTTCCTTTGCTAGTGTATGACCAGGGCAAACCCAAAAGGAGAAATCCTTTATTACGACGATATCGAACGAAGAGCAAGAGAGCTCAAGAAGGAAATCAGAAAAGCCCTTAGGAAAACTAAAGAATAAAAAGAAAAGGCAAAGGTAAACATGTAGAATGACAACCCTACCGACAATGCTCTGAACGGAAGGGACGGGCAGCAAGACCTGCCGCCTAGAGAATAGCAAGTGCCGCCCAGGCAGCCACAGTATGTTCGAACTACCGGAACTACTTGGAACATGACTTTAGAAAGTTCGATCCGACAGTGACAGAACATGACTTTAGATGCTCGACAGTACTTAAAAGGATTCCTGGAAATTTGCAGAGCATTCAAAATATACGGGGTCCATCAAGACGTGCTGAGGCTGAGATTATTTCCCTATTCATTAAGGGATAGGGAAAAACACTGGTTAAACAACCAACCAGTAGGATCGTTCAACACATGGACAGAGCTGTGCAAGGATTTTCTGGACCGTTTCAGCCTATCCAATGTCACAGACAGACTGCGAAACGAAATAACAACCTTCTGATAAGGGGATGACGGGCCGTGTAACCCCCGTAGCCCGGTCTAGACGGTTGACCCGAACTATGAAGATTACACGGGGAAAACCAAAGTCAACCCGAGAGTCAACCTTGATTAACTACCTTTTTTTTTCTTTTTAATCTTATCTAGATGCACTTTAACCTTAATTGTGATCATACAAACAACATACTAAAAGATCACAAACATCAGAGATCAAACAGGGACCCAATTGAACAAATTACAACTTTAGGGACCAAATTGTAAATTCTGATAAATTAAGGGACTTAACCCAAATTAAAGTTACCATCTTGAAATTAGTCAGGTTTCATACTTCTCAGTGAAATTTCAGCTCAAAAGGACATCCACAGCTCATGCAATTGATCAAACAAGATTCGGGACCAAAACGCAAACAAATCAAAACATATAACTACCATGTCAGCCCCCTAACGGTCGACCGTTCCGAAACAGGCTAACCCTGTTCCGAAACACGGGCCGTTCCGAAACGGGTTCCGGAACGAGGCTCGACAGAGGCCAAACCGTTTCGAAACGGTGCATACCGTTTCGGACGCCTGGGTTCATGAAAGGCACCCGTTCCGAAACGATACACCCCTGTTCCGAAACGCCTGCACAAATTCCAGCAAACAAGCATACCTAATCATGCAATTGGACTTCCAAACATACTCCAAACATCACCAAACTTTACCAGCATGCAATTAAACATCTTTAAGACATATATCAACCAACAAATCAACAAACCAACTTCACATGCAAAAAGCCCCAATTCAATGGTCATGCTTCCTACACAAGCTATCCACTCAAGCATCAAACTTGCAAAACAAACATATAAGGTTCAATCCAAAAACCAGCAACAACAACAACACTTAACATACTTAGGGAGTCTCAAACACCTCCCAAAACATATACATTGGTCCCCCATTGCCAAAACATACAAAAGCTAAATGTTTAACAAAACCTTCCATACATTGAGCTTTACTTGAACTTGTTTGCTTGCCTTCTCTTGCTGCCCTCAATGTACTCTAATGCTCTGCATTATTGAATCAAGAAAACGAGAGCGTAAGCCAAAGCTTAGTGAGGAGTGCTCTTTTAAAAACCATTCAATAATGCAATTAAAACCATTTGCAAAACATGCATATATTCAACCTTGCACATGCTCAAAGCATACATAAAAACAAGCAATTCCCATGCTTCCACATTTCATTTAAACAAGCATCTCGTGCTTCAACATAAACATTAAAACATGCTTCTCATGCATCTCCATGTACTATACATGTCATATTGGCTCAAGTGATACATTTCATTTATGAAATCAAGTTCAATAACTTTCCCCAAGGACTTTTAAACACCTTGGCCCCAAGGACTTTTAAACACCTTGGCCATGGACTTTTAAACACCATGAAAGGACCACACAAGGACTTTTAACCACCTTTGTGTCTGTAGCTTGAATTACCCCAAGGACTTTTAAACACCTTGGCCCCATGGACTTTTAAACACCATGGAAAGGAGCACCTAAGGACTTTTAACCACCTTAGTGTCCGCAACAAGATTCATCCAAGGACTTTTAACCACCTTGATGATCTTAGGTAACAAGGCTCACTCAAGGACTTTTAACCACCTTAGTGACCTTCACTTTTACAAACCATCACTTGCCAATATACACTTTATACATCACATATTTTCCACTGTTTTAAAGCATTTAAACCAAGCCATTTCATCATGCATTTCAAAGCATTAAATCATCATTTAAACAATGCATTAAAAACAAGGTACTCTTACCTAGAGTCACCTTCAACACATGGCTTTAAACATCAGCATATATCATGCTAAAACATCAGCAATTATCATGCTTAAACATGCTTTCAAAACAGTAAATAAATCATGCGAAATCATCATTTACATTACACCAAAACATGGCCACCACTTAAAGAGAGTAATCCGAAAACTTACACTTGAGCTTAGCAAAGTTGTTTAGACTTAAACTAAGCTCCCAAAACCTTGGTTTCAAAGCCGAAAACCATTTTCACAAATCCACTCACCGATTTCCACTTTGCTTCAAGCCAAAGCACCAAATCAAGCCTCCGGATCAACAATTCTTGGATCCAAGGATGCCTCCCCTGTTTCAACACATTAAAGCAGAGGATTAATGCATCATCATGCATTAATTGCTTCAATGAAAGCATCTAAACTCGCTGCTCTCACAAAACCTCCATTTTCAGCCACCAAACACAACCGAAAATGCATCCGAAACACTTCTAAACAAAGCCCAGCCACAAACCAGCAAAACCTCACTTCCATTAACATCAAAACACATCTAAAAACAACCTATAAACATCCTTATACCTCCAGCAACATCAGATCACCAAGATCACCACAAAAGCTACCTTAAAACACAAGCTAAACTTAGGAAACTCAACCTATCCGGGATTGCATCAATCAAGACTCATTTCCACATCAATTAATGATCATTTAACATCAAAAACACTCCTCAAAACACAGATTAAACAGATCAAACGAAAATCATGTGAAATCATCAAAATCTTGCATAATTAGCCAAGATCCATAAATCAACTTTAAAACCTTTAATCAATTATCAAATTAGGATTGAAAACTTTAGGAATTTCATTAAAGAACTTGAAGTTCAGAGGAGAAGGACGTTCTTACCTCCAAACTTGAGTTTCTCCTCTTTTTGGAATTGAAAAGCTTGATGAAACTAGAAGCAATTGAAGAGGTTTTGAAGACACAATGATTTGCAATCAATTGAGAGTTGAAAGAAGGATTTTAGGTGAGAAAATCAGATTTAGATCTCTGGAAATTAAGTGTTTGGGTTGAGAGAAAAAGATAGAAAGAAAATTGGAAGTTAGATGAGAAAATACCAAAATGAGTTTCCCTCTTTTTTGATTTCTTTAAAAATCAGAATTATGTGTTAAAATATCTTAGAAAAATCTGGAGAAACTCCCTTTGGGTAAATAGCTCCTTAAAGATTCAAAGTTTCAACCCTTTATAAAATAGCCACCAAACTTTCAAAAATTACATTTTGGTCACTAGCCAAAATGTCACACTTCCGAAACTCATTTTCCAAAATTGATTTCACAGTTCACTTAATTATATTAAAAGAGGATTTTAGAACATTTTTCCATATTTTTAATGCAACCCGAACTAGGCTTTCCTAATTTAACCTCTTACGATTCGAACAACACTTTGACCAACCGGTCAACGTCCAAGACTTCCAAGCCCAAAACCGGGGCGTTACAGGCCGATGTATGAAGCATGGGAGCGGCACCAATAGATGCTAAACAACTGCCCGCTACATGGTTTTCCGGCTTGGAAACAGGTATCAAAGTTATATAACGGGGTGAAATACCCAACACAGATGATGATCGATGCCTCAGCCAATGGAATCATCCTCGACAGACCACTAGAGGAGGCACTACGGATCCTAAACCAAGCCGCCAAGAACGATTACAAGTATCCAACAGCCCGCCGGGGCGGCGTTAGGCGGCCAGCTGCTGTGAATGAAGTACAAGCCTCAGAATTTGTCAATGCCCACCTTGACAAGCTGACAGAGCTGGTTATGAGCATAATGAAACCAACTAGGCAAGTTTATGAGGCCAAGGTTGTGGAGCCATTCTGTGATGAGTGTGGAGGCAACCATGATTCCTCTGAATGCACCGCATCTGACAATTTTATAGGAGGATATGAGAGGAACAACAGACCTGCCCAGAACACCTACAACCCTGGATGGAAGAACCATTCTCACTTCTCCTGGAGCAATCGCAAGATTGTTGCCAATCCACAACAGCAACAGAGAGGCTACTAACAAAACATGTCCAGACAGAATGCTCAGTAGCTACAAAACAATAACTCACTAAAAGCAACTCTTCATACTTTTATGTTTAGAACTAGTGATTTTATTGTTCGCACTAATAAATTCATTGATAAAACTGAGTCTTTTATAGACAGAACGAAGATGAAGATGAACAACCAAAAGGCTGCTATAAAGAACCTAAAGACTCAATTTGGGCAGTTCACGGAGATCTTCAGCAGCAGGATATGGGGAGCAACATCCAGCATTGTAGAAGCAGTTGCCAAGCCCACTTATGAGTAGTGCAAAGCAATATCTACAAGAAGTGGAAAGTAGTTGGATGAACCCAGGGAGGAAAAACAACCAGAAACACAGCCAGCACAGAAAGAACAGCTTGCCGCGACAGTAACAATATCAGCCGCCCTGACAGTTGAACACGACAGCAGTCCTGACACAGATGATCCTCCATAGATAAATTTCTTCTGCAAAAAACGTATAGAGGACATTCGCCTGCCAGCACCTTTCCCCTAGAGGCTTAAGCAACAGAAGCAAGAACACCAGTTCAGGAGATTCCTGGATATTCTAAAGCAGGTGCACATAAACATCCCTCTAATAGAAGTCATTCAAAATATGTCCAACTATGCCAAATACCTCAGGGACATGGTTTCTAAAAAGAAGAGGATTGGGGAATTCGAAATGATTACTATAACAAAGGAGTGCATGGAAATGCTGCACAAAAATCTGCCGCCCAAGCAAACAGACTCGGGCAGCTTTATTATTCCATGTAGGATAGGCAACAAGCACAAAACAAAAGCATGTGCGACTTGGGAGCTAGCATCAACTTAATGCCTAAGGCAGTTTTTGATAAATTAGGAATTGAGCCAGCCAAACCTACCTCCGTAGTGTTAAAACTTTCTGATTATTCTTTTGTACAACCAGAGGGAAAGATCGAAGACATCCTTGTTAAAGTGGGCAACCTTATTCTTCCAGCTGATTTCCTCATCCTAGACTTTGAGGCTGATGAAAAAGCCCCTATCATCCTTGGGTGACCATTCTTGGCCACAGGCATAACGTTAATAGGTGTGGAACATGGAGAGCTAACCATGAGGGTAGACAACCAGAGCATAAAGTTAAATGTGCTACAACCCTCAGAAAAAGAAAAGGAAGAAAGCTCGGATGCCAAGACTGCCAAAATCAGCATAGAGACAGGCCAAGGCAGCAGTTGTCGCGACAGACCCAAGGGCAGGCTGAAAAACCGAATAGCACATCACCTGCAGGAACAAGAGGACCCCCCAGGAGGGAAGGACAAGCAAAACTACCTCAGGAAGTGGTTATGTTTGGGAGAAGCACCTAAATGCACTCCCAACATAACTTAAATTTTTTTACTTTCTATATTTTTATTTTATGCATTAGGATTAAAGTTTAATTTATTGAAATTTATATTTTTTTTAGGATTAAATCAAGTTCCACATTTTTATTTTCAGAATTTATTTTTAATGTTTAATTATCCTTATTTCAAGATTAGGAATAAAAGAGCCGGATCAAGAAGAAGGCATTTTCCTTCTCTGTCTTGATGTACTCAGAACCGTACTTGCAATACTTACAAAAATCTGCAACGTACTGCTCTATTGGTCGACCTGCTTGCTTCAGATACAAGAAACGTTTTCTTCGATCGGCCAAGTACTGTTCACTGATATTATTCTTCTTGAATTCTTCTACGAAGAACTTCCAGTTTACTGATTCTGCTGGAGCGGTTAGTGTCGTAGTCTCCCACCAGCTTAAAGCTTCATCAGCAAGCAAAGCAACCACGCATTTGAGCTTGTGCTCATCCGAGCACTGAAGTTGTTTGGTCAATATATGAGTAGTCCTTTCTAACCAATACTCAGCTTCTTCAGGTTTCTCTTCACTAGCATCAGTGAACGTGTAAGCTCGGTGTTGTGCAAGCTTTTCGATAGGAGCTCTGCTAGGTGCAGCAGCTACCTGAGTAGGTTGTTCTTGTCTCATGTTCGTCAAAAGCAGGTCGAACATTTCTTTCATACTCAAGAGACAGTCTCGTTGAGCATTCTGAATAGTTGGATTAGCAGTGTTCGTTTGAGGTTGTACATGAGGTTGTTGTCGGGTATTATCTTGTGCAGGAGGATTCTCTCTCATACGGACACTATCCCCTTCACTTGAGGATCCTCGAGGACTTTCATCGTGTCGAGCTAACCGTGTCTCAGACATTCTATTTCAGTTTAAACAAAATCAAAGTTAGAAGCATAATCACAAGAAATCCAATGTATGAGTCCTAGGTGGCTTGACTTAACCTAAATGATGCATAACAAAATATATTCGAGGTTTTTAGGACTTGTAACCTAAAAAGCTCTGATACCACAAAATGTAACACCCCTCGCTCGGGTTAGGAGCGAGGAGCGTTACCGGAAACGGTAAACAAAACAGAAAACCGAAACAATATTGGATTCACATTAGCAAACCTTATTAAGCGCATGCGGAAAGATGGGCTAACACAAATGTTCTAGCATAACAAGACTAATTTACAATTAACTAGATTAAACCTTAACAAATTTACGAACCACTTTAATTTTTTTTCATACTATCTTATTAAAGATCCAATTTAAAGCTTCACTTATTATTCCATTCGAAACATTAAGCCATTCATATTATCAAATTATACTAAACATGTTCTAATAGATACAAATTAATTTCAATTTGGGAATTTATTCTAAGCATGTCGAAACACTTAGACCCGTTAAATACAATGTCATTCGAACATGCTACCAAATTATTCTAGGTTGTTTCGAAACATACCAACAACCATTACAAAGTATTACTAATTATTAAAATCACAATTAACATACAAACCATACATGAACACATGAACTAACATAGCAACATTCCATTAATCTTACTTGCATTACAAAATATCATTCTAGCTAGATATTTTTTAAGCCATGCCAAGCTAACATACCATTTATACAAAAAGAATCAATGCAAGACTACTAGCTTGACATACATATGTACAACAAAAAGAATGAGGCTTACAAACTACTTACAAAACATGATACTAGCCTCCAAACTAGAAATCAAAGAGCATACAATAAGTTCATACACCAACGAAGATTAAGACTATAACCAAACAAAATTAGATGAACATCTAAGCAGACTTCAAAGACACCATCTAGGAGTCTAAAAACAAGACTTATATCATACATTTTCTTGACTTGTGATTTGCTCCGATCGGAAGTGCTAGCTTTAAGCCCAAGCTATCCTGCTATCTGGGAAGAAGGAAACAAAGAAGCGTTAAGTACAAAATTGTATCATTCTTTAGATTACTTAGGTAGGCTTATTAGCAAACAAAGCATCACTTAACTAAACTTAGCACATTCAAAACTCAATTGACCTCATACATCTCATATACAAAACATTCATAGCATATGGTCATACACCATTTCAATTTGCATCATGTTTATCACCATGCTTCACATTCGAACAACAAATAGTCATTCCAAACATATCATTGAATCATCAGTCATTCATGAGAAAGTCATAGAACATTTTAGGCATGTCATTCGAATAGGATCATTATCCATTGTCCATGAATCAAACATTTCAAACATACCACTTTGCATTTCAGTTTCATTCGAAAGGACCATTGTAATCAAACCTTTCAAGCATACCACATGCACTGTAATCTCATTCGAAAGGACCAATGTCCATAATGCTCATTTATCAAGCATACATCATATCATAGCATGTCAAATATCATCTTATTTATCCATTACATAAGATTCTATTAATCATGTGTATTTCATTTAATTGCCCTAGGTAGAGTAGAAGGATTAGATAAGCAAGTCAACATGGGGTACCAAGTACCAAACAAAGGTTGCCTAAGCAACAAATCAGGGGATTCTCAATAGCATCAATGTGTCTTGGACACCAAGCAAGATCTCATTCAATCAACAAGTTCAGAGAGTACACTAGGTACTAAACAGGGGTTGCACTAAGCAACAAATCAGGGGAGCTCAGACTCTAGGAACGCCTTTATATCTAAGACCTCTAATCGACCAAGAGCTTATTAATCTTTCCAATTTATCATACATTTCAATTATATCATCCATTAATTAATTAATCACATTCATATTGCATGATTCGAAATCCATACTTATCATAACATGAAATTTTCACCATCTCATACAAGTCATGCCAAATAATATCATATCACATTCGATCATCATCAAGACATTAATAAACAGCAACATTACATATAATTATAAGCTCATAACAACATAGCAAATATATCTCACAAGGGCAGTCCACATTTTCATACAAACAAAGCATTAGCAATGACTCATTTCATGCTTCCATTTTCATATTAACCTCCTTCCCTTACTAAAAAAGTTACCAACTTTGAATTAAGTCCATTTCATGCATAGCATATCAATTACATAAATAAAATATAGTGGTTAGAACACTAGTCCCAACCCTAAAACAATTACACTCACAATACTCCTTTAAGCTTGATCTTTGATTATAATGCCTTTGTTCCTCCCCTTGATTGACCAACCTTTGCCTCCTCTAAAGATTCTTCACAAATTTGATCTTAACACTCAAACACAAAGCATGTACAAACCATATCAGAGAACAATTCAATCACATTAACCCTTTGACACAATTACAAACATTAACCTTCAAAGCTGTTTTTCATTTAATTAGTTGGAGGACCAGTTACCATTTTGACCATAACTTCTTACTCCCTAATCCAAATTCCACTTATCATACACCCTTAGAAAGGTAATAAACTCAGTTTTCTAACCATGTGAACCTAATATTTTTTATCTATTCTGAGTTAGTACAGTTTATTACATAAACATAATCATTTTAACAATCCTGGACAACTTGTACTGCTTAACTTCTTTAATATATAACTTATAACTCACATACTGAAATTAAATTTCGTTTTCTCTCAATGATAATAGACATTTCAAGGTTTATATCATAAAAATTTCAGCTCAAAATACATTATATCCTATTTTTGGCGAATTTTCAAAGTAACAGCTCCAAGCTTAGATTTTCTGGACAGCTTACTCTTTAAACACATTAAACTTCATTTTCATCTATCTACCTCACTTTATTCCAAAAACCATTTAATACATGATTCATGCTATCCTTTGAAATCATTTTAAGTCCTTTGTAATTCTTATAACTAACATATAAGTTCTTAAATTTTCATGAAATTCCAGATTAGTCTTAATCTCATGCTTCAAGTGACTAGCTTCCTTAATTCACCAAATTAGACCATTTCAAGTTCAATTCAAATCTCCATACTTGTTCTTACATGACCCCCTTATTCTAAACTCTAAGTTAAGTGCTAAATTTTATGCAATTCAGGTCCTTGAATTTTCTGATTTTAATCAAAACAGTCCCTAATTCCATTTTATTATAGTACACGTTCAACTTTAATCCCAATCAAAATTTTCCTATTCAAGCTCATTTTTCCAGCAACCTAAGGCTAGTTCCTTACAGAATTTTCATTTTTCTTCAACTTTGTCCTAATGTAAATTTTCCAGTTTGGTCCCTAACAATCTCAAATTTTCATTTTAATTCAGAACTCTAGACTTTTCCTCAAAACAGTCCCTTATTACCGGTTCACTAATTTACACACAACCATTCAAAAATTATGTCATTTATACTCATTTTAATCACCATAATTCTAACCAAATTCATTCTTAAACTAACTTAAAAATTTACATGCATAATTTGCTCCTATTCGAATAACTAAGTGAAGAAGAACAATGTACTTCTTAAATTTGCAATCACTAGATAACACTTCTTCTTCCTAGCTCAATTTCATCAATATGCATGAATTTTCTTCCTCCATTAAAGTAAAAAAAAAATCAGAGTTCTCTCAAGCTTTCTTTCTCTCCTCTTCTCTCTAGGTTCACGACACAACAAGGGAAAAAGGTGGAGAAGGTAGACACATTCCTTAATTTGGGGATTATGTTGCTTTATTGATTTACTCAATTACCCTCACATTGTCTTCTAATTTTGCTTTTGACTAAGGGCGGCCCAAAGAATCCTAATATTTAGCATGCAAATTATATAATTTGTTTTCTCTTTAATTTGGTCATTAATCATGAACATACATAATTTCTACCTTCTTACATTTTGGCCCGATTTTCACTAAGTGATTCATATCCATTCTAATTATTTTAACTCACCAAATATATTACTTTGACCATGTTATAATCAAATTAATGTTCAACTAAATTATCATTTTAACTCACTCAATTTAATCCTTCAATTCGAATGCTTAATTTCCTTTAAATTTCGAGTTAATACAATAATTGCTAGTTGAAGGAAATTCAGGGACTAAATTGAATCAATTGCTTAATTTTGAAGTTATTTACTTCCAAAGAATAAATTAATACTCTATATCGATGAGTTAAATTCTAAGACAGAAAAGAGGATGTTACAACGAAGGGCAGGTTGTACTTTCCATCACTCATCACCGGCCTTTGTGCCAATTTCAACATCCCAACCGACCCCAGGGATGAGATGACAACAACAAAGGAGGGGTGGACTAGGAGAGTCCGCATGCAGATGATGTAGGCCCCAAAAACAGAGCCTATCACCCCAGCCAGCCCTATGCTGCCCATCCTACCACTTCAACCGCCCCCGGCAGTATTGAAGCTGCCCCAGCCAACGAAGTGCTCACGCTACTGCGCACTCCTATCGACAAGAACAAGCGGATCGAGCAGCAGCAGCTGACGTTCATGAAGTATGTGTGGGAGGTCCAAGAAGCCTTTGTGGCTTATTTCCTGGAGAAGTATCTTGATGACGGCCCCACCTTACCACCTTACCACCTTACCCGACAGACTTAGCTGTCGTAGCTGCCCCAAAACAAGGAACGCCATCAGTCGCTACTGCCCGCCACACCGCCTTATGCAGACAAATGTCGTCTCTGACGCACTACCCGTCGTACTCAGCCACCTCCACCTCCAACACGATGGCAGACTCCCTAGAGAGGCATCAACAACACCATTCACCTCCCTGCACAGCGGCAACAATGGCTAACACTTCCTCATCAAAAGAGATTGAGCAGCAGCCACCAGCACCAGCAGCAGCGACCATCCCAATGGCAATAAACCCTCTGGCAGAACCAACAGAGGAAGGAACCAGGAAGAGAAAGCGGCACATCATAGCTGCGAGCCTGTGGACGATGAGACAGAATCAGAAGAGAGCGAAGCACCTCCTGCCGCTCCCCTGCCGAACCTTAACAAGAGCCTCGTCCCACGCCCAAAAGAGTCCAGCCGCCGCGGACAACAAAGGTCTCCCCTGCCAAGTATGTCGCCAAGACATCTGTTGGCCGCCGCCTAATCATCCAATCCTCCTCCTCTTCGTTAGCAACAAAGACTCAAACCTCCTCTCAACCCTCAACCATTTTCTAGTTCTTTTTCTTTCTCTTTTCTTTATTTTATTTTTCTATTTTTTATATATCACTTGTATTTCTGTTTTTAGTTTTTCTGTTATTATTTTGTGCATTGAGGGCAATGCCCATCTCGAGTTTGGGGGGATAGCTCTCGCATCTTTTTGCCTAGGCATACTTAGTAGCATATAGGTTGCATTGTACTTGCCTTAATGTTACTCAGAACAGAAAAATTGTTATATAACTTGTGCATATGATAGTTAACCGATTACTTCTTTTCGCACCAATAAATAAATTGAACTTTATATGGGAAAAGCATGCAAAATGACTTAGAATTTTTTTAATTTGCCAAAACTGTCAATCACTTCTGTTACTTGCTGAATTTGCTAGAATATCTAATGAACATTGTCTGCTTTGTTTTTAGAATTATTTGGAAAGTTCTAACAATGGTTGCAGGCATCCGCCGAGGCAGAAAACAAGAACATAAAAACACAGCACTGCCACGACAGCAAAAAAAGAAAAAAACAAAGAAATATTGTTGTTTTACCCTAGAGGTACCCGTAACAGGCTCTAGGAAGAATCATGTGCGAGGACACTACGATGTTATCAAAGTCCATGAATCTAAAATTTTTGAAGTGATAGACAAATTAGCATGAGTGAATAAAAGTCTTCACGGGATGACTCTACTCCATGGGTTCGGGGGTTTTGTAGTTTGCTCCTATCTTAATTTCAGACCTAGAAGAGTAGTTGTGATAAGATGAAGCTCTCATTGCCATGATAAAAAATTGTGCTTAATTGTGCTGTCTCGGCAGCAACCTTATATATCATAACAACATCTTTGTTTATCTAGTTATTCTGCATATTCAGCCTGTACACAGCTCTGCACACACTATACTGGCATTATAGAAATTAATTCTAAGTTATTTTCTTGCTAAGTTCCCTTCACTAATCTAATATAGGTGCCACGACCTTGAGGTACTAAATCAAGTTGAAAACATGTTTTTCTTTCTGGCTAATATAAGGGCAAGTATGTTTAGGTTGCATTGCTTGAGGACAAGTAATAGTTCGAGTTTGGGGTGTGTAAAGTGTCCACAAGTTCTATATTTCATGCACAATCCATCTCATAATATTGTTGTTCTTGAGTGCATTTTAGGCATAATTAGGACCATGCATTGCATTTTACAGTATTTCTTTACTTTGCCATGTTTTCTAGATTATCATTTATTTGGTAAAGAAAAGGTATTGTTTTAGTGTACTTTTGGTTTTAGGTACTAGAGGGTGACAGAGGGAAAGAGGAGCTAAGGATGTGATGCTGAGGCAGCAAACCTAGGAGTTGTACTGATGCAGTTCTAGACAAAGACAATAGCTGGCGAGTAGCTGCCGCCGCCCTTTTGCCGCCCAAGACAGCAGACTATGGAGTTGGAGAACCGGAGTGCGATCTGTAGAGCAGAAAATCCTGATTCTATCGATGTTGTCCACTCAATTTTCTGACGTCTGTAGCAGCGGGCAGAGCCGCCAATGAAGGATCTCGAGATTACTTATGGAGCAAGGCAACGTGATAAAGTCTACATTCAACTCAAAGAAGTCAGAGTTTAAAGGCATATTTAATGTAAAAAGCTACTTTGAAGACTTATACTTCAAGAAGGACTAGACCTAACTAATGCCTATATATACCCATTGTAACTCTAATTCAAGATAGCATAGGTTTTCCTTAGGCATAGATTAAGTTTTCTTGCCGCCAACATGTTATAAATTTCACCTTAGGTTTGGGTTATGTTGTAATTAGTTGCGAGAATGATTATTTAGGATTTCAAGTTTGTTTTTGCAAATAAAATTACAAGGTTTACTTATTTCATGTTCTTCATAGTTTTCAATTAAGGCGAAAGATTAGTTGAATTCTATCCATTTGTTCGGTATTGAGAGAGTCGAACTCACGAAAGGAGTAAGTACGATTTCATCTATAGACGGTGCGATCAATCCGGCCTAGACATAGGTTTAGGGTTTAAGGCATCTAAAAGAGGATGAATCAACATTGTTGTCTTTGCATGATTCATGTCGCGACTGGTATTATCTGCAGTGGGCATCAATAGAACTCTGACTTAGACATAAGTGGAGTCACTTTCGAAGCGTTCTACCGAGCCTTGTAGTTCTGCCGAGTTTGCCGCTGAGACATAGTTACATTCCCCTGCCGAGGCAGTGAGAGGGTCTCAGCAGTCTACCTGCCATCATCCGTCGAGGCAACAAAATCTGGCAGCGCAAAACAGCTTATCCTATTCAACGCAGTTTCACACTAAGCTGCAGCATAACCCTGCCCTCTTTATCAATCTGATCACTTCCTCTTTAATTACTTGTGTTTTTATTTTACTTTGCCTTTTGACCATCCAATCTAATTATGCATTTATTTTTCTTGTGCAGGACTTACAACTTGAATCAAGTTGTCCAATCCCTGTTGGAGATGATATCTTTTATAGTATAACTTGTTAGAAGTGTGCACTTGCGCATATATATAGAGAACACTCAAACGCTCTACAGGTATGGTGCGAGGTTTGAGTCAGATTGTCGGGTTGAATAACGAATGGTTTTGATGGATGTGAATGTGGTGAATTTAGTGGATTGCCAAGTGGATTTTGAACCTTCGAATTTAGAGCCCAGGGAAGTGGGCCTGATTGATGCCATGTTAGATGTTCTAGTTGAAATTGTAACTGATATTGACAGTACTTTATTTATTGATGGCTCTCAGGTTTCAATAAGGGTTTTGGAGGGCGTCCTGCAAGGGGTTTCTAAACCTAAAAGAGGTAGGGGTCGGGAAGCCTTTGACACAACCGAGACAAGAATTAACAGCAACATCGTTGGAGGATTCAGCGTATTCATTTTGACAACAACAATTGTTGAGAGAGGCACGTGCTACAGTTGAATTAGGCAAGTATTTAGGCGCGCCTACAATAGGGAATGAAGAAGCGATTGTTAAATATATAATGGGTTTGCTTGACAAAGAAGATCAAGATGAATAGATAGTCAGAATGAAGGTGTTGTCGTGGAACGTGAGGGGTTTGGGGTCTCTGTCGAAAAAGAAAGCAGTGCGGAATTTGGTGGGACAACAACATTATGATATGGTATTTATTCTAGAAACTAAGTTAGAAACAATATCGGACGCGATGGTATGTATGATTTGGCCCTCTGATCAGTTTGATTCTGTATATGTAAATTCTGTTGGATGATCGGGTGGAATTATTGTTGCGTGGGACGAAAGGAAGTTTTCTTTAAAGGATCTTTTGTTGATACAAATTTGGTGACGGTATGGGGTACATGGGTGATCGAGGCATGACGGTGTGGTATGATGCGTGTGTATGCGCCATGTTCTTTAAAGGGACAAATGGCTTTGTGGGGGAGGATACGAGAGGTTTTTGGGTACCTTGGTTAGTAGGCAGTGACTTTAACGTAGTAAGGGAACATGTAGAAAGACATAGTTGCGAGGGAAATAGACGTGGGATGGCAGCCTTCACTGATTTTATTGAGTTAGAAGGTTTGTGGTGTTTCCACGGTTATTTCGTATAACGACTGACAAATTAGCAATGGTTCAAGATTATTTGCATGAGGGGAGTTGGGAACACGAAGAGTGACACTCATACATTGGCCGTGCTTTGCGCATTTTCGAAGTTGTGCAGTTGGTTGAGTTGCATGATTTAGTCAAGTAGTGTCCAGTGGACGGTCGAGCTGTTGATCGACTTGTGTGGAAGCCAGTGGTGACATGGTGTTTATCGACCAAGGACTTACTGTCCTTGATGATGACGCTAAGCATGGAGGAATAGACTCTCGATTCCTATATGGTATGGAAAATTCAGGTACCTCTGAAGATTCAATGTTTTTTATGGTTTATCATGTTAAATCGACTTCCGACTTTATGTATGCTTCGGGATCGGGGCATTGTGTGGAAGGGAATGTCGGTTTGATGTGGGGAGGGGGAAGATGAGGTGAATCATATCTTTTTTTCATGTTGTTATGTCTATGAGATTTGGTCTTGGTTTTTGCAATGGTGGGGTGTCTTTGGTTAGGGAGTTTCTTATCGAGGGGTATGTTGGTAGCTTTTCAGGTACATTGAGGCAAAGGTGGATTGCGTGTAGTGCTGCGACTTTGTGGTCCTTGTGGTTGGCTCGGAATGAGTTAATTTTTAATAAAAAACGTTTGGCACCGGGTGAGATTTTCTTCTTGATTAAATTACGGGCATTGTACTGGATAAAAGCAACTAAAGAAGGTCTTGATGTTTTCGAGGCGCAATGTTTCTGAGACTTTGTCTCTCTTTGAGTATAAGTAGGGGTTGTTTGGGTGCAGCCAATAGAGGGATCGTTGAAGTTTAATGTGGATGGATCTGCTCAGGGTAAGCCGGGGCCTGCAGGTTGTGGTGGTGTCTTGCGCAGTTCGGAGGATTAGGTGCTGGCTTTGTTCTCAGGTCCTTTGGGAATAATAGAATTAAACGAAGCAGGGGTTTGTGCGATTTCCTTTGCTCTTAATATGTTGCTGCATTCTTCATGGGTGTCAGTGCCTTCAATTATAATTGAATAAGACTCTACGGTGGCGGTGTCTTGGGTGTTGCATTTTAACAAAAGGCCATGGGTTCTTTGGCATTGGTTTCGGCATATTGACAAAGCATATAAATTATTACCGAATGTTTTCTTTCATAATGTTTTCCAAGAGGCCAATAGTATGGCCGATGCATTAGCTAAAGGGGGGTTTGAACGTTTGTCCTAGTTTCAAGTTGTGCTTTAGGTTGGTGCTAATGGAAATGTGTGTCGAGTGGTGTGGATGGGTTGAGTGTTATGGTGTGTGTGATCATGTTGTGGGCTTGACTTGAGTTTCTGGTGTATCTGCGCATGGTAGTTGTGTTGGGGTGTTAAGCTGGGTGGTGGTGTAAGGGTGTGGGGCAATGTGACTTGTTCTTGGTGGTGTTTGTTGGTTTGTTTTTCGGTCTTAGGTGGAGTCGTTGATAAGCATGGGTTCGTTTGTTTTGTGATCTTTAATTATCATGTTGTACTCTTTTCCTCCACTAAGGCTTTAGAGAGGTTTTTAACGAGGCACTCGTTAATTTGTATGATTTTTCTGTTTACTAAAACATACTTGATAAAAAAAGCTTAAATTAAAATTGACAACATTATATATATATATTTTTAAATGGGTAAAATACCTAAATCATCATTCAACTTTGCTCTCTGACCTATTTTGGTAATTAAACTTTCAAAACGATCAATTTACTCACTGAACTTTCAAAATTATGTTTTTTCATCACTCCTCCGTTAAATGTTTAACACTGTTATGACATGAATTATTTTATTATTATTTTATCTAACATAATAATTTTTTTAATGTTTAATTATAAATATAATTTAAAATAAAAAATATCAATTTTTTCAACCATCATTGTCTTCTCCCACTCTCCACCTTCACAAACAACCCTAATTCCTAACTCCCAACTCCCAATCTCCTCTCAACTCCTCACCGGCACTTCCAACTTCTCATCTAAAACTTCGCTACTTTTGCTTTATGGTTTCGGCACTGATCCACTCACCACCATCGATCACTACGTCGATTGCCGTTGCCGGTCATTAAATTCCTTAGTTTTTATATCACCTTATTTCAATCCCATAAGTTTGAATCTAACTTTTATTCACTTCAATCGAACAAATATTCAAAATTTCATGCAAAACAATAACCCCACTTTCGGATTCATCAATTTTCGTTGAAAGATGAAGAACATTCCTATACCGTGAAAATCAAAATCCCTTTAAAAAAAATCAGTGTAAAAATGCTAAAGGCATCTCCTTTAATTTTGAATACCCAAACATCCCGTCCATGACCTTCTTTTTCAAGAATCGAAACAACCAATTCATCACCCTCAACAAAAAAATAATAATCAGGAATTTTGAGATGATGGTTTTCAATTAATTTTGAAGATAACCCAAATCTCATTTCAATTTATCAAATATGCTTATGGGTGGATTCGGATTTTGCCATAGTAAAATTCATGGAATATTGACGGTCATTGTCAACGTCGAACAACAAGGAATTGTATTTTGGGTATTTACGTTTTAATTTTTGTCGCAGTGGAACTGGAGATTAAGGTGATGCTAATTTGGGAGAGTTTTAGGAAACATTGTAATTCGGATTTTTGTCGCAGTTTAACTGCCAGGTCGAAGCCCTCCCTAGTAAATATCTGGGCCTGCCTTTGGGTGAGCCGAAAAACAGCTTGAAAATATGGGACCCGATCGTGGAAAATTTCAAGAGAAAGTTAGGGGGCTGTAAATTCAAGTTGCTATCGATGGGGGGCAGAGTCGCTCTAATTAAAGCAGACCTCTCGAGTCTGCCTGTGTTCTATATGTCGATCTTCTCAATGCCAGTTGCCGTAAACAAGATGCTTACCAGTCTCATATCAAAATTTCTCTGGGGAGCCATGGACAGTAAAGCAATACACTGGATAAGTAGAGACACGATCATGAGACCAAAGAGTAGTGGTGGTTTGGGCATTGTAAATTTTGCAGACAGAAACATAGCCTTGTTGAGTAAATGAATTTGGAGATTCGGTGTTGAGCAAAATAGTTTGTGGCGAAAAGTAATCAACGCGAAATACAAGGAAAGTGAAGACGCGCTCATTCCGAGGAAGGTTACATCCGGTAGGAAATCCTGGGTTTGGAAGAACATTGTGTCCCCATTGGCTAACCCAAGCAGTGTTGTATCACAAAATTTGCATCTCCTGGTGGGAAACGAGGAAAAGATCCAGTTTTGGTCGGATGTTTGGGCAGGGTCTGCACCACTCAAAGACTCATTTCCTAGAATTTATAATCTGGCAATTGAAAAACCGGGACCTATTGCTAAATTTGGCAGGTTTGTTAATGAAGTGTGGTCATGGGAAGTAAGTCTGCGCAGTGATTTATTCGAATGAGAAAAGGCGGTTTGGGCTGAGTTTATTGCAACTTTAGATGGAGGGACACCGAGTAGATTTCTATGTGATGGGGTTCGATGGAAATGTGCTGCAAATGGTATATTTAGTGTTAAAAACTATTGTGAAATATTAAATGATTGTGACAGGCCCGATGATGAAGTTTGGACACATGTCTGGTCAAACTCCGCACCACCTAAGGTAGAAGCATTTATGTGGCGAATGGTCCATGAAAGACTCTCAACCAGAAGCGAGCTTGCAAAAATAGGGGTAGGTGATCTTCAAAATCTGGTATGTCCCATATGCTCGAAAGGTTTAGAGACTGTAAATCATCTGTTTTGCACCTGTGAAGTCAATTGGAGGGTTTGGACTTGCTGGTTTCATAGCTGGGGCATTTCCTTTGTAGTTCCAGGAGATGTGAAATCGCTAGTTTTAGCTTGGGTCGAAATTAAGATCCCAAACCTTGCAGCGGAGATTTGGAAAGCAAGTATGTTTTTATTTTGTTGGTCTATTTGGTTGTACAGAAATGAGAGAGTATTCAATGATTGCAAAACTGATGAAAAATGTCTTTATACTAACATCCTAAATAGACTAGATTGCTGGTGTAAAATAAGATATCCTTGGGCTTTCCATCCCTCCGATACCCTACTGCAAGATCCCTTGTTACTCAAAAATGTAAAGGCCGAAAAGAAGTGCAAGGCAAGCTTGAAGTGGTCTAAACCTCCTGTTGGTACTCTGAAATTCAACGTAGATGGGGCGGTTGCTAGTGGGTTCGGATACGCGGGAATAGGAGGCATCTTGAGGGACTGGAACAACGTGAGTATTGCTATGTTTTCCAAATATATTGGAACTACTGATGTCACCACTGCAGAATTGCTAGCATTGAAGGAGGCAATTTGTATGTTCAAGAAGTTGGAAAAAGTTGGTAATGGCGCTCTAATTCTCGAGACATACTCACCCCTGTGTGTTGATTGGTTTCGCAACCCAAGTAGGGCTCCGGGGGCTTTCGTGGGAATCATCAAGGAATGCTTAATCTGTTGCTCGGATCTGAGCTGGTCTATTCAATGGGCTCCAAGGGAAGCCAACCAAACAGCTGATGAACTTGCAAGGAGTGGTATTATTCGCCAGAAACCTTTAAGTTGGGAAAGGTAAGGACGATTTCAGTGCTGTAAGATTAGATGGCTGTGGGACACTGGAGCTTTGGCATGGTAGACGTGTGTGTAGGGGAATTTCATGGATTTTCAATGTGTTTGTTATTGCTTTAAATGTTTGTTCTTCATTAGCAAGATGCACTCTTTTTCCTCCAATTAGGTTTAGGGAGGTTTTTTAACGAGGCTCTTGCTAATGAATTTTATTTATTAATAAAGTATAAATTTTAAAAAAAATAAAGTGAAGCAAACCCTACCTTGTAACGGAAACGGCGTTGCCGCAGCTGCCACCACCACCACCTTTAAAGTTTTCGATCGTGAGTTCGATGGAGGCGAAGATGTTCTTTGTCTCCCAAAAAATCAGAGAATTGAAGGGATGATTCAATTCAAGATACAAAGATGAAGAAATTTGGTTGCTTGGTCGAGCAATTGCCTTGACAAAGACCCCTAATTTCTATTAATACTCCTCCATTAACCAATGCTGCTAAGTTTTCCAAACTTTCATCAATGAAAAGTTACATTAACAAGATTAGGAGTGAGATGTACAAGGTCTACCGATGAAGGCAATGGTGGGGGTGGGAGATGAGGTGGTGGTGGTGGTGCTGATGAAGGTTTGTGGAGGTGAAGAGTGGGAGAAGATGATGGTTGAAAAAATTGATATTTTTATTTTAAATTATATTTATAATTAAATATTAATAAATTTATCATGTCATAATTAAAATAATAATAAAATAATTCACACCATAACGGTGTTCAACATTTAACGGAAGAGTAATGAAAAAACACAATGTTGAAAGTTCAGTGAGTAAAATGACCGTTTTGAAAGTTTAGTGATCAAAATAAGTCAAAGAGCAAAGTTGAGTGATGATTTAGGTACTTTACCCTTTTTAAATCATTGTTAATGTATGATTTAAAATAATAATAGTTTTAAGATTTTTGTACTTTTAAACCAAATTTAATATAAATTTTCTTTTCCACATTTATTTTTATAATTTCACACACAAGATTGGATTGATTTTTTTAACTTAATCAATAATTTCATTAAATCATTTATAAACAAGGTACATGTGAATCCCATATATTGGCATTTTAGCAACATTACTCGGATATGTAGATAGCTTGACAAAATCGTCAAGTCCCACCCCGATGGAATCTCACATCATCGGACTCTCATGGCGGCATCTCTCATTGCCAAAAAGCTTGATGGAATCATCAAGACCTACCGTGGTGGAATCTCTCATCACCACACTCTCACTTTGGAATGGGATGGCACCACCCCCATTGCCCGAACCAAAGAGCACGTACGAATTTTGTATATTATAGTGCGCTTCTTATCCTATTGGTCGACCAATTATATGCGTAACAATAATCTCATCTCATGCTAATATACTCATTTTAAACATCATTACCTACTATTTTTCAACGCACCATTATAAATCATTCTCATCCCATTTCAAAAGCATAAAAATGCATATCATTTTCTCAATAAATTCTATCTCTTTGAAAGAACAAATCTACCTCACGGGATCATGTAAACCATCATATCATTTCTCAAAACATGCATAAAACAGTAGGTGTAATTCTATCTTCAAAATATGAGCATGATCATAAAACTAATGGGATAAAAAAAACAAGAAACGAGAGCGAAACATCTCAAACTTACTTCTGAGCTTAGATTAGTGTTTCAAACTCAATCTGAACCCTCAAACCTTGCTTACAAGTCTTTGAAAGGCTTTTAAAACCAATTCCACTCTCCGACAACGCCTCGCTTGCTTTGTCGAAGCAAAATCAAGCTTCTAAAGCTCCCAGAACTTCACCAATTGTTTCTGATATGTTCTCCCCTATTTATATCACACAAAAGCAAAGGATTAATGCATCTCAATGTATTAAAACCATCAGAAATCAAAGCTACCTCGCCTATCTGAAACATCCGTAAACACCTTCGATTACTCTACAAACTCAACCCAGCCAAAACCTAACACTTCTATCCATTGGTAATCATCAATTAACAACCAAAAACAACCTAATTTCATCCTTATACCTCTAGCAACACCAGACCCACATTAACATCACAAAACCCCAAATCTAACCATCGAACAATTAGAGATCCAACTTATTTCGGGATTACTATCATAAAACCTTTATTTCAACATCATTTAACATCCAAATCATGATTAAAATCAACCTCAAATCAATTAAAACAGTACCATTATGAAAATCTTGAGAAATCATCTTTCAAAGTTTGATTTAGCCATTTTCATCAAATAGATTATAAAATCTTGTTATTAAACACAATTAGAGAACTAAAGACTTGGGAATTTCAATAAATAACCTTGATTAGAGGAGAGAAAAGAAAGATCACCTCTAATGTAACCCCCTCGCCCCGGTCTGGTCGGCTGACCGGTTCGAGTAGGCTACACGGGGAAAACCGATGCGAAACCCGCTAAGGATTCCACCTTGGTTAGCAACCCTAAAATTTCTTTTAATTTAATCTTCTCTAAAGGCCCATTTAAATCCTATGTGATCACGACATCGGATTAATTCGAGAAAGACATGCAACTAGACCCAAAACAGTAAGTAAGCAGTCTAATTTTAAATTATTTGGCATGCTGTTTCGAAACACCCTTAAGGTGTATCGAAACACTTTGACTTGGTCAACGGCCCCAAGTCCACACGAGAAGGCCGTATCGGAACGGAGGTCAACCATTCTGAAACACCCCCAACGGTCAACTTCTCGTGGTCAACGATATATTGACCGTTCCGATACACCTAGAACCGTTTCGAAACCCTAAAATATCGGATATTTCTCAAATTTCCGGTAGCAAATCTGTTCCAGAACGGACCCTAGGCGTATCGAAACGCTTGGCCTAAAACAAGAGGCCGTATCGAAACGAGACCAACCGTTTCGATACACGGGCTGTGAAAAGACAGATTTTTGCTGGTTTAAGACACAAGGCAGCCCCAAAACTTCACCAAAACACACGAGACTCAATACACAACCAATCTAGACGATAGGCAACCTAATAACTCATGCTTAGCACACAATATACATGTAAAGCCAAGCATCAATGAAGCAACATGCATAACAACAAATCTTGCATCACCTTCCAAATTCACCCGAGGCATACTTAAGCATTAAAAAGCCCTTAAGGCACAATTCACCACACATAGAGTTTACATGCAACATCAACACATGTACTCGTCCAAAGAGTAGCATCTCAAACAAGCATTCATCAAGGCTTAACATGGTTTAAAAATTCAACAAAAGCATAAACACCAACAACCTCCATGAGTCATACAAAGCTCATACAAAACACATAATAGCCCCATTGCTAAACTACAACATTAATTACTAAATCATACTTGAGCAACTATAAACTTGGAAAGTCCCATTCGCCTTGCTCCTTGCTAACACCACGCTAATGATCTGCATTGTTAAAAATGAGAGCGTAAGCTAGAATCTTAGTGAGGATGCTCTAAAATAAAAAACAACAACAATGCAGGGTACAAGCATGCAAATCCCTAACATCATACACAATATACATAGGCATCAACAAGGCAACCTAGCTAGTCTTTCAAGACTCATAATATGGCATCTCACATCATACTAAGCTCAACAATGTGAATCAATTATCTCAACATCATAATCACAAAAGCAATTACATTGGCCACTATTAGATTACCCGGATGTGCGGATTTACTCTCAACAACAACATTACCTCGGTGGGATTACACTCATCACCGGACCTTGCATGGGTGGGATTCCACTCATCACCACATGCCCTACGGATGGGATTCCACTCATCATCACGTATAATATAGTAAATTTCCGGTGGAATATTACGTCACCGTACTCCTCCTTAATGACTCAACGCCATCAAGGCCACGCACGTTTTGACTCAATTGTGTGCACACTAATCCTAATGATCGATCATTTACACCCGGTAAGTTAATTAGTGCCAATTTCTTTAAGCCACATCACACATCCATCAATTATATCGCATATTCATCACATACACATATCAAGGTATACACATATGAATCAATCATATCTCACAAGATCAATATAGGCATTGGCATATAAGCAACATTAAAAATCGAGGAGTTAAACTACCGATTTAACTTCCACCCCGGAATGGCCTACCAAGCTCATTCCAACACTTCCACTACCCATACTTGAACCAACTTTAAAACATAATTAAAGTTTTACTCACCACCCTTCCTTAGCAAACCAAGCAAGCAAGCAAGCCTCCTAAATTCCCAGATTCGGTCCCGATGCTTATCTGATGTCTCCTCTTGTTTCTAGCCAATCAAAACACAACCATTATTCACAAATTCAATGCTAAAATCAGTCCCCAACTCCAACCCATAGACACAAGCCAAACTTCAACAATTTCAAACCCAATCGATCACCAAATTCCCATTTTCGTGCTCTCTCAAAACCCAACTGAAAACCATGATTTCAAACACCCAAATGACATCTAAAAGGTCCCAAAACACTCTCATAATATCCCTAAACCATCAGCCCTTCAACCCAACCCTAAAACACACCAAAAATTCAATTTTAGACACCTCAAAAATGGACCTGAAGACCCACTTCGGGTTTTCACCCAAAATCAACCATTTCAAGATATTAAGTGTGTTTAGATGTGATTTAACAAAAACCCAACTCAACAAATCAAAAGGATTTGAAAAACCCATTAAAAATTCAAACTTTCTTTAAACTTGAAATTCTAAAAAGATGATAGTTTTCAATTCTAAGACTAGGTAAACGGAGAGGATGATGAGGAGAGTTGAGAAATATGTTTACTTTGAAAATACCCTTGAATCAATGGAGAGATTTGATGGAATAGTAAACTTTAGGGTTTGGGAGTGGTTTAGGGGAGTTCACGTTGAAATGAAAGAGGGGAGGAAAGATGATAGCCTTTTTTTGTTCTTTTAATTTCAAAAAGATTGTCTTCCTCTTTTCCCCTTATTTACGAAATTGCCACCCCTTTATTTTAAATTCCAATTAAATCAAGACTAAGGTCAATTTGATTAAAATTGATTTTACCGACTCGAACCAACTCACACGACTAACTCCTAGCCCCAAAACACAGGTGTTACAACTCTCTCCCACTTAAGGAATTTCGTCCCCGAAATTACCTGACTGAAAGAGATACGAAAACTGCCTTTCCATATCCTCCTTCCTCTCCCAAGTGGCCTCGTCCACCCCTCGACGTTGCCACTGCACTTTCACTAACTCAATCGATCTACCCCGCAACACCTTACTGTCAGAAGCTAGGATCTCAACTGGTTCTTCCTCATAAGTCAAATTTGGATTCAATTCAATCTCTTCTACAAGCATAACATGCGATGGATCGGAACTATACTTACGGAGCATCGAAACATGAAATACATCGTGTATCTTCTCTAGCTCAGATGGCAAACGCAACTGATAAGCAACTAGACCAACCCTCTTTACAATCTCATACGGTCCTATGTACCTCGGACTCAACTTCCCCTTTCAGCCAAATCTCATTACTTTCTTCCACGGAGACACCTTCAAGAACACCTTCTCACCCACTAAGAACTCAACTTCCTTCCTGTTCAAGTCGGCATAGGACTTCTGCCTATCCGAAGCAGCCTTCAATCGATCGCAAATCAATTTCACCTTGTCAGTGGTCCCCTTGAGCAAATCCGGCATAGGTAACAACTTCTGTCCCACTTCAGCCCAACAAACTGGAGTTCTACACTTTCTACCATACAAGGCCTCATACGGAGCCATCTGAATACTCGACTGGAAGCTGTTATTGTAAGCGAACTCAACTAGAGGCAAGTGCTTCTCCCAAGTACCCTGAAAATCAATGATGCAACAACGCAACATATCCTCTAAGATCTGTATAACTCTCTCTGACTGACCATCTAACTGAGGATGATAAGACGTGCTGAAATTCAAACAGGTACCCAAAGTTGTATGCAGACACTCCCAAAATCGAGCTGTAAACCCCGGATCTCTATCGGACACAATAGACTTCGGCACACCATGCAGTCTAACAATCTCACTAATGTACAGATCGACCAATCTATCTAAAGTATAAGTGGTATTGACTGCCAAGAAGTGAGCACACTTCGTAAAACGATCCACTATAACCCAAATTGAGTTCTTCTCCGTAGGAGTCAAAGGCAAGCCCGAAACAAAATCCATGGTAATATTCTCCCATTTTCATTCTGGAATTCTCAACGGTTGCAACAAACCTGAGGGAACATGATGTTCCGCCTTCATTCTCTGACACACCACACACTTGCTCACGAAGTCGGCCACATCTCTCTTCAAACCAACCCAATAGTACTCATTCTTCAAATCACGGTACATCTTCGTACTTCCAGGATGCATAGCAAACGGACTACTGTGTGCTTCAGTGAAGATCGTACGTCTCAAGTCACTGTTTTCTGGAACAACTATCCTATTTTTGAAACACAAGACCCCATCGATATTGAAACTGTAGTCTGAAGGTCTACCCTCGGCCACATCTTGCACGTGAGGTGCCAAAGATCTATCTAAGAGCTGCTTCTCTCTAATCAACTGACCTAGAGTAGGTCTAACCTGAAGCTCGGCTACCAAGCCACCATCTCCGGACAAGCTCAATCTAGCAAACATGGCTCTCAAATCTATAGCTACGTTTCTACTCAAAGCATCGGCCACTACATTGGCCTTACCCGGATGGTACTCAATCGTAAGATCATAGTCTTTTAGCAACTCTAACCACCTACGCTGTCTGAGATTCAAATCTCGCTGAGTCATGATGTACTTCAAACTCTTGTGATCTGTGTACATTGTGCATCTCTCACCGTACAAATAATGTCTCCAAGTCTTTAGAGCAAACACAACTGCAGCTAACTCTATGTCATGGGTCGGATAGTTGCGCTCGTGAGTCTTCAACTGTCTTGAGGCATAAGCTACCATTCTCTTGTCTTGCATGAGAACACAACCTAGGCCTACATAGGAAGCATCACTATAAACTACATAGTCTTTCCCGGACTCTGGCTGAATCAAGATCAGTGCTTGGGTCAAAGCTTCTTTCAATTTCTCAAAGGCTCTCTATCTTGCATCTGTCCACTCAAACGGAACACTCTTCTGAAGCAACTGTGTCAAAGGAGCGGCTAATTTCGAGAAACCTTCTACGAATATTCTATAGTATCCAGCTAAGCCTAGAAAGCTACGTACCTCTGTTATAGACTTCGGTTGCTTCCATTCAACAATGACCTCTATTTTCTTCGGATCAACTTTAATCCCATCGGCTGACACTACATGTCCTAGGAAGACTACCTCTCGGATCCAGAACTCACACTTGCTCAACTTCGCATACAACTGATTATCTAACAAAGTCTTCAAAACTAGTCTCAAGTGTCGATCATGGTCTTCTTCGGTTCGCGAATACACCAAGATATCATCTATAAAAACAACTACAAACTGATCTAGGTACTGATGAAAAATCTGATTCATCATGTCCATGAAAGCAGCCGGTGCGTTAGTCAACCCAAAAGGCATGACTAAGAACTCATAGTGACCATACCTAGTTCTAAAGGTCGTCTTCGGTACATCAACCTCTCTTACCTTTAGCTGGTAGTAGCCGGATCTCAAGTCAATCTTCGAAAAGACTGATGCCCCTCTCAATTGGTCAAACAAATCATCAATTCTAGGCAAAGGATACTTATTCTTCACTGTTAACTGATTCAACTGTCTGTAATCTATACACATTCTCATGCTTCCATCTTTCTTCTTTACAAACAAAATTGGTGCACCCCAAGGTGAAGAACTAGGTCGAATGAAGTCTCTATCTATCAACTCTTGCAACTGGGTCTTCAGCTCATTCAGTTCTTTCGGTGCCATACGATACGGAGCAATCGAAACAGGAGCCGAATCAGAATAAGTCTCAATAGTGAACTCTACCTCTCTATCAGGTGGTAAACCCGTCAACTCTTCCGGAAACACACTAGGAAAGCCACACACTGTCTGGATGTCTTGAGGTCTAACCTCGCTCATGTTTGGATTCATCACATAGGCCAAGTATGCTTCGCAACCCATCTCAACTAATCTCTTGGCCTCTAGTACTAAAATTACATTGGATAAGAACTTCACGTTCTCACCCACCACTACTATCTCATAATCATCTGCGAGTCTCAAAGAAATCCTCCTGGTTTCAAAATCTATCCTAGCTCTATGCTCAGTGAGCCAGTCCATACCCAGAATCACATCAAAGCCATAAAATGGTAGCTCCATCATATCCACTGGAAATACATGTCCCTGAACCATCAACGGACACCTTCTGTACATCTTTCTAACTACTACCGTGTCCCCAAAGGAACTAGTAACACTAACTCCTACCTTTAACATTTCACAAGGAAAATTCAACGACTGTGCATGCTCACTCAATATATAGGAATGTGTAGACCCGGAGTCAATCAAAGAAAGTAAACCCAAAGATTGTATCGAGAAGTTACCTGCGATCACATTTGTGTCATGCTGATCCCCACGCTGAGCGTAAACTCTGGCCTGACCTCCGCCTTCTGGATGGACTGCAACTACATGTGCTATGTTCCTCTGACCATCATTTCTCGGTTGGAAGTTACCTCTACCGCGCCTGCGGCCTCTCTGAAAGTCATTGGCTCTAGCAGGAGCCTGAGTTGGTGCCTGCCCCACCTGATTTGGATAGTCACGTCTAATATGATCCCCAACTCCACAACTCCAACACGAGTGGAAATTCCCCCAACACTCACCGGTGTGGTTCCTCCCGCAAGTAGCACACGTGGGCAACTTCCCACCAGCCCTCTGGCCCTGTTGGCCCCTACCATGGTTACCTCCACCACGCCTATGGTCATAGTGATGCCGGTTGTCCCGATGCCTCTTGGCATCACCTCTATCAAAGTCACTAGATCTCTTGCTAGAACTAGAGCCACCAGATCGTTTGGTCAAGCCCAAACTGTGCTCTAAGTCCTTGGCCCTCGCGACCAAGACATCAAAATCAGTGTAGTCTGAAGCTAGAGTGTACCTATTGATTTCTTCATTCAGCCCATAAAGGAAACGGTTACAACATTCCACCTCAGTAGGAACAAGCTCAGATGCCTACTGACTCGGCCTAACAAATCGAATCTCATAGTCGGTCACAGACATACTCCCCTTAAGCAAGGCCATAAACTCCCTCTTCTTCTCATCGAGATATCGAGGACCCAAATACTTCTTACGAAATGCTGACTCAAAGAACTCCCAAGTAATCTCGGCCTCCTCCATACCCGTAGTGATGGTGACCCACCAAGTGTAGGCATCACCCTGAAGCAAGGACTCAACACACCCTAACTTGTGTCCCCTAGTACATCCCATCTGTGACAAGATACGGACGGTCTTCTCTAACCACATCTCAGACCTCTCCAGTGTCGACCCTCTGAATTCTTCACCTCCCAAACTGCGGAGTCTCTCTAAAGGCAACCCAGTACCCTCTCCCTGAGGCTGTGCCACTGCCTGACCCCAAGCTACTGCAGCCTGGAAAGCCCCAGCTATCGCCTGAACTAAGGGAGCTAAATCGACTCTGGCCGGTCCTTGGCCAACTTGAGGTCCAACACCCTCGGCTCTCGCCTCACCTCCCTCTTGCTGAGGAGGAGGTGGAGGAGGTTGAGGAGCCTTTGCCCCACCAATATGCTCAATCCCCGGAGCTTGTGCCCGTGGTTCCGGCTGAACCATCCTAGGCCTCCCACGTGGTCTCATGATACAACTAGCAAGATATTAACTACAACACAAACAGATAGGGATTACGTTAGAAAAGGCAAGGGTCCAACAGTGCTCAAGTACTCTCCTTTATAAAACATTTTTAAATTAAGTAATAGTAGCAATGGGCACTCGACACTACACCAAACGCAACAATTCATGCTTCCAATCATCATATGAACAATCAAACAACAAGGTTTCATGGTAAAGCACACACCAAAATAATACAATTACTTAACACCTCAACTTACCTCACTTACCTGCCCGAGGTCTTGGTAACCTGAGGCTCTGATACCAACAAATGTAACCCCATCGCCCCTGGTCTGGTCGGCTGACCGGTTCAAGTAGGCTACACGGGGAAAACCGATGCAAAACCCGCTAAGGATTCCACCTCGGTTAGCAACCCTAAAATTTCTTTTAATTTAATCTTCTCTAAAGGCACATTTAAATCCTATGTGATCACGACAGCGGATTAATTCGAGAAAGACATGCAACTGGACCCAAAACAGTAAGTAAGCAGTCCAATTTTAAATTATTTGGCAGGCCGTTTCGAAACACCCTTAAGGTGTATCGAAACACCTTGACTTGGTCAACGGCCCCAAGTCCACACGAGAAGGCCGTATCGGAACGGAGGTCAACCGTTCCGAAACACCCCCAACGGTCAACTTCTCGTGGTCAACGATATATTGACCGTTCCAATACACCTAGACCCGTTTCGAAACCCCAAAATATCGGCAATTTCTCAGATTTCCAGTAGCAAATCTGTTCCAGAACGGACCCTAGGCGTATCGAAACGCCTGGCCTGAAACAAGAGGCCGTATCGTAATGAGACCAACCGTTTCGATATACGGGCTGCGAAAAGAAAGATTTTTGCTGGGTTAAGACACAAGGCAGCCCCAAAACTTCACCAAAACACACGAGACTCAATACACAACCAAACTAGACGATAGGCAACCTAATAACTCATGCTTAGCACGCAATATACATGTAAAGCCAAGCATCAATGAAGCAACATGCATAACAACAAATCTTGCATCACCTTCCAAATTCACCTGAGGCATACTTAAGCATTATAAAGCCCTTAAGGCATAATTCACCACACATAGAGTTTACATGCAACATCAACACATCAAGGCTTAACATGGTTTACAAATTCAACAAAAACATAAACACCGACAACCTCCATGAGTCATACAAAGCTCATACAAAACACATAATTGCCCCATTGCTAAACTACCACATTAATTACTAAATCATACTTGAGCAACTATAAACTTGGAAAGTCCCCTTCGCGTTGCTCCTTGCTAACACCACGCTAATGATCTACATTGTTGAAAATGAGAGCGTAAGCTAGAATCTTAGTGAGGACGCTATAAAATCAAAAACAACAACAATGCAGGGTCCAAGCATGCAAATCCCTAACATCATACACAACATACATAGGCATCAACAAGGCAACCTAGCTAGTCTTTCAAGACTCATAATATGGCATCTCACATCATACTAAGCTCAACAATGTGAATCAATTATCTCAACATCATAATCACAAAAGCAATTACATTGGCCACTATTAGATTACCCGGATGTGCGGATTTACTCTCAACAACAACATTACCTCGGTGGGATTACACTCATCACTGGACCTTGCATGGGTGGGATTCCACTCATCACCACATGCCCTACGGATGGGATTCCACTCATCATCACGTATAATATAGTAAATTTCCGGTGGAATATTATGTCACTGTACTCCTCCTTGATGACTCAACGCCATCAAGGCCACGCGCGTTTTGACTCAATTGTGTGCACACTAATCCTAATAATCGATCATTTACACTCGGTAAGGTAATTAGTGCCAATTTCTTTAAGCCACATCACACATCCATCAATTATATCGCATATTCATCACATATACATATCAAGGTATACACATATGAATCAATCATATCTCACAAGATCAATATAGGCATTGGCATATAAACAACATTAAAAATCGAGGAGTTAAACTACCAATTTAACTTCCACCCAGAATGGCCTACCAAACTCATTCCAACACTTCCACTACCCATACTTGAACCAACTTTAAAACATAATTAAAGTTTTACTCACCACCCTTCCTTAGCAAACCAACCAAGCAAGCAAGCCTCATAAATTCCAGGATTCGGTCCCGATGCTTCTCCGATGTCTCCTCTTGTTTCTAGCCAATCAAAACACAACCATTACTCAGAAATTTGATGCTAAAATCAGTCCCCAACTCCAACCCATAGACACAAGCCAACCTTCAACAATTTAAAACCCAAGCATTCACCAAATTCCCATTTTCGTGCTCCCTCAAAACCCAGCTGAAAACCATGATTTCAAACACCCAAATGACATCTAAAAGGTCCCAAAACACTCCCCTAATATCCCTAAACCATCAGCCCTTCAACCCAACCCTAAAACACACCAAAAATTCAATTTTAGACACCTCAAAAATGGCCCCGAAGACCCACTTCGGGTTTTCACACAAAATCAACCATTTCAAGATATTAAGTGTGTTTAGATGTGATTTAACAAAAACCCAACTCAACAAATCAAAAGGATTTGAAAAACCCATTAAAAATTCAAACTTTCTTTAAACTTGAAATTCTAAAAAGATGATAGTTTTCAATTCTAAGACTAGGTAAACGAAGAGGATGAGGAGGAGAGTTGAGAAATAGATTTACCTTTGAAAATACCCTTGAATCAATGGAGAGATTTGATGGAATAGTAAACTTTGGGGTTTGGGAGGGGTTTAGGGGAGTTCACGTTGAAATGAAAGAGGGGAGGAAAGATGATAGCCTTTTTTTTTGTTCTTTTAATTTCAAAAAGATGGCCTTCCTCTTTTCCCCTTATTTACGAACTTGCCACCCCTTTTATTTTAAATTCCAATTAAATCAAGACTAAGGTCAATTTGATTAAAATTGATTTTACCGACTCGAACCAACTCACACGACTAACTCCTAGCCCCAAAACACGAGTGTTACATCTAACACAAGCTTTTTCCCTTGATTGCAATGATTAGAAGAAATATTTCAAGAAATCCATAGCTAGTTGATGTAAAAATTCATGAGAATCATTTAGAAATCAAAAATTGGATGGAAAGAGATAAATCTCTGGATATTTTAGTGATGGAAAGATAGTTTGGCTGATGGGAAAGTTGAGAGAAAAGTTTAGCAGAAAAGTTGTTACGTAAGAAAATGTTTAGCCCTTTTAAAATCTCTTTTAATAAAACTCATTTATTAAATCAATTAATTAAATATTTTAAAAACAAAAAATCAAGGGAAAAGGTTGATAACACCTTGGTGTAATAGCTTCCTAAGGATTCTAAGTTTTGGCCCTCTTTCAAAACAGTCCTTAAAATAGATTTTGAAACTTTTACAATTTAGTCACTAAACCCAAATGTAAATCTTCCAAAAGTCATTTCCAAAAATTGACTTCACCAAACCTTTACATATAGTTTTAGAAGATTTTAGGAAATTTTCCCATAATTTTATAATATCTCGAACCTTGTTTTCCCTGAACCACTCTCGAACTAACCCAGATCTCAAGTCTAGGTTATACGGACCCCGAGTCAACCTTAAAGACTCCTAGGGCCAAAATCGAAGAGTTAAAATATTATTGTTTCAAACTCAATCTAAACCACTAAACCTTGCTTTCAAGTCTTTGAAAGGTTTTAAAACCATTTCCATTCACCGACAACACCTCATTTGCTTCGCTGAAGCGTAATCAAGCATCTGAAACTTCCGAAACTTCACTGATTGCTTTTGTTACGTTCTCCCCTATTTATACAACACAAGAACAGAGGATTAATGCATCTCAATGCATTAAAATCATCAGCAACCAAAGCCACTTTGTTGCTCTGCCCCAAAACACCTATCCGAAACAACCAAAAACACCTTCGATTACTCTACAAACTCAACCCAGCCAAAACCTAACACGTCCATCAAAATTTAATCATCAATTAACATCCAAAATCAATCTTTACATCCTTATATCTCTAGGAACACCAAAACCACATTATCATCACAAAAACTAAAATCTAACAACCTAAACAACTAGAGATCCAACCTATTTCGGGATCCTTATGATAAAACCTTTATTTCAACATCATTTAACATCCAAAACATGATTAAAATCAATCTCAAATTAATCAAAATAGTACCATTACAAAAATCTTGAGAAATCATCTTTTAAAGCTTGATATATCCATTTTCATCAAATAGATTATAAAACATTGTTATTAAACACAATTAGAGAGACAAAGACTTGGGAATTTCATTAAAGAACCTTGATTAGAGGAGTTGAACGAAAATTACCTCTAGCCCTCACCTATTCCTTCAATTGACAAGATTAGATAAGAAATCTTCAAGAATCCTTCGAGATAATTGAAAGAACCATCAAGAAAATCATTTGTAAATCAAAGTGAAGTGAGAAGATGAAAATATCTGGAAGTTTGAGAGAAAAAAAGTGTTTGGCTGATGGAAAAATGAGAGAAAAAGAAGTTACGTCAAAATAGAATTTAGAAGACTAAATTCCCTTTTTATTAAAACCCTCTTTTTATTCTTTTTATCAAAATACATTTAAAATGGTCAATTAAAGGAAAAGACCCATTAAGTATATATTAGCTCCCAAAAGATTCTAAGTTGTGGCCCTCTTTCAAAACAATCCTTTAAAAATAGATTTTACATTTTTACAAAATAGTCACTAACCTGAAATGTCAATCCTCCAAAATCCATTTTCCAAAATTGACTTCACAAAACCTTCATGTATATAATTAGAGGATTTTAGGAATTTCGCCATAATTTTATCATATCCCGAACCACGTTTTCTCTGAACCACTCCCGAACTAACCTAGATCTCTAGTCTAGGTCCTACGAATCCTGAGTCAACCTTTAAAACTCCTAGGCCCAAAATCGGGGCGTTACAACTCTCCCCCACTTAGGAAATTTCGTCCTTGAAATTTTACCGATGGAAAAAGATAAGGAAACTGCTTCTTTATGTCATCCTTCATTTCCCACGTGGCTTCCTCCACACCACGATGTCGTCACAAGACCTTGACCAACTCAATGGTCTTACCACAAAGAACCTTTTTGTCCGAATCCAAGATCTCAATTGGTTCTTCATCATATGAGAAATCCGTATTCAACTCAATCTCCTCAACATGCATAACATGAGACGGATCTGATCTATATCTTTGAAGTATGGATACATGGAAAACATCATGTATCTTTTCCAACTCGGGGGGCAACCTCAACCTATAAGACACATGTCTAACACACTCAAGCACCTCAACAGTCCAATAAACCTCGAACTCAACTTGCCCTTCCGGCCAAATCTCATCACTTTTTTTCTGAGGTGAAACCTTCAAAAACACGTTATCACCTATAGAATACTCAACTTCCTTACGCTTCAAATTCGCATAAGACTTTTGCCGATCCGAAGCCACTTTCAACCTCCCACTAATAAGCTTCACTTTTTCTGTAGTGCCCTTAAGCACATTGGGCAAAGAGACCAACTTCTGCCCCGCTTCCGCCCAACAAAGAGGCGTTCTACACTTCCTTCCATACAAAGCCTCATAAGGAGCCATTTGAATGCTCGCCCGATAACTATTATTGTAAGCAAACTCCACCAAAGGTAACTGTTTCTCCGAAGAACCTTGGGAATCATTGATGCAACATCTCAACATATCCTCCAACACTTGGATAACTTGTTCAGAATTTCCATCCATTTGCAGATGATACAGAGTACTGAAATTCAAACGTGTACTCAACGCTTGATGTAGACACTCCCAAAACCTCGCTTTGAAATGCGGATATCAATCCAAAACAATGGACTTAGGCACCCCATTTAACCTTACAATCTCCGAGATGTACAAATCTGCCAACTTTTCTAACGTATACGTAGTATGCACAACCAAAAAATGTGCACACTTTGTAAAACGATCAACAATCACCCAAATGGAATTCTTCTTGGACGGTGTCAAAGGAACACCCGTCATGAAATCCATGGTGATTCTCTCCCATTTCCATTCTAGAATCTTCAACGGTTGCAACAACCCAGAAGGAAACTAGTGCTCAGCTTTAACTTGTTGACAAACCATGCACTTACTCACAAAATCAGCAACGTCTTTCTTTAAACCAACCCAATAGTACCCATCCTTCAACATACGTTACATCTTTGTACTGCCAAGATACATGGAAAAAGGGCTACTATGCACCTTAGTTAAAATAGTGCCCATCAACTCAACATCCTTCGGCACAACTATTCGACTCTTAAAGTACAAAACACCATCATCATTGAAACAAAAGTCCGTTGGATTTCCTTCCGCAATTTCATGGACATGCGGTGCCAACGAATCGTCTAACAACTGCTTCTCCTTAATCAACTCTACCAACGACGGTTTCACTTGCAATTCAGCCACTAAACCACCATCTCGCGATATAATCAAATGAGCAAACATCACCCTTAACTCTACAACCACCTACCTTCTCAAGGCATCGACTACAACATTAGCCTTCCCCGGATGGCACTCAATCGTCAAGTCGTAATCTTTAAGCAACTCCAACCACTATCGTTGCCTAAGATTCAACTCTTTTTGTGACATCAAGTACTTCAAACTTTTATGGTCCGTGTACACCGTACACTTTTCACCATAAAGGTAATGCCTCTAAATCTTCAAAGAAAACACCATTGCAGCCAACTTGATATCATACGTAGGGTAATTACGCTCATGCACTTTCAACTGCCGAGATGCATAAGCTACCACTCTACCTTCTTGCATCAATGACATCCCAACCCAACATAGGACGCATCACTATAAACTACAAACTCTTTACCTGATTTGGGCTGAATCAAGATAGTAGCTTGCGTCAACGCTTCCTTCAACTTCTCGAAAGCTTGTTGCCTAACATCCATCCATTCAAACTTAACATCTTTTTGAACAACTTTTTTAAAGGAACATCGATCCTCGAATAAACATCCACGAACCTACGATAATATCCCGCTAAACCAAGGAATCTACGCACCTCATGGACTGACTTAGGCGACTTCCAATTCATTACTGCTTCAACCTTTTGGGGATCAACCCGAATCCTTTCGGCTGACACTACATGACCAAGGAAAAAAACTCCGCTAAGCCAAAACTTGCACTTGCTCAACTTAGAATAAAGCTGATTTTCCAACAAAACTTGCAACACAATCCGCAAATGCTTATCATGATCCTCCTCGGTATGAGAGTACACAAGAATATCATTGATAAACACAACCACAAACCTATCCAAAAACTTCATAAACACACGATTCATCATTTCCATGAATGCAATAGGCGCATTCGTCAACCCAAATGGCATCACCAATAACTCATAATGCACGTACCTCGTACGAAAAAAAATCTTAGGCACATCCACATCCTTTACCTTCAACTGGTAATCTTCGGATTTCAGATCAATCTTAGAAAACACCGAAGCACCTCGGAATTGATCAAACAAATCATCAATCCTTGGCAAAGGATACTTATTCTTGATTGTCAACTTGTTCAATTAACGACAATCTACACACATTCGCATCGAGCCATCTTTCTTCTTCACAAACAAGATTGGTGCACCCCAATGTGAAACACTAGGACTAATGAAACCTCGATCAAGCAACTCATGTAGTTACGTCTTTAACTCTTTCGGAGCCATTTGGTAGGGAGAAATTGAAACTGTAGTCGTATTTTCATACAACTCAATGCCAAACTCAACCTCTCTATTTGGTGGCAAACTAGGCAGCTCTTCCGAAAATACACCCGAAACTCACATATTGTACGTATGTCATGTACTCGCACCTCCTTTGTACTCGGATTCATCACATAAGCCAGGAAATTTCACATCCCAACCGCATCAACCGGCTCGCTTCAAGAGTCGAAACTACATTAGACAAGAACTTTACATTCTCACCTACGATCACCACCAAGTAATCATTGGCAAGTTTCAACGAAACTCGCTTGGTCTCAAAATCAACCACAACCCTTGCTCAATTAACCATTCAATCCCAAGAATCACATCAAAACCATAGAAAGGAAATTTCATAAGATCAAGCTGAAACACATGACCTTGAACAGACAAAGGACATCTCCTATACAATTTCCTCGTAACAATCGTTTCACCAAAAGAACTGGTTACACGCATACCAACATCAAACAACTCAACAGGCAAATCAAGCGCTTGTACATGTAACCCCCTAAACTCGGCCTAGAAGAATAGACCGAATTTAGGAGTTACGTTTGAAAACTTTTCCCTCAAGAAATCCAATTTTGAAAATTATACTTTAATTAAATAAAATAACATAAATTTAATAATAAATAAAAATATAAATACCATAATAAGTGTTCGAATGGTTGTATAAAATTGCTGAATTAAAATAACAGTAAATGAATGCTAAAAATAATCCCCAAAACATAAATAGTCAAAAATTACATTCATGTCCCAAAATAATAAATAGAAATCTGATTAAACTTAAAATAGTTTTCGTACTGAATAATAAAATAACCGAATAAAATGTGAGATCCTCCAAGTACCACGTCGCCTAAAGTCCAAAGATATCTGTAAGAGAAAACTATATGGGAGTAAGCTAAAGAGCTTAGTGTGTCTCTAAAGTGCAAGAAAATCATAGTCGTAAAAATATAGTAATATTTTCTTAAAATTCTTTAAAGCATAACACATAAATCACAAGCGCAATGTAGTGTACCCAACTACAACTGCCAAGAGGAAAGTTCCCCAGAACTCCTCACTACAACCGCCAATCCGAAGTAGAATTCAGCCCGTAGGGTGAAACCACTGAACTTCCCCGATCAGATCCCAACCCATGCTCATACAATGATATGGTGATTAAAAATCAAATTTCATAAACAAAGTTCCATGGATCCAATATTCCGTAAACATACTTCATAAATCATATTCAATAAGTCCATAAATCATAGTTCATAAATCGTAGTCCATAAATCACGGTTCGTAAATCATAGTAAAAACATATTCTGAAAACGTATGCATATGATGTCAACCATAAAAATCATAATACATATAAATAATCACATAAAGGGTAAAACACCAACACATAAAAAATAGCATATAATTTAATTATAGCACCGGAAGAAAACACACCTTAGCCAAGCTATACTCAACCTACAAAATGATGTGATTTTTTTCATGATCAGAAGTATTGGATCCAACTGTATCGATACCGGAATAAACATTGTGTTGAAGGGATTAACGAGCAAAAAGGAGTATAGAGCGGTGGAGATTATTACATATGAATTTAACAAATCAATAAGGGATTTTGGTGGCATGAAACTATAAAAAAAGTAGGGTTCTTGGGGTGATCTTATTTGAACTATGTGTGTGCATATATATAGGGAGAGTAAACCTAATTTAAGTAAAATAATGAAAGTGATATAAAATAAAAAATAATAAAAGTAAATTAAATAATTAAAAGAAGATAAGTGGATTAGAATTTCATTTAAAATTAAAGAACTATATAATAATAATAATAATAATAATAATAATAATAATAATAAACGATTAAGAAAAACGAAATCACAAATCAAATTGAATTTGAATTTCATAAAGGGTTATTTCTAGAGTCAATCCTTAAACTTTTAAGAAATTTCATATTAACTTCCAAGTTTAATAAAAATTCTTATTTAGTCCATTCCAAAAAAATTAGTGTTATTGAATTAAAATTCCCAAATAATTAGGGTTTTAAATTTTGGAATTTTAAAATTAGGTTTCTAAATTAGGGATTTTCCAAATTTAGGGTTTATAATTTGGGCGTAATTTTTTTGGTGTTACAACTCTCCCACCCTTAAAATAAATTTTGTCCTCAAAATTTTCAGACTAACGACATACTTTAAAAAAATTTGATAATAATTTTAAAAAGACATTTTAGATCAGGTCACAAATGACAACTCATGGCTTTCAGATAGACTTTGATCTCAATTTCATAAGAATGAGTATGATCACGGTCAATCGCTAATCTAGAGATCCCACGAGGTGATATAATAATCTATCTACAAAGGGACAATCCTAGAATTATAGTTGGTACTTGAAGTTTCTATTCAAAATATATACTGTATTTAATTCTTTAAAATAATAAATTAATCAGAAAATCATAATTTGACCCAAAACATTTAATATGCATGCAAAAAAATCATTTTCGGCTTAAAATTTTATGTGAGCCACACAGTCCGAGGGTTGAACTTAGCTCTGATACCACTAAATGTAATCCCCTAAACTCGGCCTAGAAGAATAAACCGAATTTAGGAAGTTACGTTTGAAAACTTTTCCCTCAAGAAATCCAATTTTGAAAATTATACTTTAATTAAATAAAATAACATAAATTTAATAATAAATAAAAATATAAATACCATAATAAGTGTTTGAATGGTTGTATAAAATCGTTGAATTAAAATAACAGTAAATGAATGCTAAAAATAATCCCCAAAACATAAATAGTTTAAAATTACATTCATGTCCCAAAATAATAAATAGAAATCTGATTAAACTTAAAATAGTTTTCGTACTGAATAATAAAATAACCGAATAAAATGTGAGATCCTCCAAGTACCACGTCGCCTAAAGTCCAAAGATATCTGTAAGAGAAAACTATAGGGGAGTAAGCTAAAGAGCTTAGTGTGTCTCTAAAGTGCAAGAAAATCATAGTCGTAAAAATATAGTAATATTTTCTTAAAATTCTTTAAAGCATAACACATAAATCACAAGCGCAATGCAATGTACCCAACTACAACCGCCAAGAGGAAAGTTCCCCAGAACTCCTCACTACAACCGCCAATCCGAAGTGGAATTCAGCCCGAAGGGTGAAACCACTGAACTTCCCCGATCAGATCCCAACCCATGCTCATATAATGATATGGTGATTAAAAATCAAATTTCATAAACAAAGTTCCATGAATCCAATATTCCGTAAACATACTTCATAAATCATAGTCGATAAGTCCATAAATCATAGTTCATAAATCGTAGTCCATAAATCACGGTTCGTAAATCATAGTAAAAACATATTCTTAAAACGTATGCATATGATGTCAACCATAAAAATCATAATACATATAAATAATCACATAAAGGGTAAAACACCAAAACATAAAAAAATAGCATATAATTTAATTATAGCACCGGAAGAAAACACACCTTAGCCAAGCTATACTCAACCTACAAAATGATGTGATTTTTTTCATGATCAGAAGTATTGGATCCAACTGTATCGATACCGGAATAAACATTGTGTTGAAGGGATTAACGAGCAAAAAGGAGTATAGAGCGGTGGAGATTATTACATAGGAATTTAACAAATCAATAAGGGATTTTGGTGGCATGAAACTATAAAAAAAGTAGGGTTCTTGGGGTGATCTTATTTGAACTATGTGTGTGCATATATATAGGGAGAGTAAACCTAATTTAAGTAAAATAATGAAAGTGATATAAAATAAAAAAATAAAAAAAATAAATTAAATAATTAAAAGAAGACAAGTGGATTAGAATTTCATTTAAAATTAAAGAACTATATAATAATAATAATAATAATAATAATAATAATAATAATAATAATAATAATAATAATAATAATAATAATAATAATAATAATAATAATAATAATAATAATAATAATAAACGATTAAGAAAAACGAAATCACAAATCAAATTGAATTTGAATTTGAATTTCATAAAGGGTTATTTCTAGAGTCAATCCTTAAACGTTTAAGAAATTTCATATTAACTTCCAAGTTTAATAAAAATTCTTATTTAGTCCATTCCAAAAAATTTAGTGTTATTGAATTAAAATTCCCAAATAATTAGGGTTTTAAATTTTGGAATTTTAAAATTAGGTTTCTAAATTAGGGATTTTTCAAATTTAGGGTTTATAATTTGGGCGTAATTTTTTGGGTGTTACATTGCATGCTCACGCAATATATATGAATGGGTGGAACCATAATCAATCAAAGAAAGTAATGACAAGGATTGCAAAGTAAAGGTACCTGCGATCACATCTGTGTCATTCCTTCCTTCTCGGTGTGCATACACCCTAGCCTGTCCACCTCCCTCAGGCTGAACAGCAACAACATGAGCAACATTCCTCTGTCCATCATCTCTACGCTGAAAGTTACCACGACTGCGCCCACGGCCTCTTTGTGGCTCAGCAGCTCGCACCAGAGCTTGTCCATCTCTAACATATTGTAGACAATCACGCTTCATATGTTCTCGTGATCCAAAATTCCAACACGTACCCAAATTACCCCAACACTCTCCTGTGTGCCTCCTACGGCACTAGGTACACTCTAGAGTACGAACAAAAGCATTCTGACCTTGTTGACCACGACCAGGGTTACCACCACCACACCTTGGATCCAGTTGATACCTCTTATCCTTGTGCTTCTTGTAACGATCTCTACCAGCATCATACTCAGCCGACCTTTTTCTAGAACTAGAACCGTTTGAACGAGAAACTAAGCCCAAATTCTGCTTGATGTCCCTAGCCCGAGTAACTAAGTCATCGAAATCGGTATAATCCGAAGCCAACATATATGTCTTGACATCCTTCACAAGCCCATAGCGAAAACGATCACATCTCTTCTGCTCACCAGGAACCAGTTCAGGAGCATACTAGCTCAACCGAACAAACTAAACCTCATATTCAGAAACAATCATGTTTCCTTGCACTAAAGACATAAATTCTCGCTTCTTTTCATCAAGATAACGAACACCCAGAGACTTCTCTTGAAAGTAGTTCCGAATAACTCCCAAGAAACATCAACATGTTCCATACCCGCAGTGATGGTTATCCACTACGTATAAGCATCTCTGTGAAGCAAGGATACAACACACCCCAGCTTTTGTGCATCACTGCACCCCATCTGACCAAGAATCCTCTGCGTGCTTTCAAACCAAGCCTCAGAACCCTCTAGAGACAAACCCCGAAACTCAGTTCCACCCAAGCTGCGTAAACGCTCCAAAGGTAATCCAACATTAGCACCATGTTGTGGTGTGGCCACATTTATACCCGCTATTGCTGCCTGAAAAGCCCCAGCTATAGCCTGGATCAATGGTGTCATATTAGTAGTAGCCTGCCCTTGTGCTGCCTGAGGTCCAACGCCAGCTCCCACACCAGCTCCATCACCACTAGGAGAAGGTGGAGAGGGCAGAAAATTCTCAAAATTCTCATTCTCAGCATCATGACTACCAATTCTAAGCTCTCATCTCTGTCCCATCTCAAATAGAGTGCAAATCTAAAATATGATAATGCCAAAATAAAATAATTAGGCACACCAAAAGCAAGAATCCAATGAGCTCAAGTTTTGCCTTTCAAAACCAAATTTCTCTTTACATTAGTAATAATACGGCAATGGGTACCCTTAAACTCTCCCCTAACGGCATATAACAATCACAATTCATGTTATCACACACCGTGCATCACACACAATCAACACAACGATCATTTCAAAGCATAATCAACAATCGAGCATAGTAATCATTAGGATATGTACCATACAAGAACATCACATCAACCTTACCTCCCAATTCTTTCATAACATGGCTCTAATACCACCCAATGTAGCCCCCTCGACTCGGCCTGGGCGAAAGACCAAACCGAACGGATCACACGGGGAATATTGAAGTAAACCAGGAAGTTTACCTCAACAAATGGCCCTATTTTTCTATTTTAACATATCTAGATGTTCATTATCGTCCTATTTAATAAACATCACAGCGTAATAGTTTGTAACTAAATCAGACAACGTTTAGGGACCATTTTGTAATTTTAACAAAATACAGGGACTTCTTCCATTTTTTAAGTTACCAAACTTCAGTTAGTCATATTACATGCCTTTCTGTCAAATCTCAGCTCAAAAAATCATCCAAGCTCATTTAATTACATGCACAACATTAAGGGACTAAAATGTAATGAAACAGAACTTTAAAAGATTCCCATAACTAGTTTAACTGCTGGGTGTTTCAGTACATGTTGCCATGTATCGAAACACCCGTATTGAATCAGGGTCGAGTGTCTCGAAGCGCGGGCTTGTATCGAAACATCCTCTAGGGTGTTTCGAATCATGCAATTCCAGTAACAAAATGTACCGAAATAGCCCTTCCCCGTTTCGATACCCCTAAGCCAATTCAGGCTCACCGTTTTAGTACAAGCTTGAGTGTACCTAAACACCTAGGCTTGTAATGACACTTTTTACTGGGTTTTTACACTTTAATCTATACAAAACCATTCCAACATGCATACAACATAATCAAGCATCAAACCTCAACCATACATGGCAAATCCAAAATCATAGCATGGCCATAGGCATTAAAGAAATCTATAGGCATGCATCCTATCCACAAAGTCCATACAAAAGACAAAACGCAAAACAAAGCAAATATCAATAAGCAAAGACCATTTACAAGTCATCAAAGACATCTCAAACTTGCCACAAAATAGGGAGTTTCAAAATACACTCTCCCAAAACATTAACGTTTCCTCCCATTGCCAACTATTATTACTAACAAGTAAACATAAAACCATACTTGAGCTAAGTCTCACTCCCTGAGATCATTCTTGCTTCTTTGCTGCCCAAATATGCTAATTCTCTACATTGTTGGAAAAAGAGAGCATAAGCAATAATGCCTAGTGGGGGATGCTCAAAACAAACAAACAACAACAATGCATTTTAAATCATTTCTCATTTAGAAAATCTCTAACTCATCATGCTCAATCTATCTCATGCTCGAAATCATTTTCAAAGAAAAATTCACATTATTTAGACCACATGTACCATCTATCTCATGCATTAATCAAAATGTAAAGTCTCAAAGCAAAGCCATACATGCTTGTTTCTCATAAAGCATTCCACAAAACATAATCTAATATGCAATCTCATTTCATTAAATCATTTCTAAACAAGATACATGTGAATATCATATATTGGCATTTATGCAACATTACTCGGATATGCGGATAGCTTGACAAAATCTCATATCGTCAAGTCCTACCTCGGTTGAATCTCACATCAACAAACTCTCATGGTTGTATCTTTCATCGCCATAAAGCTTGATGGAATCTCACATCATCAAGACCTACCATGGTGGAATCTCTCATCACCACACTCTCACTTTGGAACGGGATGGTACTAGCTCCATTGTAACACCCCAATTTTGGGCTTAGAAGTTTTGGGTTCGGACCGGACCGGTCGGGTTGCGGTTCGAATATAAAAAGGTGTTTTTAGGAAAGCCTAGTTCGGGATGCATTAAAAATATGGAAAAATGTCTTAAAATCCTCTTTTATTATATATAAGAGAATGGTGAAATCAATTTTACAAAAGGAGGTTTGGAAATGTGACATTTTGGTTAGTGACCAAAATGTAATTTTCGAAAACTGGGTGACTGTTTTAAAAAGGATTGAAACTTTGAATCTTTAAGGAGCTATTTACCCAATAGGAGTTTCTCCAGATTTTTCTTAAATATTAAAGGATTAATTAATGGTTTAAAAATACAAGTAAAAGGGAGGGAAAGATATTTTGGCATTTTAACTAACTTTTCCCAAATTTCCATTTTCCTTTTCTCTCAACTTTTCTCTCAACCCAAACACATTTCTCCAGCACATTTCCCTCTGATTTTGACATCCAAATATGAGATTTCAATCCTCTTTTGATCTCTAATCATCTCCTCAATAAAACCTTAGCATTTGCTTATTGGATTTTCAAGAATCTTGGTTCTAAAAAGGGAGAAACTCAAGTTTAGAGGTATGAACGCCCTTCTCCTCTAAATTCTCAGTTCTTTACTGAAATTCCCAAGTTCTCAATCCTTGATTTGTGTTTTATAAAAGGTTTTACAATTGTATTCTTGATCTTGGCTTTAAAATGCAAGATTTGGTTGATTTTTGATAGAATTCGTATGATCTGATTGGGCATTGTTTTGAGATGTCATTTTGATGAAAAATGAATGTATAATTGATGAGAAATTGAGGTTTAATCAATGCAATCCCGAATAGGTTGATTTTCCTAAGTTTTGCTTGAGTTTTTGGTTGTTTTTGGAGTGATCTTGATGATCTGTTATAGCTGGAGGTATAAGGACGTGGTTAGATCCTTTTTGGATGTTAATTGATGTTTAAGGATGTTTAGAATTGATGGATCTTTGCTGGGTAGTGTTGTGGAGTTGTTTGGATGTGTTTTCGGTTGTGTTTGGTAACCGAAAATGGAGTGTGGATGAGAGCAGCGAGTTTAGGTGCTTTCATTGAAGATATTAATGCATGATGATGCATTAATCCTCTGCTTTGATGTGTTTAAAACAGGGGAGTCATCTTTGGATCCTTGTGGTGGTGATCCGGAAGCTTGATTGGTGTTTCGGCAAGTAGCGAAACGGAATCGGTGAGTGGATTTTGGTTTACGACTTTGAAACCAATGTTTTGAAGGTTTGGGAGCTTAGTTTAAGTCTAAGAAACTTAGCTAAGCTCAAAAGTAAGTTTTCGGAAAAACTCTCTTGATGATGAACCATGAGTTGGTTGAATGCAATGTGATTTGTTTGCATGTTTTAAATCCTGTTTTGAGAGCATATTTTAGCATGATTATTTGCTGATTTTATAAGCCATGTGTTGAAGGATGCTCAAGGTAAGGGATCCTTGTTTTGAACATTGCTAAATGTGGTTTTGATGCTTAATGATGCATGATGATTATGGCTTTGTTAAATGCTTTAAAACAGTGGAATATTGTTGTTAAATGATGTATATTGGCAAGTGATGTCTTGAGAATGGCTAAGAACACTATGGTGGTTAAAAGTCCATAGATGGTTCTTGTGTTAAGAACAACATGGTGGTTAAAAGTCCATGGTTGGTTCTGGTTAAGATCACAAAGGTGGTTAAAAGTCCTTGTGTGAATCTTGTGTATTTTAAGAACAACATGGTGGTTAAAAGTCCATGGTTGGTTCTTGGTTAAGGTCACAAAGGTGGTTAAAAGTTCTTGTGTGAGCCTTGTGTATTTAAGAACACCATGGTGGTTAAAAGTCCATGAGTGATTCTTGTTAAGGACACAAAGGTGGTTAAAAGTCCTTGTGTGGTCCTTGTGAATTGTAAGAACATCATGGTGGTTAAAAGTCCATGGATGATTCTTGTGCTAAGGACACAATGGTGGTTAAAAGTCCATGTGTGGTCCTTGTGAATTGTAAGATCACAATGGTGGTTAAAAGTCCATGTATGGATCTTGTATTAATTGTATCACTTGTGGCCAATATGACATGTTAATAAATATGAAGCATGAAATGCTTGTTTGAAATGCTTATGTGCATGTGTAGATGTTGTTTTGAACTAAGGTTTATAAAGGTGTTTTATAAATGCATTATTGAGTTGTTTTAATTGAGCATTCCTCACTAAGCTATTTGCTTACGCTCTCTCTTTTCTTAAACCAATAATGCAGAGCATTGAAGTGCATTAGGGGCAGCAAGGAAGCCAAGAATCCAAGTGAAGAACTAAGCTCATGTATGGTGAAAGTTTCTTAACACTATTAGCTTTTGGCATTTGGCAATGGGGAACCTATGTTGTTGTTTTGGGAGATATTTTGGACTCCCTAAGTTGGTTTTATGTTGTTGTTGATGTTGGAACATGTAATTGGCCTTTGTGAAGTTGGCTTGGTATTATGATGCTTGAATGGTTTTCTAAATAGGATGCATGCCTATAGATTTGGGGATTTGCTTAATTGATGCCATGTTTGAGTATGGTTGATGCAATTATGTTCCTAATGCATGTAATGACTTGCCGGTATAATTTGGTTGCTTACGGAGCATGTTTGATGGATCAATTGTGTGATAAACCAGCAAAACTTCTGCAATCTGGGCAGCCTGTTTCGGAACAGGTGCTACCGTTTCGGAACAGAGGGCCTGAAATGGCCTAGGTGTTTCGAAACGGGAGGAACCGTTCCGAAACGGAAATGCTACTGCCAAGCCCTGTTCCGATACTCGTTTTGGAACGGTCCCGCGTTTCGGAACGGATCATCCCCGTTTCGGAACACTCGACCGTTGGGCACTGAAATTGACGGTTAAATGTTTTGAAATCTTTGCGTTTTGGTCCTGAACTTTGTATATGCAATTGAATGAGTTTGAGATGTCCGTTTGAGCTGAAATTTGCAGAGAAGCGTGGAAGATGACTAATTTCATACTGGTAACTTTTAATTGGGTTAAGTCCCTATAATTTTCAGAATTTACAATTTGGTCCCTAAATTCATGTTTTGTGCAATCGAGTCCCTAAATGTGTTCTGATTGCTGTGATCTTTGAACATGCTGTTGCTATGAACATATCTAGGGTTAATGTGCATTTATATAAGATTAAAAAGAAAAAAAAAGGTCGTTAATCAAGGTTGACTTTCGGGTTGACTTTGGTTTTCCCCGTGTAAACTTCTTAATTTGGTTCAACCGTCTGGGCCGGGTTAAGGGGGTTACATTTGGTGGTATCAGAGCTGAGTTCTCGAGTAATTGAGAATGATTATGTGGATGATTTAAGTATGTATGCTTTGTATGCTTGTTGAAGGGAAGCATGTTGAGTGAATTGTAAATATGTTACAATTGTGGTGTATGCTGTGGTGAAGCATGTTGTGGGTACCCATTGCCAAATCAAAGCTAATGTAATGATGTTGTTTTTAATTGGGAAATGAGCTTAAGTACTTGGATTGCTTACCTTGCTGAGCCTGACTTTGTTTTATTGCATTGTGATTGCATTGTTAGTGTATGGCACCTCGTAGAGAATTGAGGGTTAATACGCGAGCTATGGCTCAGAATGAAAATGAAGAGAATGCTGAGAATATGGTAGATTTACCTCCTCCGCCTGGTGGTGGTGGTGCTGAGGGTGAAGGAGCTGGTGTTGCAGTTGGTGCTGGGGTCGCTGGACCTGAAGCTGGTCAGGGGCAAGCTGTTCCTGACATGACAATTTTGGTTCAAGCTATTGCTGGTGCTTTTCGAGCGGCGGTAGCCGGAGCTCAAGGAGCTGGGCATCAGGGAGATGCTGGTGTTAGACTACCCTTGGAACGTTTGCGCAGTCTGGGAAGGACTGAGTTTAGGGGTTTGTCTGCTGAAGGTTCGGAGTCTTGGTTGGAAAGTACCAAGAGAATCTTGGGGCAAATGAGTTGCACTGATGTGCAGAAGCTTGGCTGTGTGGTATCATTGTTGCAAGATGATGCTTACACTTGGTGGACAACCACTATCTCTGGGATGGTGGATGCTGATGTAACTTGGACGTTCTTTCAGAACGCGTTCAAGAGAAGGTATCTAGGTGTGAGGTGCCTAGATGAAAAGAAAAGGGAATTCATGTCTCTTACCCAAGGGAGCATGTCTGTAGCTGAGTACGAGGTTCAGTTTGTCCGACTCAGTCAGTATGCACCTGAGCTTGTCCCGGATGAGCGGGAGAGGTGTGAAAGGTTCCGTTATGGTTTGGTGACGGAAGTAAAGACGTATATGCTGGCTGCTGAGTATAATGATTTTGATGTGCTGGTTGGTCGGGCAAAAGACATTGAGATGAATTTGGGTTTATCTTCTAGGAGTGCTGTTTCTAGTGCTGGTAAGCGAGCTGCTGAGTATAGTTCCGGTGGTGGACGGAACAAGAGGGGACGTGATCAGAAGTATCAGTCTTCAGCTAAGCGAGGTAGTGGTGCGCCTGCTCAGAGAGGCAAGGCTAGAGTTGATCCGAGCGCATGTTGGACATGTGGATCGCGTGGCCATATGAAGCGTGATTGTCCTCGAGCTGTGAGGGAGGTGCAAGCTCCTGTTGTGGTGGCTGGTAACTCATGCTGGAACTGTGGATCTACGGATCACATGAGGAGGGAGTGTCCTATGTTGGCTGGTGGTGGCCAAGGACGTGCTTCTGTTGTTGTTGCACCACAGAGAGGTCATGGGCACGGCCGTGGTAACTTTCAGCGGAGAGAGGAAGGTGGTCGTAATGTGGCCCATGTTGTAGCTGTTCAGCCTGAGGGTGGCGTCCAGGCCAGAGTGTATGCTCAGAGGGAGGGGAGGAATGACACGGATGTGATCGCAGGTACTTTTACTTTGCAATCCTTGTCATTACTTTCCTTGATTGATTCTGGATCTACACACTCATACATATTGCGTGAGCATGCTGAATTGCTTGGTTTGCCTGTTGAGTCTTTGGATGTTGGTATACGTGTCACTAGTTCTTTTGGTGAGACTGTTGTGACTCGAAAGCTTTATAGAAGATGTCCTTTGGTTGTACAAGATCATGTTTTTCCTGTTGATCTTATGGAGTTGCCTTTCTATGGTTTTGATGTAATCCTTGGTATGGATTGGCTTGTTGAGCATCGAGCTGTAGTGGATTGTGAAAATAAGCGAGTTTCGTTGAAGCTTGCAGATGATTATGAGGTAGTTGTGGTTGGTGAGAATGTGAAGTTTCTTGCCAATGTGGTGTCTACATTGGAGGTGAGCCGGATGCTGAGGCAAGGTTGTGAAGCTTATCTAGCTTTTGTGATGAATCCTAGTTCTAAGGAGTTGCGTGTGCAAGATATCAGGACTGTGCGAGAGTTTCCTGGTGTGTTTCCTGAGGAGTTGCCTGGATTACCTCCTAATCGCGAAGTGGAATTTGGGATTGAGCTGTATGAAAATACAACTCCAGTGTCCATTACCCCTTATAGAATGGCACCTAAAGAGTTGAAAGAGCTGAAGACGCAACTGCAAGAGTTGCTTGATCGTGGGTTCATTCGGCCGAGTGTGTCACCTTGGGGTGCACCGGTCTTGTTTGTGAAGAAGAAGGATGGCACTATGAGAATGTGCATTGATTATCGTCAGCTGAACAAGTTGACTATCAAGAATCGGTATCCATTACCGAGAATTGATGATCTTTTTGATCAGTTTCGGGGAGCAACTGTGTTCTCTAAGATTGACTTGAGGTCAGGGTATTACCAATTGAAGGTGAAGGATGGGGATGTGCCAAAGACAGCTTTCAGGACGAGGTATGGGCATTATGAGTTCCTTGTGATGTCGTTTGGTTTGACAAATGCTCCTGCAGCTTTCATGGACATGATGAACCGAGTATTTCATGAATACTTGGATAAGTTTGTTGTGGTGTTCATTGATGATATCCTCGTGTACTCGCGTACTGAGGAGGAGCATGAAGAGCATTTGAGAATTGTGTTGCAAGCTTTGTTGGAGAATCAGCTTTATGCCAAGCTGAGCAAGTGTGAGTTCTGGCTTAGAGAAGTGGTGTTTCTTGGTCATGTGGTTTCTGCTGAAGGGATTCGTGTTGATCCTCAGAAGATTGAGGCGGTGATGAATTGGAAAGTTCCTAAGTCTGTTCATGAGGTCCGTAGTTTCCTTGGTTTGGCGGGATACTACCGGAGGTTTGTGGATGGGTTTTCGAAGATTGCTGCACCTTTGACAAAGTTGTTGCAGAAGGATATTAAGTATGAGTGGACGGAGGCGAGACAGCAGGCCTTTGAGAAGCTTAAGGCAGCTTTGACGCAAGCTCCGATCTTGGTTCAACCTGAATCAGGGAAAGAGTTTGTGGTTTACAGTGATGCATCCTATGTTGGTTTGGGATGTGTGTTGATGCAAGAGGGTAAGGTGGTGGCTTATGCGTCGCGGCAGTTGAAGGTGCATGAGCGCAATTATCCTATGCATGACCTTGAGTTGGCTGCAGTGGTTTTTGCTTTGAAAATCTAGAGACATTATCTGTATGGTGAGAAGTGTACTGTGTACACGGATCACAAGAGTTTGAAGTATCTGATGTCTCAGAAGGAGTTGAATCTTAGGCAGCGACGTTGGGTAGAGTTGCTCAAGGATTATGATTTGACGATTGAGTATCACCCTGGAAAAGCTAACATTGTAGCGGATGCCTTGAGTAGAAAGGTAGCTGTTGAGTTGAGGGCTATGTTTGCCAGTTTGAGTATTTCGCGTGATGGTGGTCTTGTGGCTGAGTTGCAAGTGAAACCATCTTTGGTTCAGTTGATTAAGGAAAAGCAGTTGTTGGATGATTCCTTGGTACCTCATGTTCAGGATATCGCGGAGGGTAAGCCTTCGGATTTCTGTTTTAATGATGATGGAGTGTTGTGTTTTGGGAGTCAGATAGTAGTGCCCAATGATGCTGAGTTGAGGCGTGCTATTCTGACTGAAGGTCATAGTAGTCCTTTTGCTATGCACCCTGGCAGTACTAAGATGTATCGTGATCTTCGTGATGAGTACTATTGGGTGGGTTTAAAGAAGGATGTTGCTGAGTTTGTGAGCAAGTGCATGGTGTGTCAGCGAGTTAAGGCTGAGCATCAGTTTCCTTCAGGGTTGTTGCAACCGTTGAAAATTCCTGAATGGAAGTGGGAAAGGATTACCATGGATTTTGTATCTGGTTTACCTTTGTCACCATCGAAGAAGAATTCGGTGTGGGTGATCGTGGATCGCCTGACGAAGTGTGCGCATTTCTTGCCTGTGCATACTACGTATTCTTTGGATAAGCTTGCGGAGCTGTACATTGCTGTGATTGTGCGGCTGCATGGTGTGCCTAAGTCGATTGTGTCGGATAGGGATCCGAGGTTTACATCGCGTTTCTGGCAGTGTTTGCATCAGGCTTTGGGTACACGGTTGAATTTCAGTACATCTTATCATCCTCAGTCAGATGGTCAGTCCGAGCGTGTTATCCAGGTTTTGGAGGATATGTTGAGGTGCTGCGTGATTGAGTTCCAGGGCTCTTGGGAGAAACATTTGCCTTTGGTGGAGTTTGCCGATAATAATAGTTATCAGGCAAGTATTCAAATGGCACCTTATGAAGCTTTGTACGGGAGGAAGTGTAGGACTCCTCTTTATTGGGCTGAAACGGGTCAGAAGTTGGTTTCGATGCCGGCTTTGTTGAAAGGAACCACCGAGAAGGTGAAGCTCATTTGTGAGCGTTTGAAGGCAGCTTCTGATCGGCAAAAGTCTTACGCGGATTTGAAGCGTAAGGAGATTGAGTATGCGGTGGGTGACCGTGTGTTTTTGAAGGTTTCACCTTGGAAAAAGGTGATGAGGTTTGGCCGTAAGGGTAAGTTGAGCCCTAGGTATATTGGACCATACGAGGTGATTGAGCGTGTGGGTCCTGTTGCGTACAAGTTGAGGTTACCTCAAGAGTTGGAAAAGATTCATGATGTGTTTCATGTTTCTATGCTTCGGAAGTATAGATCGGATCCTTCACATGTGATGCCTGTGGAAGAAGTGGAATTGAATCTGGATTTGACCTATGATGAGGAACCGGTGAAGATTCTGGATTTGGATAGTAAGGTTCTTCGAGGCAAGACCATTGAGTTGGTAAAGGTGTTGTGGAAGCATCGTGGTGTTGAAGAAGCCACGTGGGAATGGAAGGATGACATGCTGAAGCAGTTTCCGTACCTCTTTCCTTCAGGTAAATTTCGAGGACGAAATTTCTTAAGGGGGGGGAGAGTTGTAACACCCCAATTTTGGGCTTAGAAGTTTTGGGTTCGGACCGGACCGGTCGGGTTGCGGTTCGAATATAAAAAGGTGTTTTTAGGAAAGCCTAGTTCGGGATGCATTAAAAATATGGAAAAATGTCTTAAAATCCTCTTTTATTATATATAAGAGAATGGTGAAATCAATTTTACAAAAGGAGGTTTGGAAGTGTGACATTTTGGTTAGTGACCAAAATGTAATTTTCGAAAACTGGGTGACTGATTTAAAAAGGATTGAAACTTTGAATCTTTAAGGAGATATTTACCCAATAGGAGTTTCTCCAGATTTTTCTTAAATATTAAAGGATTAATTAATGGTTTAAAAATAAAAGTAAAAGGGAGGGAAAGATATTTTGGCATTTTAACTAACTTTTCCCAAATTTCCATTTTCCTTTTCTCTCAACTTTTCTCTCAACCCAAACACATTTCTCCAGCACATTTCCCTCTGATTTTGACATCCAAATATGAGATTTCAATCCTCTTTTGATCTCTAATCATCTCCTCAACAAAACCTTAGCATTTGCTTATTGGATTTTCAAGAATCTTGGTTCTAAAAAGGGAGAAACTCAAGTTTAGAGGTATGAACGCCCTTCTCCTCTAAATTCTCAGTTCTTTACTGAAATTCCCAAGTTCTCAATCCTTGATTTGTGTTTTATAAAAGGTTTTACAATTGTATTCTTGATCTTGGCTTTAAAATGCAAGATTTGGTTGATTTTTGATAGAATTCGTATGATCTGATTGGGCATTGTTTAGAGATGTCATTTTGATGAAAAATGAATGTATAATTGATGAAAAATTGAGGTTTAATCAATGCAATCCCGAATAGGTTGATTTTCCTAAGTTTTGCTTGAGTTTTTGGTTGTTTTTGGAGTGATCTTGATGATCTGTTATAGCTGGAGGTATAAGGACGTGGTTAGATCCTTTTTGGATGTTAATTGATGTTTAAGGATGTTTAGAATTGATGGATCTTGGTTGGGTAGTGTTGTGGAGTTGTTTGGATGTGTTTTCGGTTGTGTTTGGTAGCCGAAAATGGAGTGTGGATGAGAGCAGCGAGTTTAGGTGCTTTCATTGAAGATATTAATGCATGATGATGCATTAATCCTCTGCTTTGATGTGTTTAAAACAGGGGAGTCATCTTTGGATCCTTGTGGTGGTGATCCGGAAGCTTGATTGGTGTTTCGGCAAGTAGCGAAACGGAATCGGTGAGTGGATTTTGGTTTACGGCTTTGAAACCAATGTTTTGAAGGTTTGGGAGCTTAGTTTAAGTCTAAGAAACTTAGCTAAGCTCAAAAGTAAGTTTTCGGAAAAACTCTCTTGATGATGAACCATGAGTTGGTTGAATGCAATGTGATTTGTTTGCATGTTTTAAATCCTATTTTGAGAGCATATTTTAGCATGATTATTTGCTGATTTTATAAGCCATGTGTTGAAGGATGCTCAAGGTAAGGGATCCTTGTTTTGAACATTGCTAAATGTGGTTTTGATGCTTAATGATGCATGATGATTATGGCTTTGTTAAATGCTTTAAAACAGTGGAATATTGTTGTTAAATGATGTATATTGGCAAGTGATGTCTTGAGAATGGCTAAGAACACTATGGTGGTTAAAAGTCCATAGATGGTTCTTGTGTTAAGAACAACATGGTGGTTAAAAGTCCATGGTTGGTTCTTGGTTAAGATCACAAAGGTGGTTAAAAGTCCTTGTGTGAATCTTGTGTATTTTAAGAACAACATGCTGGTTAAAAGTCCATGGTTGGTTCTTGGTTAAGGTCACAAAGGTGGTTAAAAGTCCTTGTGTGAGCCTTGTGTATTTAAGAATACCATGGTGGTTAAAAGTCCATGGGTGATTCTTGTTAAGGACACAAAGGGGGTTAAAAGTCCTTGTGTGGTCCTTGTGAATTGTAAGAACATCATGGTGGTTAAAAGTCCATGGATGATTCTTGTGCTAAGGACACAATGGTGGTTAAAAGTCCATGTGTGGTCCTTGTGAATTGTAAGATCACAATGGTGGTTAAAAGTCCATGTGTGGATCTTGTATTAATTGTATCACTTGTGGCCAATATGACATGTTAATAAATATGAAGCATGAAATGCTTGTTTGAAATGCTTATGTGCATGTGTAGATGTTGTTTTGAACTAAGGTTTATAAAGGTGTTTTATAAATGCATTATTGAGTTGTTTTAATTGAGCATTCCTCACTAAGCTATTTGCTTACGCTCTCTCTTTTCTTAAACCAATAATGCAGAGCATTGAAGTGCATTAGGGGCAGCAAGGAGGCCAAGAATCCAAGTGAAGTACTAAGCTCATGTATGGTGAAAGTTTCTTAACACTATTAGCTTTTGGCATTTGGCAATGGGAAACATATGTTGTTGTTTTGGGAGATATTTTGGACTCCCTAAGTTGGTTTTATGTTGTTGTTGATGTTGGAACATGTAATTGGCCTTTGTGAAGTTGGCTTGGTATTATGATGCTTGAATGGTTTTCTAAATAGGATGCATGCCTATAGATTTGGGGATTTGCTTAATTGATGCCATGTTTGAGTATGGTTGATGCAATTACGTTCCTAATGCATGTAATGACTTGCCGGCATAATTTGGTTGCTTTCGGAGCATGTTTGATGGATCAATTGTGTGATAAACCAGCAAAACTTCTGCAATCTGGGCAGCCTGTTTCGGAACAGGTGCTACCGTTTCGGAACAGAGGGCCTGAAATGGCCTAGGCGTTTCGAAACGGGAGGAACCGTTCCGAAACAGAAATGCTACTGCCAAGCCCTGTTCCGATACTCGTTTCGGAACGGTCCTGCGTTTCGGAACGGATCATCCCCGTTTCGGAACACTCGACCGTTGGGCACTGAAATTGACGGTTAAATGTTTTGAAATCTTTGCGTTTTGGTCCTGAACTTTGTATATGCAATTGAATGAGTTTGAGATGCCCGTTTGAGCTGAAATTTGGCAGAGAAGCATGAAAGATGACTAATTTCATACTGGTAATTTTTAATTGGGTTAAGTCCCTATAATTTTCAGAATTTACAATTTGGTCCCTAAATTCATGTTTTGTGCAATCGAGTCCCTAAATGTGTTCTGATTGCTGTTCTCTTTGAACATGATGTTGCTATGAACATATCTAGGGTTAATGTGCATTTAGATAAGATTAAAAAGAAAAAAAAAGGGTCGTTAATCAAGGTTGACTTTCGGGTTGACTTTGGTTTTCCCCGTGTAAACTTCTTAATTCGGTTCAACCGTCTGGGCCGGGTTAAGGGGGTTACATCCATTGCCCAAACCAAAGAGAACGTACGAATTTTTGTATATTATAGTGCACTTCTCATCATATTGGTGACCAATTATATCTAGTAACAATAATCTCATCTCATACCAATATACTCATTTTAAACATCATTACCCATTGTTTTTCAATGCATCAATATAAATCATTCTCAGCCCATTTCAAAAACATAAGCAATGCATAGCAGTTTCTCAATAAATTCTATCTTTCCAAAATCACAATTCTATCTCATGGGATCATATAAATCATCAAATTATTTCTCAAAACATGCATAAAACAACATGTTTAATTCTATCTTTAAAACATGAGCATTATCTTAAAATCAGTGGGATACAAATCGAGAAACGAGAGCGAAACATCTCAAACTTACTTCCGGGCTTAGATTAGTGTTTCAAACTCAATCTAACCCCCAAACTTTGCCGAAGTGTAATCAAGCTTCCGAAACTTCTGAAACTTCACTGATTGCTTCTGATACGTTCTCCCCTATTTATACCACACAAGAAAAGAGGATTAATGCATCTCAATGCATTAAAATCACCAGCAACCAAAGGCACTTCGTTGCTCTACCCAAAAACACCAAAATGCCTATCCGAAACAACCGGAAACACCTTCGATTACTCTACAAACTCAACCCATCCAAAACCTAACACTTTCATCCAAATTTAATCATCAATTAACATCTAAAAACAATATATTTGCATCCTTATATCTCCAGGAACACCAAAACCACATTATCATTACAAAAACCCAAATCTAACAACCTAAACAACTAGAGATCCAACCTATTTCGAGATCCTTATGATAAAACCTTTATTTTAACATCATTTAACATCCAAAACATGATCAAAAACAAACTCAAATTAATCAAAATAGTACCATTACGAAAATCTTGAGAAATCATCTTTTAAAGCTTGATCTATCCATTTTCATCAAATAGATTATAAAACATTTTTATTAAACACAATTAGAGATCAAAAGACTTGGGAATTTCACTAAATAACCTTGATTAGAGGAGTTGAACGAAAATCACCTCTAACCCTTGCCTATTCCTTCAATTGACAAGATTAGATGAGAAATCTTCAAGAATCCTTTGAGATAATTGAATGAATCATCAAGAAAATCATTTGTAAATCAAATTGAAGTGAGAAGATGAAAATCTCTGGAAGTTTGAGAGAAGAAGAAGTTTTTGTTTGACTGAAAAATGAGAGAAAAGGAAGTTATGTCAAAATAGAATTTAGAAGGCTAAAATCCATTTTTTATTAAAAACCTCTTTTTATTCTTTTTATTAAAATACATTTAAAATGGTCAATTAAAGGAAAAGGCCCGTTAAATATATATTAGCTCCCTAAAGATTCTAAATTTTGACACTCTTTCAAATCAGTCCTTTAAAAAAGATTTTACATTTTAACAAAATAGTCACTAACCCGAAATGTCAATCCTCCAAAATCCATTTTCCAAAACTGACTTCACCAAACCTTTACATATATAATTATAGGATTTTAGGAATTTTCGTCATAATTTTATCATATCCCGAACCACATTTTCCTCGAACCACTCCCAAACTAACCAAGATCTCTAGTCTAGGTCCTACGAACCCCGAGTCAACCTTAAAATCTCCTAGGCCCAAAACCGGGGTGTTAGAAGATACGCCACCAGAATCTGAAGAAGAAGGAATCCAAAGCCAAGCCAAAGTTGTTGCCGCAACGCTCGCCTTATCTGCCTCATCTACTACCACTGACGCTCATGCCGCCTTGGAGCCAGTTATGAGTGTCAAGGAAGTTCTTCATGACATTGGAGCTTCCACAGTAGCATCAAAGCCCAGCCTAAAGAGAAAGAGGCATATGGATCCTAATTGTGGGAGCTTTGTTAAGAGAAATACTCGCGTTACACGCCAAGAAACCTTCGTAGGGGAGTATGCTTCCCCTTAAAACTCCTTTGCATTTTCATTTTATTGCATTCACATGTTCATGCATTTTATTGTTTTCATTTGTATATATGTGTTGTTTTCATGCATTGAGGATAATGCACACCTTTGGTTTGGGGGTGTACATCCACACATTTTAGAACTTGTATGCTAGCAGGTTAGCATTGCCAAGTTACTTGGAAATTCAACTCTAGTTTAGGGAACTTTAGTTTCACTCTAATCGAGGTATGTATCTAGTCTGCAAAATAAACTTAGGTTCTCTTGAAACTGAATTCAAAATAAAAAATAAACAAACAACAATGCTAGGGTAAAAAAAATGAATAAGGAAACAATGTTTTGCCAAGGCAAGAAAAAAAGATGTAGAACTCTTCTCTTTCTTAGAGATAATAAGTAACTTGGGTCTTCGTGGTTTTCTACCTCTTAGTTTTCAATTCAAAAACTTTAGGGTATAAGTTGAAGATTAAAGCCTAGAAATGTCTAGATTAACGTGGGGGTTCGTGGTATGCTCCCTCTTATTTCTCATGTCAAACAATATTACAAAGCAAGCTTGAAAATATTGCCAGAAAAAACACTTGGCGAGGAGAAAATAAAATGATAATAATTCTAAGTTTGAGTAGTAAAGCTGACTAAGAGAGTTGAGTAAATTTGACGCATATTGCCCGCACTTCATACACACATGATGAATTTAGACTAGAGCTATATTGTTGTACTTGAATTTGCTTATCTGCTTGGCACTAATACACTAATTATCCGAGGACAAACCTAGGGTCATACTTGCTAGTTGGCAAATGTTAGAAATCTTGACAATTTGGCCGAGGTACTTTCTTGTTTTTATAGATTATTAGTTGAATTACTTGAGGACAAGCAATGAGCTGGGTTTGGGATGTGTTAACTCTTCAAAAGCATTGTTTTTATGCTTATTTTACAATGCCTTTTCTTGCCCTTTAAGTACATTTAGTTGCATTTAGATTCTAAAATCATGCATCTACATAAGGAGTTAAGGAGCTATTCTATTGTCAGTGTGAAGGGTTATTTTGCTAGTTTTGATGTAGGACACATGCAGGCAGACATGGCAGTGAAGCGCTGATAGAGAACGCAAGAAAAGAAGAAGAGAATTGTCAGGTAGCAGTTTTCATAGATGGACCAAACAATGCCAAGCCCAGCTGGCAAAGGATTGGCGTCTGATGACCGGTCAAAGTTTCCGTTGGACCTTGTACAAGTCAGCCCTGGGATTCAAATATGGATAAGATGATCATGCATCTCATCCCTTTTACATTCAAATTTCAAACTCAAAGGTTTATCCTAGGGTTTCCACGCAAGCCTATTTTTAAGGAGATCAAGCAACCACTTGATAGAGATCAAATTGAAGAGAGGCTGCACCATGGTGAACCAAGAGGCGACGTGGTTCGACCATCTAAGACCGAGAGCTCTGGAGCATTCGAAGGGTTGCACCGACAGATCTCCTTCATGCCCATTCTTTTAGTTTTATTCGTTTTTATTTCAAAATGGTGATGTTGAACGATGATGTTTTTTGGTTGGATCCCCCAACTATGAACTAAGTCTTTTTTCAGTTGGTTGGGGGTGTTTACGGTGAACACATATTTTATATTTGGTTTTTAATAATTAGAATGCCTTGGCATTATTTTCTATCTACTAGTACTTAATTTTCCTAAATCCATTGCCATACGACAGTTGGCATTGTGTGCTTATTGCACCTTAATATTTTAACAGACTTAAGGGGCAACGATCAGTTGCCAGATATTAAAAAAAGAAGATTCGACAGAAGATGTTCAAGTAGATGGAGTTACTTCAGTAGTTAGTCTACCCTTAGGAGTAAAAATTGACACTTAATCAAGTTAATTAATGAAAAACTTCCTATAGACACATATGGGTTTTATCGTGGTTAACTTAGGGTATTGTCATTGTTAAGTGTTCAAAAGGACTATTTTATTACCCTTTTTACTTATATTATTGTTAGACTTAGGCTCATATTAGTTGCATAACTAGTCATTCATGCATTAACTTATGATTTCCTTCACCATCATGCTTGATTTCATAATTTGGTCGATTTTTATGGAAAAGGTATTGCGTGTATGTGTGTTTTTATGCATGTGTGTAGGATTTATAAATCCCTAAAGAAAATCTAGGATAAATAGAGGAGTCGTCGATTTTGAAGAGAGGATAAATCCTAGAAGAGTTAAAGTTCCACGAAGAGACCAAAAGGAGATTAAATTCTAAGAGTTTTATGGGGAATTTTTAGATAAATAAAAATATAATAATAAAAGAAATAAATTTATTTTATTCTATTTAATTCCAACTAAACTTCCTCTTCAAGAAAGACTTTGACCTATCCATCTCCTGTAAATAGAAGACCTAGTCGCCTACTTTAAGAGAGGGCGATTTGGGAGAGAATTCGACTAGGGGTTGCACCAACATCTTCATCATTTTCCTATTTGTTCGATTATATTTATGTTAGCCATGAACTAAACTTATTTGGCTTGGGTTATTGTGTTTTTGTGATTGTCAGAACGATTGGATTTGTTTAGGTGTTTGAGTTTGCAATTTTAATTCAAGGTTTGCTTATTCTTGGTTCTTAATTTTGTTTGTGAGTGAATTTGTAAAGGATCTCGTGAGTTCATCCATTTATCTAATATCGGGAGAGTTAGATTCAAGAAACGAATGAGAATGATTTTCCTACAAACGAATGTAGGTGAAGACTAATCCAACTTAGGAATAAGTTGCAGATTTCAATGCCTAAGAGGAGCATATCGGTTGTTGTTCACCCATGGTTAACACAGGGATGTATCACCAAGGCATGTACAATTTACCAGTTTTTCGAGTTAGAGATAACAAGAAGCCATTGAAGAATGCTTCGCTGAACTTTGATGGAAGTCGCCCAGGCAATCGCACCATTCCAGTTGCCCAGGCAATCTGACTGGTCCTATTTCCAAATACAATTGCGTTGCTTTAGCAACCAATTACCACAATAATTCATTCAGACATCATACCACTACTCACGATAACCCGATCTACTCTCTTAAATCAATCACTCCTTTCTATTTTCTTTGTTTGGTTTAGTATATTTTACTTATTATTCATCCTTATTAATCTATTTCTTTTTCAACGCAGTAACTTAAGCAAAGTGGCCCAAACCAATCCCTATGGAGACGATACTCGATACTTATCATATCACTTTATTACTTGCGCCGTGTATACTTGCATCGTTTGCGTTGCACTCAATACGCGCAACAAGTTTTTGGCGTCGTTGTCGGGTATTGGCAATTGGTGTTAGTTGTTTTTGTTATTGCATTTTTCTTATTATTCTTACTAACTTTTCTTTTTGTTTGTTTTATCAAAAAAATTCAGGTGTGCTACAAAAGTTAAGGGACATCAATATGTGGGTTAATAAAAGTTGATCTATTCGAGAGTTGATGTAGGAAGATAGGAATTAATCCACTCAAGAATTTCTTACACCCTTCGATGATTACCTATACCAACTGAGAAAATCCCAAAGAGTCTATACCGTTGAAAACTCTTGTGCTTACTATGGAGAACATTATGTGCTTGAAAATTGCCCTCACAATTCCGGTGCATATGACTACATGGAGGACCATAGATGGAACTAGCAACAAAATCCTTCATGGTATGATCAAAAAGCTCATTTTTTTACCATAACAATTTTGCTACACCAACAGACATGCCTCGGCAATGTAGTCCTTATCAGAAGCCTAGTGTCACAGCAACATATATTTCATGACAATGTAGTCCTCGTCAAGAGCTATTAAATTCTATAGATGCGAGTATAGCCAGGATGGATGTACTCTTGAGAGAAGTAGAAGATCGATCGAGGATATTAACATATGAAATGGATAACATGCACCAACAATTCATTCCTAGGGATACTGAAGTCCCAAGGCAAGATGACAAGGAGCAATGCGAAGAGAGCTCTTCAATGTGTGAGGACCAACTGTAATACCCCTTTCATGGCCTAGTCAAGAGTCGAGTCGAAATGTGCTATTGATAAACAATACGATGATCGATGTGATAAATTTCAATCCAAAGTCAACATATAATCAATTTTATGCATATAAGACAATACTGAATATAAGTATTAGTCCAAATTATCCATTATGAATCAATAATTAATCATTTATGACAAATTCTTAACTATTACAAGTTTTAGGGACTAAAATGAAATTATGATAATTAATAGGTCATTTGATGCAATTGATTATACCACAATAAAATTCAATACCATAACAGCAAGTTTGTAAATTTTCATACTATTCTGAGTTCATTTACTCATCCAATTGAATCATCCTAAATTAAGTGGCTAATTTGTGAACATTGTAAACCTTTAATCTATGCCTTTTAACCAACTTAACTAACCATGTATCGAAACACTTTGATGTCATTTCGATACGGGTGTACGATGATTAGTCTGAGTTGATTTTGCCCATACCCTGTATCGATACAGGTAAGCCTTGTTTTCAGTACGCGTTGACTTCGTTGACCTTGACTATTGACCCGTTCCGAGGTTAGGCTCGTATCGAAACGAGGAATTCTAGTGGCAAAATGTATCAAAATAGCTCCAAACCGTATCGATACACCCTGTTTCTTGGATTTAATTATGCTTAACCCTATCGATACAGCTTGACCTGTAATGACAGATTTTTGTTGGTTTTTAATCGAATTGACAAATCGAACGGTGTTCAAATGCGATGAAACTTTATACACAACAATTCAATGTTGTAAACTACTGGCATGCAAAATTTCATGATCATTTGAAAATGTTTACTAAATTTTCACCTAAGTGAGCCATATATGTCATTTTTGCCCAACTTTAACAACACCAAAAGTCATTTTAGGCCTTTAACATCTTTTCAACTTTTACACATTATAGGCATAAGAAATAGGCACAAAAGACTAGTTCAACTACTTTGCCACCTTCTTAGGAGTTCACAAGGTCAAAATACATTACTCTTGGCTTGTAGTGACTTGTCTTGCCTCGACTTTTCTGATCTTCCACAACGTCGATTCCTTAACCTGAAATGCATGAGATGAGACACATTAGGCATACATTGCCTAGTGAGGTAGTCATATACAATGTAAATATCAATGAGTGATACATGTACATATACTCATGCTTAACAATATCAATGTCATGCTCCAATATGCAATATTTAATATATCAAATTCATCATTAACCCTTGGATTGAATCAAGCTAGAGGATACGCGAATTGCTACGCCTCGCTAAATCAATAAATGTTCTAATCCCTCCACCTTGCCAATGACCAATTACAATACACATCCATCCGCCTTGCCAAATCAATATAGGTTGTAGCCTTAGGACCGTAGTCCACCCGTACACTGAGCTCATGAATTCTGTGGCATGCCAATTGTATCCAAGGTTCGTTAAAATCCAAGGTTTCAATGACAATATCCATATTCAATGTTCAATGAAAATTTCTGATGACCAATGTCTTCAATGTTATTATTAGTAAACCATATGTCAATATCAATGTTTCATGATTTTGATGTCAATGTCCGATTATTCATTTACAATTTTCAAAAAAATAACTATATCGATAACAATGCACGATGATGATGTCAATAACTATGTCCGATTTTCGTTACCAAACTTATTGATACTTACCAATAAATCTGTTTAATAATCCGATGTAACTTCCTTAAAAGGAATGTTAGCTATATGACCAAAATCAACAATAATGGATTCAGGAAGGCAAAGAAAATAAAAGCAAAAGAAAGTCTTGGAGCTAAGAAGGGTTAAGAAGACGACAATGGTTGTAAGGGGGTTTAAATAGATGGGGGTTGTAACGGTCACAAGCATTGAATGGCATTTGTTGCATGCACGACAAGGGTTGCTTGGGGACAAGTTTCCAATGGTCATGTTGTGGGCGGCAATAACGGGGGGTTTTCTGAGTTTCCAACGGTCATGTTGTGGTGTTTCCGTGTTTTTGGTTTTGGGTTGTACTTGAAATCGGCCCATCTTCTTCACAGCCTTGAACTCCTTCCTAAAATTGTAAAGTGTCCATAATTTCTATATTTTGTGCACATTCCATCTCATATTATTGTTGTTTTTAAGTACATTTTAGGCATAATTGGGTGCATGCATTGCATGTTACAGTATTCTTTACTTTGCCATGATTTTTATTGATTGTCTTTTATTTGGTAAGGAAAAGGTATTGTTTTAGTTTAGTTTTAGTTTTAGGTACTAGAAGCTGGCAGAATGAGAGATGAGCTGAGGACATGATGTTGAAGCAGCAAACCAAGGAGCTATACTGACACAGTTCCAGACAGAGACATCAGCTATTGAGTAGCTTCCGCCACTATACCTGCCGCCCAGGGCAGCAAGCTGAGGAATTGGAGAACTAGAGTGCGATCTGTAGAGCAGAAAATCTTGATTCCAACGATGCCATCTACTCTATTTTTTTATGCTTATAGCAGCGGGCAGAGACGTCAAAGGAGGAGAACAAGCTAACTTGCGGAACAAGGCAACATGAAGAAGTCCACATTCAACTCAAAGAAGTCAGAATTAAAGGTTACATCTAATGCAAAAGCTACTTTGAAGACTTATACTCCAAGGAGGACTTGACCTAGCTAATGCCTATATATACTCAATGTATTCTTACTTCAAGATAACTTAGGTTTTCCCTTAGGCATAGTTTAGGTTTTCTTGCCGTCAATTATGTTCTAAATTCTCTTTTAGGTTTGGATTATGTTGTAAACTAGTGTGAGAATGGTTGTTTAGCTATTAAGTTTGTTTTTGCAATAAAACTTAAAGGTTTTCTTATTCCACGTTCTTCACGGTTTTCAATTAAGGCAAAAGATTAATTGTTAACTATCCATTTGTTCGGTATCGAGAGAGTTGAACTCACGAAAGGAGTAAGTACAGTCCTCACATTAATCAAGTGTTGATCAATCTAGCCTAGACATAGGTTAGGGTTTAAGGCGGATAAAAGAGAACGAACCAAACATTTCTATCTTTGCATGATTCATGTTGTGACTGGTATTATCTGCAGTGGGCATCAACATCATTCTGACTTAGACATAAGCGGGATCACTTTCGAAGTGTTCTGTGGAGCCTTGAAGTACTACCGAGTTTGCCGCCGAGACAATCGTTCATTCCACTACCAAGGCAACGAAAGCGTCACAGCAGCCAATCTGCCATCTCCTGCCGAAGCAGCAAAGTCTGGCAACGCAAAACAACTTATCCTATTCAACGCAGTTTCACACTAGAGAGTAGCATAATCCGGCCCATTCCATCAAATTTGATCTCTTCTTATTATTTACTTGTGTTTTATTTACTTTTCTTTCTTAAACAAATCAACTTATTTGTACATTTACTTTTTCCTTTGTGTAGGAATTTCGTTTCGAGTTAAGTTGTCCAATCCTTGTGGGAGACGATATCTTTTATACTATAACTTGACAGGAGTGTGCACTTGCGCTCATATTTAGAGAACACCTAAATGCTCTACAAAAATCACAATAATAAAAAGAACATTATTTAAAAACTACTATTATCCTAAGAAAAATTAAATAATTTAAAAATGTGGGAAAAATTAAAAACAAAATTTAAAGAAAAAATTAGGATACTAAAGGAGTGCATGAGGATGCATCTCCTAAAGTAATCACTTCATTTTCCCTCTAGACATGGATGCCAGTGTAGTGCTTCAATCTTTACCCTTTAACTTTAAATTTGTGACCATCTTTTATGGACTTGATTGTTACGGCACCATTGGGGAATGCTTTGACAACTTCGAAATGTCCATACCATCTCGATCTTAGTTTCCCTGGGAATAGCTTCAATCGAAAATTGAAGAGGAGGACTAATTGCCTGGGCAAGAATTGTCGCGGTAATAGTGTCTTGTCATGCCACCGTTTGGTTTTTCTTAGTAGATCTTGGCATTATCGTAGGCTACAGCATGAAACTCCTCTATCTCATTGAGGTCCAGTAATCGTTTTTCTCTAGCACTCTCCCAATCCATGTTCACGGTCTTGATTACCCAGTATGCTTTGTGCTCTATTTCCACTGGTAGATGGCATGCTTTACCATACATGAGTTTAAAGGGCGACATGCCCAATGGTGTTTTGAATGTTGTCCTATAGGCCCAAAGTGCATCGTCGAGTCGAAGAGACCAGTCTTTGTGAGAGGGGTTGACTACCTTCTCAAGGGCGTTCTTCAATTCTCTGTTCGAGATCTCAGCTTGTCCATTGGTTTGTGGATGGTATGCCGTGGCAATTTTGTGTGTCACTCTAAATCTTTGCAATGCCTTGGCAATAATTTTGTTGTCGAAGTGTTAGCCTTCATCACTTATGATTGTCCATGACCTTCCAAATTATGTAAAGATGTTTTTCTGTAGAAATCTTTGCACGGTTTTTGAGTCATTGTTTGGTGTTGCAATTGCCTCTACCCATTTGGACACGTAGTCAACGGTAAGTAGGATGTAGAGATTCCCACATGAATAAGGGAAGGGCCCCATGAAGTCGATTCCCCAAACGTTAAACAGTTCAACGTCAAGGATGTTCTACAATGGCATCTCTTTTCGTCTTGACATATTTTCGCTCCGTTAACAACGGTCGCATTGCTTGTAGAAAGCTTGGGCGTCCTTGTAAAGTGTCGGCCAGTATAGTTTGGATTGTAGAACCTTGGCCGACATGCGTGTCCCTCAAAAGTGTCCTCTATAGGGTGAAGAATGGCATTGTTGGAGCACATCTTGTTGTTCTTCTTCTAGAACACACCTTCTTATAACCTGATCTTCATATTGTTTAAACAAAAGAGGCTCGTCCCAATAATAATCATTAGCATCATGTGGGAACCGCTTCTTCCCTTGGTGAGTAAGGTTATAAGGTAATAAACCACCAACTAAGAAATTCATAAGATCATCATACCATGGTGTCGATGAAAGTGTTGCAGCAATTGCTGAGGTTATTTCCGAGGCAAAGCTATCGATAAGTGTCGTGGCAGTGCCCATATGTGTTACCGAGGTAGTGTCCATCTGTGTTGGCGAGGCAGTGCCTTTTGGAGTTGTCGAGGCAATAAGCAATTGTTCATCTAGGAATGCATCTTGGATTTCTGTGGGAGTGGTCTATTTCTCTTTTTGTTCCAATCGGGATAAATGGTCAGCAACTTGATTTTTTGTACCTTTCTTGTCCTTAATTTCAATGTCAAACTCTTGTAGAAGTAAAATCCAACGGATTAAACAAGGTTTGGCATCTTTCTTGGCAAAGAGGTACTTAATTGCCGAATGGTCAGTATGAACAATTATCTTGGTTCCGATCAAGTATGAACGAAATTTATCAAATGCGAACACTTCGGCTAGTAACTCTTTCTCGATGGTGGTGTAGTTCACTTGTGCTTCATTCAGAGTTTTACTAGCATAGTAGATCACATGAAAGATCTTACATGTTCGTTGACCTGGACTGCTCCTACGGCAAAGTCACTTGCATCACACATCAAAGTTACACAAAGGTTTAGTGATTTTTGAAAAAAATTTAGGGTCTCAAATGCCTTGATGCATGAGTCATCAAAATCAAAGGCTCTATCATGTTCAAGCAAGTTACACAAAGGTTTAGTGATTTTAGAAAAAAAAATCAATAAATCTCCTATAAAAACATGTGTGTCCCAAGAAGCTTCGAATTCCTTTGACTGAAGTTGGTGGGGGTAGTTTATCGATCACTTCAATCTTTTCTTTGTCAACTTCAATGCCTTTGGATGAGGTTTTGTGGCCGAGGACTATGCCTTCATCCACCATAAAGTGGCACTTCTCCCAATTTAGGACCAAGTCGGATTCCTCGCATCGTCTAAGAACTTTCTCTAAATTGCCAAGGCAATTGTCGAAATCATCTCCAAATACTGAGAAATCGTCCATGAAGATTACCAGGAAATCTTCTACCATGTCGGAGAAAATTGCCATCATCCATCGTTAGAAGGTTGTCGGGGCATTGTATAGTCTGAAAGGCATCCTTTGAAAGGCATAAGTGTCGTATGGGAATGTGAAGATGGTCTTTTCTTGATCTTCTGGTGCTATGGCAATTTGGTTATACTTTGAATAACCATCAAGAAAATAATAAAAAGGTTTACTTGTAAGATGGACAAGCATTTGATCGATAAAGGGTAAAGGAAAGTGATCTTTCCTAGTAGCCTTATTTAACTTACGGTAATCCATGCAAACCCTCTAACCGGTCACAGACCTGGTTGGGATTAGTTTATTATTTTCATTGCTTACCACTGTCATACCTCTCTTTTTCGGTACACATTGAACCGAACTTACCCATGTACTATTAGAGATAGGGTAGATGATATCGGCATTGAGCCATTTGATAATTTCTTTCCTTACCACCTCTTTCATGACTCGATTAAGCCTTCTTTGTGCCTCAATTGTCGGTTTATGATCGTCCTCCAAAAGGATTTTATGGATACAAACCGCTGGGCTAATTCCCTTCAAATCGGGAATTGTCCACCCTATTGCTTTTTTGTGCAGCTTCAACATATCGATCAATCTTTGTTCCTGTTCAGGCTGCAACTTAGAAGAGATGATTACAGGCAATGTGTTATTGGTTCCCAAATAAACATATTTTAATTGCCCTGTAATGGTTTTAATTCAAGAATAGGGGGTTGCTCAATTGAGGGTTTTTCAATTTTTCTTTCCTCCCCTGAGTAATCTAATGGTTCGAAATACTTACATGGGCGACTTGCTATCCAATTGGCTTCATCTTGATCATTGTCGTCAGGTCCTTCTTACTCTTCAGGGTTAGGGCAGTTGTCAAGGTAATTGCCGAGGCAATCGTCATAGGCATTACCGAGGCAACATTCTCTGTCATTGCCGAGGCAACTTTCTCTGTTATTGCTGAGGCAATTCTCACAACCATTGCCGAGGCAATTTTTGAAGCAATCTGTCTCCGGGGCAAAATCGGTTATGGCTTAGATGGATTGACATTATTCTCGGTCATTGGCTTGCTTAAGGGTGTGGAAGACATTCAACTTGATTTGTTGATCATTCACCCTTATGGTTAGTTCTCCTCTCTCAATGTCGATCAAGGTTCTTCTTGTACCTAGGAATGACCTCCTAAGGATAATAGGTGCGAACTCATCTGCTTCACAGTCTAAAACAATAAAGTCGGCATGGAAAATAAACTTATCAACTCTTACCGGAATATCCTCAAATTTTCCCTCTAGATGAACATAAGATTTGTCGGCGAGCTGTAGCATCACTGTAGTAGGAATTGCCTTCCTTATTCCCAATCGTTGAAAGATTGATTTAGGCATAAGGTTTATGCTTGCTCCAAGATCACATAGTGTCTTCCCGATGTAATGATTTCCAATTGCACATGGTATGGTGAAACTGTCGGGATCTTTCAGCTTAGGTCGCATTCGGTTGCACAGCATGGCCATACATCCTTCCGTCACAGCAACGGTCTCAAATTCCCCTATTCTTGTTCTCTTAGAGACAATGTCTTTAAGGAACTTGGCGTAGTTCGACATTTTCTTGGTTGCTTCTACCAAGGGCAAGTTGATGTGGACTTGGTTCAAGATGTCGAGGAACTTCTTGAACTTGTATTCTTGTTTCTGCCGTTTCAACTCCTGTGGGAATGGTGGTGGGAGTCGAATGTCTTCAATCCGTTCCTTGTATGGGAATTTGATTTGAGGCATTGAATCGGGACTTTTAGGTACCTTCTTGTCTTCTGCAGTGTCTTTGTCAAGCATTGTCGAGGCAATGTCTTCGGGCTTTGTCGAGGCAATGTTGTCAGGCATTGCCGAGGCAGTCGGCTCCTTTGGTTTTGTCTCTTTGGTTTCATGAGCTTGAGGTTCCTTAAGTTGTTTACCACTTCGTGTGATGATTGCCTTACATTGCTCATGAGTTGTTCCCCTTATGACCTCAGTATCGCTAGGTAAGCCACCCATTGGTCTCGAGTTTAGGATCTGAGCGAATTGCCCAACTTGAGTTTCCAATGATTTCAACGTTGCTTCATGGTTCTGCATCCTCATCTCAGACCTGTCCATAAAAGCATCAATTTTCTTTATGAGTTTATCAGTATTAGCCATATATGCACTAGTTTGAGACATGAAAGCATTTAAGGAGTTTTCGAAAGAACTGGATGGCATTGATTGTTGATGCGGCATCGATTGCTGAGGCAATTGTTGCTGCATCGACTGCTGAGGTAGTGGTTGTCGAGGCATGTTCTGCTGGAATCCCAGTGCTGGAGCATTCTGATTGTTCTGATTGAGGGCATTGTTAGGATTGGTCCATGAGTTGTTTGGATGCTTCTTCCAGGCCGAGTTGTAGGTGTTGGACATCATGTTGTTGTTTCGGTTGTAGTTTCCAACATAAAAAATTGGACTCTGGATTCTGTGGACATTCAGAAGAATCATGGTACCATAACATAAATCACATAATGAACCTACTACCTTAACCTCATGTGTATTGCTTGGTCATTGCATGTTCTTAACCAAGTTGGTTAAGGTGGCCAATTGTGAGAGAATTGAATCTGATGACTCAAGTTAATTTGTGGTGGCATGGCGTCTGACTCCTCCTCTTCTGGCTATTGGGAACTGATAGTCATTTTTAGCAAGCCTATTCAGGATCTATATTGCTTCTTCCGGTGGCTTGTCTAGGAGTATGCCATCTGTCGAGGCATCTAGCATCATTCTTATCAGTGTGTTTACGACATTGTAAAACATTGTCACTTGCATCCACAATGGGAATCCATGTAAGGGGCATTTGTGTAAAAGCTCTCTATATCGCTCCCAAGCTTCGTATATGGATTCATCATCTGCCTGTCGAAAAGAAGTGATTTCATTACGTAACTTATCAGTCAAATTTGTAGGATTAAATCGAGCAAGGAAATCACGACATAAGTCATCCTAAGATCCTATAGATTCGGCTGGAATGCTATTCAACAAAGTTTTTGCCCTATCCCTCAGTGAATAGGGGAACAATTTTAGCCTCAAAATATCCTCATGGACTCCTTGTATTTTAAATGAACTGCAAATCTCCAGGAATGATTTGAGGTGTTGTCTGGCATCTTCAGTTGCTGAGCTGCCAAATTGACCAATTGTATTTATCATATTAAACATTACGGGTTTTAATTCAAAGTGGGCAACTTCAATTGCAGGTGTGACAACTCCAGAGTTCAGTCCGTTGAGATCTTCTTCTAAGTAATTTTTGATGGTTAGATTTCTTGCATGAGAAAATTGAGGTGGTAGAATTGATCCATCTCCTTCCGCGGCATTCTGATTGTCGTTGGCATTGTTATTGCGGACTGGATATGCCATTACTGCTGTTAGTTTTTGTTTGAGTCTACAATGGGTACGTTTAATCTCCGGGTCAAGGGGATATTTTGGACCTGTGGGATTTGCCCTGGTCATACACCAATATGAAACCAAATTTTACTAACCCTTGAGAAGCTGAACAATAAAAAGTAAAAATAAAAGTGCAAGAAAATAAAAATGAAGTCGCTATTGTCAATCCCCGACAACGGCGCCAAAAACTTGTTGCGCGTATTCAGTGTCGCAATTTTAGTGCAAGTATACACGTTGCCAAGTTATAGTATAAAAGATATTGTCTCCACAAGAATTGGTGCTACTTCCAAAAATTATTGTCTCGCACTGTAGAAAAGTAAAAACACAAGTAGTGGGTTGGTAGAGAAAACAACTAAAAATAAAGAAAGCAAGTAAATTAAGAGATTGAGTAAATATGATAATAGAGCAGGCCGAATTATGTTGTGTCTTAGTGTAGAAGTTGAATGAAATTGTTTCGGTTTTGAATGCAATCGTCAACTTGATTGCCTCTGCAATGGGCAGAGGAATTGCCTCGACAATGGGCAAAGCTACTGCCACGGAAAAGAACATAACTACTGCCTGGGCAATTGAGCGACAACCTTCAAGGTTCGGCAAAGTGTTCTTCAATGGTTCCTTCTTATCCCTAAGTCAAAACTCTATTAATGTGCAGGCCTTGGCAATACCTCCTAGCGTGAACCAAGGGTGAACACCAACCAATCTTACACTTCTCTTAGCCGTTGAAACTCGTACTTATTCCTAAGTCGAATTAGTTTTCACCGATTGGGATGAAAACCATGCTTATTCGTTTCGTGAGTCTAATTCTCCTGATATTAGACAAATAGATGCAATCGCAATATCCTCTCCCGATTCAATTGCAAGAAAAATTAAATACCAAGAATAAGCAAACCTTGAACTTAATTGCATTAACAAAAACCTAAACAAATTACAATCGTCTTCTCACAACTACTAAACAAAATAACCCTAGCCTAAAAGAAGAATTAGAACATAATTTCGAATAGAGCACTCTACAAAAATCCCTCGATCTCTCTCTATACTCCCTCAATGAGGCGGTTAGGTCTTGGCTTTATAGGGCATGGCCTTGCCGAATCCTTCTTGGAGTGGAAGTATGAGTTGGAGTTAAGTCATAACATCATAAAAAAAGATAAATCTCTTTTAATTCATTATTTTATTCCTCCTTATCGACTTCCCATCCTTGACATTCCTCTGACGTTTTCATGATCTTCCCATGCTCCGATCTTCATGCAAAGTATCTCTGAAAATTCAGTGTTTTATGCTCTTCAAGTTGCCTACCACTTTGCATATTTTCTCCCATGTCGGAAAATGTATGGGCATTGCCTTGGCAGTGGCTTGGTCATTGCCTCGGCAATGATTTGTCAGTCTTCTCCACTCGACAGTGCTCGTACTCTTGGTTCAGCGTTCCTCAGCAAGGCTTGGCATCAAAGGATGCCTTGGTATGGATCGTCAAGTGATGGTTATGCACCGTTACTTCTCCTTCCTTTATTGTCGCGGCAGTACCAATGGAGGTGTGTGATTAGAGGAAGATGTAGAAATATAGAGGTGTTTGTTTTCTTAAGTCTCGAGTAAGACTTCAATATGGCTATTCCATAGCTATTAATTGGAGTAGCTTTCCTTTCAACGAAGGAAGCTCTCCCAGTGATTCCACGTATGAAAATTATAAAGGAGGAGGGGCTAATCGTAAGGTTAGTCCCTCAACTCTCAATACTTTAAGGTTTTGCTCTCGAACTTTCCAACAGCTATAATTTAGCCACTAAAAAGCTTTATAATGAATTTAATAAGACTTGTACTCGATAACTTGACTCAATTAGAGTCCAATATATAAGTAATTGACCTCACGATCAACACCGTTACAATGTTTAGACTTTATCGTTGTATGATTTCTGATCACCGGAACCCAATTCTGACTAGGCCGGATTTTGGGGTGTTACAACTCCCCCTTAAGAAAAATCTATCCTTGAATTTTACCTGAACCGAAGAGATATGGATATTGCTCCCTCATGGTCTCCTCCGGTTCTCAAGTAGTCTCTTCAACAGTATGGCTCCTCCAGAGCACTTTAACTAACGGCACAGATTTGTTACAAAGCCTTTTTACTTCTCTTGCAAGAATCTGAACTGGTTCTTCTTCGTAGGAAAATTTTGGTTGAATCTCTACAGACTCAGGTTCCACTATGTGTGAAGGATCAGAACGGTATTTTTGGAGCATTGATACATGGAAAACATCATGGATTATACTCAATTCAAATGGTAGCAATAATTGATATGCCACAGAGCCAACTCTCTCAATGACTTCAAAGGGTTCAATGAATCGGGGACTCAATTTTCCCTTCTTTCCAAAACTCAAAACTTTCTTCCACGGTGATACTTTAAGAAAGGCTTTTTCCCCAACTTCATACTCAATATCTCTTCTTTTTAGGTCGACATAGGCCTTCTTCCGGTCAAAGGAAACTTTCAAATGATCATGAATAATGGTAACTCGTTCTTCAGTTTCGCGAAGTAAGTCAAGGCCCAACATTTTGCCTTCACCAAGTTCAGACCAACACAATGGAGTTCGGCATCGTCTGCCATACAATGCCTCATACGGAGCCATTTGGATTGAAGCCTAGTAGCTATTATTGTAGGAAAACTCAACAAGGGGTAGGGATTTTTCCCAAGTTCCACCAAATTCGATGATGCATGCTCGATGCATATCTTCCAAGATCTGTATAGGAAGGTTCAATAACAATACATATTCTCGAGGGTTCAATGGGAGAGTCTTTCGGTAGTTACCTGAATTACCCTTTCTAACTGGCCATCAAATTGAGGGTGAAAGGTAGTACTAAGATTAACCCTGGTACCCAGAGCCACTTGCAAGGTTCTCTAGAATCGAGATGCAAAACGAGGATCTCAATCGGAGATAATGGACTTGGGTACTCTATGGAATCGGATCACTTCCTTGATGTACAAATCAGCTAATTTAGGAAGGTCGTAGTCCATTCTAACCGATATGAAATGAGCTAACTTGGTAAAAGGATCAACAATGACCCATATAGAATCATGTTTCGTGGGAGTTAAAGGTAGACCACTAACAAAATCCGTAGTGATCTTCTCCCACTTCTATTGCAGTGGATCAATAGGTTGCAACAATTCGATAGGAACACGATGTTCTGGTTTAACACGTTGACACATGAAACACTTGGATATATAATCGACTATGGCAAGTTTCATGCCCGACCACCAATAGAGTTCACGAAGGTCCTTATACATCTTTACGGGCCCGAGGTGAACATAAAAAGAACTTGAATGAGCTTCTGAAAGGATGTCAGTACGAAGAGATTCATCATTAGGTACACAGACCCGATCGTGGAAACACAAGAGCCCTTCAGAAATTAAAAGTTAATTTCTTGCTGGAGGTGACCGAAACCATCTCTTGTAGTTAATGCGCATTAAAGAATCGCTAGAGGTTCCCGAAATTGGCTATAGTCGACTAAATTAAAATAATAAATTGTTGAATCTCTAGAGGTCCCCGAAATTGGCTCTAGTGAAAACAAAAATAAATACCCCGGTAATTAAATTGTTAAAAACCTATTGTTCACATAGAATCATGAAAATCAATTTGTACACAACTACGCACACATATTGTCACGAGCATTATAGTTTGGTTCTGGTAAATTTTTGTACTACTCGAAAAACTCAAAAGGTGATCATATTTTGTGCCACGGTTCTGAGGTTTGAATTAAAGTTAAAAGCATGTCTTTGATGATTGAAGTTTTGGCAAGTAATTGTTAGTTTTGCATTGCTTGAGGACAAGAAATAGTTCGAGTTTGGGGTGTGTTAAGTGTTCAAAAGTACTATTTTTATTACCCTTTTTACTCATATTATTGTTAGATTTAGGCTCATATTAGTTGCATAACTATTCATTCATGCATTAATTCATAATTTCCTTCATTGTCATGCTTGATTTCATAATTTGGTCGATTTTTGTGGAAAAAGGTACTGCGGGTATGTGTGTTTTTGTGCATTGTGCATGATTTAAAAATTCTTGAAGCAAATCTAAGATAAATAGAGGAGTTGTCGATTTTGAAGATAGGATAAATCCATTTAATTCAAGATAATTGCGAAAAGCAATGATAAATCCTAGAAGAGTTGGAGTTCCAGGAAGAGATCAAAATGAGATTAAATTTCAAAAGTTTAATGAAGAATTTGGAGGAATAAAAATATAATAATAAAAGAAAATTATTTCTTTTATTCTATTTAATTCCAACTAAACTTCCTCTTCAAGAAAGACTTTGACCTATTCATCTCCTTAAATAGAAGACATGGCCGCCTAGTTCAAGAGAGGGTGATTTGGGAGAGAATTTGACTAGTGGTTGCACCAACATCTTTATCTTTTTCCTCTTTGTTCGATTAGATTCATGTTAGTCATGAACTAAACTTATTTGGCTTGGGTTATTGTGTTTTTGTGGTTGTGAGAACAATTGGATTTGTTTAGGTATTTGAGTTTGCAATTTTAATTCAAGGTTTGCTCATTCATGGTTCTTAATTTTGATTGCGAGTGAATTGGGAGAGGATCTCGTGAGTTCATCCATTTATCTAATATCGGGAGAGTTAGACTCAAGAAACGAACAAGCATGGTTTTCATACAAATGAATGTTGGTGAAGACTAACCCGACTTAGGAATAAGTTGCGGATTTTAACGACTAAGAGGAGCATTTGATCAATTGTTGTTCACCCATAGTTAACACAGGGGTGTATTACCAAGGCATGCACAATTGACCAATGTTTTGAGTTAGGGATAACAAGAAGCCATTGAAGAATGTTTCACCGAACTTTGAAGGAAGTTGCCCAGTTGCCTAGGCAATCGCACCATTCCCAGTTGCCTAGGAAATTACCATTGCCCAGGCAATCCGAGTGGTCATATTTCCAAAGACAATTGTGCTGCTTCATCAACCAATTACCACAATAATTCATTCGGACATCATACCACTACTCACGATAACCCGACCTACTCTCTTAAATCGATCACTCCTTTTCTATTTTCTTTATTTTGTTTAGTTTATTTTACTTATTATTCATCCCTATCAATCTATTTCTTTTTCAACGCAGTAACTTAATCAAAGTGGCCCAAACCAATCCATGTGGAGAAGATACTCGATACTGATCATATCACTTTATTACTTACGACGTGTATATTTGCACGGTTTGTGTTGCACTCAATACGCGCAGCAACCATCGACAGAGGCAATACTATCTTAAATATGCTCGACAATAAACCAATGCAAGACATTATTAAAGGCTGGAATAAGTAGCGTGAAATCCAGGCATCCCTTGCCAACACTTTAAATTCTTTCAAACAAGTAAACATTGAGAAAATAAGTTCTTGGTCAATCCCTATGAATTCGATACTCAAATTATTGTTGTATTACTTGATGTCTGTGTATACTTGCACACATAAGACTCACCTTTGGTAATATTCTCTTGCAATTTCCACTAAATGTTTTATCTTTTGCCAAGTGTTAGCAAAGTCGACACAACTAAATGAGTCTAAACACATGAAAAAGTTAAACTAAAAGATTACGCAAAATAGGTTATCTACACACTCATCACTCTCCTTGACACGAGGAAGACGATGGTGGTAACGGCAAAGCGAACGGGCGACAGACACCGGCCAGAAATGTTGAAAAATAGAGGAGCGATGTTTGGGTTCTCACTAAACCTTTTAGGTGGCTTTCACGGTGAACGATAGCTCTTTGGTGCGAGTGGAGCTTGGGGTTTTTTAGGATGTCGTGGTGCTTCCAGTGATGCAGGCAGTGATGGCCACGGTGTGACGATAACGGGAATCAGAGAGGCCGAACGGAGTTTGGATAAAGGAAGAGTCTAGGAAATTGTAGAACTCTAGGTTTTCTTTCTTCAGATTTGAAATGGCATTAATGGCAAGTAGGTGGATGGTCAGTCTTATATATTTAATTCGAGTTAAAACGCTAAAATTTACACTTCAAGTATTATCCATTCCAACACTTGACATATATGAGCACATGGCTCAAACAATTAAGGTATAGGATAATGAGGCCAATGAAAATGGGTTTGAGTCCTCTTGGAAACATAATCAATTTTTTCATTTTCGTATTTTTTACCTTTAATAATTAATATATTATTTTATTAAGGGTGTTACAACTCTCCCCTAAGAAAAAATTTTGTCCTCGAAATTTACCTAGGTTAAACATATGTGGAAACTGCTCCTTCATCGACTTGAGATTCTCCCAGGTAGCTTCTTCTGGGCCACTATTACTCCACTGAACTTTAACCATAGGAATACGTCGGTTCCTCAGAACTCCCTCGTCTCGATCCAAAATCTAAACAGGCTCCTTCTAAGATAGGTCTAGCCTCAACTCCAAATCCTAAACCTATATAACGTGACTCGGATCTGGATGGTACTGCCTTAACATAGACACATGGAATACATTATGTATATGGCTATGTTAGACTTGTTGCACGCTCGAATCGATCTTTGAAAACCGTAAAGTGGGTAGTATTTGGTCCTTGGATGAATTGGATAAAAATCGAAAGAAAGGTAGACAATTTGCACAAGGATTTTAGAGTGGTTCGACTACCCAACCGTGTCTACATCTACTACCTTAGCACACCACTAAGGATTTACCAATTCACTATGAATTCTTCCCTTTTTCTAGGCTAAGGAGGTAACCCTTACAACCCTATCTTTTAATGGCTAAGATAGAACCACTCTAGTTTTTCATTAAGGCTAAACTAGAACCTCTTCTTTTACAAGGGATTTGTTTGGTAAACTAAATACCACACAAAGTGGGTGTTTACACAATTTAAGCTCACAAGAAAGAGTGAAAGATTTACAATTTAAGCACTCTGTTAACTATTTATAAGAGAAATGAAGAAAAGTGATTTAGAATCAAATTCTCTTGATCATCTTGCTTGGATATGATCTCTAACCATCTTCAAGTGTTCTAGCCTTCATAATATAGTTAGAAATGAGCTTGTGGCCGTTGGTGACGGTTGGGGATGATTTCCATGCATATTTTCCCAATCTGGTGTAGGGTGTATTGATACACGAGGTACCCGTATTGATATGATTCCTTTGGGAAACAATCGTTGTGTATCCCTTAGCTGATGCATATCGATATGCTTCTGGGCGTTTCGGTAAGACATGCACTTTAAAAATCCGTTGGGAGATAGCTGTTGGGGTAGTTGGAAATAACTGTTGTAATTAAAACAAAGGGTATCGATACGCTATGAAGCGTATCGATATGACCCTACTCCGTATCGATACAGACAAGCCGTATCGGTACGAATTTTGGCTACTGGAATTTTCCTGTAGCTAAAACCCTAAAGTGTATCGAAGTGGTGTATACCATATCAGTACGGTGGTTTGAAAAACAAAGGTTTGACTACTTTAAAGACATTTTAAATCATTCCAAAGCCTTGTAAAATTCATCAAACATATTTTCAAGTTGTTTGGACTTATTAACATTTTGAAATCTTTTCAATTTAGTCAAAAACAAATTTTCTATTATTATATCAAAATAAACATCTTAACAATCTCCCTCTTTTTGATATAATAAAACCAACTTGAAAATTTGTTTGTGATTCTCCCCCTTGGTATTTAAAATTTTGAAAATGAGTTTTTAAAATTTAAAGTAGTTAAATATCTCGCTTATTCACTTGAAAATCAAATTTTCAAACCATTTATCCCCCTTTTTGTTATATCAAAAAGAAATTTTGAAACATTAATTTCAAAATAACAAATGAGGTAAGATAAAATTTTGACAAAACAAAAAAATGGTTTTAAAATGGCTCCCCCTTACTCAAGCATCAATTTGAGGCTCAAAATTATCCAATACTTTAAAATAAAAATTACATAATGTAACCCCCTCGTCCCGGTTCGGACGCTTGACCGGTCCGAGAGGGCCACACGGGGAAAACCAAAGCGAAACCCGTTAAGGTTCCTCCTCGGTTAACGACCCAGAAAATTTCTTTTTAATCGAATCCTATATGATCATAACAGCGGAAAGCCAAGCATTCATAAAACAATAACTCGAACAACCTATGCAAAACAGTATCAAGATGATTAAGCAGGCTGTTTCGAAACACCATCAAGATGTATCGAAACGCCTTGACCTGGTCAACGGTTCTAAGCCTACACGAAGAGGCCGTATCGGAACGGAGGTCAATCGTTCCGAAACACCCTCCATGGTCAACTTCTCGTGGTCAACGAGATTTTGACCGTTTCGAAACTCTTAGACCCGTTTCGGAACACCTTCATCTCGTCAATTTCTCAAAATTCTAGTAGCGAAAATTTACCGAAACGGCCTTCCCGCGTTTCGAAACACCCGGCCAAAAACAAAGGGACCGTATCGAAACAGGGTAGCCCGTTTCGAAACGCCCTCTGTCTGCAGACTGGTTTTAGCTCGTTTATGGCACAAGGATGCCCCTAAACCCCTCTAAAACCTCCAACTTAACACTAACAACAATCCTAAGGCAAACCAACATATCAAGCATGCTTAAAACACCCCAAGGCATATAGAGAAACATCAAATCAAGGCATTACCAAAAGCATACTTCAACATAGCCAATACTTAGACAATTCTAGGTAGCAAAATACTAACATGGTTACAAGCATAGCATACATCCCAAAAGCCATTTTAACAATCACAAACGAGGAGTCTAACATGCTCCTAAACAACATCAACAACAACATAATTCAAAAGCATCATAACACGATTACATGTCCCATTGCTTGACCATTACATCATAATTAAAATGTTCATACTTGGTAGCTAAACAAGCCCACGAAGCACACTTGGAGGCCCCCTTCTTGCACTTAGCAACTCACGAACTAAGGATCTACATTGTCGAACAAAGAGAGAGCGTAAGCAATAAATCTTAGTGAGGGTAAGCTCTTTAAAAACAAACATCGACAATGCAGGGTCCAAGCACGATCTCAACCAAGGTAAATACATAGTTACCAAAGATCCTCAAGAGCCAAAAGTTAAAGATGCATGAATAATATCCAATTATATGCCATGCTCATAAAGCTCTATTTCACCACCTATGTGATTACATATAAACATCCAAATAGAGGTAAAATTTCACAACACATTGGTACACATATCAATCAATATTGGCACCTAGCTATGACCCGAATACGCGGATAAACAGGTTGGAACTCACATCCAACAACCACTTTACCTCACGGTGGGATTACACTCATCATCGTCTCGCGGAGGGGATTCCACTCATCCTCACGCCCTGTCGATGGGATTCCACTCATCATCGACTATATATAAATACAATTTTCGGGCGAAGCCGTACTCCTCCTTGGTGACTCAACGCCGTCAAGGACACGCGCGAATTTAGACTCATGTGTACACACTAACATCCTAATGATCGATCATTTGTACTCAAGCATACTAGTGCCAACATTTAATTCAATCCACATTATTCATTTCAACCAATTCCGTGCTTAGCACGTACTCACCATGATCACAATCATGAACCATTCACATGCATGCCATAATGCATCACAATTCATGCCTCATCTCACATGTATAACACATTATACATAAATCATCACATCACAAATATTACGAGGCATATACATCAAATACAAGTTCAACCAATGGCTCTAGTTTAAGTTTAGGATTAGGCTACCACCCTAATCCTAACTCTAGGTGGGTCTACCAAGCCCGACCTAGTCCATGTGCTCGAACCAACCATTTAAAACCACTTTAAAACATTAACCACTCACCTAAGCTCCCAAGCTCCAAGCCAAGCAAGCAACCACCCTCAAGCTTCCGGATTTCCTCCTGATGCTTCACCGACACAAGTTCTCTCTTCTAAACAACCTCAATACAATTCAAACAATCTCAAATCAGCCCAAACATCAAAATACTAACCCGGAACACAATTCAAACACAATTCACAAGGTTTCAAGCCATGAACAAACCCCACATTTAGCAAACTCGGGCAGCCCCAAAACCTCATCCAAAACCCATGTTTCCAACACCTTTTACACCCACAAATGATCCCAAATCAACACCTAACCATAGCACTATCAATAGCCTATCAATTCCAACCTAAAACAACCCCCAAAACTCACCCAAAACCCTCCAAAAACCCCATTTATACCCAAATTCGGGAATCGCTCAAAATCAAGAAAAATTCATATATGTTGAACCATTTAACTCCTAAACCTCATAACTAACAACATTGAATCAAAATATTAGGTTTAGCAACACAAAGGCATCATTTTTAATCAAATCTTTTGAAATCCCCATTTCCAAAACTTTAACGAAAATAAAAACTAATGGTACTTTTGAAGAGAGGAAGTTGAGGAGAAGTCAAAAACGGTGTTACCTTTCAAAAATGAGTTAAAATGGAGGAGCTTTGTGATGGAATAGTGCTTGGGTGAAGAGAGCTCTTCAACCCGTTAGTTTGATTTTGAAGAAGAAAGTGAATAGTGATAATTGGGTGTTTTGTTTTGTTTTAATTTAAAGGCACAAAGACCATTTTGCCCTTAATGAAATGGGATATTCACAAGAGCATATAATCTATGGCTATTTGGGGTTTAACTTCAAAATATGGTCAACACAACTAATTAATTTGAAAACTGAACCCGAAACTTTATTTTAATTATAAAATCGAACCCAAATAATATTAAAATATTATTTTCACCCGACCCCTAAACCTGGGTGTTACAACTCTCCCCCACTTAAGGAATTTCGTCCCCGAAATTACCTGACGGAAACAAATACGGAAATTGCTCAACCATATCCGTTTTCCTCTCCCACATGGCCTCTTCCACACCTCTATGTCTCCACAACACCTTGACCAACTCTATGGTCTTACCACGCAACACCTTGCTATCAGAAGCAAGTATCTCAACAGGCTCTTCATTATAAGACAAATCCGGATTCAACTCTATCTCCTCAACGGGCATAACGTGAGAAGGGTCCGATCTATATCTCCTAAGCATAGACACATGAAAGACATCATGGATCTTCTCTAACTCAGAAGGTAACCTCAAACGGTAAGCTACAGGCCCAATCCGCTCAACTATCTCATACGGACCAATGAACCTCGGACTCAACTTGCCCTTCCGGCCAAATCTCATTACCTTCTTCCACGGAGATACTTTCAGAAACACTTTCTCACCCACGGAGTACTCAATCTCTTTCCTCTTCAAATCCGCATAAGACTTCTGACGATCGGAAGCCGCTTTCAAATGATCACAAATCAACTTCACCTTGTCAGTAGTCCCCTTAAGCAAATCTGGCATATGTAACAACCTCTGACATGTTTCAGCCCAACAAATCGGAGTCCTACATCGTCTACCATACAAAGCCTCATAGGGAGCCATCTGAATACTAGACTGATAACTGTTGTTGTAAGCAAACTCAACTAAAGGTAGGTGCTTCTCCCAAGAACCCTGGAAGTCAATCACACAACAACGAAGCATATCCTCTAAAATATGTATCACTCGCTCTGACTGCCCATCGGACTGCGGATGATAAGACGTACTGAAATGCAAACGGCTACCTAGAGCACTATGCAAGCAACCCAGAACCTCGAAGTAAATCTAGGATCCCTATCTAAAACAATAGACTTCGGAACTCCATGAAGTCTCACAATCTCACGGATGTACAAGTTTGCCAACTTGTCTAAGGAATCTGTAGTGTTCACTGCTAAGAAGTGAGCACACTTAGTGAACCTATCAACAATCACCCACACGGAATTCTTCTTCGAAGAAGACAAAGGCAACCCCGACACAAAATCCATGGTGATCCTCTCCCATTTCCATTCCGGAATCTTCAAAGGCTGTAACAAACCTGAAGGAACCTGATGTTCTGCCTTCACTCTCTGACTAACCATACAACGGCTCACATACTCGGCTACATCTTTCTTCAAACCAACCCAGCAGTAATCATTCTTCAAGTCACGATACATCTTGGTATTACCCAGATGCATAGAAAAGGGACTCGAATGTGCTTCACTCAGAATCTGATGTCTCAACTCAACATCTTCAGGTACAACAATTCTATCTCTAAAGCACAACAAGCTCTCACCACTGAAACTATACTCGGTCGGTCTTCCTTCGGCTATGTCCTGAACATGAGGAACTAAAGTCACATCTTGCAACTGCTTCTCTCTAATCATCTGAATCAAAGAAGGCTTCACTTGCAACTCGGTGATCAATCCACCATCATCAGACACACTCAATCTAGCAAACATAGCTCTCAACTCAACGACCACTTTTCTACTCAAAGCATCGGCTACTACATTTGCCTTACCCGGATGGTACTCAATGGTCAAGGCATAATCTTCTAGCAACTCTAGCCATCTTCTTTGTCTCAAGTTCAACTCTTTCTGTGTCATCAAGTACTTCAAGCTCTTGTGATCGGTGTAAACTATACACTTCTCACCATACAAGTAATGACGCCAAATTTTCAATGCAAAAACAACCGCGGCTAACTCTATATCATGAGTAGGATAGTTCTTCTCATGAATCTTCAACTGTCTAGAGGCATAAGCAACAACTCTTCTTTCTTGCATCAAAACACATCCTAAACCTATGTAGGAAGCATCATTGTAAATCACAAACTCTTTACCTGAAACAGGTTGCACTAACACTGGAGCGTTTGTCAATCTTCTTTCAATTTCTCAAAGGCCTTCTGTCTTGCATCTGACCACTCGAACTTAACTCCTTTTTGCAACAATTTAGTCAAAGGAGCGGCTACTCTAGAGAAACCATCAACAAACCTCCTATAGTAACCGGCTAATCCTAGGAAACTCCTAATCTCGGTCACAGACTTAGGTTGTTTCCACTCAACAATAGCTTCAATCTTCGATGGATCGACACGGATACCTTCGGCCGAAACAACATGGCCAAGAAATACAACCTCTCGAATCTAGAACTCACATTTACTAAGCTTCGCATACAACTGATTGCTCAATAATCTCTGTAAAACAAATCTCAAGTGCTCATCATGCTCTCCTTCTGTCTTCGAGTACACAAGTATATCATCAATGAAAACAACTACAAAACGGTCTAGATAGTCTCTAAAAATTCTGTTCATCATATCCATGAATGCTGCAGGTGCATTCGTGAGCCCAAACGGCATCACAAGAAACTCATAGTGACCATATCTAGTCCTAAAAGTTGTCTTCGGAACATCACACTCTTTCACTTTAAACTGGTAGTACCCGGATCTCAAATCTATCTTCGAGAACACTGAAGCACCTCTCAACTGATCAAACAAATCATCTATGCGAGGCAACGGATACTTGTTCTTCACAGTCAACTGATTCAACTGCCTGTAATCAATGCACATGCGCATACTACCATCTTTCTTTTTCACAAACAACACGGGAGCACCCCAATGAGAACTAATAGGCCTAATGAAACCACGGTCTAATAATTCTTGCAACTGACTCTTCAATTCTTTCAACTCTTTAGGAGCCATACGATACGGAGCTATCGAAACTGGGTTAGACCCTGAAACAGTCTCAATCACAAACTCAACATCTCTGTCAGGAGGTAAACTCGGCAACTCTTCAGGAAACACATCCGAAAAGTCACAAACTGTTCTAATATCTTTTGGTCTAGCTTCACTCATATTCGGAATCATAACATAAGCTAAGTAAGCCCCACATCCGGAATCCATCAACCTATGAGCCTCTAAAGCTGACACAACATTAGACAAGAACTTAATGTTCTCGCCTACTACTACTACCTCGTAGTCATCAAAAAGTTTCGAAGAAATCCTCTTCGTCTCAAAATCCACACTAGCCCGGTGCTCAACCAACCAGTCCTTACCCAGAATAATATCGAAACCATAAAAAGGAAGTTCCATCATATCAACAGAGAACACATGACCATGAATCTTCAGTGGACATCTCCTATACATACGTCTAACCACAACTGTCTCACCAAAAGAACTAGTCACATGCATACCTACATCTAAGATCTCAATAGGTATATCTAACTTCCGTGCATGCTCACTCAAAATGTAGGAATGTGTAGAACCCGAATCAACCAAAGAAAGCAAAGACATAGATTGTAACTCAAAATTATCTGCTATCACATCAGTGTCGTTCCCGGCCTCTCTCTGAGCATAGACTCTCGCTGGTCCTCCTGCCTCTGGCTGCACTGCCACAACATGAGCAAGGTTCCTCTGAGCATCTACCCTAGGTGCATCAGCCCTAGGCTGGAAGTAGCCACGACCGCGCCCACGGCCTCTTTGAAAATCATTCGCTCTCGCAGGAGCCTGAGCAATGTTCGGTGTCTGTGCCGCCTGATGCGGACAATCCTTCCTAAAGTGGTCCCTCGAACCACAGTTCCAACAAGCATGAAAGTTACCCCAACACTCACCAGTGTGTTGTCTCCCACAACGGGTGCACTCGGGCAAACACCCTCCTCCTCTATGGCCCTGATGGCTCCTACCATGATGGCCACCGCCACGTCTATGGTTAAACTGGTGTCCGCCACCTCTATGCTTCTTGGCATCTCTACTAACAAAATTGTTATGCCTCTTACCAGAACTAGATCCTCCAGATCGCTTGGTCAGCCCCAAGCTATGCTCAATGTCCTTGGCTCTAGCAACCAAGACATCAAAGTTAGAATAATCAGAAGCTAAGGTGTACCTCTTAACTTCCTCATGAAGCCCATATCTGAAACGATCACATCGGGCCCTCTCAGTAGGCACCAACTCTGAAGCATACTGACTCAAACGAACAAAGCGGATCTCGTAGTCAGTCACGGTAGCATCTCCCTAAACCAGAGCCATAAACTCCCGCTTCTTCTCATCTAGGTACCTCGGCCCCAAGTACTTCTTCCTAAAAGCGGACTCAAAGAAATCCCAATCTCTCTCAGCCTCTGGAACTCCGGTAGTGATGGTGACCCACCAAGTGTAGGCATTACCCTGAAGCAAAGAGATCACACAGCCCAATCTACGTGCGCCCACACAACCCATCTGAGCTAAGATACGAACTGTCTTCTCCAACCATAACTCAGACCTCTCTGGAGTAGATCCTCTGAACTCTTCGGCCCCCAAGCTACGGAGTCTCTCTAAAGGTAAGCTAGCATCGTCACACCTAGGCTGACCTGCAGCCTGAGCTCCCGTAACTACGGCTTGAAATGCTCCCGCTATAGCTTGCACTAGCGGAGTCATATCAATTCCGGCTGGACCTTGGCCACCTTGAGGTCCCTCTCCTTCCGCTCCATCCTCGCCTCCAACTCCAGGCGGAGGAGGTGGTGGTGGTGGAGGTGGTGGAGGAGCTCCAACTCCCGCGGCCACCGGCCCTTCTGTGTGAGCCTCCACTCCAATCATCGGCTCAACAGGAGCCGCAACACGTGGTTCCTGACGAACCACCCTCGACCTACCCCTCGGCCTAGACATCGCTCACAAACGATAACTACAACCACAACAAACAAAATATACAAGATTGGGTTAGCAAGGCAAGGCTTCCAAGTGCTCAAGTACGTTTCCCTCACTTAAAATTCTTTTCCGATGTAATAGTGGCAATGGGACTCTCAAACAACATGCTTTTAAACAAAACAATCAACATACTTGTCATACAAGCAATCATACTTACAAGGCAAGCAAACACCATGCATATCAATACAAAACTTGAACTTACCTCACTTACCTGCCCAAGGTCTCGGTAACCTTAGGCTCTGATGCCAACAAGTGTAACCCCCTCGTCCCGGTCCGGACGCTTGACCGGTCCGAGTGGGCCACACGGGGAAAACCGAAGCGAAACCCATTAAGGTTCCTCCTCGATTAACGACCCAGAAAATTTCTTTTTAATTTAATCTTTTCTAAAGGCTCATTCGAATCCTATGTGATCATAACAGCGAAAATCCAAGCATTCATAAAACAATAACTCGAACAACCTATGCAAAACAATCCATTTTTAAATGATTAAGCAGGCCGTTTCGAAACACCCTCAAGGTGTATCGAAACGCCTTGACCTGGTCAATGGTTCTGAGCCTACACGAAGAGGCCGTATCAGAACGGAGGTCAACCGTTCTGAAACACCCTCCATGGTCAACTTCTCGTGGTCAACGAGATTTTGACCGTTTCGAAACTCTTAGACCCATTTCGGAACACCTTCATCTCGTCAATTTCTCAAAATTCCAGTAGCAAAAATGTACCGAAACGGCCTTCCCGCGTTTCAAAACACCCAGCCAAAAACAAAGGACCGTATCGAAACAGGGTAGCCCGTTTCGAAACGCCCTCTGTCTGCAGACTGGTTTTAGCTGGTTTATGGCACAAGGATGCCCCTAAACCCCTCTAAAACCTCCAACTTCACATTAACAACAATCCTAAGGCAAACCAACATATCAAGCATGCTTAAAACACCCCAAGGCATATAGAGAAACATCAAATCAAGGCATTACCAAAAGCATACTTCAACATAGCCAATACTGAGACAATTCTAGGTAGCAAAATACTAACATGGTTACAAGCATGGCATACATCCCAAAAGCCATTTTAACAAGCACAAATGAGGAGTCTAACATGCTCCTAAACAACATCAACAACAACATAATTCAAAAGCATCATAACACGATTACATGTCCCATTGCTTGACCATTACATCATAATTAAAATGTTCATACTTGGTAGCTAAACAAGCCCACGAAGCACACTTGGAGGCCCCCTTCTTGCACTTAGCAACCCACGAACTAAGGATCTGCATTGCCGAACAAAGAGAGAGCGTAAGCAATAAAGCTTAGTGAGGGTAAGCTCTTTAAAAACAAACCTCGACAATGCAGGGTCCAAGCACGATCTCAACCAAGGTAAATACATAGTTACCAAAGATTCTCAAGAGCCAAAAGTTAAAGATGCATGAATAATATCCAATTATATGCCATGCTCATAAAGCTCTATTTCACCACCTATGTGATTACATATAAACATCCAAATAGAGGTCACATTTCACAACACATAGGGACATATATCAATCAATATTGGCACCTAGCTATGACCCGAATACGCGGATAAACACGTTGGAACTCACATCCAACAACCACTTTACCTCACGGTGGGATTACACTCATCACCGGTCTCGCGGAGGGGATTCCACTCATCCTCACGCCCCATCGATGGGATTCCACTCATCATCGACTATATATAAATACAATTTCCAGGCGAACCCGTACTCCTCCTTGGTGACTCAACGCCACCAAGGCCACGCGCGAATTTAGACTCATGTGTACACACTAACATCATAATGATTGATCATTTGTACTCAAGCATACTAGTGCCAACATTTAATTCAATACATGTTATTCATTTCAACCAATTCTGTGCTTAGCACGTACTCACCATGATCACAATCATGAACCATTCACATGCATGCCATAATGCATCAGAATCCATGCCTCATCTCACATGTATAACACATTATACATAAATCATCACATCACAAATATTACGAGGCATATGCATCAAATACAAGTTCAACCAATGGCTCTAGTTTAAGTTTAGGATTAGGCTACCACCCTAATCCTAACTCTAGGTGGGTCTACCAAGCCCGACCTAGTCCATATGCTCGAACCAACCATTTAAGACCACATTAAAACATTAACCACTCACCTAAGCTCCCAAGCTCCAAGCAAGCAACCACCCTCAAGCTTCCGGATTTCCTCTTGATGCTTCACCGACACAAGTTCTCGCTTCTAAACAACCTCAATACAATTCAAACAATCTTAAATCAGCCCAAACATCAAAATAATAACCCGGAACACAATTCAAACTCAATTCACAAGGTTTCAAGCCATGAACAAACCCCACATTTAGCAAACTCGGGCAGCCCCAAAACCTCATCCAAAACCCATGTTTCCAACACCTTTTACACCCACAAATGATCCCAAATCAACCCCTAACCGTAGCACTATCAATAGCCTATCAATTCCGACCTAAAACAACCCCCAAAACTCACCCAAAACCCTCCAAAAACCCCATTTATACCCAAATTCGAGAATTGCTCAAAATCAAGAAAAATTCATATATGTTGAACCATTTAACTCCTAAACCTCATAACTAACAACATTGAATCAAAGTATTAGGTTTAGCAACACAAAGGCATCATTTTTAATCAAATCTTTTGAAATCCCTATTTCCAAAACTTTAACGAAAATAAAAACTAATGGTACTTTTGAAGAGAGGGAGTTGAGGAAAAGTCAAAAACGGTGTTACCTTTCAAAAATGAGTTGAAATGGAGGAGCTTTGTGATGGAATAGTGCTTGGGTGAAGAGAGTTCTTCAACCCGTTAGTTTGATTTTGAAGAAGAAAGTGAATAGTGAAAAATTGGGTGTTTTGTTTTGTTTTAATTTAAAGGCCCAAAGACCATTTTGCCCTTAATGAAATAGGATATTCACAAGAGCATATAATTCATGGCTATTTGGGGTTTAACTTCAAAATATGGTCAACACAACTAATTAATTTGAAAACTGAACCCGGAACTTTATTTTAATTATAAAACCGAACCCAAATAATATTAAAATATTATTTTCACCCGACCCCTAATTCCGGGTGTTACACATAACCAAAGATAAAATAAAATAAAAGCTTTAAGCTTAGAGGTTACCCATTTTCTTCACTTGTGTACTAGAGTATTCTCATGTCTTTGCATTTCTTCACATTGCTCCAACACACCTACAAAAGACATTTACTTGATTTTTGGTATCCAAATTGCTTTGGATCCATTCATATTTGTCACAATGTCTTTAGTTCCCATAGGAACCCATATTTGTCTAATCCTATATGATTTTCTCTTCTTTATAGGACAAGTATGCAAGGAATAACCATGATAATGGCAATGTGAGCATTTTGTCATTATGTGACAGCATAAATTATTAAAAATGATTTCTTTTTCTTTTGTTAAGCTTTCAAGCTTAACTTTCAAATCAAGATTTTCTTTTTCTAAAACTCCATTACTTGTTTTTTGAAAACTCTAAATCATTTCTCAAACTTTCATTTTGGTTTTCAAAATCTAATTTTGTTTTCAAAAGAAAATCATTTTCAAATTCAAGTTTTGAAATCATTTTCTTAAATTCTGAATTCATGGTCTCAAATACCAAAAACAATTCATCGAAAGCATCTTGTAACTCGTCAAATGTATATGAAATTAATTCACTTGAGTTAGAAGATACATCGGGCTCATCGAGAGCCAAAACATCATCCACCTTAGGTGTTGAGAGGAGGTTTGCACAAGATAAAGCATCATCTTTCTTTTCTCCCTTCTTGTTTCCATAAAGCTTCTCAAGTGTAACACCATTCGCCTAGATTAAGAGCAAAGAGCGTTATGACGCGCAGTGGAAAGATTCAGAATATAAATCATGTAAACAATTCAATTTTTTAGTGTTACTTATCAAAAAGTGGGCTAACAAAAATCTTTAAACATTCATATCATACATGTTACTAATATAATCATTCAAGCATACTTTTCAATTTAAATAAATAAGATTACATAATTAGAATCAAACACCTAACTATCATAACACGATGACATTTCCTGCTCCCCAATTAAGCAACAAACAAGCATATCGAACTTATTTGCAAACATGAATTATACATGCTCCCAAACCACTTTCCTTATTCTACTCTATTTGAACAAGCATGGAATCCTATTCGAACTAGCATATAAACATTCGTACCAAACATGGGCATTTACATTCCAATCCATTCGATTAAAGTATGTATACATACAAGAGAATTACATACCAATTCAAATTCTATAATTCATGCACTTGACACTCTTCATATGAGATCATTCGAACATTACACATGTATATAGGAAATATTTTGAACTTCATAATTATACATACAAGGCATAGCATTCAAAAGGAATTAACAAAACTATAACCATACTTATATACATATCAAAAGAGTCTTACATATTTCATGACATGCTTAGTGAACTATTACATACAAAACACTAAGCCATATATTTACAAGACAAAATAATCCTATTGTCAAAGAATCTATTTACATACTAGGTCCATACATAACCAACCACACTTAAGTTCATACACACTTCAAATTCATACGTAAAATCAACCAAATGCATGCAACTTGGATGACTAAACAAGACATTAAGCCACCAACCAGGAGTACTAGCATAATGAAACAAGGCATACTCTTCTTGTCTTGTGAAGGCTTCGAATCAAGATGGAGATAGCTTTTGAACGAGAGGTCTTGTTGGTTTGGGAAGAAGGAAACAAAAGAGTGATAAGTACTATAAGTACTTAGTGAAGTAGTTCCTATCATATTAACTATCCATTTATTTCATTAGGTGAATTATTTCTTTTAGACAAGTTTACCTAACTAGGCTTCAAACCAAATGAGTATTACCTAGCTAGTCTTAACCAATTTGCAATCATACGAACATATATATACACCACATATCAAGGGTCAAACAAATCATATAACATATTCATGTAACCAAGTTTCTAAAACCAATCTTATAGATCGATTAAGATCAACAATCACATAGTTCACATTCATGTAACATTCGAATTAGGGCCTTGACCCAAGCATCACTTATGCATATTAAACGTTACCAATTGATCATTGAATCTATGATCACATTCCCAAATGCACTCATTCATACATCATATTACACATTTTATTATACATGTGACAAGTTTTATTCATGAATTTTTAAGTGTTTTGCCTTGGTAGATTGGTGGAACTAGGTAATTGAGTCACAATGGGTACAAAGTACCAAATCAGAGGATGCTCGCAGCATCAAATCGGAGGATACATAATGTATCAAAATGTCAATAGAGAATGTACAAGGTATCAAGTTCACTAGGTGCTATTGATACCAAAACAGAGGGTACACAGGGTACTAAATCAGAGGAGCTCTAGACTCTAAGGCATGCCGTGCTACCTAAGACCAACTACTCAACGAAGGGCTTTAATTGTCTTTTAGATTAAAAAACCATCAGACATGTATTTAATAATCAACATTGCAAGTTACTTAGCACATTACAAGTTATTAGCATATAATACCTAACTCCTAATCATGGTCTCATAGTTTCCAGCATATAAGCATCAAGTAGACATACTTAAGCATCATATATCACCCAAAATCAGTAGCATATCAATCATATCATGCTCATAAACATCATCCATATATTCATCAAAGCAAATCAAACCATGTTATATGTCAAACCAAGGTAACAACTAACAATGTAGATCATATTATCATCTTCCCTTTTTAACCCTTCTTCCCTTAAGACAATTACCAAGTTTAGATTAGGTTCATTTCATGCTTTCATTTAGAATAATAAATTAAACATAAATATTGGTTAAGACACTAGTCTTAACCCTAAGTTAACTACACTCACTATAGTCCAAGCTTTCTACTAGTCTTGCTCCTTGATGACTATTCCTTTGTTATTTCTATTTGGATGGCAAGCCCTTGCTTCTTCCAAATTCTCCTCAATTACTTGGTCTAGAAATTCATGTAAGAACACATAGAAAGCATATTAACATCCAATTCAAACATATAAGTTCAATCAAAATAAGGACAACTCAAAACACTCAAAACTATTTTCCAATTCTGACAGCTTGCACTCTTGTTACTAATCTGGTCATATCTCCCAATCCGTACGTCGGAATTTTGATTACCTTATATCGTTTTAAATATAACAAAATTGTCTTTGAAACCATATTGGGATAGCATTTTAATTCTTATCCAATTAGTATAGATTAATGTATAAGACACTACATCTATACTGCCTGGACAGTTTGCACTACTTATAAGTTTTCATCTCCATATTTCACTACACAACTTAGAATCCTATTTCGTTTGTTTTTTATTAAATTAGACATTTCAAGGTACCTTCTATTAAAATTTCAGCTTAAATTTAGATTATTAGAATTTATACTGATTTTTGAAAGACACTATCCAGAACAAAGCTTCTATGCAGATTCATTAGAATTTGCTTCTAATTATTCAATTATACTAATTTGTTACTTATTTTCATTTTAGGACTTAACAAACATTTTCAACCTATTTTTCCCTTGTTCATTCAAGTTCTTTAGGGTCCCTAAACAGAACAATATAGTCCCTTAGTTAACTAACTTTCCAAGTTAGTCTCAAGCTCATCTAATAAGCACTTTAATCATTTTAAACACTCAATTTAATCTACTTATCAGCCAATCTAGTTACACTTCATTTATATATTAAGTCCCCTGTTTTAGACATTATTTCTAGTATTCCATTCTTTTCCAATTTACTGCCAGAATTTCTAATTTTCACAAAACAATCTCGATTTACACACTAGACATTCTAAGTGACCAGTTTTGATTCCAATGAATTTTCCAACAATCCTAACAACATTTTCGATCATTCAAGACCTCAATCGAACATTAAACATCATTTTAAACAGTTTCTTCCTACATCAATTTTTCCAGAATTGCCAAATTTTCAAGTTAAATTAGAATTTACACATGAATATCGAAAACATGTCAATTAGGTCACTACTTCATTTCGGCTACCTTACAAACCATGGTTCCAATGCAATTTTAGTAAGACTTTCAATATAACAACATATCTACATAATTTCCAGCAACCAAAAATGAACATAACATCGTTACAATCATGCAAAAATGAAAATCTAACCACACAATCAATTCGGCTTAAAGAGATGAGCTTACCGAGCTTCTTAAATTTGACTTCCTAGTTAAATTTCCCAACCATGCAAAGCTTCAAGCTCTCAACAATGACTTTTCTTTCTCTCAAATTCTCTTTATCTCTCCTTGTTTCTTAGTGTAGCCAGGTAGAGTGGTTGAAGGAGATGACTTAGTGTCATCATATTTGGACATGAAATTGTCCAAATTGTCCTTTTAATTAACTCACATAATTAAATTAGTGGAGGGCGGCCTAGGGAATATTTTTTTAGGCATGAAACTCCTCATTCTTTTATTTCATCCGATTTAGCTATCTAAATTGCCCTATTCAGCAATTGTAATTTTTCTCAATTAAGTCCCTAATTACCTTAATCGGTTTAGGATAGTGTTTAATTTAAATTGAGATTTGATCTAATAATTAAACTTCTACTAAGCTCAACTTTAGGTTATTACATCAAGTTTCTCCCAAATTTCTTTTGCACTTTTTCATGTGGAGACTTTCTTTAAAACATCTTCATTGAGGCCACAAATAAGAGTATGCATTGACTTTGCATTTAACTTGGCCTTCGTGTCATTTGCACTCTTTTGCTTCTTGTTCTTCTTAGAAGCTTCCAAGTAACCATATTTGATGATATCCCAAATCTCAAAATTAAAGATTTGATGAAATACTTAATGACATTGCTCCATTATAAGTATGCTTCTCCTTCGAAGAGCGGAGGATACGAGATAGAGCGACCTTCTTCAAATCTTGTCATTTTCTTGAACGGTGGACTTCGAGCAAATGATTTTTACTCGCGGATGTTAGTTCTTCTATGGAGACAAGGCTCTGATACCAATTGTTAGGCTTGTTGCATGCTCGAATCGATCTTCGAAAACCATTAAGTGGGTTGTATTTGGTCCTTGGATGAATTGGCTAAAAACCAAAAGAAAGGTAGACAATTTGCACAAGGATTTTAAAGTGGTTTGACTACCCAACTGAGTCTACGTCCACTACCTTATCACACAACTAAGGATTTCCCAATTCACTATGAATTATTCCCCTTTTCTAGGCTAAGGAGGTAACCCTTACAACCCTATCTTTTAATGACTAAGATAGAACCACTCTAGTTTTTCACTAAGGCTAAACTAGAACCTCTCCTTTTACAAGGGATTTGTTTGGTAAACTAAATACATCACAAGGTGGGTGTTTACACAATTTAAGCTCACAAGAAAGAGTGAAAGATTAACAATTTAAGCACTCTCTTAAATTAAGTACAAAAGAAATAAAGAAATGTGATTTAGACTCAAATTATCTTGATCATCTTGCTAGGATATGTTCTCTAACCATCTTCAAGTGTTTCAACCTTCATAATATAGTAAAGAATGAGTTTCTGGCCGTTGGTGACCATTGGGGATGATTTGGAGCCTTTGGGGATGATTTCCATGCATATTTTTCCAATCTGGTGTAGGGTGTATAGATACACGGGGTACCCGTATCGATACAGTTCCTTTGCGAAAGAGTCGTTCTGCATTCCTCACTTGATGAGAATTGATATGCTTCTAAGCGTATCGGTACGGCCCGCACTTTAAAAATTCGTTGGGAGATATTCGTTGGGGTACGTGGAAATAGCTGTTGTAATTAAAACAAAGGGTATCGATACGCTTCATAGAGTATCGATTCAGACAAGTCGTATCAGTACGGGTTTTGGCTACTAGAATTTTCCTGTAGCTGAAACCCTAAAGCGTATCGATACGGTGTATACCGTATCAGTACGGTGGCTTGAAAAACAAAGGTTAGGGTAATTTAAAGATATTTTAAATCATTCCAAAGCCTTGTATACTTCATCAAACATATTTTCAAGTTGTTTGGACTTATTAACATTTTGAAACCTTTTCAATTTAGTCCAAAACAATTTTTTGATTATTATATCAAAACAAATATCCTAACAAGTTAAGCTGGGGAGGTAGTTGAAGCCGATAAACAAAAGGTCTGACTCTCTTTATAACGTGCTATGGTCCAATAAACTTGGGACTCAACTTATCCTTACATCCATATCTCATAACTTTCTTCCACATAGATACCTTCAGAAAAACTTGATCACCGACATCAAACTCAATATCCTTCCTCCTCAGATCAACATAAGACTTTTATCTATCAAAAAGCCTCTTTCAGGCGGTCACGGATCAATCTAACAGTCTCCACAGTCTCTCGGACTAACTTAGGACTCAGAGTCTTCCTATCATATGACTCAGTCCAGCAGATAGGAATATGACATTTATGACCATACAGAGCCTCAGACGGATACTAGCATTGTAACTGTTATCATATGGAAACTTGACCCAGGGAAAGAAATCCTCCCAACTGCCGCGGAAGTCGATCACACATCCCTGCAACATATCCTCCAAAATCTAAATCACCCTCTCTGACTGACCATCATTCTGCAGATGAAATGATATACTGAAATTCAAACGGGTACCCAAGGCCTCATGTAACACCCCCTTCCCGGTCTGATCGAGAATCGGGTCGAAAGGTGAAACCGATGATCAATATAGAAACCAGTGCAATAAAATTTCGTTTTATTATTAACAATTTCAATCCATAACATACAATAAATCATTCTCATCAAATAATTCAGTCCAATTTACCCATACAAGCAATGGTTAGTCATTCATGGGCTAAATTGCATCTATTATAAGTTTTAGGGACCAATTTGTAATTTTGACCAACTAGGGGTCCTTCAATGCAATTGATCTTATCATTCTAAAAGTCATTAGTTTAATGTCTTGACTAAAAAATTCCATTCAATTTGGAGATCATTAACTCATTCAATGCAATTTCTTCAACAACAATGTTAGCGATGAAATTTAAATCATTGAATAATGATCCAAAAAGGCCTTTCGCCTAACCCGAGACTCTGACTACACTCACCTTATCAACCTGGAGCTTTCAAGGCTCTCGGATAGCAATCCCCTTGTTCATAGCTTGAGATGGAGACGGTGAAACCTCTTTCTCCACTTCTTGAGCTAGAAAGTCAATAGAAAACTATTAGGATCGATATTTCGATATCAAAATCAATACAACGATATCAAAATCGATATCCGACTTCAATATAAACACTAACGATGGAATATACATGGATGGTCAAAACCCTAGCTTAATATTAAACTCAAAATATCCATGGAATTCAATAACCGGTTGAGGATTATAGCTTACCCGATCGATAATAATGATTCGATATCGATAAAATGAAGAAAAGGTGAAGTTCAAAACTTCCTCCAATGGAGGTGCTTGCTTCAAGGAAGAAGATGAAGATGTTTGCTTAGGGGTTCTCGGGTAAGCTTCACTCCTTTTTATTTATTTTGTTTTACAACATATATTTTAGGCTATTTAGCTTTCCTTCACTTGAAGGAAAGCTCTTAGACAAATCCACATAGGTAACTTTTAATTGGGGAGGGGCTAATCGCAAGATTAGGCCCTCAACTCCCACCTTACTATGGTTTTGCTCCCCAACTTGCATTTCCTTCAATTTAGTCACTATATAGGTTCAATATTATTTAATAGAGTCCGATAATGATATTTTTAGCTCAATTAGGGTTCGATGTCAATAATTTACTAGTCTGTAAAATATTTAGACTTTATCAATGTAGAATTTTCCTATCACCAAATCTAAATTCTGGCTAGACCGGATTTCGGGGTGTTACAACTCTCCCCCTATAGAAAAATTCATCCTCGAATTTTACCTAAACCGAAGAGATGCGGATATTGTTATTTCATGGTCTCTTTAGGTTCCCAAGTGTCTTCCTCAACGGTGTGGCTCCTCCAGAGCACTTTAACCAAAGATATAGTTTTGTTGCGAAGTCTCTTGACTTCTCTAACAAGAATTTGAACCGGTTCCTCCTCGTAGGATAGATTTGGTTGAAGTTCTACAGATTCAAGTTCCACAATGTGTGAAGGATCAGAATGATACTTCCGGAGCATTGATACATGGAAAACATCGTGGATTTTACTCAATTCTGAGGGTAGCAATAGCCGATATGCCACTAGGCCAACTCTTTCAATGATTTCAAAGGGTCCAATGAATCGGGGACTCAATTTTCCCTTTTTGCCAAATCTTAAGACTTTCTCCAACGGTGACACTTTGAGGAAGGCTTTCTCACCAACTTCGTACTTAATGTCTCTTCTTTTGAGATCAGAGTAAGCCTTTTGTCGATCAAAGGTTGCCTTTAAACGATCATGAATTATAGCGACTCGCTCTTCGGTTTCTCGAAGCAATGCAGGGCCTAACATCTTGCCCTCACCAAGCTCCGACCAACACAATGGAGCCTTACACCGTCTACCATACAATGCTTCTTACAGGGCCATTTGAATGGATGTTTGGTAGGTGTTGTTGTAAGCAAACTCAACTAGAGGTAGATATTTTTCCCAATTTCCACCAAAGTCGATAACGCATGCCCGAAGCATGTCTTCCAAAATCTGTATAGAAAGGTTCAATGACAATGCAAACTTCTAAAATTTTCAATGGACAGGTTTTTTGATGATTTACTTGGATTACCCTTTCTGACTGGCCATCAGATTGAGGGTGAAAGGTTGTGCTAAGATTAACTCTGGTGCATAGAGCTCACTGTAAGGTCCTCCAAAATTGAGATGCAAATTGAGGATCTCGATCGGAGATGATAAACTTAGGTACTCCGTGAAGTCAGATTACTTCCTTGATATACAAGTCAGCTAATTTAGGGAAACCATAGTCCATTTTAACCGGTATAAAATGAGCTGACTTCGTGAAACGGTCTACAATGACCCATATAGCATCGTGCTTTGCAAAAGATAACGGTAGACCACTAACAAAATCCATAGTTATCTTTTCCCATTTCCATTTTGGTGGATCGATAGGCTGCAATAGTCCAGTAGAAGCACAATGTTATGTCTTAACACGTTGGCACGTGAGGCACTTGGAAATGAAATCAACTATGGCATGCTTCATGCCCGGCCACCAATAGAGTTCACGTAGGTCTTTATATATCTTCACTGACCCAGGGTGAACGGAAAAAGAACTCGAATGAGCTTCTGAAAGGATATCGGTGCGAAGGGATTCATCATTAGGTACACAAACTCGATCATGAAAACATAAGAGTCCTTCAGAGTTTATTCCAAAGTTAGGGTTATACGATAGCTTAGAGACAATGGTTTGAAGCTCAGGATCTTGCTCTTGCAATTCCTTGATCCGTGAAACGATGGTAGACTGAACTTGGAGTTCAGCTACAAGACAATGATGCTTCCGAAGTCGGAAGTGAGTGTTAATTGATCGAGGGGCTACAATATAGCAATATTACGATGAGTTAATATACTACACAACACACATTACTCCAAAATTTTGTAGTCAATTCTTACCAGGAGAAGGTTTGTGGTTGAGTGCATCAGCTACAACGTTGGCCTTGCCCGGATGGTAATCGATGACCAAATCGTAATCTTTAAGGAGTTCCATCCACCTCCATTGCCGAAGGTTCAACTCCTTTTGAGTCAATAAATATTTAAGGCTTTTATGGTCCGTGAAAGATAGCATTTCTCTCCGTAGAGATAATGTCTCCAGATTTTCAATGCGAAAACAACTGTAGCCAATTCAAGGTCGTGGATGGGATAATTCATCACGTGTGGCTTAAGTTGTTTCGAAGCATAGGCAATAACCTTGCCTTCTTGCATCAATACACATCCTAACCCGAGATGCGATGCATCACTATAAACTGTGTAGTCCTTTCCAGACTCGGATTGGGTTAGGACGGGTGCATGAGTTAACACTTGTTTTAAGTTATCAAAACTTCGTTGTTGAACCTCAATCCAAACAAAAGGAGCTTCTTTCCTTAATAATTTGGTCAAAGGAGCAGTTATTATAGAAAATCCTTTTACGAACCTACAGTAATAGCCAGCAAGCCCAATGAAGCTTCTAACTACACCAACGTTCTTCGGTGGATGTCATTCTACAATGGCTTGGATTTTCTTCGGGTCTACTTGAATACTCGAAGCTGACACGATGTGCCCCAGAAAGGCAACTTCAGGGAGCCAGAACTCACACTTAGAGAACTTCGCGTACAACTACTTCTCTATTATGGTCTGAAGCACAATACGAAGATGATCTCGGTATCCCGCTTCATTCCTGGAGTAGATCAATATGTCATCTATAAACACCACTACGAACTTGTCAAGATAGGGCTGAAAGACCCAATTCATCAAATCCATAAAAGCGGTCGGTGCATTGGTTAGTCTTTGGCACATCACACTCCTTAACTCTCATTTGATAGCAGCCCGACCTTAAGTCGGTCTTTGAAAACATAGAGGCATATTTTAGATGATCGAACAGGTCGTCTATTCTAGGCAATGGATATTTTTTCTTGATGGTTACTTTATTCAACTGTTTGTAGTGGATGCACAATCGCATAGAACCATCCTTCTTCTTAACAAAGAGAATCGGAGCTCCCCAAGGTTAAGAGCTTGGTTGAATGAAACCTTTGCTCGATAGGTCTTGGATTTACGTCTTTAATTCTTTCAACTCCACAGCTGCCATGCGATACGGTGCAATGGAAACGAGAGCAATCCCAGGTTACACCTCGATACCAAATTCCATTTTACAGGTTGGGGGTAATCTCGGAAGTTCATTGGGGAAGACATCAGGAAATTCACATATAGTGTCAATGTCTTGCAGTTTTGGTTTGCCTTTGGTCTCCAATGTTAGAGCATACAATGATGGATTCCTCGCATTCATCAATACAACACTTTCTTTGCCCAAACCCTGAAGGTACAATTTTCTTTTACAACAATCTACCCATTCTTGGTGCTCACTAAGCCAATCTAAGCCTAGGATGACATCAAATTCATGGATTGGTAGAGCGCCAACAAATTGGCCGGAAAAGGAATCCCTTGGATCATTAAAGGACAGTTCATGCACACAACCCTTACGGTGACTTAATCTCCTAAGGGATTAGTTACAGAAATTTTTGATGATATTTGTTGAGTGTGTAAAAGTTCTATTATTTACACCCTTTTTAACCCATATTTCTGCTGCATTCAAGCATCATTGCATTGCATTTAGGTTAGTTTTCAATAAAACATCACAATTATATAAAAGGCACGGATTCTACTGACAGATGGCTATTTTTGCAGGTATCTGCCATAGTAGATGTTAAAGGCAGGCGCAGGGCAGATAAGCAGGAAAGCTGAACTGGACAAGCAGCCGAAGAAGACGAACCTGTCATGAACCTGTCGTGACAGCATGGTGACAGCAGACTTATGAAGAGAAAAAGCAAAGTGGACCTCGATAGATAGAGAAAAATCTGCTCATCTGTCTTGTGAAAGCCACATATTTTTCCAAGCCCCGGATCAAAAGATATGTCAAGCCAAAGCCCAAGGAGAGGAAATTCCTAAAAGCAAGGATGCGGCTGGAAAGTAGGAATCTTTAGAGGTTTAGTCTTTATTAGAATCTTACTTTTAATTAAAGTTGTAATCCTTGTTACCTTAGATAACTTGAGCCCAAAGCTTATATAAGGGCATAAATTTAACCTAGGGCAGAACCGATTACCCCATAACCGAAACCAAAAACCCCTGTCGTTTACCTGTCACCGACATGTTCTAAATTCCCCCTAGGGCTACGGGTTGTTTTGTAAAGTAGTTGCAAGGGTTGCTTTGTTTTAGGATTTTTCAAGTTCAATAAAATAAACTTCAAGTTCTTTTATCTTGGTTTTAATATCTTACAAGAGCATCGGGAGAGCATTGTGAGGTTATCCATTTACTTAGCATCGGGAGAGTTAAGTATACGAAAGAGATAAGAGCGCGTTCTCTAGTTTATAGTTGAACCATCTCGTGCCTAGGGATAGGGCGAGGTTAAGTGGCTAAAGAAGAATTCATACACATCGGTGTTCATCCTTCGATTCACGCCGGGAGGTATCATCAAAGACGTGATCATCGACAGACTTGTGCCTAGGGATAGGGCAAGGCAGATTTGGGATTCTTGCCAAGCTTGAAGTACGGAGTTAGTGTTCGCTGCCGCAACAGCTAACGGACAGCCGCCGCGACAGGTGCTGTCGGCGACGGGCGCGACGACAGAACTGGAGTTCCTAAGCAATTCAATACCTGCACTACTGAGCAATTCAATACCAGCCCATTCTCTCTATCTTGATAACTCAATTCTTTTATTTGCGTTTTTACTTTATTATTCTCGTAACAACTCTCAAATATTTCTCTTTACTTCGTGCAGTGAATTTAGGTGAAGTCATTAGCCCAATCCCTGTGGAGACGATATCCGATACTTCGTATCACTTTACTACTTGCGTCGTGTACACTTGCACTACAATTGCGATAGACTCTTTTACACGCAACAAGTTTTTGGCGCCGTTTCCGGGGATTGGCAACATAACTACATCTTTCTTTTATTGCACTTTTTGCTTTTATTTTTATTTTTATTTTTCTTTAATTTTTCTTTTGTGCTTTCAACTCTCGCTTTTCACGAGGTTATCTTGTTTATGCGCAGATCCAAAAGAAGTGAAGATCCTGAGTATAAGTTAGATCCGGAGATCGAACGTTCCTTCAATCTCAAGAAACAGATTCACCACCTCTTAGACCGAAACGAATACCTCGAGGAACAGCTAGAGCAGATGGCACGTAACCAGCTTGTTGGTGGCGGTGTACCGCCTGTCGATGACCCGCCCGCGGCAGATGGACGACGGTCATGTCGTGACTACATGTTGAACGATCATGTAGAACTGGAGACCACGCTGCCGGATATTGACGTTGACAACTTCGAACTTAAACCTGTCATGTTTAGTATGATCAACAACGCCGGGAAGTTCAGTGGTTCTACGACAGAAGATGTCAGGGAGCATCTCAAAACATTCTAGGAGATCTGTGGTTCGTTTAGACTGCCAGGAGTTAGTCCGGAGATACTGAGGCTTCGGTTATTTCCCCATTCATTGAGGGACAGAGCTAAAACTTGGTGGAATAAACTTACACCGGGTTCTATTATGACTTGGGCAGATTTAACTCGTGAATTTTTGTCTCGTTTTAATCCTTCACATTTAGCTGAGCGATTACGTAACGAAATTGCTACTTTTCAACAGGAAGATGACGAGCCGATGCACGAGGCTTGGGACAGATTTACTACTCTTCTACGGAACTGCCCAATGCATGGATTCCCCGTCTGGAATCAGGTAACTAAGTTCTATAATGCTGCTAACTTACAAACTCGCATTCGAATTGATTCTGCAGCAAATGGACTATTATTGGATAAAGATCCGGACGAGGCCCTGCAAGTTTTGAAACATCTAGCTAAGAATGAGGAGCAGTTTCCAACCGCTAGAAGAGGAGGTAAACGGGTACTTGCTGTCAAGGACTATGAGGCCGACAGCACTATGAAATCGCAGGTAGCATTCCTTACTAAAGCAATAAAAAAGTTACTGAATGATGATGAATTACAAGGATTTGTTGTCGAGGAAGTTTGTGCTACTTGTGAGGGAAATCATAGTAGGGATGATTGCCCAATAAATATAGAAGAGGGAAAATATGTTGGAAATTACAAGCCGAACTACAATTCCAACAACTATAATCCCAATTGGAGGAAGGATCCCAAATTCTCCTGGAGTAACCCCAACAACACCCTGAATCCACAAGCGCATAATCAGAATCAGGGGGGTCCTAGATTGTTGACGCGACAGCATCTGCCGCAGAACCTGCCGCCTCAGCAGCAACAGCAGCCACCACCTGCCACGAGTAGTATATTGGAGCAGACTCTGGCCACCTTTATGTCTCAGACTGGTACGTATATGGAGAATATTAATCAGTCTGTCAAGAAGACGGAAACCTTTATGGATGAAACCAAGATGAGAATGACAAATCATGAGGCTACCTTGAAATCTCTAGAGACACAAATGGGTCAGGTGTCGCAGCATATTAAGCCAAGGCAGAATGGAGGATTCCCTAGCAATACTGAAAATGCTAGACCGCCCCCACATGAGCAATGTAAGGCGATTACTACTAGGAGTGGGAAAAAGTTACCAGGGCCGGAAAAAGAAGCTGAAACAGAAAAGGAACCTGCCTTGGATAAACCTGCCGAGGAAGCTGCCCCGACAGGTGATAAACAGACTGCTGCCGATGAGCCTGTCACGACAGCAGAAGCGACAGAGGAGAAAAAAGATGAGTATCGTCCTCAGATTCGCATGCAGTGGGAAGGATGCATTGCTGATTATCGTCCTCCATCACCTTTTCCGCAACGAATACAGCAAGCTAAGCATCAATCTCAACTTAAAAAGATTTATGATATTTTTAAATAGGTTCATATTAATATTCCGTTGTTAGATGATGTTAGGGAGATGCCCGGTTATGCTAAATTTCTCAAGGATGTTATGTCAAAAAAATCAAAACTTGGGGAATTTGAAACGGTAAAGATGACAGAAGGTTGCATGAGTATTCTTCATAGGCAGCCACCCCAGAAAAAGAAGGATCCGGGGAGCTTCATCATACCTTGCGTAATCGGCGACAGATTTGTGGGTAAGGCATTATGTGATCTTGGTGCTAGTGTTAATCTAATGCCCAAATCTATTTTTCAGAAACTAGGTATTGGCAAGGCGCGGCCCACGACAGTTACCCTACAGCTAGCCGACCGCTCTTACGTTCACCCCGAGGGAAAAATTGAAGATATTTTGGGTAAGAGTGGATAAGCTTATATTTCCTGCTGACTTTCTTATTTTAGATTGTGAGGCAGATGAGAACGCACCAGTCATCCTCGGGCGACCCTTCTTAGCCACGGGAAGATCATTGATTGATGTGGAAAAAGGAGAACTCACCATGCGCGTGAACGATCAAGAAATTAAGTTGAATGTTCTCCAAGCAATGAAACATGCTGACGTGGACGAGGAGTGTAAGGCCATCATTGAGGTGACCTTTGATCAACCCTGCATCAGGTCGGGCTGCCGTGATATAGAATTTGGTCACTGCTGCGACAGCCACTTACAGGCCTGTCATGACAGCAACGACGACAGCACCGACGATAGCGACTCCTCTGAATCCGATACATCTGATACTGAAGGTCATGAGGAGGTAGACTGGTTAGATCATCGTCCAGGTAAGTTATTCGAACCCTTGAATTACACTTCGGATAACCATTTAATCCAAAAGCCATCTACTGTTGAACCACCTGTCTTAGAACTTAAGCCCCTGCCAGGGCAGCTTAAATATGCTTATCTTGGTTGTGATGACACACTGCCCGTAATCATCTCTACTAAGCTGCCGCAGGAACAGGAACGACAGCTGATCGACATGTTAAGGCAACACAAGAGGGCGATTGGATGGACGATAGCAGACATTCAAGGCATTAGTCCGGCATTATGCATGCACAAAATCCTCCTTGAGGAAGATCATAAGCCGACTATAGATGCCCAAAGGCGGTTAAACCATGCGATGAAGGAGGTAGTGCGTAAGGAGATCATTAAATGGTTAGATGCTGGCATTATTTACGCCATCTCCGACAGCAAATGGGTAAGCCCGGTGCAATGTGTTCCCAAGAAAGGAGGAATGACCGTGGTGACCAACGAGAAAAATGAGTTAATCCCAACCAGGACTGTGACCGGTTGGAGGGTTTGTATGGACTATCGGAAGCTTAATAAAGCTACCCGAAAAGACCACTTTCCTTTACCCTTTATTGATCAAATGCTTGATAGATTAGCAGGTAAACCTTACTATTGTTTTCTTGATGGTTACTCAGGTTATAACCAAATTGCTATTGCACCAGAGGATCAAGAGAAAACGACTTTCACATGCCCCTACGGTACATACGCATTTAGGAGGATGTCGTTTGGACTCTGTAATGCACCTGCCACCTTCCAAAGGTGCATGATGGCCATATTCTCCGACATGGTAGAGGACTTCCTTGAGATTTTCATGGATGATTTTTCCGTCTTTGGAGACGGTTTTGAGAGCTGCCTCGGCAATCTTCAAAAGGTACTTGAAAGATGTGAAAAAGCTAATCTTGTTTTAAATTGGGAAAAATGTCATTTTATGGTGGATGAGGGGATAGTCCTTGGCCATAAGATTAGCTGTCGTGGGATAGAAGTCGACAGGGCTAAGATTGAAGTCATTGAGAAGCTGCAGCCACCAACTACAGTCAAGGGCATTAGGAGTTTTTTAGGGCACACTGGTTTTTATAGGAGATTTATCGCAAATTTCTCAAAAATCACGAAGCCCCTATGTCATCTCTTAGAGCAGAACCGACCCTTTGACTTTAATGAAGAATGTACTGAAGCATTCAAGGTTCTGAAGGAAAAGCTAGTGATAGCCCCCATAGTACAGCCACCAGACTGGACACAACCATTTGAGATCATGTGTGATGCCAGTGATTATGCTGTCGGGGCAGCACTTGGGCAGCGCAAGGACAAGCTGTTTCACGTCATATACTATGCCAGCAAAACATTGAATGATGCCCAAGTGAACTATACCACCACAGAAAAAGAGCTGTTAGTTGCGGTGTTCTCCATCGACAAGTTTCGTTCTTACATACTTGGGACGAAAGTAATAGTGCACACCGACCATTCTACCCTTAAGTACTTGTTCGCAAAGAAGGATGCCAAGCCTAGATTGATACGATGGATCTTGCTATTACAAGAGTTCGACCTTGAGATCAAAGACAAAAAGGGGACAGAAAATCAGGTGGCAGATCACTTGTCGAGGTTGGAGAAGGGACAGAGTCTACCGTTCGATGAGACACACATACTGGAGACCTTCCCAGATGAGCAGCTCTTTGCTACCGCAATCGCTGTCGCGACAGCCATGGCGGCAGGTAAGTCTTCTAACCTTCCCTGGTATGCTGATTTCGTTAATTTTATAGTTAGCAGAATACTACCTTCTGATCTTAATTATCAAGCCAAGAAGAGGTTTCAAAATGATGTCAAACATTATTATTGGGACGAACCTCTTCTTTTCAAAATGTGCGCAGATCAGGTTATAAGGAGGTGTGTACCACAAGAAGAGCAAGAAGACATTCTCCATCACTGTCATGCTTCACAATATGGAGGACACTTAGGAGGAAACAAAACTGCTGCCAAGGTGCTGCAGTTAGGGTTCTACTGGCCGACACTATATAAAGATGCACAGGACTTTTACAAGAACTGTGACAGGTGCCAGCGGACAGGTAACATCTCGAGGAGAAACGAGATGCCACTGCAGAATATCCTAGAAGTCGAGATCTTCGATGTTTGGGGGATCGATTTTATGGGACCTTTTCCATCTTCGTGTGGAAATCTTTACATTCTCCTAGCAGTGGATTATGTCTCCAAGTGGGTAGAAGCAATCGCAACTCAAAAGAATGATGCCAAAACGGTCCAAAAGTTTTTGCACAAAAACATCTTTTCTAGATTTGGCATCCCTAAGGCGATTATCAGTGATGAAGGGAGACATTTCGATAATAGGGTAATTGCTGCCGCCTTGAAGAAATATGGTGTCAAGCACAGGATCGCGACAGCATACCACCCACAGACCAATGGACAGGCTGAGATATCCAATAGGGAAGTGAAGAACATTCTTGAAAAGATGGTCAAACCAACTAGGAAAGATTGGTCTTTACTTCTGAATGATGCATTATGGGCATACAGAACAGCTTTCAAGACTCCATTGGGCATGTCTCCATACCGTTTGATTTATGGGAAAACATGTCACCTGCCTGTCGAGATAGAGCACAAGGCATATTGGGCAATCAAGGCAGTAAATATGGACTTGGACAAGGCAGGCCAGAAAAGGTTGTTAGATTTGAATGAGATCGATGAAATACGGACAATGGCCTACGACAATGCAAGAATATACAAGGAGAAAACAAAGAAGTGGCATGACAAGAAGTTGCTGCCACGACAGTTCTGCCCAGGGCAGCTTGTGTTGTTGTTTAATTCTAGGTTGAAACTCTTCCCAGGGAAACTCAAATCTAGATGGTCTGGCCCGTTCCAAGTGGTTCAAGTTTTTCCCCATGGTGCCATTACAATTCAATCATTAAGAGACGGGCACCAATTCAAAGTCAATGGACAACGCCTCAAGCATTATCAGGGGACTGAAGCCCCAGGAATACAGGAAGTGGTTACTTTAGGAGATGCCCCACAAGGCATCCCTAATTTAACCTAATTTTTATTTTTTATTTATTTTATTATTTATTATTATTTATTAGGAAATTAGGTTTATCTTATTCGAATAATGTTTTGTTTTTCTAATTTCAGTTTTTAGGAAATAAAGGAGTCAAGAAGAAAAGGAGAAGTGACCCAAGCCCACCACCCATCCATCAGCCCAATAAAGCCCATTTATGGAAACTTGTCGTTTCGGCTGCCGCCGCAGACGGATATGACAGGCTGTCAACAGACTGACACGGCAGATGCAGAAGCGTGCGGCAGACGCGTAGCAGACGCATAAATGCGTGTCAGACGCGTCAGACACGCTACATTCAATCTGCCGCCCCGTTATTCTCACCTGCCGTTGCGGCATTAAATGGGCAGCTACCCGACCGCTATATAAACCCCTTCCCATTTTCATTTTTCATCACTTCTGATTTTTCTCTCTTGTTGTTCTCCTCTAGTTTTATTTGTTTTCTCTCTTTCACAGCCCTTGCAACCAAAATGTCGTCGAGACAAACCCGTCAGAACGCTGCTGCCGCTTCTTCTTCAGCAGCAGCATCACCATTCGCCAAAAAGGAGCTATGGGAGGAGCGTGGCTTTATATACAACAGAGATGCCCCTCATATGGGACTGCGGCCGTTCATTGTGAAGGCCATAACGGCATAGCTATGGGAGGACTTTGCCGAGCAGCCGGCAGAGTTAAATGATACTTTGGTCCGAGAATTTTACGAGGCCATCGACAGCAAAACAGCGACATCTGTCACTGTCCGAGGAGTGGAAGTGCCCCTTACCGCCAACAGCATCAACCATATGTTCGGCCTCTTCTTTGGCCCCAATGATGATGCTCACCAACAATTTCTGGACACCCTCGACGCTGCTGCCTATGATGCCATCATGGTGGAGCTGACAGAAGCTGGTACGACATGGACTACCAGCAAGAAAAACCCCCACTCAGTCAATAGGGGGCAGCTTCTCCCCGAAGCAAAACTGTGGAACGCTTTCATCAAAAAGCGTATCCTGCCCTCGTCCCACCATACGACAGTCAACCGACAGCGCTTGGCCCTCATTCACTCTATTATGCATGACAGGCTCATCAATGTGGGCAGGTACATGAGGGACAGCATCATCGATTGTGCCTTCCGCTCAGACTCACGACTCTGCCTGCCGTTCACCATCACCGCCCTCTGTCGCTGTGCTGCCGTACCAGAGGAACCCTCCGACAAAATCAAGACGGGCAGTGGCTGGACTGACAACAACATCTCCAGCCTCATGGAGGTCATAGTCATATCACCCATCAACGCCTTCGACCCAAATGCTCCTCCTGCTGACTCCGATGATGAACCTGCCCAGCCTCCCCCACAGCGCAGACGCCGTCATCAGCAGCAGTGAAGGCAGCGACTAAAATTTAAGTTTTTACCTCTTATTGCTGCCTGCCTTTATATTTTGTGATGTACTTTTTCTTTCTTTTATTTTTCATGTCATTTTGCATTGAGGGCAATGCAACCCTCGAGTTTGGGGGTAGCAACCCTCCATCATTAATGGAGTCTTAAGTACATCTTTTTATTAATTGTTGTGTCTTATTTTTTATCTATTTTTCTTTAAAAAAAAATCAGAAAATCAGAAAATTTAAACTGTTGGCTTAAAACTGTGAAAGTAACTTACCTGTCATGACGGCTCTGTCGTGGCAGCATCTTTAGGACAGGTTAAGGAAAAGTTTAGAGCCTTTCTATAGTTCTGAAAACTTAAACACTTTTGTGACTGTTATATTGCTTAGATTTCTTTTAGCCAAACTAGAGTAGGATGCTTAGAACTTGAATAGCCCCTAGAGGTGCCTAACACTGGCTCTAGGAAAGAAGTTTAGCAAAAGAAAATCAAAAACCTAGAGGTGCCCGAAACCGGCTCTAGGAAGCTAACTAGAGGTGCCCGAAACTGGCTCTAGAAAAACTTAGCTTAAAAATAGAAGAATAAGAAGCATGAAAATGTGCCTTCTAAAAGAAAGTAAACTTTGGCATAAAAATTCGAGTTAAGGAGTTGAATATTCTAGTGAAACTAAGAGAGTCTTAGCATATAACTGTTCACAAGCATGCACACACTGCACGAGAGCTATAGGGAGATTCCGGACAGATCCTAACCTTTCCGACAGGTTGCTGCCGCCGCAGAGAATGAGCGACAGGTAAGGGACAGTTCACTGTTTGAAGGCCAACACAAAAATTTTCAGTTTTCTTTTAAGTCTTCAGTGCTTGAGGGCAAGCAAAAACTTGAGTTTGGGGGTGTGTTGAGTGTGTAAAAGTTCTATTATTTACACCCTTTTTAACCCATATTTCTGCTGCATTCAAGCATCATTGCATTGCATTTAGGTTAGTTTTCAATAAAACATCACAATTATATAAAAGGCACGGATTCTACTAAAAGATGGCTATTTTTGCAGGTATCTGCCATAGTAGATGTTGAAGGCAGGCGCAGGGCAGATAAGCAGGAAAGCTGAACTGGACAAGCAGCCGAAGAAGACGAACCTGTCATGGACCTGTCGTGACAGCATGGTGACAGCAGACTTATGAAGAGAAAAAGCAAAGTGGACCTCGATAGATAGAGAAAAATCTGCTCATCTGTCGTGTGAAAGCCACATATTTTTCCAAGCCCAAGATCAAAAGATATGTCAAGCCAAAGCCCAAGGAGAGGAAATTCCTAAAAGCAAGGATGCGGCTGGAAAGTAGGAATCTTTAGAGATTTAGTCTTTATTAGAATCTTACTTTTAATTAAAGTTGTAATCCTTGTTACCTTAGATAACTTGAGCCCAAAGCTTATATAAGGGCATAAATTTAACCTAGGGCAGAACCGATTACCCCATAACCGAAACCAAAAACCCCTGCCGTTTACCTGTCACCGACATGTTCTAAATTCCCCCTAGGGCTACCGGTTGTTTTGTAAAGTAGTTGCAAGGGTTGCTTTGTTTTAGGATTTTTCAAGTTCAATAAAATAAACTTCAAGTTCTTTTATCTTGGTTTTAATATCTTACAAGAGCATCGGGAGAGCATTGTGAGGTTATCCATTTACTTAGCATCGGGAGAGTTAAGTATACGAAAGAGATAAGAGCGCGTTCTCTAGTTTATAGTTGAACCATCTCGTGCCTAGGGATAGGGCGAGGTTAAGTGGCTAAAGAAGAATTCATACACATCGGTGTTCATCCTTCGATTCACGCCGGGAGGTATCATCAAAGACGTGATCATCGACAGACTTGTGCCTAGGGATAGGGCAAGGCAGATCTGGGATTCTTGCCAAGCTTGAAGTACGGAGTTAGTGTTCGCTGCCGCAACAGCTAACGGACAGCCGCCGCGACAGGTGCTGTCGGCGACGGGCGCGACGACAGAACTGGAGTTCCTAAGCAATTCAATACCTGCACTACTGAGCAATTCAATACCAGCCCATTCTCTCTATCTTGATAACTCAATTCTTTTATTTGCGTTTTTACTTTATTATTCTCGTAACAACTCTCAAATATTTCTCTTTACTTCGTGTAGTGAATTTAGGTGAAGTCATTAGCCCAATCCCTGTGGAGACGATATCCGATACTTCGTATCACTTTACTACTTGCGTCGTGTACACTTGCACTACAATTGCGATAGACTCTTTTACACGCAACAATATTGGTTCAGAAGACATGTTATACTTCTTAACTACAATGGTGCTTATAAAAGAATGAGTAGAACCAGGGTCAATCAATGCGTATAAAGGATGTGAATATAACTCAATGATACCTGCAATAACATCAAGTTCATCCTTTTCTTCCCTGCTCCTCACATGATACATTTGGGCAAAAGCTTTTGAATCTTGTTTATTAAAGGATTTCCCCAGTTCACTCGATCGTCCATATGTTCCTGTTGATCCTTGCTTCGATCCTTTACCCCGAATGGACTAAGTAGGAGAAGCAGTAGTGGTCGGTGTGATGACAGATTTGGTTGCATTCATAGGACAGTCACGAATAAAATGACCTTGCTTGCCACAGTAGTAACAAGCTCCAGTCTGCTTACGACATTGTCCCGTTGGATGCCTATTCTGACAGTAATTGTAGAAAGGGTGCTGGTTACCTCGATTCGAACCTCCAATGTTGTCAACGAATGTGGCTTTAGCAAAAGACTACGTCACAGACTGATATCTCCCCTTCTGTTTGGGGCCTTGATATCTCCCCTTCTTGTTCCACCTCGGAGGTCGAGAATCATCCTTGAACCTCTTCTCAGATTTCTTAGACCCACCAGCTCGTTGAGCACTCTAGGCAGCTTCAGTGACCTTGACTCGGTTCACCAAATCCTAGAAATTGGTGATACCAAGGGTCGTAAACATAGGTCGTAGCTCATCAGTAAGGCCAGCTATAAACATTTTGCACTTGTCTTCCTCTTTCTTTATAAATTCTGCCTCGAATCGGTAATATTTTTAGAAATCATGGATTTATTGCTTGATAGGTCGCCCACCCTGCCTCAGGTGAAGAAAGGTGTTTCGCCTTTCCGTAAGGTAATATTCACAAATGTATATATTTCAAAAATCTCGGAGAAAGAACTCCCAAGTAACCGATTCTTCAGGAGCTGTGAGAATAGTGGTTTCCCACCATGTAAGAGCTTCATCGGTTAATAACGTAATAGCACACTCCAACTTGTGTTTGTCCGAACACTACAACTGTTTGTTCAAGATACGCAACGTGTTATCCAGCCAGTATTCGGCAACATCAGGATTATCATCATCATGTCTGGTAAAGGAATAGGCTTGGAGCAAAGCCAACTTGTCCACAGGGGCACGGACATACTAAACAATAGTAGGGGTATGCTGAGCAGATGGTGTTGCTTGTATCGCAACCATGAACTCTTTGAACATATTAGTCAAAGTCTGATAACATTCAGCCTGAGCGGTAGGTGCGGCAGGCTCAGTACCCTGAACAGGAAGGTCATGTGGTTGCGGTAGGTTCTGAGGATTTCCTCCTCCAACCTCCTCGCCATGTGTCGAGGAGCCAGTAGCGAGCTCGTCTATATGAGCCTCGTTCATCTCAGACATATCTATATGAAAGATCGGATTAGTCACCAAGTCACAATATACGCAATTTAAAACTCCTAGGTGGAAAAGTAACACAATAGCAATGCAATAAACTTCAGTTTAGTCCTAGAATCGACTAAACTCTTGCTCTGACACCACAATTGTAACACCCCCTTCCCGGTCTGATCGAGAACTAGGTGGAAAGGTGAAACCGATTATCAATATAGAAACTAGTGCAATAAAATTTTGTTTTATTATTAACAATTTCAATCCATAACATACAATGAATCATTCTCATCAAATAATTATGTCCAATTATCCCATACAAGCAATGGTTAGTCATTCATGGGCTAAATTGCATCTATTACAAGTTTTAGAGACCAATTAGTAATTTCAACCAACTAAGGGTCCTTCAATGCAATTGATCTTATCATTCTAAAATTCATTACTTTAATGTCTTGACTACAAAATTCCATTCAATTTGGATATCATTAACTAATTCAATGCAATTTCTTCAACAACAATGTTAGCGATGATATTTAAATCATTGAATAATAATCCGAGAAGTCCTTTCGCCTAACCCAAGACTCCGACTACATTCACCTTAGCAACTTGAAGCTTGCAAGGCTCTCGGATAGCAATCCCCTTGTTCCTAGCTTGAGATAGAGACGGTGAAACCTCTTTCTCCACTTCTTGAGCTAGAAAGTCAATATAAAACTATTAGGATCGATATTTTGATATCAAAATCAATACAACCATATCAAAATCGATATCAGACTTCAATATAAACACTAACGATGGAATATCCATGGATGGTCAAAACCCTAGCTTAATATTAAACTCAAAATATCCATGGAATTCAATAACTGATTGAGGATTATAGCTTACTCGATCGATAGTAATGATTCGATATCGATAAAATGAAGAAAGAGTGAAGTTCAAAACTTCCTCCAATTGAGGTGCTTACTTTAAGGAAGAAGATGAAGATGTTTGCTTAGGGGTTCTCGTGTAAGCTTCACTCCTTTTTACTTCTTTTGTTTTACAGCATATATTTTAGGCTATTTAGCTTTCCTTCACTTGAATGAAAGCTCTCAGACAAATCCACATAGGTAACTTTTAATTAGGGAGGGGCTAATCGCAAGATTAGTCCCTCAACTTCCACCTTACTATGGTTTTGCTCCCCAACTTGCATTTCCTTCAATTTAGTCACTATATAGGTTCGATAATATTCAATCGAGTCTGATAATGATATTTTTAGCTCAGTTAGGGTTCGATGTCAATAATTTACTAGTCGGTACAGTATTTAGACTTTATCAGTGTAGAATTTTCTGATCCCCGGATCTAAATTCTGACTAGACCGGATTTCGGAGTGTTACACCTCATGTAGGGCCTTCCGAAATCATGAGGTAAATTCGGGTCTCGGTTAGAAATGATAGGTAAAGGAACACCATGAAGTTAGACAATCTCATAAATATACAGTCTAGCCAGCTTCTCTAGAGAATAAGTAACTTGAACAGGAATAAAATGAGTTGAATTAGTGAATCAATCAATAATTATCTAGACAGAATCCTTTTTAGAGGGAGTCAGGGGTAACCCAATAAAAAATTCATCGTGATACGCTCCAATTTCCACTAGGGAAACTTGATGGGCTGCAACAAACCAGAAGGATGTTGGTGTTCTACCTTAACATGCTGGCAAGTCAAACACTGTGACACATAATCAGCGATTTCCTTCTTCATACCAACCCAACGATATCTCTATATCAGATTCTAGTACATCGTATCCCCATCATGATGCATAGCATAAAGGTTACTATGAGCCTCACTGAGAATGGCCAGCTTCAACTCTGCATCATCAGGTACACAATATCGACCCTTGGAGCACAAAACTACATCATGATCAGAAGCATAAATAGTGTTGGATCCCTACTCAACATGTTGCATGATAAGAATTAAGGAGTTATATAAGAGTTGTTTGGCCTTAATCTCATCGGAAAAAGTCAATTTAACCTGCAACTCTTCCAGTAAACTGCCATCATCATAGATACTCATCCTGGCAATTAGAGACCTCGGGTCAGAAATAGCCTTACGGCTTAAAGCATCAACTACAACGTTGGCTTTCCCTGGGTGATACTCAATCACACAGTCGTAATCTTTAAGAAGCTCAAGCGAACGACGTTGTATCAAATTAAGCTCTTTTTGTGTAAGGAGATACTTTAGGCTCTTGTGATTAGTATAGATATAACAATTTTCTCCGTAGAGATAGTGTCTCCAAATCTTTGGGGCAAAATCCAAAGGGACAACTCCAGATTGTGGGTAGGGTAATTACAATCATGCGGCCTCAACTGATGAGACGCATAAGCGATTACTCTCTCATCCTGCATCAGAACACAACCAAGTTCGGAGTGCGAAGCATTAATATAAACTATACTCAGGCTCAGGTTGAGTCAATACTGGAGCTTGGGTCAAAGCTATCTTTAACTTCTCGAAACTCTACTATTGAGCATCAGTCCAGATAAATTGAACATTCTTCCTCAAAAGTTTCGTCAAAGGAGCAGCAATGATAGAAAATCCCTCAACAAAGCTTCTGTAATACCCTGATAAACCTAAGAAATTGTGGATCTTAGAAACGTTATTGGGTTGCTTCCAGCTCACAATGGCCTCAATCTTACTTAGATCAACCTGAATACCTCGAGTCGATACCATATGCCCAAAAAATGTCACCTGGATGAGCCAAAATTCACACTTTCTCAACTTGGCATACAGACGATGCTCTCTTAGAGTCTGCAAAACAATTCTCAAATGCTCAACATCCTACACTCCCCCATCAATGCCAATTACCATAATTCTTATATGTGGATAATGAGGAAAATCCTGAGGAATTACCTCGACTGATAGTTGGGCCCAGAGGTGCCAAAGGCCTAGAAAACGTATCTCGATAGTGCGAGTCCTCTTATCAGGATGTGCGTGGGACTTACTCTGACCAGAAGGTCTCCTAGATCGATCCCGATCTCGGCCTCAATCTCGATATCCACTACCCTGACTAGCCTCTAACAACTCAATCTCATGTGCAGTTTTAGCCCGATTCACAAGGCCCTCAAACACCTTGTAATGATGAGTAGCAACCCGCTTATGTATCCCAATCCAGAGTCATTCTAAGAACTTGTCGCATTTTTCTTCCTCCATGGTTACCAAACCAGTACCATATCTCTGCAAATTCAAAAACTCTAACTCGTACTCTACAATGGTCATAGAACCCTGCACCAAGTCCTTTAACGTTTGTCGCCTCTCTCTCAAGAATCGTTCACCCAAGAAACGATTTTTGAACTGTTCCTTGAAGAATTCCCATGTCAACCGATTAGAAGAGATGCTACTCACAATAGACTCCCAATAGGTATTGGCATTCCTGTCCAACATAGATACAACACCAAAATATTCTGGCTGGCTCTAGACCCAATTGATCCATACATCTCTCAGTGTCATACAACCACTCCCCAGCCTCAGTCAGTGCTCCACAAAAAGATCTCGAGAAAGTCTTGACCTTGTTAGCAATCAAGGTCTGAGGAAATAAAGACTTCTGGTAAAATGTCTAATGCTCTAACCACACCCTGAATCAGCTGAAGAAATTGTCTACTCAGAGTCTCATCAGTAACTCCAGTCACATGCTCTATCCCAGAAAATGTCGCTCCTCTAACAGGAGTAGTCATATCAATACCAGGGTAGGTGGTGGGGCAGTCGAAACTAAGGGACCACGAGGGGCATGAGGCTCCATAGGGGCCAGAGGATCTACGGGGGCAGGAGCATCTACAGGGACAGAAGGATCAACAACCGGATCAACAAATCTGGCAGTTCAGCCCCGCCTACGGGCGAGTCGACGACCTCTTCGGGTGCTCATATCAGAGAATCTCGAAAAAAGGGTAGAATCTAAGGTTAATTTATGACACAAGAGAATCGAACACAAATAAACATATAAATTCAGTGACATTGCCTCTTTTATTACACTTTTGTAAAACTTTTCAAAATATTACTTTAAATAGGACTCATCCACAGTCCGAGTTTATAAAACCAAAAGCTCTGATACCAACCAAATGTAACCCCCTAGATCAGCCTATGCGAAATGAACAAGTCTAACAAGGCACATCTTAAATTTAAAATCCAAGTACAAAACATGTCGAAAATTCAAGTATTTAATTTGAAAACATATTTGCGTAAACCGATATAGGATGATGAAACCACATATATAAACATATCAAATGATAGTTACAAAATAATATATATCAAATATAGCGGTAAATACCCATAACATAAATCTATATACATCCAAAAATGTAGGCACATGTCACACTGAAAGAAAAAAATGGTGGATATAAACATTACAAACTAGTAGAGTACTGAACGTGTCGATCCTCCGAATGTTAGGTACAGGCTAGCCTATCCAAAATATCTAAAAGGGATAAATTTTGGGGAGTGAGCTAGGGAGCTCAGTGTGTTCCATTAAGTGTAGAATAAAATATTTAAATAGTTCAGACATGTATAAATCATTTCAGAAAATCATTATATAAGGGAAACTAAAGTTTTCATGTAAAACCTAGCTACCCTCCAACCGAACTCAGTATGCAATTCCTCCGAATTGCATCCATAAAGAGGCATTAACCCACGACCATTGGGCGTAGATGCCATCCTAAGGGATACCTTAGGTCCAGTTGGAATTACCCTAGTCGAATCATAGGAACCTGATATAGTAGGAATCACCCTAGCCGAAGCATAGAAACCTGGTACAGTAGGAATCACCCTAGCTAAAGCATAGGAACCTGGTACAGTAGGAATTACCAGCCGAATTAGGGTTGAACCTATAGAGACTTCATATCCCATCCCAAGTACCCTATTAAAACAGTCTAGGCAATAATTACAGTAATCAATAGTAAGCAGTGGTAACATTAGATATAAAGAACAAAATTATTTTTAGTGAAACAGTAACTAGAGATCATGCTATCAAATCAGGTACTTAAGCATAAATCAGATAGATATAACGTTCATGCTTAAAATCAGGAAACATGTTATGTTTTTGCAAAATCGAATAATATCAGTCATGTGCACGTGATTACTTCAAACAAGCATTCAAAACTTTTATATAGCACACAAGGAACACACCTCAAAAGATATGGTCAGTTAGATGGCCTATTGAGCACCCGAGTTATGCTCTGATGCTTTTCTAGAACCTAAGATACAGTGAATCTTAAATTAATATGACATAAATTCTCTTCTAAGATAATTCACAATGTATCGATACATACGAGTCACAACGGGATCACGCGGTTGCACATATCGAGAGGAGCTGGTCTAAGCAGATGCACGATCGAGAGAGTCTCTAGTACCTTTAAACAAATAATATCATGTGTCATTCCTTTTTCAATAACTTCTTTTAAATAAATTAACTTAATACATATGTATTTTCGGGTTCAACATAAAATTTGGAGGCTTTCAGGTTAGGTTTTCACGAAACGGGCTTCAAAAATGAACTCAAAACGTCGAATAACATAAAATATGAGTTTGTAGAAAAAGTTGACTTTTTGGTCAAGGTCATTGACCAACGGTCAAAGTTAACTAAGTTGACTCAATGACTTGACTCGGAGTTGACTCGGTTTGGTTCGGACAGAAGTGTTTAGGGTCAAACAGGCCAGGTCAGGCTCGGGTCTGGTTTAGTCAAATGGGTTTGGGTCTAACTCGGGTTGGTCAAATTGAGCCATAAGACTTGGGCTTTAATTAGGCCGGTTCGGATTTGGGTCAAACAGGCTAGTCGGAAGAGCCAGGCCCAACTGGGTAGGCCGGTTTAAAACTGAACCAACTAGGTTCGGTTCATCGGCCGGACCAGTCCAATCGGTTTGGTTCACATGCCACCGTCCCAAGCGACTGAGAATTGCCGATGACGGCGTGTGACCTCCACGCGCAGCTCGAACGGTAGGAAAACACTCTGAGAAAACAGAAAACGATAACAAACACTAATATTTTTCAGCCATTACCCAGAACATAGGAGACATGGTCGAAAATGGCGTAGCTCCAGCGACGTTCGAAACATAGATGAACAAAAGATCTAAAGGCAGGGTTTTGTTCACCTTGACGTAGGGAGTTTAGATCTAGTGTCGTGTCTCACACGGATGGCAGAGGTGACCGAAACCAGCAACGGCAGAAGGCGCGACCTATGGACTTCTCGTCGAACCTTCAGCTCAATCCCCACGGCAAACGGCACCGGCTCTCCGTGAGTGGTCATCTGGGCTTGGGTCGAAGCGAGGCGAGGATGTCGGCGGTAGTGGCGGTGCATGCCACATACCGATGGTGGCTGAGATCGGAGGTGGCAATTGATTTTGGTAGAATAAGAGTTGAGGAAAGTAACTTAGATCTAATTTCCTTTCAGACTCAGATCGAGCATTCCTCTCGGGCAGATGAGGAGTCAGATCTTTATTTACTTTCGAATAACCACAAGACAAAGCTTAAAGTTAAACTGTGTTAAACAAATACCATAAATTGCCTTAGTTTAATTGGCTAAGTCATAAGAATACATATCCAAGGTTCATGGGTGCAAACCTCTTGGCTGACATTATCTTTTTTCCATCACCTCTAATTCACATATTTAATTATTGGGTGTTACAAGTTGAGAGACTCGACTCGAACTTGAAAAATGATCCACTAATTACTGAAAATTTTGAGTTATGTGAATCTCATCTTATAACTCAAACATTATTTGATTTTTTTCTTAAATCGAGTTACGCCGAAAATTTGATTGTTTCGAGTCAAGTTTTACTCGCGCCTTATAAAAACGGTACAGTCATACACTTTAAAATTTTCAAATTCTCATATAATTTAAATAAATTTTTTTATTAATGAAAGATTATGCTACTGCATAACTTGGTGTTCACTATTCATAAAGATAACCCATTTGAACATAAAAAAAAGGTGGCACTAACTCAGATACAATCCTTAGTTTGCATCATAAGAATTGTTTCATATTTTAAAAAATTCTTTAAAATTTTTAAAAGTTCTAAAAACTTATAAAATTTATAAAAATATTTTTTTAAGAAAAAAATATATAAATGCAACATGATTGAACTGTAGTGTATAATTTGGTCAAATAGTTTAATTGTTTCAGTTTCTTGGTTCAAGTGCTTAATTGATTCAATTTATTGGTTCAAGGACTTAATTAATTAAATTTCTTAGTTCAATGATTAAATTGGGTGTAAAAAAATTAGAGGCTTAATTGAATTTTTTTCAAAAAATCAAGGACTTCTTACGCCCTTAAACCAAAAAATTAGTTTAGTATTAAAATATTGTAAGATTAAAATGGAGCATTTCATGTTTAGTGCGTGCGTGACAGACTAAGTTTTGAATAAACAATGTGTCTAACAAGAATTGAAACTTTTTTGTTTCCATCGGAGGCATTCCCCAAATCCGTGTTTGGAGGATAATTGCTCTGATATGGAAGATGGCTTGGGGATCTCCATCAGGGGGTCCAGCCGCTGAGGATTTCGTCAACCAAAAGAAGGCACGACAGTAAGAGGAAGAGGGGAAAACAGGCTATCGGTAAAGACCAGGTGGGTGGGTTGCATCTGCAAGAGCGATGTTTGGAGGAAAACGGTCCTCATGCAAGTTTTCAGAATCTCTTTCACACTGAAGCTATTGAGACAGCAAGGGTAGGGAATGTCTTGGGGTTTGAGTTCGAGTGTTCAGATCAGATTCTAGTTCAAAAGTTGGGTGGTCTAGAAAGGGAAGATTCGAACAACAATTAGCTTGTAGGGCTTAGCCGTGTCGATTGAATTATTTGATGAATTGTGTTTTCTGTACATGGAATGTGAGGGGCTTTGGTAAGGCGGAGAAATATAGAGCGTTGGGTAAATTGATCGTTCGGACTAAAGCTAGCATAGTGCTTATCCAGGAATCAAAGGTGGAAAATCTCAAGCCATGGGTGTTGTCAAGGCTACAAAATCTGAACATGAGGGCAGTAGCCATTGCCCCATCGGCAGGTGCATCGGGGGGCTTAGTATCGCTGTGGAATCCAGCAGTGTTCAAAGTCGAAAGCAACATGGTGGAGGCGAGATGGATTATTCTAGTTGGTCAGCTTGTGGTTCAAGAGAGAAAGGTTGCCTTAGTAAACGTTTATGAGCCAGACAATTTGAGGGAGAGAAGGAGCTTTTTGAGCAGTTAAGTTTAGAGCTTGAAAAGTTGTCTATGCCGATTCTTATCGGCGGTGATTTCAACGCGGTACTATCTTGTGAGGAACGTATTGGCGCAGAAGGAAGCGATAGTGCCATGGCAACGTTTAGTGAGTTTATTCAATGCAATAGCCTTATTGACATACCAATGCTGGGGGGACTTTTCACGTGGTTCAGAGGAAGGGTATCAAAGGCTGCAAGTAGAATCGACCGGTTTCTCTTGTCCCCGGGTTTCCTTCATTTGTTCCCCCGTGTGGTCCAAAGGGCTCTCCCCAGGGGTCTATCAGATCATACCCCTCTCGTTCTTTTGGAGCCACCATTATCTAACACCCCTAGACCGTTTAAATGGTTTTCCCACTGGGCTGAGGACATTAATTACCGGGAGATGGTGCAAGAAGTCTGTTCTTCTAATATCAACCTAAGCATTTACAATCAACTGAGAAAAGTTAAAGATGCAACGAAGGAGTGGGCGGTCCAGCATAAAAGGGCTTAGAAGGAGTCAATCGAAGAACTGGAAAAGAAAATTTTCTCCTTAGAAGAAGAAGCGGCACAACTTCAAGATTCTGCTGCTTTGTGGAATGAAATTAAAGTGCTGCGCGATAGACTATGGAAAAATTACAGAACAGAGGAAAGGGAATGGTTACAAAAGTCCCGACTGAAGCACTTCAAGGAAGGCGATCGTAACACGAAGTATTTCCACCTACTAGCTACAATGAGAAATCAAGCTAATCTCATTTCTGAATTGAGAGTTAACGAGCAGACCCTACGTGATCCACAGCAAATCAAAACGGCAATTGTTTCACACTTTCAAAATTGGTATAATGACGATAATACTATCCCTGTTTCGGATGTGAATGTGAATTTCAACCAGCTTCGCCCTGAATCTGCTTCAAGGTTGGAGGAACCGTTTTCGGAATTAGAGGTGTGGCAAGCCATCAAGTCAGCGGACGGTTCGAGAGCACCTGGTCCAGACGGGTTTAATCTCGATTTCTTTAAAAAGTTCTGGGAATATCTGAAGCCAAGCATATTGGATTTCTTCTCAAATTTCTACAATGGAAGAGCAATAGATAAAGCCTTCAACCAGTCCTTCATTACTTTGATCCCTAAGAAAAGCAACCCCCGAGTCGTGGATGACTTTCGCCCCATATCGTTGGTTGGCAGCTTATACAAAATACTAGCTAGGGTGTTAGCTAGAAGATTGGCAGGGTGCATCGAAGAGGTGGTGGGCGATAGGCAGTTTGCGTTTATTAAAGGAAAGCAAATCGCCGATTGTTCGTTAATTGCCAACGAGATTATCGATGAGCAGAGGAGGAAGAAGAGAGAAGCGGTGGTGTTCAAGGCAGATTTTAGGAAGGCATACGACTCCATGGACTGGAAATTTCTTGATTTATCTTGCGCAAAATGGGGTTCGGGGTTAAATGGTGCGTGTGGATTAAGCTATGCCTCTCGACCGCAAATATATCAGTGTTGATAAACGGATCGCCATCGAAACCTTTTAGTATCAGCAAAGGGTTGAGACAAGGATGCCCCTTATCTCCATTATTATTCAATTTAGTGGGCGAATCATTGAGTTTAACGATTCAGAAAGCAGAAGAGAAGGGGCTGATCAGAGGGGTAGCCGTGGGTAATGGTGCTTTTCGGATATCGCATATTCAGTATGCGGATGATTTGATTGCATTCCTTGAAGCAAAAGGTGATTATATTCGAAATATGAAGAGAATTCTACGCATATTTGAACTTGCAGCAGGGCTGAAATTGAACCTAAGGAAAACTATGGTCTATGGTGTAAATATGGATATTGAGAAAGTGAAAGAATGGGCAAAATTAATAAAATGCGGAGTGGATAACTTGCCTACGACCTACCTCGGACTGCCGTTGGGGATATCCCGCAATGCGAAGGAAATGTGGAACCCGATATTGACAAAAATCAGCAACATGCTAAAGGGGTGGATGGGGAAGAGCCTCTCCTTCGGGGGAAAAATCACACTATTACAGTCCGTATTGTCCAATCTGCCGGTGTATTTTCTATCGTTGTTCGAAATGCCTGTAGGGGTTGCGAAGTCCATCTACAAAATTTTTGCTGGTTTTCTTTAGGGTCGAGCGGATAAACGCATCATTCATTGGCTGAAATGGGACACAATATGTCAGCCAAAAATGCTGGGTGGCCTCGGAGTGGTGGATATGAGACTAAAGAACCGCTCTCTTTTAAATAAGTGGCTTTGGCGGTTCGGGACCGAGCGAGACAGCCTTTGGAGAAGAATTATTTCGGAAAAGTATTATGGTTCGCCGGCTGATCAACTAATTCCTGAGGTAGAGCGGAGAAGGAATTTTTCGTGGATTTGGAAAGCTATTACCGCACCTCTCACAGTGCCGGGGGATGTCTACACAAAGAACGTGAGATGCGTTTTTGGAAACGGGACTGCCATTGATTTCTGGAAGGACAAGTGGACGGAAGTTGAGTCGCTTCGCGATAGTTTTCCGAGAGTATACGTAGTGGCAAAAAAGAAAACGGGTAAAGTTTTTGAATTTGGGAAACTGATCAATAACAGGTGGGTATGGAATATTGAATTCAGAAGAAGATTTTTTCAATGGGAAATTAGTATTTGGCAGGAGTTTGTGCAGGTGATTAATAGGGCAGTCCATACTAAAAACGAGTGCGACACAATCCGGTGGTGCGGATCGAGCGCTGGCCACTACACAGCAAAAGAGTACTGCACAGCCGCGCTGCCACGAGGAGGGGAGGAGCGTAGCGTTTGGAAGCTGGTGTGGGCGAACCTTGCCCCACCGAAAGTGGAAGCGTTCGCTTGGAGGGCCATCCAATCTAGAATCCCCATCAGAACTGAGTTGGTAAAGCGTAGTATTATAAACGCACAACAGTTGTGCTGCGGGCTGTGCGAGGCAAGCGAAGAAGATGTGAGCCATTTGTTCATCCACTGCCGTGTATCATGGGGTTTATGGACAAGGTGGTGCAATCTTTGGCAAGTACATTTATGTGTTCCTAGCAACATAAAAAGTCTCCTAATCATGTGGAACCAAGCCCCGATCAAAGCTCAATCCCATGGCATTTGGAACATGGCCTTCTTTGGAATCGTGTGGACTATTTGGTTGTATAGGAATGAAAAAATATTCAGCAAAAAGGTACTTAGCGATGAGAGATTATTTGATATAGCGGTATTGAGAATCGGTCATTGGTGCAAAGGAAAATGGCCGGATGGGTTCCAGTCGCTATCGGAGCTCTTATGGTGGCCGACACTTTGTACAATCAAACTGCCTCTTGACAGAAGGCAGAACCAGTGTAGTTGGGTGCCGCCGGTGATTGGCTCATTGAAATTTAACGTTGACGTCGTTGTTCGTAATGGTGTAGGAGAGGCTGGTTTAGGAGGCATTTTAAGAGACCACAACGGCAAGGAACACATTCGTTTCGCAAGTTATATCGGTATTTAAGACCCCACAACTGCCGAGTTATTAGCCATTCATAAGGCGGGGATTCTCTTTTCCACCTCTGTTTGGAGAGCCACACACAATCTCACTGTTGAGACCGATAGTGAACTGGCAGTCAAATGGATTGATGACCCTGGCTTGGCTCCCTTTGCATTTTCCAGTGTTGTCCTAAAGTGCAGGGACGTGTGCAGCAACATTGGAGCGAGGGTCGCGTTCGTGTACAGAGAAGGTAACACTGATGCTCATAAACTTGCCAAGAGAGGACTAGGGGTTACGGATGAATTTGTTTGGTTCAGCAACGAGGCACAGGGAGCCTAGGTGCGTTAACAAAGGGTGTAAAGGATCGGTTCATTGTCACTGAGCAGTGCGTGTGTAGGTGATGTACTGATGTTAAAGGGTTGGACTTGTAAGCGCGTATACATCGCACTCTTTTTCCTCTACCTAGGATTAGAGAGGTTTTTTAACGAGGCATGTATACGTGAACTTTCCAATAATTCTCAATAAAGTCGTAATTTTCAAAAAAAAAGTACTAAACGAGTCCAGTGACTAATTATTCGTGTTTTGTTAGCTCATATAATGATAGATACTGATCACAAAATTTTAAATTATTTATATTCAAAATAAAAATCGAACTCTCGACTTCATATTAACGTGGAAGAGATGCACCTCATCTAAAAACTTGTACTCATTTGTTTTGCAAATCAGGCAATTGGAGTATCCAAACTGATGTACAAACCATCAAATTGGGCCACGGTGGAATTTTTGTAATCAACAAAGCTCAGGCTAACAGGTCCTTTAAAAATGGCCATCAAAATACAATTTCCCAGGACCCAAATAATAGAGCCCTAATTTAATTGATCTAGTTTTTATATAATTATGTGTATTTAATTTATTAATTAATTAATTTAAATTATAAATTATAAAAAAATTATTATCGATATAATTTTTTAATTCGATTTATATTATTAATAACGTCAGAGTTTAAATTTATAACCTTATTTTAACTGTAATTTATAACTAGTCTTAATTAAAAGAAAACATAAAATTATTTTTTTGACTCAACTCTATTCGATCGGATGCTCACAGCTGACATTTTCTCCAATCTTAACTTAACCATAAATGCATGTTTGCACTTGACGACCCACTTGCTCACAGCATTCATTTGCTCCTTCTAGTATGCCCCAAAAGGTTTATCAATTCAGCTAAAATATCGGTGCCTTCTTGTTTCACAAGAGTATGTTATTTGATTTATTGATTGATTTATGTAAATTTAAGTATTATAAAATTTGTTAATAACTTTTAGAATAAGTAATTAAGGCTCTCAGTTGACACTCTCCTTTATGTTGTAGATTTAAAAATTTATTAGAAGTAAATTTTCTCTCTCCTCTCTTTAAGTAAAAATTATTCAAAAAAAATATTACAAAAATCTACTCTAAGAAATTTAAGATTTAAATCACGAACCTCATTTAAGAGGTCTAACCCTTCATCTTGTCAGGTTCAAATATTTTCATTTATAGTCCCTAACATGTATCTATTATTTGAATCTGCTTTATTTTTATATATATTTATTTAATTTAGATTACATTTCAAAAAGTAATACTCGAATTTAACAAATGGCTCCAGTAAAAATAAAGGACGATATTTATGTTGAGAAACATGAATACGAGCACATGTATGTACAAAGTGTATGTGTATTGTCAAAAGGTTAAAAATTATAAACAAATAAATTGATTCTTTATAAAAAAAAAATTATATATTTGGTTTCAGATATTACAAAAACACAACGACAAATTTAAGTTTTAACATATATATTTTTTCTTAATCCGACATTTTTAGCTAAATTTTACTTTCAACTTCCTTTTAGTTAAATTAATGTGTTTTCAATGGATATACTAATTAAACCATGAAAATTTTCACAATATTGATATGGAAGCCTATGTGTCGATCGACATGCACTTTGATGCAAATATGACACTTTTTTATGTTATGGCTTGTATCACCTTATACTATTTTTATAATAAATTAATTAATTAAGTTTTTTAATCAATTTTAATTGTTAAACTTTCACATTTTATGAGATATTATTTTATGTGGCTGCGTGGTATTACGGTTCTTCTAAGAAATATTTGCATGTTTTTTAAGATAAATTTTTAAAAATATTAAAAATTTCAAGTATAAAAAATACAAAAACATTTTTAATACTTTTAATCGTTTTTATAATTATCAAAGTAGTTTTAACTTTTTTTTAATATTTACTTTTTCTATTTTAATATTTTCTAAAAAATTTCAAAATATTTTTTAAAATATTACGTGACTAAATTATAACGCAACATATTATATTAACTGATTCAAAAATTGTTAGTTTTAACTATTTATATCTATAGAAAAGTTAATTAATGAAATTTTGAAATACATAAACTTTAACTCTCTTTTGAATAGTATATAAACTTTAACTTAAATTAATAATATTCAAAATTTTAATTAATTTTTTTAATATTCGAAGGTTTCTGACACCGTTACACCTTATTAATTGATCATGAGCTGTGCCAATTAACAAAATAAAAGAACTGATATATTTTCTTTTTTGTTTTCTTGTTTGATTTGTTGTATGTGAAGTTATCAGTTGTCGTTTTCCAATTCATTTCATTTGTTATATTTGTCAATTCAAAGTTGAGAGAGCTGAATTTGACTAGATGCTTCACTATTTTAACCTAATAATTATCTAACCCAAAAAGAAGGTTTAAAAATTTCACCTATCATCTTTACATCACAATCATCAATAGATTTTTTTTCATTTGAAATTAAGGTATCTATCATCTGTTCTAGTGACTAATTTATTCGTTCTAAATGTTATCATTAAAGATAAACGACTGATCTTGACATGTATTTAGGAGTTAGAATTTGATCGAGTCGAGTCAAGTAAAAAATATTCAAGTTAGTCGAGTTTACGAGTTCTATTTCAAACTTTATTTAATTTTTTCTTGTCGGGTTATGAAATTCAAGTCGAGTCGTCCAAGTTTTTGTTCTAATTTAATTATAAATGTTTATAATATTATGATACTAATTGGTTCTATTTTAAACGACTTTTTATAACCATATGTGTACACTATATACAGGGATGGAGCTAGGATTTGGGGTTGGGGGACAAACTATAAATGTTTGAAAGTGGGGATTCATAAATAAACCAATTTTTAAAGAAATTTAAATAAGAGGACAAAGGTGAAAAAAATTTCTTCGGGGGTGGGGGCGATTGCCCCTCCCCACCCCTTAATAGCTCCGTCCCTGACTATATATATATGGCTAGGATCCTTTTACACTATGTACAGCTCAACTAGTTTTACATTAATTCATGGTCATTACATGGATAAAATGGATGGATGAGATTAATTCCTTACTTTTTTACCAAGTGATAATCTTCACATATCATACTTCTAATTTCATTCATCCATTTCACTCATCCAACGGTCATCGATTAGTGTAAAACTAGTTGAGTTTTACATAGTATAACTGGATTTCATCCCTTGTATATGAAAAAAAGATACGAGATAGTCTTAGCCATTTATTACCCTCATTCAACGGTCAAAAAAATGTAAAAGTAATTGAGTTTTGCATAATATAAGTGGATCCTAACCATATATATACACATACATATACATATACATATATATATATATATATATATATATATATATATATATATATATATATATATATATATATATATATATATATATATACTTCATATGCACTATACATATATAAGGCAGAGTTGAGAGATTTGACTTAAAGTTAAAAATCATACACTAATTACTAAAAATTCTAGGTGTTCATATCAAATTTTACAACTCAAATTAAAAAAAAAACTTTCGAGTTGAGTTATGAAAGTATGCTTCGAGTCGAATTCTCTCGCACCGATTTGAGTCGTAAAATTAGAGTTTTCAAGTCTAGTTGAGTCAAATTTTACTCACCTCTACATGTACTCTATTCTCATAGATGAAAATCGAACCCTAAAACTAGTGATTAAAAGATGAGGTTATTTTTTTATAACCACCAATATCCAACTCATTGGTTGACTAATCCAGATCGAGTTCTGTAGAGTCTTATTATAGGGGCAATCCACTCAATCCAATTTGCTCCATTCACAATACCATAATTTAAAATATCAACCTTACTTAAATAATATTTATAATTTCTCATCCAACTAAATAAATTGATTGTTGATACTAGAGGTGTGCAAAAATATTTGATTCAATGATCAATAGATTCGATCCGAAAATTCAGAAATTTGATCCAATTTTTATTTTCGGATCAGATATTTGGTTCATTTTTTTATTTTTTGACTCGAATACGAATCACAATATTTTTTTTTTGAATAAAGAGTTTTATTCTATTTTAAAAAACACTAACCTGAGTCTCGTTAAAAAACCTTCTCTAGGCCTAGTTGGAGGAAAAAGAGTGCTTCGAGTTATTATTGGTACACACATATCATTTCTATCATCATATAAAAACATAGACTCACACCTCTGATGTTACTCCTACACACCACTCACAGCAGCTACCGAATAAAAACCAGATTACTTTCGTGATGCACACAAGCACAACAGAAATTGAACAACATGCACCACCCCGAAGTTGAAAGACTAGGAACTACGCCCGTCCAAACCTTTGAGCCTCTTGCCCATACACACGCTAATCGCACACCCTTTTCCAACTTGTAAAACTTACTCTTTACATGTATTTCCCTGCAAAAATGAAATCTGCAGAGCACCATGATTTTTAAAATTATAACCCTGGCTCCCCCCAGACTTTGCTGACAATGGACAAGCATTGCTCAAACTTCTAGATGAGGATTGAATTCCTCCTGAATATAAACCACATCGTCCCGTCTATTGATTCTTTTCTTAGCCAAATAATCTGCAGATTTGTTGTATTCCCGCGAACACAAAATCACTATCTATTTAAATCATGTTGACTCTTCTATACACGGCTTAATCATTCGAATCACTGAACTTGCAGCTAACTGAGGATTATTGAACCAACTCACTATAGAGCTGCAATCACTCTCAATGAAAAATTGATGAGATTTAACCCATGGAGAGCCCGAGAATCTCTTTAAAGCTTCCACCACCGCAAGAATTTCTTTTGTAGTTGCATCGACGAGGCCAATCCCTTTCAAAAAGAATATCAAGATTTTCGACGTTTGGTCTCTTAGAATGCCACCTATTCCTGCTGCACCAAAACTGCCTATAGCTGCCCCACCAACATTAAATTTCAAGAACCCATATTTCGGTGGAGACCAGACATTCTTAACGCCACTGGTTTCACTGTTACAAACGCCCATAAGGTTAGAAGGCAAGTTGTTGATGTCGGTTATTTGAATGTTGGCCCCAGGCCAATTCGATTTACACCACCAAGCCACCATTATACTCAATAAAGTGAATATTTCATCAGCAGAAAACTTCTTATTCTTGAACACTCCTTCATTTCGGCATAACCATATTGCCCACGCGATTGCAAAAAACGCTAGTTTCCAAATTTGTTCAGCTTTGAACCCCGGATCGTAACCAACTCAGCTGTTAAATAAATCCCTCGGATTATTTGGCATGACAAAATGAACGTCCCAAATACCACACCATCTTTTCCATAGAGCCCAGACAATACCACACTCACAAAAAAGATAGTTCGTCGATTCCTCGTTAGCTTCGCAAAAAATACATAACAGTGAAATATTTTGGATCGAACCTCTTTTATGCAGCTTGACCTTTGTAGGAGTTCTGCCTTGAATCAGTCTCCAGGCAAAATTTTCAACCTTCGGAGGCGCGATATTAGCCCAAAGCTTGCTCCATATCTGATCAACCTCACCATTTGCAACTTGAACCAGCAGCAGTATGAGCTTGAACTGTACAACCCGTTAGAAGAAGCCCTCCATCTCACGCTATCTCCCTGAAACAAACCCGGCTTTGTCGAGTTGAGGTCAACCATGAACTCATCCCATAAACTCAACTCCCAGACGAACAAACGTCTCCTAAGCAGGACAATCCATTGCCATGCGTCCCCCTCAAAATGTCCAAATTCTAAAATTGTTCCGGTCTTGTTTAATGCAAGAGCATGAATCCTCAGGAAGCTTTCCTTAAGAGTGTTTCGACCGACCCAAATCTCGTCCCAAAATTTTATCGATTCCCCACTACCAACTAGAAACTAAATGTTTTGCTTGAACTGATCTATCTTGTTGGAAAAATGAGGAATAATTCCCCGTCACACCCAAGAATATTTGTCTTGTTCAAATTTGAAGGGGTGAGGCTACGCGAGTTATTTTCATATTTAGCTTTAATCACCTTCATCTACAATGAATTCGGCTCAGAACTGTACCTTCATACCCATTTGTTCAAGAGAGCTATATTCTTGATTTTCAGATCGACGAACCCCAAGCCACCACAAACTTTAGGCTTACATAAGTTCCTTCAGCTCAACCAATGAATAGATCTTTTATCTCCACCACCCCAGATAAATCTTGCTATCAGCTTGTTTAATTTATTACTAACTGATGTTGGCATGCTGAAAATGGACATGAAGTATATTGGGAGGTTCGAAAGAATCGCTTTTACAAGCACAATTCTCCCACTAATCGACAGCATCTTCGACTTCCATCCTGCAAGCCTGAGTTTGAATTTTTCCACTACGGGGGTCCATATCGTTGTAGAGTTTTTGTTGTGTCCGAGGGGCAACCCAAGATATAAGCAAGGAAAAGATTCTGTAGAGCAATTAACCGTGGCAGCCCATCGACTAAGTGTATCCGGTTGAACATTAACTCCCACCAACTTGGACTTGTTCATGTTTAGGCAAAGACCAAAAGCTACCTCGAAGCCTTTTAGAATTCGAACTATGTTTTTAATCTACATTTCACCGGCTTTGCAAAAAATGACCAGATCATCCGCAAATTGTAAGTGTGAAATCTTGACACTGCTATTCCCAATCGAAACTGCTTCAACAAAGCCTCGTTCCACCGCTTTACTCAACAAAGCACTAAGACTTTTTGCAACCAAGTTAAATAATAATGGTGACAACGGGCAGCCTTGGCGTAACCCTCTCCGGATAGGGACAAACTGAGTATGAGACCCATTCACTAGGATAGAAATGGTAGCAGTGGATATGCATAATCGAATCCATTGTATCCATTTTCCTTGAACCCCATCATTCTCATGACAAGCAACAGGAATTTCTAGTCGACCGAATCATAGGCTCTACGAAAATCAATCCTGACACCCCACTTTTCTTCATATAATCAGTAACTTCGTTTGAGATTAGAGCACAATCGAGAATTTGCTTCCCTGCGCAAAAAGCAAATTGTGTTTCGCCCAAAATTTCTTTCAAGCATCCGCTTAACCTGTTAGCTAAGACTTTAGCCAACACTTTATACATGCTTCCCACGAGGATGATAGGCCTATAATCCTCAATCGACTTGGGCGATGCACATTTTGGAATGAGAACACTGAAGGATTGATTTAAAGAACAATCAACCAGGGATCCTTCGTAAAATTCCGAGAAAAGATCTAAAATATCAGCTTTTAATTCTTTCCAATACCGCTTCACAAAGCTAATGTTAAAGCCATCGGGCCCGGGTGCTCACGAACCATCCATCATCCAAATCGCATCTTTAATATCCTCCTTTGAAAATTTACACTCCAAGAAGAAGCAGAGTCGGCTGACAATCTCTTCAAGTCACAATCAAACTTGCTCACTGGTATGGTATCTGACTTGTTATACATTTCACTGAAATGCTCAAAAATGACCTGCTTGATTTCTTTGGGATTTGTCACATCTGATTCTCCTGAGCGCAGCGAAGAAATTGTATTAGCTCTACGTCTTGAGGAAGCGACTAGGTGGAAGAACTTCGTGTTTCTATGCCCGACTTCGAACCACTTTAAACGGGACTTCTGTAACCATTCTCTCTCTTCTCTGTGATAACTTTCCCATAGCTTCGATTTCAACTAAGACAAAGCTATAGCCATGCTCTGATCTGCTTTACCACTTCCCATGTTGCTCTCAAGTTCCAAGCATTTCTTTTCGAGTTCAGAACTAGATTCTGGTTTACTTGCCCTTCTTGTGCGCGCCCATATCACGGATTCATTCTTACACTCCTGCAAAACTGAAACAATTCCTTCACCCATTGACTTGAATATTGCACTACTAACAACGTTCTTATAATCATCTTCGTCAGCCCAATAATCGAACCAACGAAATGGTCGTAGACCCTCGGTTGACACAGCAGGATTGGGTTATGAACTGACAAACAGCTCGGCATGAGTTTTTGAATAATTTCTGGCCACCAAAACAACATCTCAGGATCCAAGATAATTCTGTCCAGTCTGCTTGCGGATTGAGCCTCTCTATTGCTTCTCCAAGTGTATGAACCCCCTGATAGTGGTAAATCCAACAACCCCAACCCCTCAATAAATTCTGATAAGTCAGACATTGCTCTATGCTGAAACGAGATTCCCACTTTCTCTTTTGGCCTTCTTATTGTATTGAAATCCCCCTATCAAGATTGACATGTATAACTTCTCCAAAAGACTTCTGAGCTCATTCCACAACTCTCGCCTATCTGAATGATTATTCGGGGCATAAATATTAACTAACGCACACACCTGTTCTGTGAACGCAAATTTCCCAATCAATACAATATATCTGCTATGTGTAACACTCCTTTGAACTGAAAAATACAATTCATTCCAACAAGAAATAATTCCTCCTGAGGCTCCATCAGAAGAAGCAAAGATGAATGACATGTTGTGATTACGCCCACTAATCTGGGAAATCAACTTCTCGTCAACTAGTTCCTTTTTAGATTCTTGTATGAACAAAAACATCGGATTTACCCTTTGAACCATCTTCTTGGCTGAGGCTTTTTTGGTATGGTTACCCAATCCACGCACATTCTAAGACATTAGGATATTTGGATTCATAAAGTATTGTAACGAAACTCACCCTGAATTAGAGCCATCAGAGCACCCACTATATCGACCCGTTCCTGTTCCCCTCCACCGCTGCCAACCTTCGAACAATGTCATCCTCCTCAACAGCAAAATGAAGTCTTAAAGAACGGCACACCGCCACGACTGTCTTCGCTTCCAACATATCCCCTTCATTTGGCTGGGTAGAGTCTTGTGGCGAAACTGGTGCGCATCCCTCCACTTTCTTTAAAACGCTCATTTCAATAATTATTTGAGGTGGGCCACACTTTGTTTGATTCTTATCACCTAAAACAGCCTCCCCTTTAGACTCGTTTGGCACTAGCATTCTTTGTTGATATGAACTTGGGAAATGATTATTGGCAACCCGTTTTTGTAACAATTCCAACCTGGATCTAAAAGATAATGGGCTCAGCCCTTTAGAATATCTTATTGCCCTAGGCCTTATCGTGACCATCCCAGATTCCATATCCACTCTTGGGCTGCTATACTCACTCGATCCCGATGAAGACCTTGGAGAAGTCGTCGCGCTCTTTAATGGAACATCAATTAAACCCGCAGATGAATTAGAGTCCTTGTTGTGAATAGTAGCCAACTTGAGACCCCTTTCTACAGGAATGTCAGACTTCAGATCCAGTTTTTTATAGCAGTCGCCTTGTGCTTTGGGGCCCACTTTCAGTGTTAAAGTTCTATGTCCTCGTGTACCCACCATAATTATGGATTCCCTCGTTTTCGGAAATACACTCGGCCGTCTCACGGACCTGGTTATGCGACGCCTTTTTACTACAAACATTTACCAGCTCATCACTGTGACCCTCTGACTTCTCTTTAGGAATGGAAACCGACATATCTGCATCAATCCAACATTTAGCACCGTCATAGTCTTTTGTTGTAACATGTATACAATGGCTTGACCCGTTTATGAACAGATTAATGAACGGAGAAACATATGATCTGTTCTTCACTCCGACCAGTAATCTCGCGCTATCGAAAGGATTTCTTTGAATAACATCCTCGTCCACCTTAATAACATCTCCTCATCTACTTGCAATTGTTTTCAAGATATTAGCATCACATACCACTAACGGAACGTTCTCCAGGATCACCCAAATCCTGTGCTTAAGGCTTGACTGAAAGTTTACTATGATATCTATATCTTCAAACCAAGTTTGAATCAATTGTTCTTTCATATCCAGAAATATTTGGAGATGTTCCTCTTCCTCAAATTGGATGATTGCATAGAATCCAGACCATGCACTAACCTTGACTCTAAAGCCCTCGGATATGAGCACTTGTTTCACGAAATTAACGTCATACATCCCTTTGATCTGGCCGACAAGGCAGTGTTTAATTCATTTCGTTTTCTCTTTTCGGAATGTTGAAATAGAACGGATCACACACAGGCGTCTCTTGAGCCTCCTTCGAGCTACTCTTGGTAATTTGGGCAGCCTTTGTCTTCCCCTTCGAGACGTCTTTAGAATGAACTAAACCCTTCATCAGCACTTCTCTAAAGGACCTGCCATCTGTAACATTAGAAACATGCCTGGCATTCTTAGACAAGTCCACTGTAGACTTCTTTTCCCCTTCTCTTTTTGTTCCAGGGTTGAATCTTTTCAAGAAAACCTTTATATGAAGCCCATCCATCACCCTCTTGCTTCCAAGTTCAACCGCGCGCAGAGCCTCATCTTTGGACGCGAATCTTATGAATGTGAATGTATCTCCCCTGAATCTCCTTTTCTGGTTATTATATGGGATATACACATCTGTGACTCTACCATACTGTGCAAAAGCTTCCCCAAGGGTTTTCATGTGGATTCGTTTACTCACATGGTTGATGAAGACTGTCACTCTTGCCCTCTCTCTCGAGTCAAACTTGTAACCTTCGTCGGCGTCTGATCGTCGATATCTGTTTCCGATGACTTTTGGTTTCTCCAGCTCGTGGTGCTCTCCATTTTTACCCGTCTGACTAAGAGCATTTTTGTCTTTTGTGTAATTGATCCACAATATTTTAAGTTTAGGATTATCCGAAAATTCAAAATTTTATGGATATGAATCTTGTTATATTTAGCAATTTGATATTTGTTATATCCGAAAATTCGAAAATCCGAAATTTTCGTAGATGTGGTGAATCTTGTTATATTTGACAATTTGTTACTTGTTATATTTGAAAATTCAAAATTTTTATGGAATTGACCGTCAAATCTGAAAAATATTTATATTAAAATATATATTCAGATAATTTAGATATTAGATCCAAATATTTGTAACCTGATTTTTTTAATCGATACGAATCGTTATTTTAACAATATAAAATTTTAGATATTCAATTTTCTAAATCCGATCCGATCCGATTCGATATCTGAAAATACAAACCCAGTTGACACCTTATTATGTCTCATACTTTAATCTAAGTCGTCTTTTGGTGATATGATTGTATATTACATGCTGGCTTCATAAATGTGGGAGTGGACGACCAAGAAATTTCCTTCATTTTCATATGAATGATTTTATCAAGGCGACAAAAAGGGGTCAAACGGCGGTGCCGTGGCCGACGGGATATATATACTATTCTTTATCCATGCATGGATGGGTCGATATTAGTATCACAGCTTCTCATTAAGGATTCATACGCAAAGTCTTCCTACCCACGTTCTTTTGCTTATTAAATCTTTGTAATATTTTATCTAAATTAATCAACAAATAGATTAAGACCTTGTTTGGTAAATAGCGGTTTGGGCAAACATTAGAGGTTTGAGGCATAATTAGAGGTTTGACTAGTCAAATCCACTAATGTTGATGTTTGGTAACTAGCGGATTGAAAGAGCGGATTGGGGTGAAAAAGCTAATTTTGAAAAAGCTCCTAATATGAGCTTTTTGAGATTAGAGGTTTGATATTAGAGTTGTAATGACTCTTTTACCCTTAACAATTACCAAAAATCTCCAAATAACCTAAATAAAATAATAATATTTTTTAATATAAATAATAACATATTAAATATTGGACTTATTTGTTGTTACTACTAATTTATATGGTGACATTTGTAAGTTAATTCTATTTTTTTTATTATCACATATTTATATGTGCATATAAAAAATTTAATAATTATATAAATAATAAATTAATATATAAATATTTTAAATATGTTTAGGAAATTTATATTAAAAAATATTTTTTACAAATCTAATTAATATTTATTAGATACAAAATATTAATAACTGATAAATTATTCAAACAAGTATTAAATATAATCATGTCCTTATATGTCATTTTGCTTGTTTAAATAATCAAACAGCTATCAGCTATCAGTTAATTTTACCAAACAGTTTTATACAATCAGCTAATGCAATCCGCTAGTCAAATCAGCTAATGCAATCAGCTATCCGCTATCAGCTAATGTAATCCACTATCAGCTATCAGCTATCCGCTAATTGCCAAACAGGGCCTAATTGTCTGTCCTTATAAAAAATAAGACTTTGCGAATTCAATAAGTAATAAATTACATGTTGTTTAAAAAAATTATGGCAACACTTTAATTGTAGCAAGTAACAATGTTATTAATCGGATCTACTAGGTTTTTGTTATATGTAGTCTTAAAGGATGTCAATTAAAGTTAGATGAATTTTTATCATTAATGTTTATTTTAATTTTTAATAGGATCTATTATATTATAATTAATTATATTCTTAAAAAGTTGTATTCTATTGATTTAGAGTGTTTAATATAATTAATACTTGCCTAAAAGAGTTTATGGTTTAGGTTTGTATAATTTAAGATTTAGGGTTTAGGATTTGAAGTTCCGATTGTAATTACATTAAACATCCTAAATTAATAGAATATAAATTTTTTAAGAATGTAATTAATTACATTATTGTAAATTTCATTGAAAAATAAAATAAACATTAATGATAAAGATTTATCTAGATCTTACTGACAGTCGTTAGGGTTGTATATAAAAAAAACCCAAAATATTAAAGGAATCAAGTTATGTTAAATTAAAATAATTAAAACCAAAATTTAACATAGTAGAAAGATTAAAATCAGAATTAAACGCATATATAAATATATTTATATAAAGAGTAAAAGACCGTGTTAGCCACCGATTACTAATTGGTTTAGAGTGATAAGACATTAGGTTCTTTAAGTAAGCTTTGATATCCAAATTTTAACTTTGTAAATAGAATAAACTGGATTGTAAGGATTACCCCATAATAGACATTTGTCGTATTCAATCTGAATTAGTCAATCAACAAATAAATGCATGAATCAAGTTTTTCTATTAATTTAATCATTAGTTTAGGTATTAAATATCAACTCAGATAATTGATAAAAAATACCAACTCAGATATAACGCGAGACATATATAAAACAAATAGCTCAATTTTTAAAACCTTAGCACACAAAGTCCAACCTTCGTATTATATCGAAACTAACATTTAACATCGAAGTTTGAAACATTTAACCCTGATTATAAATTAGGCAAAGTTTGGTGGGTTAGAAGGTTATAATATAGTATAAAAAAAGTTGTAACAACTTGCATTGACAATTTAATGGGATGTTAAGTAAGATGCAACAAATAATTGGAAAGTTGGACCAACCCCCCATATCACTCCAATTCTAACAATCTACTCTTAAGTCCAACCACTTGCCTTTGCATGCTCTTAAACACCATATTCGAGAAACTTCATGCAAGAAAGAAAAAGAAAGGAGATGATAATGACTTCTCCTTTTGGGATTTTTTGTGTATGACCAATCATTGCAGCTGAATTTGTACCACGTCCAAAGGTATCTACTACAGTCCCTTTGAATGGTCACATTGACTATTAAGTATCGAATATTGGAAGGAGTAAATTACTGAACTTCACAAACATAAGAATTTATTAAGTATTTAAATTTGAATTGTAAGGAAAACGATACAATTTGTTTAATATTTAAATTTATAGAGACCTAAATTATTATTAGACAGAGTTTTCCGTTCCATCTCCCTTGCTTTAATGCTTAGATTCTGGCTAATGCAAAGCAGCATTTTTTTTTGGGTTTAACCATTGATACTTAATCTATTGATTGATTAATTCGAATCGAGTACTACAGAGACTCATTACGGGCGATCTTCTCAACCTAATTTGCTTCATTCGCAACAACATAATTCAAACTTTTAATATTATTTAAAAGATTTAGTGTCTCATTCCACTAATCTAACTGTTTGGTGGTATCAAAGCGGCATTTTTGTTAAGTTGTTTTGTGCAACTAAGTTGGGGGTAAAAACTCTGAGTTTATAGAAAAGATGCCGGATCAAATATGGAGATATCAACGGGATGAGACGTAACTCTGATGTTGACTCGATTGTCATGTCTTTTGAGCGGGTCTTTGTCTCAAATCTAATTTTATTCACAATTTTTTTAGGGAAATTCAAAGCTTGTGAGTTAACTATACAAGAACTTCTCCACTTTTCCACTTCTCCATTTTCTCTGAGGCGGTTACCAAACTTTTTCAAGTTCTTCTTCTTCTTCATCGTTTTTCTTTACCGGCGGCGGCCTTTGGCCGTTTTGCTGGATTTGTACATAAATAAAATTCATCTTTCCGATGAATGTTTCCTTTTTTCAAGTTTTTTTTTCTTGTTTTTCATCTACTTTGTCGAGTTTTATTCAAATCTGCTTTTATGGCAGTTCTTTTGTCTGCTTGGTGGCAGTTCTTTCGTCTGCTTTTTAGCAGTTTTTGTCTGTCTTCATGACAGTAGTCTGTCTTTTGACAGTTACGCGTTCGAGTGACGAGTATCAACGAGCGCTTTTCAACGAAGGAGGCTGTTCTATACATGTTATGATTCCCTTTGGTGGTTGTGCCGACATGCCAAGATCAAGTAGCGGAAGTATTTTGCTATATTCATAGAGCACTCAAGGCAAAGTATAGTTTTTCTGGATTTTTATTTCAGAAGATTTCTTCTGACAGTGTTAGGTTTGGTATGTTCAACGTCTTTCACACCTTTATATTTTTTGTTGTTTTGTTCAACACTGTATTTCAATTGTAAAAGGTGTGAATCTTTTGTATTCCTTTCGCTGTTGAATATAATCCAGATTCAAAAAAAAAGGAAGAAAAAATCTTCGACTCCAACCTGATTCGTCCAGAAATATTATATGATCTTTATGATTATTTTAAAGTGTAATAATTAAGAATATGAGAAAATATATAATGCACTAGCGATGAAAATATTTTGTTTTCACAAACGCACTAATTTTAGGGGTTAAGGATCTGATTTAGAGTTCATAGTTTAGGAGTTTAAGTTTAAGGTTTAAAATTTAAGTTCTGTGGTTAGAATTTAAAGTTTAAGATTAAAATTTAGAGGTTAGGTTTTAGGTTTTAGGGATTTAAGTTTTTACCTATAACCCCTAAATTCTAACCCTAAACTCTAAATTTAAACCACAACCCCTAAATTCTAAACACATAAACATAATCCCTAAACTATGAACCCTAAACTAAATCTCTAATCCCTAAAATAGAGGCACTTGTGGAAACAAAATGTTTTCCACCGCAAGTGCATGGTATAAATACCCTTAAAAATATTTAGTCAAAAGAATTAAATATGTTATTGGGTCTAATGACGAGTACGAATTCACTGTTGTGGCACAAGATTAATATCAAGATAGGGGTGTTCAAAATCCAGTTTTAACCGAATTAATCGACTGCACCGAAATTTTTTAGTTAATGAGTCGGTTAATTTTAGGTTCGGTCGATTAACGGTTAATGATTTTTTCAAATTTCGGTTATCGGTTAATTCAGTTAAAAATCGGTTAATTGACCGAATTAACTAAAATTTTTATATATTATAAATTATATATATTACATATATTTATTTTTGTCATTGAACTTTTAAAAATTATAAATGATCATTAAATTTTTAATATATTATAAAATGGTCATTAAACTTTACCAAATTAGCATAAAATGACCATTAAATTTATTAAATTATTAAAAATGATCATTAAACTTTTCAATATTTATCAATAATTTATGACGTGCAATGATCATTAAACTTTTCAATATTTATCATTAAATTTTACATAGTGTGAGAGGATAATTCACTTATTTTAAATTAGTGTAAAACTAAAAAGTTTTTGGAGCTTTGGATTGAATGATTTTAATAATTAAGATTAAAATTATTAAACTAAAGATATAATTCACTTATTTTTTCCTTGTAAAAATCTTATTACATGTTTTTAATCTCAATCATCGATTTTCACGTGTAATAATCCGAAAGGTGTACCAGACACTTATTGCTACGAGTATATATAAGATTATTATTATTATTATTATTATTATTATTATTATTATTATTATTATTATTATTATTATTATTATTATTATTATTATTATTATTATCATTATTATTATTATTATTATTATTATTATTATTATTATTATTATTATTATTATTGTTATTATTATTATTATTATTATTATTATTATTATTATTATTATTATTATTATTATTATTATATATGGATTAATATCTTATATCCTAAGGGAACGGTTGTTGTTCCTAGAGATCACGGGTTCGAGCACCAGCAGCTGTAGCAGGGTGATTGAGCATGCATTGTCAAATGGTTGAGAGTATATTTAGGTTTTCACAAGCGCCTCAATTTTAGGGTATGGGTATAGGGAGTTAGTTTCCACAAGCGCCTTAGTTTTAGGGTATAGAGAATTAATTTAATGTATAGTGTTTAGGGGTTTAGGTGTAGGGGTTTAGAATTTAGGGATAGTTGTTTCAATTTAAGGTTTGGGGTTATAATTTAAGGTTTATAGGTTATGGTTTAGTTTTTAGGGTAATATGGTACCTAAACTAACTTCATATACCCTAAAATTAAGGCGCTTGTGAAAGCCTGAATATACTCTCAACCATTTGACAATGCATGCTCAATCACCCTGTTGATGCTCAAACCCGTGACCTCTAGGAACAACAACCGCTCCCTTAACCATTGAGTCAGGCTGATTCATGCTAAAATTATTATATTTTTTTGATAATGTAAGATTATTATATTTAAATGGCTTATAACAATAATTTATCAAAGTCAGGGTTTTTTCTCAAAGTTTAGAGATTATTCTCAAGCGTCGCGAAATCTTCTTCTTTCTATTTGATTTGGTCGCCAGCGGTGACACTAGTTTCGGTGTTGATTGTCGACCACCGATAATATTTTTTATTTTTCTGTTATATTATATCTTATTTTACTTTTTTTCTAGTTTTTAATAAGAATAACTTTACTTTTGTGGCACGTTTTTTTCTGCCTTTTGGCATGTTTTTTTGTTCTTTTCGTTTTTATTTTTTCCAGTGTTAAATTTGACGTCGTCTCGACTGATCAATTGGACATTTATTTGGATATTCTACTGATCTTCCATGCTTTAGACCCCTCGTATTGGATTTGGATACACGATTTGCGTTCGTAGATAGTTTTCTCACGACAATTGGCTCTAATTTGCGGTTGTCGGTGGTCTTTCAGTAGTTGATCCCCTTTTGTACTTCGTTTACCGATACAGTCGCCAATCAGATCTATTCGTATCTATGTTTTGTTCGATTCTTTTGGTTGGGATTTAACATTTTCCATGATAGTCCTTGTATGGTCTCAATTGACTAGTTTATTGTGTCATTGATTATTAAAAAAAATGTGCAAATTGTGTGTTTAGTTTAAAATTATGATGGTAAATCCTCATTGTAATTCTAAATATTTTTTTTAATAAAATTAGAGACTTTCTATAAAAAAATATGGTTGATAACAAACCAACGTTTACACGTCACCCTCCTCCATTAACGAGGGGTTAGGTAGCTATAAGAAGCATAGATTTAAATAGCAGTATGCAATAACAATAATTGCTGTTATATAACCGTAGTACATCGTCTAAATCGGGATATTCATAATTATTATGTCCATAATGACATTTATTATTAAAAAAGTTCATGATCATAATATTTGCAGTGACTGTAATAATACTCGCTATTTTCATAACCGCAATAAATTCAACGAAACTGCAATTTAAATATATGATAACAAGTGCAATATTCTCTTGTAAGAACCCAAAAGCTGCTTAGCTAAGTATATGATGAAAACATATCAGATTTAGAAAGCTAATGAATGGCTTTCCATTGGGTTACACTTGCTGCTTGTATTTTTACAGATTACAGTATGGGACAAGAGATGGAGTCTTGTGATGCATTTATGAGGGTTTGTTTTTAACCAAACTGCCCTCCAGTAGGACCCCTCGTCCCCCCTCTCTCATCTGATTCCCGAGATATGTCCACACATGTAGCTTGCCTAACCTGCAATGATCTTGTATGAGAATTACATTAGAAATTTAATGAGCCTAAAATCACAAAATTTTAAGAGTACGAATTTAAATAATAAATGATAAAAAATGTAAAAGAATATATAAACTGTATGAGAATTTAAAATATACGGTGAGGGTGAGAGTGAGAGTGCGACTGCCTGCCGCCAGCACCCCTCGATCCACATCGCTTGTAAGTGATGCACAGCTAATTCACTATATATAAAACCTGAATGCTTGTAGCCTGGGGCTTCATTTTCGAATAGGGTTAGCTTCCAAAAATGGCAGCAGCAAAGTACTACTTTCTCATCTTCTTATTAGCTTCACTCGTTGTGGATGCCATTGTTGCTGCTGTGCCGAAACAACAACAACAGCAGGATCGAATCTCGTCGCTTCCGGGCCAACCACAGGTGGCGTTTTCACAGTTCTCGGGCTATGTTACTGTCAACGAGAAGCACGGCCGAGCTCTCTTTTACTGGCTCACCGAGGCCACTACGGTTCCTGAGAAGAAACCTCTAGTGCTTTGGCTCAATGGAGGTCAGTCTCTTTCTATATCATTTCATTTCTAGTTTTGCTATACGGGGATGGATCGGGGGTGCTGGAGGGTTAAATTCTCCTATAATTTAGATATTTCTTTTGTATTTTTGTATCCCTATAATTTTGTATTTTCACACTCCTAAATTTCTAATATACCTTCCTAATAATTCACACCTGCATGGCTGCATCTGTACCTAGCCATATAGGTTATAGCAAGAGCTTGTTGCATGCACGAAAATGGAAAATCTCTTAGAATCACAATGCCATGAACAGTTCAGTTCAGTTGTATACATCAAGAAAACTATAATTGAGATCAGGGATGTGTCGAGGGTGTTAGAACAGTCGTAATCTCTGAAAATTTTAAATTCTTGTATAGTTTATGTATTTTCTATGAATTTCAAAGTTTACACTCTTAAATTTTTTATATAACCCTTTATGGTTCGAATTTCCTGACATAAAATCTTGCATCCGTCCCTCAACGAGAAATCCTGCATGTGGTTACCTCGTCATCTTCCTGTGTTAGGGTTCTATATTCCCCTTCTACAAACTGACGTTCATGCCTGTTTCTTTCTGAACAAACCCAATTATGATTCCCTCAAGAATAAAGCTTCTCCCATCTGCGGAACTTCATCTGTCACTTTGTTATTCGATTTGTTTGTATCTGGTATAGTCTTTGTTTTCATGGAAAAAGAGAAACCCCGAAAAGCTACTTTTCCCCAGTAGGAACCGTCCAAAGTTTTCCATGCTTCTGCTGCAAGAAAAAAAGATGGCCCTCCATTGAGTTGACTTGAGAGAGAAGGAAGCCATGGAAAGTAGTAGAGAAAAAAGAAGAAGCTTTGCTTGCCCCCAACTCTCCTACAGTTTCCCTTTTGTTTCTTTGAAGCACGCGCATTTCTGTAAACAAGGGTGATGATGATGTGGGGTTGCACGGGCTGTTCTGAACTGACCCAGAAATGGAGGAAGAGTTCAACTACTATTTTTAATGGCGTAATTCTACCATAAGTCCTTAAAACTATGGCTCGAATTCTAATCGAGTCATTCAAATACCTTGTATCAATCAACTCCTTCCGTCAGTCTAACCATCAACTCGAACCTTAGATGCAAGTATATTTAAAACACGTGGATCGAATTGTAAATTTAAGGATCAATATGTTTAGTGAAATTAACCCATTTTAGGTTTAGTTTTTGAAATTTCATTAAATTATAGGAGTAGCAGAGAAGATATAATAATACGGGTCCCTATCTAGCATATTAATTACAGAAGCTGACAACTGAGAAGAAAACTGTTAGCTTAGCTATTTTATTAAGAGCAAAGAAGGTAGGTGTTCCTTCTCAGATTGCTCCAGTGACACCATTAAATGCTGTTGTTTTTTCTGAAAAGATATATACAAAATCTAAGTTTTAAACCCTAAAATTTAAATTTTTAAACATAAACTTTAAACTATAAATTATAATATTTAATCCTAAATTAAAAAAAATTAAACTTAAACTCATAAATCCTAAACTAAATTTCTAACCCCTAAAATAGACTGTATAAACTAAAGTTTACACTGGCGCTGCATCAAATGTTTTTCATATACAAACTTTAGTTTACACAAGCATGCTTATTTTAGGAGTAGAAATTTAGTTTAGGGTTTAATCTTTTAGGGTTTTGAATTTAGGGTTTGAAGTAAGATTTAAGATTTTAAGGTTAGAGATTTAGAATTTAAAGTTTAAATAAGGGAAAAAAAGATTTTACTGTGTGTGCATTGAATATTAACACACTCCCTATATAAGTCACAATCTTACCTACTGGTTTAGGGTAAACCAAGGCTTTGAATATAGTTCAAGAAAGGTGAAATAGTTGTAACTTAGACACAGATTCTGGGGGAAATGCCTGGTTAAAAGTCTAAAATTAATAACTGTAGTAATAATGGTCATTTCATTGGTCCCTGAGAGCCCCAAATTTCTGCAGTTTCTGCTCCACTAAACACAAAGGTTGACCCTACTGCAAGTGGTTTAGCTTAGCTAAGCTAGCTAGGCAATGAATAGAAGGCGTCACGTTTTACATAGTGGAGACTGAAACTGGACCACTCTTTCATGTTGCTTTGCTTTCTTGCTTCAAATCATGCATTTTTCATTGTGTTTTTAGCCATTAAAACCTCTCATTTCAAGGGTCACATCTCTTCCTTGTTCAAAAACAACTTGTCCCACTGCTCAAATTTTGCATGTTTTCCCATGTATTGTGAATGTGAAAAGTACAAATTTCTTGTGAATTTGATGATTTTGAACATGTCCTTGCCTCACTGTGCACAGGACCTGGTTGTTCATCTGTTGCATATGGAGCATCAGAGGAAATCGGACCGTTTCGGATTAATAAAACTGGATCATCCCTTTATCTTAACAAATATTCATGGAATACAGGTAATGATCCAATGTTTATTACTTGTTTAGTCTCCGTTATCCGAACTCGAAGTAAATGTATGCAAGTTCGACATGTTTTCTCATACTCATGTTTCGTATCTATGTCCGAATATGATAGAGTTATCAAGTTATAGTCAGTTCATCGAACTAATTCGATTTCTTCATGGTTTACAGAAGCAAACATTCTGTTCCTGGAATCACCTGCTGGAGTTGGATTCTCTTACACGAATACGAGCTCCGATCTTAAAGACTCCGGAGACAATCGGACAGGTGGTTTAAATGGTTCCGATTTTGCAGTGAACCGGCTTTTTCGAGGTCTTATAGTCTGATGATGGTAATCTGTTTATGACACAGCTCAGGATGCTCTTATATTTCTCATCAGATGGATGTCGAGGTTTCCGGCCTATAAGCACCGAGAATTTTACATTGCCGGAGAAAGTTATGCAGGTAAATAAGAGTCCCGAATGCGATCTCGGTCGGAAATCTTATTCAACTTATAACAAGTTTTTATCAATGTTTGTATAGGGCATTATGTTCCCCAGTTAGCCAAGAAAATCCATGATTATAATAAAGCTCACTCAAATCCAATCATCAATCTTAGAGGATTTATGGTAAGAAAACAGGATTCAATACCCGAAATCCGAATTATTATCCCGAAAATCAGAGTGTTGCAACTTATCAGAAACAATCAACCAAAAAGCTTAAAAATTGTTTGATCATACAGGTAGGAAATGCTGTGACAGACAATTACTATGACAGTATTGGAACTGTTACATATTGGTGGAGTCATTCCATGATATCAGATAAAACTTACAAATCCATCATGAAATACTGCAATTTCACATCAGAGAAAAGCTCTACAAGATGTGATGATGCTGTAAGTTATGCCATTAATCACGAGTTCGGCGACATCGACCAGTACAGCATTTATACTCCATCTTGCTTGGCGTTAACAAACACTTCAGAGCGACATATGAGGCTGAAAAATACCCTCTTGCATCGACGGGTTTCGGGTTACGATCCGTGTACCGAGAACTACGCCGAGAGATACTATAACCGGCCGGAGGTGCAAAAGGCTATGCATGCAAATACTACTGGAATTCCTTACAAATGGACTGCTTGCAGGTATTTTTCCGAGTAAATTAGTTTATCAATAACTTCAACTCTTTGTTGAAATGGTTCTTTTTGTCATTGGACAGTGATGTTCTTATAAAAAACTGGAACGATTCTGAAAACTCAATGCTGCAAATATACAAAGAGCTGATTGCTGCAGGTCTAAGAATATGGGTTTTCAGGTGAGTTTTTTTTAAAACAAGTCCAATCATATGAATGGCTATAGGAATTCGTTTACTGTTAGGAAATTAGGGCTTTAAGAGTGTTTGACTGCAATTTGATGATATTCATACAGATTGTTTTACTGCGTGATTTTTAATCTAGTAAGTATGCGGTACAGCAACCTAATTTATAGGGACGGAGCTGTGTGGGCTGTGGGAGTGGCAATTCCCACCCAATTACTAAAAACTGACAGGATTTAATGAGCCATAGTTACTGTTGTTGATGATGCAGTGGAGACACAGATTCAGTTGTACCAGTGACAGCCACCAGGTTTTCCCTTAGCCATCTCAATCTGCAGATCAAAACTCCATGGTATCCATGGTATTCTGGCAATCAGGTATTCAAACCTCACATACCATATTTAATTCCCCAAACCCTTTTTTTCTCTTAAAAAATTTCCCATTTTGAATCTCTAAAAATGTGATTTTAGGTTGGAGGATGGACTGAAGTTTATGAAGGGCTAACTTTTGCAACAGTGAGAGGAGCTGGCCATGAGGTTCCAATGTTTCAACCCAGGAGAGCTTTCATTCTTTTCAGGGCCTTCTTGAAAGGGGAAAAATTGCCAAAGTCTAAATGAACTTTTTTACAGCTATAGCAAAACCCCCCATTTAATTAGTTTGTGTGATTCGTGTTTAGGAATTATTCATTCGAGTTAGGATTCATTCGACAATCTTGAGCGCAAGCTCTTAATATGTTCTGCATTTCTCCATGAACAATGAGAAAATGATCTATTCAATGTTTGGTTGCCTAGAAAATAGGTGTGCAAAATGACATTGAAATGCAACGAATTCGACTCTAAATAGAAATAATAACTTATGTAACACCAAGGAGTTTTAGAACAGAGTGTGAGTTCGATCAGGGAAACGAAAATCGCATTGCAAAAAGTACAAAATGAGAATTTCTACCATTGGTTTGTATGCAAAATTGAAGTTAATCCCGGCGCCAGTCAAGAGATCATCGTTGCTTCAATTCCTCACCAAGCTCCATCCGCATGCAAGTTTGAGATATTATTGTTGTTTTAATCCCTCGTTGAGACCTTGTGGCATTCCTAAGCTTTGTGCAAGGTCACTCATTCTTTCCTTCATAGCCTGAGAAAATGGCAAAAAGGAAAATCATCGGCAAAATGATTTCGAAAAAGATTCGGTAAAGATCACGAGATAATCACCTGGACACTTTTTTGGTGTGCATCCTTGTATGCTTCATTAACTAAAAGCGATAGCTTCTGCAAGAATTAAGTATAAAAAGTTAGCAACTTGATATCGGAATCAAGCAAAACCACACACAACAGCGTTTAAATTCTTCTCAATGCCTTGTAATTGCAGCCTGAGATGGCTCAGTATTGAAATGGTTTCTTCCCTGAACCATTCATTGGAAGGATTTTGAAAACAAAAAAAACCCACGGCGCGACTATAATAGAGGTGTAATCTCGAATAATCTTGGGGGGAAAGTAGTTTAATAATCACTCACTTCTGCACCCAATTCCATTGCTGCCTCAGTAATCTCTATGCGTACAGGTTGCTGATTTCCGGTTAATGTTGCCTGAAAAGAAGATAATAGAGAGATGCCTCATACAGTCGGCTTGAGATATAAAGCAGCAACAGAGCATACGACATTGCTAGAACTAGCACAATAGAAAGAGAACTGTAATAACATACCTTTATGAGCTCACCTTCACAGTAGCCATCGAACTCTGCCCTGCATTATAGAATGGAAAAACACCCCCAAATGAAATACACACACAGAAAGAAATTAAAAGTTTAAGATAGTAAAAATGAATAGGTAACAGAAAAGATCAATACGCGGCGAGTTCTTTTTGCACTCGCACAGCCTCAACCTGGACAACCATTTGTGCTTTCTTCACTGTCTCGTAGAGGTTTTGCATGTTCCCAAGAATTCCTGCCTAAAATCAAATTAGCAGGTAAGACGCATTAGTTTCCAAGAATGTAGAGAGTCAACCATGGCGCAATCTTCTAACTATCATGTTCAATTGTGAATGATGATGAAGGTCGTGTAGCAGTCGATCAATTTCGGCACTTCGAAACAGATTAGTGATTATGAAACACGGTGCAAATCTAATGATAAGACACTAGAGCATTGGATATGTTTGATACAGCAACATGGCTTATAGACTTGGACCCTTAATTTTACAGACAACCTCATTGGATATGTTTCACACGTGGATACAAAAGTGGCCTGTTTGGCATTGTCTTTACCATGGATAAAACATGCATCCAAATATCCAATGAGCATGTAGTGCAAATATAGCCTATCTTAACATAAGGTGTAAAATACACGAAACAAAGACTGTATACAGTATCAACATTGATCTACTGAACTACCAAGACCAAATGCTATCAATATGTTTCGCATAAATAAATAGCAGTAACAAGTAAAATACAAATGGAAAAAACAAACAAACTCAAAAGGAAGTTGAAACTGAGGGATAACAGCATCTAAGGCATGATATGAAGCATTATTTTCAATTATAGACAAGGCTGGGACCAACACAACTAGTATTAGCTACTGGTTCAGCCAATGGGGCATCAATTATATATGAAAGCACGGATCAGACTATAGCAATGCTAAAGCGGCTTTCGTCCTCATAATTCGGAACGCAAGCTACTCAATGTCAGATATTAATGCTGCCACATTTTTACAGAATGCTACCATATCTTACCTTGGAAGGTTCGTCACCATTTTCCTTTTTTCCTCCAAACAGACTGTATACACGTAGAGATTTATAGCACTGCCCGGATTTCGTAGGAGCCGACAATGAATAAAACTGCTTACCAGCTACATTTTTATTCAAATTGAAGTTACCTGAAAACCATAAGTGGAAGAACAAATTAAATTTCACTATTTCCCCCCTTTTTTGAGCATATTAGAATTCACTATTTAACATTATAAATTAGGAACAATTGATGAAGATAAACAGTTCCAGCCATGCTAATACTTCATTTCTAATGAATAATAATAACTAGAACAAACCCATAGATCAAAATCAAAACTTTTATCACGGTCTATTCTGATCATCTAATTTTCTCAGCAACCAAACACAATCAGAGAGAGAGAGAGAGGGATACCATGAGAGAGTGAAGGGACAGGCTTTTTCCAATCAGCCGTCCCAAGTTGATTTGATATTTGAGCAGTCACAATACTCGACGAAGCCATTTCCTTTGAAGGTTTTCTTCACCCAGAAAATAAATTACACAAAAAGCAGAGATATCAGAAGAAGATAAGGTGGATATTTTCTCTCTTTTTTTTTCTTTTACTTTTAGGGTTGATATTCTCGGGCCCAATTTTGTTCCAAAGTGAGTAGTTGCTTATGTTGTCAGAAAGTGTTACACAATCTCGACCCAACCTCAAAATTATTGTTTTTATATAACTATCTATATTCAAACCATTAATCAATTCATTTAGTCATAAATCGATTTTCTTAACACAATTTTTTTCATTCAGAACACTAATTGACTTTAAAAATTTAAAAGTTGTTATGTCTATCATGATTAGAACTTTATTTAAGAGGATTGATTTACTTTATCATTAAAAATATTATCTCATTTAATTAGAGTTCAATGTAATATTTACTTCTTATACCTATAAATAGATGACTTGATGAAGTCATTGTACATAAGTCTATATTTGAGAATAATACAAATCTCCCTCTTTTTCTCATCTCTTTGTTCTTCCATTCTTGTTCTTTGTTTTTATTATTGTTCTTCATTATTTTATTCACAACATGTTATCAGCACGAGACTCTAATCAACTGAGGTCTTCATCGTTCGAATTCAAAAGAAATTACCGGGAAGAATTTGATTATATAATGAACCAAAGATATTTTTTTCTCCTTATTTCTTTAGTTACCGATTGTCTTTCTCTTTATATTTTAACTTGGTTTTAATTTTTGAAGGGTCTAAAAGCATGTTTGATTATCTTTCTCATCCGATATGATTTGACGAAAAACCTCATCCATGTTGTGGAGAAGCAAAGTTAAAGACCACATATTGTTAAAAAACGTAGAATGCATCAAAGCTAATGGTTCTTGCATTATCTCCGCATAATGGTTCTAAAGCCTATTATATTCCAACACTCACCGTCAATGCTTCTTGCATTGTCTTCCAATCCTCACTGAAAATGCTTTGCATTAAAGGCAAAAGAGGTTAGCAAGTTTTGCATGCGTATGTTTTATTGTTTCTAGCATATTATATTTTACAAGTTGATTTTATTGTTTGACTTTAATTACGGGTAAGCAAATTATCGATATAGACTAATTTTTTTAATTAAAAATCAAAATATATTTATGTTATTATATCGATGAGAGCATATGATTTTAACCGTGTTTTTAGTTTTTGCATGATATAATTACTTGGAGAGAGACATGACATTATGAGAAGATGTCTTGGTCATTTGCTACATTTCCATTGTCCTCGAGAGGAAAACCAATATCGGTAAATTCTGATTTTATTTTTATTCTTTAAATTATGATTTTAAAGTGCGATAAATCATGGTGATTTTGCTCAAAAGCAATAACTTTTATGTGTCAAAAAACTTGACTATTTCTCCCAAGTTCAAGTTATGAAAATTCCCTAAAGTGAATGCAAAGCATGATGTTTATTCTATTCGATTATCAATGATGGGGCATTCCCTGAAGTGAATGTAAGCATGATGTTTATTCCATGCGATTATTGGAACTGTTTCATTCCCTGAGGTGAATCCAAACATGGTAAATCATTATTCAATTAGAGACATAATTTTGATATAATCCAAGTATATTGGTTGGACATCCCGTTCTACGAGGCTACTGGTCTCAAAGGAGATTTTTAAAGGACCTTGTGGACTGGTTTAACAATGCCGCGTACGATGATTAAATCTTTGTTCTCTATGATAAGGATATGTTAATAAAAACATACTCCATTTTTCACGACAAATAATATTATCTTCAAACACAATATGATGAAAAAGGTTTCAAAGGCTCACTGGCTCTACTCCATTCCCTGAAGTGAATGTGAGATTATATTACAGAAAGAATAAAAGCCACATTAGAAGTTGTGGTTATGGTCGAGGCATTGACAAAGACATTATGGTCATTTTAAGAATACTTCTACACACTGGTAGTGAGGTTATAAGGATGGCAAGAGCGATAAAGATCTTTCTAATAAAGTGTAATTTATTTATTACCAATGTGATACTATAAACCATTGGTCTAGTACTTATCGTACGTTGGAAAAATCAACAATGATTGAATGATAGAAGAAAAAATAAAAAAATGTTTGCGAAAAATGACAAAGATGATATTGGTCCAACTTATTTGGACATTATTAGTCCAACTCATATGGGTGTTGTTGATTTTTTTATAACCCTCGAATGAAATAAATCATCTTCTAATTATTCTTTTAACTTTGAAAAGAATTAATTATCTTTGTATTTATTTTACTTTATGTTTATTTACTTTATAAATTAATTATTTATATTTTATATTTATATTTGTATTCATGTTAATATTTATATTTATATATTATTATATTTATTTATTTTGTTTAACATGATTACTTATCAAATACAATTTATGGTGACGATTTATGCTTAGCAGAAGTATAAGATATATTTTTCCATTTAAATACAAAGAAAAAATGTAAGTACTATATCTCAAAGTACTAAAAGTATTGATGCTCCAGAAGAGCAATATGTTCTTAAGAGAAAGCACATTATAAAAATTGCATAATTGTGAATATTGCAATAATTACCGCTAATGGTAATAATATCGTCACCACTAGAAGTGGAAATTTTAAGAGAGCAATATGAGTTCACAAAATATTCTTTTGGAATTATAGATAACATATGTTATCAATTGACATTTGAAATAAGCCAATTTGGATATAAGTTTTAGTAGCCAAAATGTCAGTTGAAAGCTCTAGAAGAGCTATATATTGCTACCAAAAGATAATTTTTATTAAAAGTTTCAAAAGAGCTAAATATTCCTATTCAAAGGAACAATTTTGATGATTGTACTAGACGTGTACGAGTGAGATTGAATCACATGTTTTAGTTTACCAAATTCAAAAATGTATATACACACTTGTATATAGTTGGCATGATTGGTTAGTGTTGAGTGGATCGAATGATCGAAATGAACCAAGAGGGGGTGAATTAGATTTTTAAAGGTTTATGTGGTGGAAATTGCAAATTAAAAAGATAGACAAGAAATTTTAGAGTGGTTCAAGTTCCAAATGAACTCTACATCCACTACCTTAGCTTCACTGAGGATTTACAATAATTCCACTAATTGCTCTTCCCCTTTTCTAGGCTAAGAAGGTAAGCTTTACAATTTTCGGTTAAATTTTCTACCCAAAATTTAACCCAACCCTCACACAAATAGAACAAAGATTTTGTTGGCTAAGAAAGTATCTCTCAATACAAATTGTAGCCCAATTACAAGCACTCAACCCAATTGAAATGATAAGAATGAAAAATACAATTGGGGTTTCTAGGCAATATTGGGATTTAGGCACAAATGCTTGGATTTGATGTTTGGATGTTTTCTTTTGGATCAATAGTTGTTGCTGGAGCTTTTAGAGGTCCCTTTTATACCTTCTCATTGATTTCTAGCCGTTGTGGTTGTTGCATTCATCAATAGAGTCGTTGGGGGTGTTATCTCACATCCATAAATGCAGTCTGCAACCAACCATTTCGAAACGCCCGACCCTGTTTCGAAACAGACCAAAATAGAAAGAGTCGTTGGAGTGCATTAAAGAGCTAGTATCAAAACGGTCTGACCCGTTTCGAAACGCTTTTGCCACTGTCAAGGGTCGTATCGAAACGGCTTGAAATCGTTTCAATACGCCTTAACAGTTTCTTAAAAATCAGTTAAAAACTTGCAGCGTCATATTTTTCAAATCAAATGAAGAACCGTTTCGAAACACTGAATGTCGTTTCGATACAAGTTCTCTATGTTTAAAGCCGTTTTGAAACTTGTTTCGAAACACAGGTTGACAGTGTTGAAAACGTTTCGATACCCGTTTCGAAACATGGGTTGACAGTTTCAAAACTGTTAATATGGTTGTTAGCTTTGGCAGCATTAAGTAATGCAGAAAGTCCTTCGCCATAAAAAAGAAATAAATAGAGGCTGTGAGGGTCACCTTGGCGAAAACCTCTAGAAGGAGTAAAGTTATCACCATGAATCCCTTTTAGGACCACGCAATACGAGATCGTAGAAACATATTTTAAGACAAGAGAATCCACTACTCGGAAAACCCCATAGCTAACATCTTGTTGTGGATGAAAGATCATTCAACGTGATCATACGTTTTACTTATATCTAATTTTAAGGCGAAAGAGCCTTTACAGTCAGATTTCTTCATTTTAAGCGAGTGTAGTACTTCATATGTAATAAGCACATTATCAGTAATGTGTCGGCCAGGAACAAAGACACTTTGGGTTGGATTAATACAGAAGTCCAATAATTTACAGAACCTGTTCACAATAGTTTTTGCAATAATTTTGTAAGGCACATTGCATAAACTGGTGGGGTGAAATTGTGCCATAGAAGTCAGATTATTCACCTTAGGGATGAGAATAATATTCGCAGCAATAATTTGTGACATGTCATGATTGTAGTTCAAGATTGCTAGACAATGATCTGAAACATTTTTACCAATTATGTGCCAATATCTTTGGTAAATAATTTTTTTTTGGTTTCAGTTGAACCAATTATATCAATTCATCAAAGAGATTTTTTTGGTTACAAATTAAAGAGATATTTTTGTATACAAATTGTGTGAAAAATATTTAAACAACCCATTTTATTTGAATTGTTTGTTCTAAAATCTAAATTGTAGAGTGGATCGCAAGATCGATATTGACCAAGAGGGGGTGAATTGGAAATTTAAAGGTTTTGAGGTGGAAATTGCAAATTGAAAATAATTGACAAGAGATTTAGAGTGGTTCAAGTTCCAAATGAACTCTACATCCACTACCTTAGTCTCACTAAGGATTTGCAACAATTCCACTAAATTGATCTTCCCCTTTTCTAGGACAAGGAGGCAACCCTTTACAATTTCGGTTGATTTTTCTACCCAAAAATCAACCCAATCCTCACACAAGTGAACAAAGAAATTTGATGGCTAAAAGGTATCTCTCAATACAAATAATAGCCCCAATACAAGCACTCAACCCAATTGAACAAAATATGAATGAAGATTACAATTGGGATTTTTACACAAAATGGGAATTTTGTACAATTGCTTGGATTTGATGTTGGGATGTTTTCTTTAGGATCAATAGTTGTTGCTGGTGCTTTTAGAAGTCTCTTTTATACCTTCTCATTGAATTCTAGCCGTTGTGGTTGTTGCACTCATCAATAGAGCCGTTGGGGATGTTATCTCACCACCATAAATGCAGTCTGCAACAACCCGTTTCGAAACGCGGGGTACCTGTTTCGGAACGGACTAAAATAGAAAGAGCCGTTGGGGTGCATTTAAGAGCCCGTTTCGAAACGCCTTAGGGCCATTTCGAAACACTTTTGCCACTGTCAAGGGTCGTTTCGAAACGGTCTTAGCCCGTTTCGAAACACCTTAACGGTTTTCAGAAAATCAGTTAAAAACAAGTTCAACGGTCTTATTTTCAAATTAAACTTAAGACATGTTTCGAAACGATTTGGATCCGTTTCAAAACGGATTTGCTACTGTCAAGGGTCGTTTCGGAACGGCCTTAGCCCGTTTCGAAACACCCTTTTTATATTTAGATATTCAGCAAATATTTCAACCGTTGTGCCCCTTTTTTAAATCAAGTACGAAGAACAGTTTCGAAACGGGGAATACCGTTTCGAAACGGGGTCAAGTGTTTCGATACACGTTTCGGAATGGTGGTCGACAGTGATGAAAACGTTTCGAAACGCCTGAAGGCCGTTTCGAAACAGGAGCTTGAAAATCACTGTTTTGACTTGAAACACTTAGAAAAATATTTGAAAAACTTTGTTTTTAACTTGGGCATAATCTTAAAATTATATGGGGATATTTTGAGGACTTAAAATTCGTTTTGACATTTTCAATTTAGTCCTTAGGTTTTTAGTTATATCAAAATTAAAATATTTGTTTCACAATCTCCCCCTTTTTGATATAACAAAACCAAAGTTAGAATTTTTAAGAATTTTGAAAGTTTTGAAAATATTCTAACTCCCCCTTAATTTAAGATAGGTTTTTAAAGTAAAAAAAATGTTTGACTTGAAATCCAAGTTGTTAAAGCTTTAAAAACCTTTTAAAAATTGAAAACGGATTTTAGTTTGTGGCTCTTAAATTTCTTCTCCCCCTTTTTGTTAGATCAAAAAGAATAATGAAAGCTCATAGAGAAGACAAAAGATTAGTACCAATAAGCATTAATAAGCAACAATAAGATTAATTCATAATATCATCCAACAATAAGTTCAACATAAAATCCCAATTAAAAAGTCAAAAGCATAGGTTCCTAAAACATAATAAAACATAAAGATGCAATCTTAAAATGCATAGATAATATGATATGATATGACATGAAAATCCTAAGCCTCGTCATCATCATCCGAAGTATCATCATCGCTCTTGGCTTGAGAACGGTGAAACTTCGTCCATTGCCCATAGAGCGTAGAGAAGGAGAGATCCAAGTTTGAGTGGGAAGTCTCAAGAGTATGAAGACGATCCTCGACATTCTTCAAACGATTGCCCATAGATTCAAAACCCGAAGCAATGCGAGTGTCCAAAGCATTGAACCGAGTGTCCAAAGCATTGAACCGCTCGGTAATGAGAGCCGTGAGAGCTTCATTGTTTGCAACTTGAACTTGCGGTGGAGGAGCAACGGGAGGAGGAACGGCTTCTCTATTAATTCTTTCCCAAACATCATTCACATATGTAAACCCGGACTTGCGAAGGGATGACTCACCAATCTTGGTCTTGCGAGGTTCCGGAGAGTCGTAGGTACAATCGATACCAAGATTATGAAAGATGTAGCTCAAGAGTATGCCATAGGTAAAAGACTTCAACTCATTTGTGTCAATAAGCTTGATATTATTGACTATCTCGGCAAAAATTATTTTAGGCACATTAGGGCGCTCACCCTTACGGAAACACTCAAGCAAAAAATGATCAGTTTGACGGATATGAGAGTATTTACCTCCGGAAGGTCGAATGAACCAAGAAACCATCAAGTGAAGAACGCGATCGTGCACATCCAAAGTAAGTGCCTTACCGGTGGAAGTGCCAAAGTGACGTTCATCCTCAATACCCTCATCTTTAAGTTGAAAAACAGACTCCAAGAGAGCAACATTGACAACAAACTTTTTGCCCAATAAAGAAGATTCAATTCCTATAATCTCGGTTTTGGACTAATCATAAATAAAGCGAGCATTAGAGTAGAAAAGGAGTACCATGTGTTTGTAGCGAATATCCGGAATGCTCAAGAACAAGATAAGATTCCACTCGCTCAAACGGTCGAGATAACGGAATAGGAATCGCTCGGAGTTGAGGAAGTCAAGATCAATGACGCGTTCTTTACGAATTTCGAAATCCTTGACATAAGAGAAGCGAGCACGCATCTCCGGAGTTTTGAGGGATTTCTGAAAAAGCAGAGTAAGATTCGGACGAACGCTCGAATCACCGGTTTGAACGGCCTTGCGCTTTTTGTTAGCTTGATCCGCCATCTAAAAACATTAAGCAAGTGTATTTTAAAATTAAGTGTATGCATTGATATTTAAAATCAATCCAATAATAAATCACACTTAGGTTTTTGAAACAAAATAAAAAAAACAGTAAAAAAAATTAACGAAAAACACGACTGAAAAATTTTATATTCGAATCAAAAATTTTGAGATTTTGAAAATTTTTTACAAGATATGGAAAACCCACAAAGGAAAAACTATAATGTATACAAAAATAAAATTTTCTAACCTAAGATTCGAACATAAATTGAAAGAAAAAGAAAATAAAAAAAATTACCTTAGTTTGGGATTTTGGATGATTTGATGAAAATCCTTGCACAATGTTGATGAAACTTGCTTAGACTTGAGTTTTAGAGTAAAACCCCTCACAATTTTGTGAAAATCAATGAGTTTGAGAGGGTATTTATAGGGAGGGAGGCGGTTTAGGGTTTTAAGAGTTTTGATAAAAAGTGAATTTTAACATTAAAAGCCCTAAATAAAGCTATCCGCGATGCCGTTTCGGAACGGTCACGACCCGTTTCGAAACGGGACGACTAGGGTTTGACCGTCTTGAGACCATAGACTGACCGTTTCGATACGGTGTTGATCGTATCGAAACCCTGTTGACCCGTATCGAAACATGTTTCGATACACCCCTTGGCAGTAGCAAAACGTTTCGGAACGCGTTTGAGGCGTTTCGAAACGCCCTTCTCTCAGAACAGGATTTAAGGTATCCGTATCGAAACAGGGTTACCCGTTTCGATACACCTGGGCCTGGAAGTGTAGAAAAGGCTCTAAAAGTGCAGAAAAATGAAGTTTTAAGAGGCCTAACATGCATAAATGTTATGAATGAGCAGGCAAAACATATTTAAGCATAAACATACTCCCCCTAACTATAGGCATGGATGAAATTAGAAGTTTAAACACATCAACATGGCATTTCACAAAATCAAGCATATTTAAGCACAAAAGAGGTCCTAAAAGGTCAAGATAGGCTAGCTAGACCTAACTCTCTCCTAAGGGACCAAAAACGCTATTTGTCTAAGGGTTTTGTAAATATGTCCGCTAATTGATTCAAGGTGTCTACGTACTCTATAACCACATCTTCCTTAAGGACATGATCTCTAATGAAATGATGCCTTATTTCTATATGTTTGGTTCTAGAGTGTTGGATGTGATTTTTAGTTAAACATATTGCACTAGTGTTGTCACATTTTAGGGGTATGGTTTCAACTTTAATTCCATAATCTAAGAGTTGTTGCTTCATCCAAAGAACTTGAGCACAACAACTCCCTAAGGATATGTACTCGGCTTCGGTGGTAGATAAGGCTACACTATTTTGTTTCTTAGAGAACCAAGATATGAGCATACTACCTAAGAATTGACAAGTTCCCGAAGTACTTTTCCTATCAATTTTGCAACCCCCATAGTCCGCATCCGAGTAAGCATGAAGGTTGAAGGTAGAGTCTCTAGGATACCAAAGACCTAAACAATGAGTGTCTCTAAGGTATCTGAAGATTCTCTTAACGGCTATAAGGTGAGACTCTCTAGGACTAGCTTGAAACCTAGCACACAAGCAAACACTAAACAAGATATCCGGTCTACTTGCGGTAAGGTAAAGCAAAGATCCAATCATAGAACGATAAAGTTTAGAGTCAACACACTTACCTCCTTCATCTTTGTCAAGCTTTGTAGATGAGCTCATGGGAGTGGCTTGAGGCTTTGCATTCTCCAAGTCAAACTTCTTGAGCATATCTTTTTTTTGCTTGATTTGGAGTCCCAAAAAGAATGAGAGCTCCCCCATCATGCTTGATTGTAGTTCAAGATTGCTAGACAATGATCTGAAACATTTTTACCAATTATGTGCCAATATCTTTGGTAAATAATTTTTTTTGGTTTCAGTTGAACCAATTATATCAATTCATCAAAGAGATTTTTTTGGTTACAAATTAAAGAGATATTTTTGTATACAAATTGTGTGAAAAATATTTAAACAACCCATTTTATTTGAATTGTTTGTTCTAAAATCTAAATTGTAGAGTGGATCGCAAGATCGATATTGACCAAGAGGGGGGTGAATTGGAAATTTAAAGGTTTTGAGGTGGAAATTGCAAATTGAAAATAATTGACAAGAGATTTAGAGTGGTTCAAGTTCCAAATGAACTCTACATCCACTACCTTAGTCTCACTAAGGATTTGCAACAATTCCACTAAATTGATCTTCCCCTTTTCTAGGACAAGGAGGCAACCCTTTACAATTTCAGTTGATTTTTCTACCCAAAAATCAACCCAATCCTCACACAAGTGAACAAAGAAATTTGATGGCTAAAAGGTATCTCTCAATACAAATAATAGCCCCAATACAAGCACTCAACCCAATTGAACAAAATATGAATGAAGATTACAATTGGGATTTTTACACAAAATGGGATTTTTGCACAATTGCTTGGATTTGATGTTGGGATGTTTTCTTTAGGATCAATAGTTGTTGCTGGTGCTTTTAGAAGTCTCTTTTATACCTTCTCATTGAATTCTAGCCGTTGTGGTTGTTGCACTCATCAATAGAGCCGTTGGGGATGTTATCTCACCACCATAAATGCAGTCTGCAACAACCCGTTTCGAAACGCGGGGTACCTATTTCGAAACGGACTAAAATAGAAAGAGCCATTGGGGTGCATTTAAGAGCCCGTTTCGAAACGCCTTAGGGCCGTTTCGAAACACTTTTGCCACTGTCAAGTGTCGTTTCGAAACAGTCTTAGCCCGTTTCGAAACACCTTAACGGTTTTCAGAAAATCAGTTAAAAACAAGTTCAACGGTCTTATTTTCAAATTAAACTTAAGACCTATTTCGAAACGATTTGGATCCGTTTCGAAACGGATTTGCTACTGTCAAGGGTCGTTTCGGAACGGCCTTAGCCCATTTCGAAACACCCTTTTTATATTTAAATATTCAGCAAATATTTCAACCATTGTGCCCCTTTTTTAAATCAAGTATGAAGAACAGTTTCGAAACGGGGAATACCGTTTTGAAACGGGGTCAAGTGTTTCGATACACGTTTCGGAACGGTGGTCGACAGTGATGAAAACGTTTCGAAACGCCTGAAGGCCGTTTCGAAACAGGAGCTTGAAAATCACTGTTTTGACTTGAAACACTTAGAAAAATATTTGAAAAACTTTGTTTTTAACTTGGGCACAATCTTAAAATTATATGGGGATATTTTGATGACTTAAAATTCGTTTTGACATTTTCAATTTAGTCCTTAAGTTTTTAGTTATATCAAAATTAAAATATTTGTTTCACATAAATCTTAAAACTCTATATTCTAAACCAAAATCTTAAATTCTAAATTCAAAAACCCTGAAGTAAATTCATAAATACTAAAATAGTCACTTGCGTAAACTCTTAGTTTACACGGTATGAGTGTCGAAATATTTTCCTTAAACTATGAAATTCAAATATATCACCATAAGCCCTAGATTATAAAGTCTAAAGACTAAATTCTAAACCCTAAGCTTTATATTTTAAAACTCAAATTCAGTGTCAAAAATCAACATTATTTATTGAGATAACATTTAAAAAATTTAAATTTGAAAGACCAACAATGATTTATATATTTTTTTGAAAGGGGTTAAACATACAATTTTATCACTATTTCAATTTAAAAATATTCAATTTCTTTTTTAGGGGTGCAATGACCGCCACATGTCCTCATTGACATTGAGTACCACATCTTCCTAAACTTTAAACTAAACCCTTAAAACATGAATTTAAACTCTTAACACTAAATTCTAAATTTACCTCCTAAATTTTAAATTCTAACTTAAAATTCTAAATTAACAAAATAATATAAAATACAATTCATTGAACCTATATATCAAAATATTTTCCATCAATCAAATTCCAAATATTTTCAAAGCTAATTATCAAGCGTTGGAAGCCGTTGTAAAAGCCACCCAACCCCACGGTTGTTTCAATCTTTACCATTGAGAAGAAATGACTTTTTGCCACTAAAGCTAACCCATATGATATTTACATTTCCTATTAATTTGCCAACCCAAAAGTTGAAAACCCCCGTGCCATTGCCTTGTTCTCCAAACCTTTTAACTTCCATCCAAGTCGTTTTGATTTTTCATATGTTCAGATTGTATTCGAGATATATATTCATATATAAAAATACGATTCTCAGGATGTGTTAAAATATTTAAAAAAAATTATCAATTATAGGTTAATTTAAATGGATTAAATGCTAGGTTCTTTAAGTAAGACCAAAAATTTAAATTCTAATATTGTGAATGAAACAAATTGAATTGAGAAAATCTGCCCAGTGCCACAATAGACTTATACAGTACTTAATTCAAATTAACTGACTAATAAATCATATACAAGTGATTATACCCCAAAGTTAAATATATTAATATCATACACATACATATATTCAAACCTAACCCATGTTTGAATAACTTGCATGAAGTCCAATCATGTCAAAGGTCTAAAAAACCTTTTTATCAACCTTTTCAAGCAAAAGTGACTGATGTTTTGGTTTGAAGAAATTGTTGTTGAGTTTGAGTGTCAAACTGTCAATTACTATCATGATGCGAAGATTAGAAATTTAGGTTCGTAAAATTACAAAATTTAAAAAAATGTAAAATTAAATTAGGCAACTTTACATAAATATTGCACCCAATTTTTTTTCTCTCACAAATAAGGCACGAGTCATTTTATTTTCACAAATATTACACTTTCTATATTAGAAATAAAGTCAGAATTATTTCTCACCGTCTTTGAACAATGACTTAATTTATCGAATTAAAAAATGAAAGTTTTGTTCAAAGTCTGAGCCTCTTCCATCGACTTTCATGTTTTTTACTGATCAAAGTCAGAGCCTCTTGCCACCGACTTCACTTTTGGTATTCAAAAATTAAAATATTGTTCGTAGTCAGGTTCTAATGGTTTCGACTTCACTTTCACGGTAGAAAATGCAATATTTGTGGAAATAAAATGGTTTGTGCCATATTTGATGGAAAAAGTTGTGTGCCATATTTTTGGAAATTCTCCATTAAATTGTCAATAAAAATATTTAAATTATATGATAATTTGAAATTTATAAAAAAATCCGACCGCACTTCTAACCTCTCTCGATCCATCCCTAATTACTATTTCTTATCTTTTTTTTAATTGAATCTACTAATTTTATTAAACGATGATATATCCGAAATTACAATGAAAGTTCACAACTTAGTAAACAAAACACCTAACCCAGACATATTACTAGTAAACAAAACTAGCGTCTCGAGATCATAAGAGAACCATACAAGGAAAAGATAAAAACCTAACCCAAAGAATCAAAACAAAATATGGATACAAAGTTACAAACATCACCGTAGATCGACAACGAAAGGTAAAACCATCAACCAAGAACATACAAATACATATTACAATGAGGTACGTTGGCAACAAGGTCATTACCACAACTCAATCGCGAAAAAGGAACGGTGAATGTAACTGCGTATTCAAATCCAGTTCGAATGTCCGAGATAGAGAGATCAGCATCATAATGAAAAGAGTGTTATCTTGATCAGTCGTGGCGTCGTCAGATCCAACCCTAATAGAAAATCAAAACAAAAAAAAGTGTCAAAAGACAGAGAAAAACGTACCAAAAGGTAGAATAAATCGTGACACAAGAACAAAATAATTTATTAAAAATTAAAAAAAAACAAAATAAACAAAACGATAAATCTTGACAGTCGACGACCAGTATTAAAAATTAGTGTCGTTGCTGGCATTTAGAAAGAAAGAAAAAGCAAAAATAATCCCTGTGCGGTTAAGGTTATTTGAGAGAAAAAGAATGGCTGTACTTTGCCATTACTATTTCTTATCTTTACTACTTTTGTTTTTGTTTGAGAAATGGAGAGGGTTGTCAAACATGGTTATTCATTTATTCTTCGAGTTGTATGATGGATATGTAGGTGAAAATCTTTATTGCAACAAAGCATTGAATTGCTTTGGACTTTATGACTCTCTCATTCAATCCACCGACAACCTCATAATTTCCTTCCGGTCAAATTCTTGTTTTGGTCCTTCCGCAATGTTTAAATTTTATACTATGAACAAATTCTCCGGTACGTTTTGATGTCTTTTTCTATGTTTCAACATTGAAAAAATTGAACTTATATTCTAACTTTAATCTTTAGATCCTAAACCATAAGCCCTAAGAATTAAATTCTACACTACAAACCTAAACTCTAAACCCTAAATTTTATTTTTTTAGTATAAAAACATGGATAATAACAGTACCAAAATGGTAATTGATTAATATTCATTTTTAAATTTCATGATCATTTTGACTTTTTAATTTTTAAAATCAAGAGTCTAAACATTCTATCAGCAAATCATATGACTTTTAACAATTATTTTAGTTAAAATGTTAGACTTGATTTTCTCTTAAAAAAAAATCATGTCCATGTTTGGTAAAGAGCGGTTTGGGCAAAAATTAGAGGTTTGAGCCATAATTAGAGGTTTGACTAGTCATATCCGTTAATATTGTTATTTGGTGAATAATGTATTGAAAGAGCAGATTGAGGTCAAACCGCTAATTTTAAAAAAGCTCCTAATATGAGTTTTTTTTGAGATTAGAGATTTGATATTATAGTTGTAAAGACTATTTTACCCTTACTAGTTACCAAAAATCTCCAAATAACCTAAATTAAATATTTCGCACTCTATTTATAAGCTAATCCTATTTATTTTTTCTTTTTATAATCACATATATAAATATGTATATTTAAATTTATTAATTTAATAAATTATATTAAAAGAATTATATAAATAATAAATTAATATATTAATCATTCAAATATGTTTAGAAAAGTTATATTAAAAGTAATTTTTATAAATCTAATTAATATTAATTAGATACAAAATATTGATAACTAATAAATTGTTCAAACAAGTATTGAATATAATCATGTCCTTATATGTCATTTTGCTTGTTTAAATAATCTAATAGCTATCAGCTATCAATTAATTTTACCAAACACTTTTATACAATCAGCTAATACAATCTGCTAGTCAAATCAGCTAATGCAATCAACTATCAACTAATGTAATCCGCTATTAGCTATCAACTATCCGCTAATTACCAAACATGGCCCATATCTTTCTACTCGCTATACCGACATTGCTATTTTCTTATGAATGGGATTAATTAGTGATATTACAAACGTATAAACTCAAATTATATAAAATTAAAGTGTAGGGACTAAATTATAAATTTGTGGATAATAGAGTAACCAAAACCAGAATTTGATAAAAAAAATTATCATTCCTCCCCATTATTTAATCCCCTCTTAAAAACTACACACCAGATCACTCTCGGAGCTTCCATATTTATGATCTCTGAACTTCTCTTAAAAGTGTTTGTTTCCCAGGAAATACATGGTACAATCCAAGAAATTCAGAGGTGTTCGCCAGCGTCAGTGGGGCTCTTGGGTTTCTGAAATTCGCCATCCTTTACTGTAAGCTCACCCACTCCCATTCTCAAACATTAATTATCACACGTATATATGTGCATATATATTCATGTATGTATGTATGTATATGCGAGTTTAATGTAAACCCTGGGTTTTGATTGTGTTTGCTGTTGTTGGTGCAGGAAAAGAAGGGTATGGCTAGGCACATTTGAGACAGCTGAGGCGGCGGCAAGGACATATGACCAGGCGGCGATTTTATTGAATGGCCGAAATGCCAAGACCAATTTTCCGGTATCCGACAATGGTGACGGTGACACAAACGGCGGTGGTGGCGGTGACAATGGCTGTCCGTTGCCGGCCAAGGCTTTGTCTGAGGTGTTGGGTGCTAAGCTAAGGAAGTGTTGCAAAGACCAGTCTCCTTCTCTAACTTGTCTCAGGCTCGACACTGATAATGCTCATATTGGGGTGTGGCAAAAACGGGCGGGCACTCGTTCCAGCTCCAATTGGGTCATGAGAGTTGAGCTGGGGAACAAGAAGACACCGGCGGAAGACGGGTCATCGTCATCTTCGTCGTCAGAGTTGTTTTCGCCGATGGCCGATGAGAGTGAAGCAGGTGCAAGTATGGTGGGGGAAGAGGATAGGATTGCAATGCAGATGATTGAAGAGTTACTTAATTGGAATTGTCCCATGAATTCAACGTCAGGTGGATTTTAGAATATATATACATATACATACATATATGTAATATGCTTTTATATATATATATATATATGTATATATATATAGATAGATAGATAGATAAGATCTAATTATACATCATACAAGTTTTTAACTTTTACACGTTTTTAGATCGATGGATGAGTGAAATAGATGACTGAGATTAATAGCGGGTTATGTGAAGATTATCACTTGAAAAAAAAATGTAAAGTGTTTATGTCAGCCATCTATTTCACCCATTCAATGATAAAAAAATGTGTAAAATTATGAGCTTTATATTCTGTGTAAGTGAATCCTATCCATATATATATATATATATATATATATATAATCTTTACCCATTCTACTGTTAATCCCAACCATCTATTTTACTCATCCAACACTCCAAAAAAATATAAAACATAAAAACTCTTACACTGTAAATAGATCTTACTCATATAATTTATAATATCCTCAGAATATCATGTATATTCTCTGCAAAATTAGTTCTCAGGACTTTGGATATTACATTTCCTAGCCATGAAATCATTCATGTGCTATCCTCACATGTACAACTAGGCCAATATATGCTGGTATAACAGTAAAAATTATTATATCAAAGCAATTATATATGTGTATGCATGTATATATTTTCCTGCCTTGTTAACCCTGTTTAAAATTAATTAGAAATATGTGAAGTCAAGTTCTGCATGTGCCCTACATCTTTGTTGCTATTAGGTGTTTGTCGTAGAATAGAAATTATTTGTCCTTTTACGGTGTTTTTATTTATGTTTTCACACTAAAAATTAGATTTAGGGTTTAAAGTTGCGGTTTATGGTTAGGTTTTAAAATGTTTAAGGTATGTTGTATTTTTTAGGGTGTAGGGTTTAGGATTTAAAATTTAAAGTTAGGACTTGAAATTTAATTTTTATGTTAGGGCATAGAAAGGGGCACCGAAAAGGGGCAGAAAATTTTTATCCGTTCGTCGTATATATTAACAACGTGGCCCCTTGAAATTAATAGCATGATAAATATCTTTCTTTTAAAATAGAGAAATAAATGAATTTTACTCCATAAGATATTGCATGAGCATGGGGTAAGACTTTGTGTTTTGAATTATGTCTTTTCGGTCGTTGAAATTATAAAATTGAAGTTTAATTGAGTAGCTGATGTGATTTAGGGTTTTATATCGATTAATTCCTCCGTTAAGCTTTGGTTTAAAGTGAGAATTTTAGTTTAAGTTTATTTTCTGACCTATAAATACGTAATGCAATTTAGGGTGCGAAATTGAGTGTCGTTTAGATTTGGCCGCACAAACTCATCTTCATATAATTCTTTTGATATTATTGTGAATTTTTCTCATGATCGTGATATTTTCTGTCAAAAAATTTCTATATAGAATTTTAGTATTTCCTGCATTGGACGGTCCTTATTACTCGTCGTTATCCCATAATACAATACAGTAAATTTTCCATAATCCCTGCAAACGTTTAAGTTATAAATTATGACATGTTTAAATGTACTCAAATGAATGACCTACCATATGTTGTAGCAATGACAATGTTAATTAAATAAAGATCCAAAGCAGGAATTGGTTACCAAAATTGAAAGCAAAATTTTGGTTGTTCAACTTGACGTGGATGAACACTTTTTGAATAAACACAAATATAAATTTTGTTGAAAGCTAAGTGCATGAGTAATAACCTAATTAAATCACGAACATAAAAATAATTGAGATTTTGTTTCATTTTCATATGAGAATGATGGTTTAAGAATTATGAGTTCAACTTTTTTTTAGGGATGGCAATTAGATGTGGCAAGTTTTTTGTCACCCTGATCTTGACCTAAAACTTAAAATTTTTGATTCAATCTCAAACTGAGTTCAATATATTTTTATTGCCGACCCGACATAATAAAAGTAGGGGTGTTTGTGGTTAACCAAAATACTATAACGGTTAATCTATAAGTTATGTTCTTAGTATAAAAGTTATATGTTCTTAGTGCAATTAGAGGGGAAATGCATAAAGAATGTACCTAAAAATGTATAGAAATTAAGGACTTTTTCTTAATGGTTAACCGTTGGTTAACCATGAACACCCCTAAATAAAAGTATAATCTGACCCCGACTCATCCTCGAAATTTTAACAAAAAATTCAGATTAAACACAACCCACCATGGAAAAAAATAATAAAATTTAAAAAATATAATATATAAGAATATAATGAGATAGACCGGGACATAGAATATTCACCTTAAACTTGAACCTGTCCCGCCTTAATATTTTTAAAACTCGCCCCGCCCTGAACCTATTTTTTAAAGATTTTAAACTCACCCCTATCAGGGCGGGTCAAGACTTGACGGAGATGAATTATTTTTATATCCCTATGTTTTCCCTATTTTCTACTGAATAAATTTATTGTATGAACTAAAGCAAGAAAAAATTTAATGGGGATTTTTAAAAAAAATTATAATTTTCCTATTTTCTACTGAATAGTTTTCTTAAAAAATCTTCAATTACTCAACTGAAGACACAATATAAAAAATGGTCATGTCTACACCCACCCTACAAGAGAAGTGAGCAGTTGGAAGAGAGTAAATGCAGTTCATATAATAGGAATGAGATTTCTTGTGATTTCATGTCAAATAATAATAAGAAAGTGAGAGTTTCTACACATTTGGTTAATTAGGTGCATTGCCTTTAATCATCTGATGTTGATATCTTCTTTTGCTCTTTCACAATGTTTTATTTTTCTCTTCTAATTTGTTCAAGTTTCAATCCATGGATGAATGACAATGCTTTGCCATTTCTTATAGGATGAATCATGGCATTAGTCCTTGTTCAATTCATAAATTTTAGATTTAGTTTTGATATACTAATTCGTCGATTTTAGTCTTTGAATTTCTTTCAATTTGAAATTTCAGCTCTGGTTTTTTTTTACACATCGACCAGATAGTTTTATTGTAAACAAAAGTTAAACAAGAACATAACCTATTAGAGGTTTTAAAACATAAAAAAAAAAATAACAAAAAAGATAATCGTAAATCTAAAAAGAAAAGATAAGCACTGCACCGATCATATCAAACATTTTTTCTTTGCACAAGAAGAAGATATCTACGGTGCATTGTAGGAAGGGTCCCCAGAGAGTTGTCAAAACACGGTCAAGATGAAATCAATAACTTACATGGGGCTTAAAATGAACGAATTGTAAAACATGAACTAATTCGATAACTTACTCATAGTACTAAGACTAATTGTAGAATTTGACTTAACAGTTTTAACAACAACCATTTGATATAGATAGAAATTTCATAAACATGAAAGAGAAAGAAAAAAAAAAGACTAAAAGCGACCAAATTATAATATATGGTCTAAATCCACAACTTACACCGTACAATTTCGGTAATATGATATATGGACCTTTAGGATTTATTTTTTTAAAATATTTTATTTACATTAATGAGAAAGTGAGAGATGGATAGATAATAGCCAAGGGAAAAGCTTATGGAACCTTCACATTTTCCTAATAAAAAAAGACATGGCTGCTTTTGAGTTTTGTTGCAAAGACTTTTACAAATGAACATGGAAGACATCCTTCCACCACAACTGTTGCAAACCCTTTTAATGGCTAAATCAAGATGACAAATTTCTTGTTGGCACACCCTATTAATTCCATTTTGTTGGACAACTTTTCATCTGACTTATATCACAGAGACAAAGTTATTAGGAGAATGGAAGAGATATGTGATCTTCTAAAATTTTTGATCTAACGATGGTTTTAGTTTCTGTTAGTTTGATTACTTATCAAATCAAGTTTCGTTTCTCTTAAATTTAAATCAAATATATTTATTGAGCCTCTTTTAATTTTAAAGTTAGACGATTTTATCTCTATTATTGTTTAATCTTGATTGCATATTTACTCTCAAGGACGGAGCCAAATGGAGGGTGGGAGGGGCAATTGCCCCCCTTAACTTTGAATGGTTTGATTATATTTAGGCCATTGATAGTTTTAAAATCATTGCAATTAAGTCATTTTCCCTCTCAAAATTTTTTGGATTATTATTTTTAAGACTATTTAAATTAAAATTAATGAAAATAAGCATTGACTCCTTTTTTTTTATAGTTTAATCACTTTTAAGACCCTTCAATTTTAAAATTAATGAAATTAAACCCTACTTTCCTTAATTTTTATGATTTAATTAATTTTTAAATTCCTATTTATTTCAAAATTAATCAACTTGTTTACTCTACCGTCTAGTTTCTTTCACGCTACCTACTTAACCATGAAGGCCTGGGATTGATTCATCTTCAGTGTTAGAAGTTGGGAGGTGTTAACTTATAAATTGTCGGCAATGACCAATAAACCCTGGTTTACCTTAGTTGACTTCTGCAATCATTTGAGATCTCTAGCATCCTGCATTTAAATTAAGAGTTTTATTTTGATGCACAAGCTGTGTAAATTTTTTTTACACAATCCTTTTATAAAATTTAAAATTTAAATCACAAACCCTAACAACCTAAAACCTAAACCCTAAACCCTAAACTCTAAATTCTACTCATAAACCTTAAATTATATACCTTACATACTAAACCCCTAAACCCTAACCTAAAACCTAAAACCCTAAACCCTAAAATTAAAGGGCTTGTGTAAACTAAAGTTTACACAAGCTTGTGCATCAAAGTATTTTCCTTAAATTAAACTCTAAAATCTCTAATATCCTCCGACTAAGTTTAAGAGGTTTTTAATAATACACATGATAATAATTTAAGTGTATAATTACCCAGTTTATTATACTATACACTTTTCAAAAAAAAAAAAAACTATTTGGACAGAAACTTTTTTAAATTTAAAAGATTTTTAAAATGTTGGCATTTTGAAGTGAAAGTTATTAGAAATATATAAAAGAAAATTAATAATATATTTTTTAAATATGCTGGTGTGATGCAAGGGTAGTATCTATTCAATTTTTTTTAATCTTTTCAAAGACTACATTACTGTGCTCGAACCCGGGTCCAAAAAGATGATAAACACCTACCTTTGACACCAAGACACAAGAGGATGAGCGGAAAATTAATAATATTAAGTATAAACAATAAATGATATAAAAATATACAAAATGTATATAAGGGTAATTATTCCATGCACAAGCAGTAGAAACAAAAAATTTTCACAAGCGTCTCAGTTTTAGGGTTTAATGTTTAGGGGTTTAAGTGTAGGAGTTTTGAATTTAGGGTGTGTGGTTAGAATTTAGGGTTTATGGCTAAAATTTAAGGTTTATATGTTCAACCCTAAATTCTAACCTCTAAACCCTAAATTTTAAACACATATACTTAAACTCCTAAAACCTAACTAGATCCCTAATTCATAAAATTAAAGACGCTTGTAGAAACCTTTTGTTTTTACTGCCGGCGCATGTGATATTTTCCTGTTAGATTTCAATAAAGATTGGTACAAATTTAAACTCGAAAAAACTAAATGATGAGTAAAAACTATGTAAAACTGAGATCCTTCAAAATAAATAAAATGTTTTCCTTCTTTTTGGAGGATTGGTAATGGACGTAGTACTGATTTTTCCGTCATTCTTGAGTTGGAGATAAAGATCCCTTTAGGGGCAGTTTTGGAAATGTATAATAGGTGTGATCAGATACTCAAAATGAATTAAGTTATATGCTTTCAAGGGAAAAATAAAAGACAAGTTATAGACTAGTCGTAAAACATAAAGAAAACAAAATATTGATATACTTTTATAGATTCTGAGTTATATTATACTCTTTTTTTCGATCAAAAGTTAGTCTACCACCTACACAATAAGTCAATAAATATTTATTTTTAATTGAGAGTCTCATTTAAATAAATTGTACATAAACTCTAAATCTTTGAACTGCCTCTGAGTCCATTGTGCAATTTCTTATCCATCAAAAAAATTCATGTATTTTTTTTTTGGTTTAACTATCGGTATCCAATTCATTAACTAATTAATTTAGATTTAATATTAGAAAACATATTATGAAAAGGTCCTCTTAATTCAATTTGGTCCGTAGATTTCATGTATCTTTGAACCGCCCATTTAGACCATTTAAGTGGTTCTAGCTCCCTGATGGAACTCGACAGAGGTACCCATTATGCAAGTTCAAGAAGAATTCTAGTTAGGATACAGTAGTTTTACTTCTCTTATTCATCAAATTAAAAAATATCCCTCAAGGAATATCTGGTCGACTCATGTATCATTATAAAAACGATAAATGTTTTTTTTATAAAATATATAAATGTGTTGTATTCCTAAAATTCCGAACCCAAGACTATGATTAAGCGGAAACATTTTGTGTTAGTTGATCCAAACTTTTAATGGTTATATTGTATAAAAAATATTAAGTAAAGAGATATTATATTCTAATGACAAAAGTTAAATTTAAACACATACAAAATAGGACAATATAAGCATTCTAAACTTCCAACGATATGTTGATTGTTAAAGCTTTGTATCTTGACAAAATCAATTTATTAAATAAATGAACCCTTAATTTAATAAATTTATATTGTGGGTGTTTGGCAAACGGCTGATAGCTGGTAGTTAATTGCAGTGACTGATTTGACCAACTGATTTTATTAGTTGATTTGAGAAATCGATTCCATTAACTGTTTATATAAAAACATTTGGTAAAACTTAGCTGATAGCTAATATGGGCAAAGTGACAAATAAAGGTATGAAACATGTAGTTGTTAAGCACATATATGTTTTATAATAGTTTAGTCTTTATTGGGGTGAAATTATTCGGATACAATGCTTTTGACAATGAATTAGAAAAATTCCTTAAGAACACCCTAATGTCTCTCCCTCTCTCTAACCCTAATAAAAACCATGATGAGCGGCCTTTGCCGCATGAGAATCCCGATGGATAGCCACCAAAAAGATATCCTTCTATACCAGTCCCGGTGGCGCTTGAACGTGGTGGTGGGGGGGGGGTGTTGTTAGTAATGCAAAAGTGGATATCCCACATTGAGTGATAAACTAACATGTGAAGGGTATTTATAGCCTTCATCTTCCTTTCCCTTGTTGAGTGATAGAGAATAAGGGGTAGTCTCGCGCGCCGCCGCCGTCTGTCGGGCTCGGGTTCTAATAATACGTGTCTACGACACGTCCGTGCATGTATTATCTTTTTTGTGAAAATTCGTATGAATTTTTCTCACAGAATAAAATTGTGAAAGAATATATTTTCTCTGGATTGATATTTATAGGTTGCTGGAGGTGTCTGTTTGTATTATGAATTTCAAAGGATAACAACCATTTAAGACGATTCGCCCACAACGACGATTACACATATCAGGGAAAATTTGTCATTCTACCACGACACGGTTTTGTTGATCAATATTGTTTTAATTTTATTTTCCAGTCAGTACTAACGTGCTGTTTTGCAGTTTCATATTTCCAACTTGCTAGAAAAACTTCCATCCACTTCTTCTAGTGAGCCTGCTAGGTCTTCTCAAGAGATTAATTTTGAGCCTAGAAGAAGTAAGAGACAGAGAGTTGAAACCTCTTTTGGACCAAATTTCATAACTTCCTTTATTTCTAAGATGAATGATTAAGACCATCAACAATAATTAGGTCTTTTGAAAGCAACTTAGACCAGATAGTTCTATTCAGAGATATAAGGCAAGGCTAGTAGTCAAAGAGTTCACTCAAAAATTTGGCATAGATTTCTTTGATACATATTCTCCTGTAACCAAAATCTCAACGATCCGTGCATTGTTTGCACTAGCCTCCATTCACAAGTTGCAAGTACATCAAATGGATGTAAAGACTACATTCTTAAATGGAGACCTAGATGAGGAGATCTATATGGAGCAACCTCTTGGTTTCGAGGCACTTGATATAGAAGGTAAAGTATGTAGACTAAAAAAGTCTCTTTACGGCCCGAAACAAGCTCCTAAACAGTGGTATGAGAAATTCATAAAACTATTCTTAGTTTTGTTGTGAATGGTTCGGATGCATGCGTGTATTCGAGGATGTTTGGTGTAGATTGCGTCATCATAAGTTTGTATGTTGACGACATGTTGATTTTTAGCACCAATATTGAGTCCATTAACAAAACAAAAAAAATTTTATCCACTAAATTTGAGATGACCGACTTGGGGGAAGTAGATGTGATCTTAGGAGTCAAAGTTGCTAAAACTGAAAAAGGTTTTTTCACTAAGTCAAACACACTATATTGAGAAAGTGCTAAAGAAGTTTGACAGTTTTGATGTCATCCCTGTTCGAACCTCGTATGACTCTAGCATTCATCTTTTTAAGAATAAAGGAAATAATGTTTCCCAAACTGAATATGCTAAAATAATTAGGAGTCTAATGTTCTTAATGAACTATACTCGACCTGATATTGCCTATGCTGTGAGTAGACTTAGTAGATATACTCACAACCCAAGTAGTTAACATTGGATTGCTCTTAGACGCTTACTTAAATACCTTAGAGGTACCATGGATTGGAAACTTAATTTTGTTGGCCTTCCTTCTGTTTTAGAAGGATATTGTGACGCCAACTGGGTTTCTGATAGTGACGAAGTAAGCTCTACGAGTGGATATGTTTTTACTTTGGGTGGAGCAGCAATCTCCTGGAAGTCTTCTAAGCAGACTTGCATTGCTCGTTCTACTATGGAGTCAGAGTTCATAGCTGTTAACTTAGCTGGGCAAGAAGCCGAGTGGCTCAGAAATCTTTTAGCTGAAATTCCATTGTGGGGAAAACTGACTCTTCCAGTTTCCTTACTATGTGATTCACAAGATGCGATATGTGTTGCCAAGAACCAAGCTTACAATGGTAAGAAAAGACACATTCGTATAAGACATGAATCAATGAGACATTTAATAAGGAATGAAGTACTCTCTCTAGAGTATGTGAAGTTAGAAAGGAACCTAGCAATTCCGCTTACCAAAGGGTTAAGTCAGAAACTGGTCCTAGATTCATCGAGGGGGATGGGTTTAAAGCCCATTGGTTGAGGAGTTCATGGTGGATACCCAACTTAGTTATCTAAGTTCAATATGGTCAAACGAAACCATGGAAAGACTCATAGTGTACATTTCTTATTACCTATCCCTATGGCGAGTAATGTACATGCACAAGTTGAGCACTGTTGCTCTTAATAAATTCATAGCCCAGGTTTTGGGTGGTCTTAGTGAGAAAGACTTGATGAATTTACCGACTGTGGTTGAATATCTATTCTTAATAAGTTCATAACCCAGAGTTAAGTGGGAAGTCTTTTATGTAAAAGACTTAATAAACTTACCGCTAGAAAAGGATGAGTTTTACTCAAACTCTTAATGAATTCAAAATTTGAATGTTCTATTGAGAAGGACATGTTGAATTCACCGATTAAGGAGGATGAATACTTATTCTTAATGATTTCTTAGCCCAATTTTTGGGTGGTTCGTTTATAAAGAACTTGAAGAAAATCACCATAAACCTTGAGAGGTTGAGCTATTGTAATAGTTCTTAATTATTTCATAGTCCTATTTGGATGGTTTTATTGAGAAAAACCTGATGAAATAACCTATTAAGTGAGAAGGGTTAGCCATCTTCTATGAAAAACCTTGGGCCGTTTTTCTAAAACACTTACTACAATCCTGGGGTAAAATGGCTAAATATACATTCATATATATATATATATATATATATATATCTTACGCATTGAGGACTTCGATGGATGAAGGATGAAGGAATTAGGTGTGTGTTATAAGTTTACTTTTATCTTAGAAAGTTCAAGACTAGTTTCACTTATCTAAGAGAAGAATTGCTTATTATCACTATGTACTAGTTCAAGATTTGTTCATTAGTGCTTAAGCATCTAATTCCGCTATTGATCTTCTTGGAAGATTCTTTTTCGAGTTTCAGTAGAATTCGTTCGCATTAGTGGGGGAATGTTAGTAAGGCAAAAGTGGATATCCCACATTGAGTGAGAAACTAACATTTGAAGGGTATTTATAGTCTTCATCTTCCCCTCCCTTGTTGAGTGATAGAGAACAAGGGCTAGTCTCGCGCACCGCCACCGTCCGTCTGTCTCGGCTCGGGCTCGGGTTCGGGCTTTGTTCAGCTGTTTAATTCTGCCAGTTACGGGCATAATTATAGGGGTTACATCCAAGATTTGTAACAGCAGATTAAAGACATTAATCAAGTTTTTAAACCTGATCTTTTGAATGACGATTTTACCCTCAGTTTCTAGCCTATAAATAGTAAGCTTTGCATGGCTCATTTGCATCCAGAAATACATAAGAAACTCAAGAGCTTTCTCTCATCTTCCATTGTTTTTCCACTGTTGTTCACTTCGAATTCGGGTGTAAGAATTCTGGAGAGCCGTGTTAACCTCAGGGGACGATTCGCCCGCAGCAACGATTACACACATCGGAGCAAATTCGTTTCTAAGGCAGTGGTATTCTTTTACGACACGGTTTCGTTGATCACTATTATTTTAATTTTATTTTTCAGCCAGTACTAACATGTTGTTTTGCAGTTCATATTTCCAACAGGGGTCTCCAGTTCCGCTTGAGGACCAACATATACCAAAGTAAGGTCGTAACGGAGTGGATGGCTTGGATGAGGATGCGCAGTCATCACCTGTTATTATGGTTGTTGAGGATGATAGTAGGTATTGTGGTGCGCCTGGTGCAAGGATGGATGTGATGGCGGCTTCCCAAACCGAAACTGTTTGTGGTGTTGAGAACAAGGATGATGGGCAGAATAAGGGTAAGGCTACATATGCGAGTATGGCTACTAAACCCTCACCTGTGAAACCAAGTAACAATGGTAGCTTAGGTGTGGCGAATGATGAAGTTATAGTCCTTGATGAGGATGTTATAATTGATCGATCTAGAGCATTCCCTATGGTTCACTTTTCTGACAAGGTTCACGATCAAATCGATAAAATCATGTGTAATGTTATTATCATTCGTTTGTTGAGATGATCGATCGGATATAAAACTCTCCTAACAAGGATTCAGGCACGTTAAACTCCAAAGGGTGATATTTAGTTAGTGAATCGAGATATAAACTATTTCATTGTCAAATTCACAGATTAAGGCGATTACACTAAAGTCCTTACCGATGGACCATAGACAATCTATGAGAGTTACTTGACAGTTCAATGTAAGAATATGAAAGGAAGAGGGAAGAATTGCAGAAGAATGGCACAAGGAAGAAGATGAAGAAAGGAGAAAAGTAGATCTTTATTCAATCAAAGTTAATCTTTACAAAAGGCACACACTATCCTTTATACACTGCTATACAAGCTTAACAACCTTCTCACAGATTGTAACTGAAACTATAACAGACTAACAGATGACCGTTGGTCATCATAGCTGTGACAGTTATACACACTAACATACTTCCTGTTCCCTAGTTTTGAGAAACTGATGAGCATAACATTCTTCGTGTCCTTTTTGAGTTTTGAAAGAGAGAAAGTCACTGAGTGTTTTGAGTGTTTTGACTTCTTAATTCATCTGAGAAATAAACTCTAAGCTTTTGTCTGAGATGCACAAAGAACGCTGCTGATAAAGGCTTTGTAAGCACATCTGCTATTTGTTCAGATGCTGGTACATAACACACTTGGAACTGTCCTGATGCTACTTTTTCCCTGACAAAACTTAGATCCAACTCGACATGTTTGAGCTTAGCATGATGAACTGGGTTTGCAGAATGAGCTATTGCACTGGTATTGTCACACCAGACCACAGGAGTTTTAGATAGCTGAATCTTTAACTCAGAGAGAAGAGACCGAATCCACATTGTATCACACATCGTGTCAGCCAAACTTCTAAATTCTGCCTCTGTAGAAGACCGAGAAACGACACTTTGTTTCTTGGATCCCCAAGAAACTAGATTGCCTCCTAAAAAAAACACAATGCCCTCCAGTGGATCTCTTATCATCAATGCTTGTACCCCAATCAGAGTCAGTGTACGCAACTAAAGTATTTGACCCTGAACTGTTACTGAAAAAGAGACCATGGTTTAGAGTACCTTTTAAGTACCTGATGATTCTCTTGACAGCTGTCCAATGCTTATCAAGAGGTGCTTGCATGTATTGACTTACTTTATTCATTGCAAATTGTATATCAGGTCGTGTTGTACATATGTGTTGCAGTGTACCAACTGCTTGCCTATACAAAGAACCATCTTCTAACGCAACCCCATCTTTAGAAGAGATCTGTGGTGATGTTACCATATGAGTGGGAGTAACAGTAGCATCACTCATTTTAGTCTTTTCAAGCAGCTCTAAAATATGCTTCTTCTGACTAAGAATCAAGCCTTGACTAACATACTGAATATTCATTCCAAGAAAGTAAGTTAGCTGTCCTAAATCTTTCAAAGAAAAGGCCTTTCTGATATCTTCTATAACAAGATTAACTTCTGTGGCACTATTACCAGTGACCACTATATCATCCACATAAACCATGATATAAACTATATTTCCATTTGACTCTCTGAAATATAAAGATGAATCAGCAAGTGAAGAAGTAAATTTCAGACTTGTTACCAAATGATTCTGAAATTTCTCAAACCAGGCCCTTGGTGCCTGTTTGAGCCCATATAATGACTTCTGAAGCTTACAAACCAACTTATTCCTATTAGAACTTTGTTGCTCGAACCCAGGCAGCTGCTGCATGTACACTTCTTCACTTAAATCACCATTGAGAAAGGCATTATCTATGTCAATTTGCCTCAAACACCATCCATTATTAAGAGCAACACTTAACAAAATCCTAACTGTAACAGGTTTGACAACTGGACTATAGGTCTCAAAATAATCAAAACCTGCCTGTTGAGAGAACCCTTTAGCCACAAGTCTGGCCTTGTACCTGGCTATACTTCCATCAGAATTGCGCTTTACCTTAAAAAGCCACTTACACCCAATTGGTATTCTGTCAGCAGGTAAATCAACTAGAGTCCAGGTACCTTTAGACAAAAGAGCTTCATACTCTTTTAACACAGCTTCTTTCCAAACAGGTGAATTCATAGCTTGCTGAATTGTAGTAGGAACAGACTCTTGAACATCAGGATGAGCAAGAAACACTTTGGGCTTAAACACCCCTGCTTTAGATCTGGTAACCATTGTGTGAGTTGGTAACTTAGCTGAACCAGAAGGAATTCCAACAGAAGGAGAAGTACTCTGAGAGTTTGAAGTACTGGAAACAGGCTGAGATAACTCAGAAGCATGCTCAGGTAACTGAGAAACATGTGGTTCAGCAACAGCAGAAGGATGAACAGAAGGAGAACACTCAGAATTATGCTCAGGTACAAACTCAGGAAAAGAAGGAAAGTCTTGCTGAGAAGAAACTTGCTGAGGTGTTTGTTGAAAAATAGGAGAAGTTTGCTGAGAAGAAGAATCAACAGGAGGAATATGCTGTGAAGAAGGAACAGATACACTAGAACCATCTGACATGGGTTCTGAAAAAGGTGTATCAGAAGACCCACTACTGTTTATGGACACAGAAAGCTCTTGTTGAGGGGAAATAACAGTCCTAGGCTTGACATATTTAGAGCCAACAGGATATGTCACAGGAGAGGATGAAACACCCTTGTCCTGTAAACAAGGAAAACAACTCTCATTAAACTGTACATGCCTAGACACAACCAACTTACCTTCAGCATCAAGGCACTTGTAGCCATGCTGAGTAGAGCTATATCCCAGAAAAAGGCAAGGCTTAGACCTGTATTGGAGTTTGTTTTGATTATACGGCCTGGTAAGAGGATAACACTGGCATCCAAAAATCCTCATGAAACCATAGTTAGGTACCCTTTTAAACAGTTTTTCATAAGGAGAACAACCACCTAAAGCTTTAGAGGGTAGCCTATTTATCAGGTACACAGCAGTATAGAAAGAATCAGACCAAAACTTAAAAGGAACACCACTCTGAGCCATCAAGGTTAAACCAAGCTCTACTATATGCCTATGTTTCCTTTCAACCCTACCAATTTGTTCAGAAGTATAAGGGCAGGTTTTTAAAAAACTGAATTCCATGTTTAGCAAAGTATGAACTAAGAGGCTTAAACTCAGAACCACAGTCAGACTGTATGACTTTAAGCTTACAGTCAGATTGCCTTTCAGCCATAGTATGAAAATTAATGACAAGCTTAGCAACATCAGATTTCTTAGCAGCAAAGTAAATCCATGTGTATCTAGTGGCAGCATCAACAAAGCTAACATAATAGCAAAAATTATTAGAAATTAAGGGTGCAGGACCCCAGACATCCACTTGAACATTTTGCAAAGGTTTGTCATAAACAGTTTTAGAACTATGGAAATGTAACTTGTGACTTTTTCCAAGTTTGCATGCTTCACAAGAAATGAGTTCTTTATTGAATTTCTCAAAATTACAAAGAGTGGAAAGCTTGGACATAACATCAGCAGAAGGATGACCAAGCCTCCTATGCCAAACATTAACATCAACAGCACTAAAACAACTAGTAGAAGAAAGAACATTACTACCAGAAGAATTACAAGAAAAAGTACTACTACACTGTCCACTGTCAAGAAAATTCTTATGACAATTATTAACAACCAGGGCACAATCAGCAGCATCAATAGCAGAAGATTCAATCTTGTACAATCCATCACTTTGAGAACCTCGAAGCATCACTTGACGAGTGATCAAGTCCTTAACAACACAGGAATTAGGAAAGAACTCAATACTGACATTATTATCTTTAGTGAATTTGGAAACAGATAACAAATTTTTCGAAACAGCAGGTACATGCAATAAATTATTAAGTTGAAGAGGTCTCAGACACGAATTAATAACAGAATTCCCAATTCCAGAAATTGGAATTGAAGAACCATCAGCAACACAAACTTTGCCAGAACCACGATAAGGAATGGAAGAAAGAAACTTACCTGCATCAGCCGTGAGATGAGACGTTGCACCTGAGTCCGGGTACCACGCAGCATCTCCAAACGAGAAATCTTCAGTCACAGCAGCAACGGAAGCAATAACAGGATCGGAAGCCGGAGCAGGTTGCCCAGAAAAACCTTGATTCTGATCCTGGCTAGGCAGAGACGTACAACCCCCTTGAACGAACAACTGATCATCATCAGAGTAGGTAATCTGATTTGCAGCCATAGAATTTCCGATACCCTCGTACGCTTGATCGAATCGAAAGTAACAGCGATTGGCAAGGTGACCAATCTTGCCACAAATCTGGCACTGCGGTCGTGACCGTCCAGGGAAAACCCTTCCGCCACGGCCCCTGAACGGCGTTCCACCACGAACAGAATTGGGATTGAAATTAGGGTTATTTGGGCGAAAAAGGGGAACAGACGATCTTTGGGTATTAGAATAACCATAGCCCGAATTAGCACTATAACCCGTATTAGAGTAACCCGTATTCGTCGGCCCAGACGCCAAATAACCAAAACTCGAATTAAATGGGTTATGACCCATAGAATTGTTTGACCCCTGAACAAGATTAGCAAGAGAGTCTTGAGCCAAGACCTCAAGCTGCCTGGACTCAGTGTCAAGCAGAACGCTGGTGACCCCATCAAGCTTGTACGGCTGCTGGCTAGACGTTATAACCGCCACCACTGGTTCGTACTCCGACGGCAGCCCAGACAAGATTGTCGAAATGTGCATAGTTTCAGATAACGGGTTTCCACAAGCCGCAAGGCTATCACAAACGCTCTGAATTTGAGCAAGATAATCCCTCATGCTCTGATCACGCTTGCGAATGTTCTTGAGCGAGCAATGCAGATGCATTACACGCGTAGTCGATGTAACAGAAAAGATTTGACGCACCTTCTCCCAGATTTGCAGAGCATTCTTGCAATTCACAAGAGCAGGCAAGATAGATGGCCCCATGGAAGATAGGAGCCAAGAACAAAGCGCACTATCTTCTTGTTTGAAACGAGTGAATTCAGGATTCACAGAGCGAACACCATTAGCAAGAATATGCTGATCAGGAACAGAGAAATCACTGTCAATGTGATCTGTGAGCGCAAGACTCTCGATAGCAAAGATAACCTGCTGCTTCCACAGCAAGTAATTCGTGTCATCAAGACGAATTGAGATAGACTTGTTGGTGAAGGGCTTGGCGGAGTTTTCAGCCATTGAAACCTCTGATACCATGTAAGAATATGAAAGGAAGAGGGAAGAATTGCAGAAGAATGGCACAAGGAAGAAGATGAAGAAAGGAGAAAAGTAGATCTTTATTCAATCAAAGTTAATCTTTACAAAAGGCACACACTATCCTTTATATTCAACCATGGAGCTGATAATTTACGACAACAGAAAAGTATCTTTCACATGTGATAGTTTGGGTTAGGTTACTAGGTCACCCTTATCGTTACTACACGAAAGCTTTGTTCCAATATCTTGTATTAGCTATTGTTCTCGTGATAAAGGTTGATTACAATACTCAGGGGGTGCCTAAGGTAAGTTTGCAAGATTAGCGATTCTAATTGATCTCAACAAACCTCTTGTTTCTTGTATAAGTATCGATGGACGATTTCAAAAGTTGGAGTATGAGGGTCTGCAACAAATCTGCTTTCAATGTGCCACCTATGAGCACTCTAAGGAGGAATGTGGTAAGACTAAGTAGACTGAAGATCCACCTATGACCAACGGGACGAATGCTATGGATCGAGAGACAAGTCCTGGTACGGAGCCTCAGAAATCGAATCTTTATGGACCTTGGATGATGGTTGACACTCGGAGAAGGAGACCGAACATGACTGGTAGAAGTAATAAGGTTGTTGATGTCCCCCTCGGATCCCGCTTTGCGTCGATTGCGGAGGTTGATGGTAATGAGAACAATTCAAGGGAAGTTGTATCAGATATACATGTGACGACACGAGCTGTGGAAGATGGTGCGATGAGAAATGTGCAGGGTCTGGGAAAATCCAGTGTGAGTGAAGAGTGGGTTGTGCATAAGAATGTTGCATATTTGAAATCGAATACGAATAAAAAGAAGAAAGCTCAAGGTGGTAGTGGTGCGCAAGGTAGCACGACGCAATGAGCGAAGGTGATTTAACTTGCGGAAGGTCACAATGTTAAGGGTGTTTCTCATCGAACCGTTACTAGGAAGAGTCTCAATGTGGGTTCCCATGAGGTAGTACGAATAGATGAACATGAGGGAAAGGAACAACGTTCCTCGAGTTTTAAGGGTTTGAATGTAACCCCTAAACTCGGCCTAGAAGAAAAGGTCGAATTTAGGAAGCCACAATTAAAAATTTTACCCTCAAGAAATCAATTTAATTTATAATAAATTAAAATACTTGTAAAATAATTAAATACCTAATAATTCATCAAAACCAAAATGTTGATATAATAACTAAAAATTTAATAATATAATCTGAATAAAATTAATAAATGCAAGTTGCAAAATAAATCCATAATCCCGTAAATTTCAAGTCTGAAATCACATCAAATCCTAAAATATTTTTTTTGAAAAGTATAAAAGCATCATTAAAAAATTCCTCTAAACCTAGGTAGGAAAAAAAGAGTGCCAAAGATTTTATTTATAAAGAACTAAATACACCCAGTTCAATTGCAACCAAATGAAGACCCAATTAAAAACTAGCAAATGATATCACCAGACTAAGGCCTAAATAGCAAGCTTTTACTTGCAAGTTGTCTTTTGAAGCAGTGACTATCCTTCAGTGGTCTCCTCCACCTCCAGAATTTGTTAAATTGAACGTCGATGGTGCAGTCTCTTGCAATGGGGACAGATGCGGTTTGGGGGGTGTTGAGGGTGATTAGGGTAAAATTCTCTTCCAATTTTCGGAGTTTTGTGGTAAGGGTTCGCCTTCTTTGATTAAATTGTATGCGATCAAGGTAGGTCTGGGAAAATTCTTAGAATCACAATGGGGTACGAGTTTCAGGCTTATTGTTGAAACATAATGTAAAATGATCTCGAATTGGATTAATCAAATCGCAATCCCCCTGCCAACCTCTCAGTTGAGGTGGTGAATCTTGTCTCTCTCGTCAAGGAGCGTGGTATGGTGGTCAGGTGGATCCCGCGGTCCCAAAAAATTAATAATGACATAACTAAAAAAATAAAGTAATCGTAGAAATAAATATACGAATAAAACGAAAGATCCTTCGGGTACCAAGCCACTTCTTCCTCCGTACAATCCCATCTCAAGAACACAATAATACTGTAATGATTCTTAAAGCAAAATCACAATTATATCTTACTACGAGGATCACAGTTCTGAAATTTTGATAGTTTAAATGAAACACAATCTGACGCAGTGTACATGACATCTCAAACTCATTGTAATCAACACAGAAAAATAGTTATGCAAGTTGAAAACATTTCACAGAATATATAGCACAGAAACAGAACAAACCTTATCCCTAGCAGACTCAGCCTACTGAATAATGTTTTTTTCACACCAGAAATACTGGGTCTAGTTGTATCGGTATCTATCAGAATAAACCTTATATTATTACTATTATCACTATGACTAAGAAATTATTCCTAAATATTTATTCAACAGAATCTAATTATACAAATACACTTATCTGATTCGTATCATTGATCTCCAAATTAATCAAAGATATAGTTGGATAGAACGGTTCAGGTAAAGGATCGATCAAATAGTTCAAATCGGGCTAGTCAAATAGTTCAAATCGGGCTAGTCAAATAGATTTGTTACGAGTACAAGTTGGTTCAGTTCAAAAGATTGAGACTCCGAATTGTCGGTTGAGATAAATACATATCCATAATCAGAAAATAAATCAACAGTCTTAAAGAATTACTTCTCTTTGGAAAACAATAGTTGAAACAGGATAATAATAATAATGGACATAAGCAGTATAGACAAATAGTGAGTTCGTGAAAATTCTAAATTGAATCCTTTGTACTTAGACTCACAATATCTATAAATATACTTATACACATATTATTTCCTTCGAAAGAAAAACCATTTAAAACAATGCTTATTAGAAACTGGGAATTTGGATTAGATACATTTAATATAAATATTATACATGTAATAGTAATTAATACAATTAAATAAGTAAAATAATAATAAAATAACAATATCATTATGTTGAAACTATTTTTGAACTGGCGTAAAAATAGCTTGACGATTATTCTTTGAAAATTAGGGTTTTCCGTTTAATTTGATTTTTGAAAAGACTGAAGTCGCCACCGATCATTTCGAGGTAGACCGGACACCATAAAACAACCAGATATTCATTTTCTTAAAATTTAGGTTCGAGAGTCAATTATGTGTGGGAAGGATTAGCATCCCACAAACGCCCGATATCGGTACCTTTAATTTTATGTGGCATTTTGAATAACAATTTAAATTTAATTTAACCCTTAATTATTAACTGAATTTTGAGATATCACAAATAATATTGTGATTACCCAAGATGTTATTCATTCTATGTAGAGGAAAACTGGTAAGAAAGGGTGGGCAATGGTTAAAATTGATCTCTAAAAGGCTTATGCTAGACTTAAATGAGATTTTATTTTGGATACTCTACGTGATATCTGCATTCTTGAAGGTTTAATTTCTCTTCTTATTATGAATTGTATTTCATCCGTGAGTACACTTATAATCTGGAATGGAGCATCGACCGATTATTTCATCCCCACTAGGGGATACAACAAGGTGACCCTCTGTCGCCTTATCTCTTCGTGTTATGTATGGAACGTTTGGTGTAGGCCGTCCTAGTGGAGGTTAATAGCGAAAATTGGAAGCCTTTTCGAACGTCTAGTCGTAGTCTGAGAATCTCGTACATTTTCTTCGCGTATGATTGTTTATTATTTGCGGAGGCATCTATAGATTAGTTGTAGGTGGTTCACTTTGTGCTCGATTATTTCTGTGGAGCTTCTGGCCATAGAGTTAGTCAGGCTAAAACCAATATTTTCTTTTTTGAAGAATGTGGCATCAGATGTACAACATCAAATCAATTCTTCGTTTGGAGGTTTTGGACCTTTGTAAATATCTTGGGGTTTCGTTACTACACCAGGAGGTCTCTTCGTATTAGATAAATCACGTGTTTTACATGTGCTTCTTGTATCAGGTTGTTAGGTTAGTTATTAGGGTTTTTCAACTCTATATATTAAACGTTTTACCACCTTTGTATGTACTGATTTTTACCAGAATAAAGTTTTACTTCATTCCATTTCTTGATTACCAATTCTTATACGGTATCAGTTGGAATTGCTTCCGCTTCTTCCATTATGTTTCTCTTCTTCTATTTTCTTTGCAATCATTGTTAATGTTGTCGAAATCACCAGCGATAGTTCTGATAATGGCAACAACCCTTACTACATTCATCAGTTCGATAATCCTGGTATGGTGTTGGTCACTCAGCCTTTGGCTAATGACAATTATAGCAGCTGGAAACGTTCAATGCTTATGGCTCTTTCTGCCAAGAATAAGATTAGCTTTGTGGACGGCTTTATTCCCTCACCAGCGTCTTCTTCTCCGTTGTTTAGCATTTGGACGCGTGCAAACAATTTGGTGAATTCATGGATCTTGAATTCCGTTTCAAAGGATATTACGGCCAGTTTGATTTATCATTCGACTGCTGCAGCAATCTGGAAGGATCTTGTAGATCGCTTTCAACAGAATAATGGTCCTAGAGTTTTCAGTCTAAAGAAAAAATTGGCTGAGCTTTCTCAAGGTTCTTTATCTATAAGTGCATATTACACCCAACTTAAGGCCATCTGGGATGAGTTGGTGTCTATCAAACCGTCTTGCACTTGTTTACAGTGCACATGTGGAGGTCTTTAGAATGTTCTTGATGAGCAACAGAGAGAATTGGTTATACAATTCTTGATAGGTCTAAACGATTCTTTTACACATGTTCATGGTCAAATTCTACTTATGGAGCATATGCCTTCTATATCCAAAGCTTTTTCTCTTCTCATTCAAGAAGAAAATCAACGATCTATCACAACAGCTCATGTTCTCACCGAGACTGCTTTTGTTGTTAAAGCTAGCACAAGCACTCGAAAGAATAGGCCACGGTGCACTCATTGTAATCTTCTTGGTCACACCAGGGAGAAATGCTACAAATTACATGGTTATCCACCTGGTTATCTTTCTCGTTCTAAGCAATCTAATGTTCCACATCGAGCGCATTCCAATGCGGTTGCTACTACTGAAGAAAGTACCTCAGTTACTCAAGATTCCTTAACTCCTTCTCAATATCAACAGCTAATTGCTATGCTTAACTCTCAGCTCAAAGTTGCGTCCATTTTTGAAAATTCCTCTTCTATAAATTTTACAATGCAAGGTAAAATTCTTTCTTATGCAAACAATTTTAGTTCTTTTGAGGATAAGGATTCTTGGATTATTGATTCTGGTGCCTCTCGACATGTTTGTTGTTCAAAATAGTCTTTTGAATCTTTAAGTCCTATTCAAGGAGGAACTATTCTTCTTCCTAACAACTCTGTTGTTAAAGTAAATTTTGTTGGTTCCATTCGTTTATCCTCTAAACTTGTCCTTCATAATGTTCTTTTTGTGCTTGAATTCAGGTTTAATTTGTTGGCTGTTAGTTGCTTACTTTATAATTCTAACATTACTGTTGTTTTTTCTAATAATTCTTGTGTTATTCAGGACCAACAGGGCGTGATTGGGAAAGCTGATTTTTTTTTCAGGGATTATATTTGCTTAAGTCAACCATAGCTTCTGTGAATGTTTCTGTTTCTTCTCGTTTTGATAATGTGGAAAATTCTACTTTTGTTTCGAATTGCTGGCATAACAGGCTTGGTCATCCAAGTGATCTTGTATTACATTTCTTAAAGAATGTTTTGCCAAATCTTCATATTAATAAAAAGGATCCTTGTTTCGTTTGCCCTTTAGCTAAACAACAGCATTTGCCTTCTCCCATTTCTGTATCCAAATCTAAGCTTCCTTTTGAGCTACTCCATTGTGATGTCTGAGGGCCTTTCAAAACTGCTACCTTGCATAATCAAAGATATTTTCTTACTTTAGTTGACGATTTCTCAAGAATTACATGGACTTACTTGTTGCAGAAGAAATCTGATGTTCTGTCTATAATTCCTCAATTTATTGCTATGGTAAAGAAGCAATTTGGTTACGATATTAAGGTGTTTCGATCTGATAATGCACATGAGTTAAAGTTCACTGACCTGTTCGCAAAACTTGGCATTGTTCATCAATTTTCATGTGTCGAAACCCCTCAACAAAATTATGTTGTTGAACGCAAACATCAACATCTTCTTGCTGTTGCTCGTGCTTTGTTGTTTCAGTCAAAGGTTGTAACCCCCTAGACCCTTTTTATGTGTATTTTATTGTGGGTCGCTCTTGTGGCCCTAATGTGACTTCCTAGGATCCGTTGTAACGCATAGGCGGGTCTAGGGGGTTACAAAGGTTCCCATCCATTTTTGGGGAGAATGTGTTCTTACAACTACTTATCTTATTAATAGGTTGCCTTCCCCAAGCCTTCAAAATAAGTCTCCTTACGAGCTGTTCTTTTCTAGACTTCCAAGTTATGATCATCTTAAAACTTTTGGCTGTTTATGTTTTGTTTCTACATTGAAAGCTCACATGACTAAGTTTGAAGAAAGGGCGTTACTTGGTGTCTTTATAGGCTATGCTTCAGGAGTTAAGGGTTACAAAGTTTATATTTTGAAGACTCACTCGATTGTTATTTCTCGAGATGTGGTCTTTCATGAGACATTCTTTCCTTTTCATACCATTTCTTCCTCAGCTGCATCTGTTGATCCTTTTTCTAATATTACTTTGCCTCTTTGTTTCCTCATTCTGAGCACACTACTGACAGTAATTCTGAAAATGTTCAACGTGATGACATTCCTACTCGTGCTGATTATGTTCATAATGAAAATGAAAATTTGCAATCTGAACATAATTCTTTAATTGAAAATGCTGAGGTTGCTGTTTCGAATGACTTGCCTATGCATGAACATGATCATATGCATTCACATGAACATGGACATGATCATATGCAATCAGGACATGATCACATGCCTCTGCATGAACAAGGACATGATCATATATCCTTGCATGAACAAGGACATGATCATATTCTTTTGCATGAAAATGAACATATGCCTTTGCATGACCCTATGAATGAAAATTGTCATGATTCTGTACATGATACCATGCATGAACATGTTGCTGAAAACACAGTTGAATCTTTGCAAATACCTGCTCCTGTCAGAAGATCTAATAGGCTCGTTCAAAAGCGTTCCTACTTGCAGCAGTATCATTGCAATAATGCTATATCATGCACTTATCCCATTGAGAATCACATTTCTTCTTCTCTTTCGTCTCCTGATTATATTGTTTTCATCTCTAACATTTCTTCTTCTCACGAACCATTTTTTTTATCACCAGACAGTTAAGTTCCCTGAATGGAGGGCAGCCATGGCTGATGAACTACATGCCATGGAAAATTTACAAACCTGGTCTGTTGTTCCCCTTCTAGAAGGAAAGATTCCAATTGAATGCAAATGGGTTTTCAGAATTAAGCATAATTCTGATGGTTCGATAGACAGATACAAAGCTCGTCTGGTTGCGAAGGGTTTTACACAAATTGAAGGTGTGAATTACACTGACATTTTTTCTCTCGTTGCAAAATTAACCTCGTTCAAAGTCCTTCTTTCCTTGGTTGCTAAAAATAATTGGCATCTCATTCAACTTGATGTAAACAATGCCTTCCTCAATGGTTCTCTTGATGAAGAGGTGTATATGAAGCTTCCTCTTGGCTATGGCTCTTATGGAAAAGACTCTAACATGGTATGCAAATTACACAAATCCATATATGGTTTAAAACAAGCTTCCAGGCAGTGGTTCACTGCGTTTTCAGCTGTGGTTTTGCGTTTTGGTTTCATCCAATCTCCATCCGATCATTCTCTATTTGTCAAAGGCAATGATTTGTTTACTTGTTTATGTCGATGGCATCATTATTGGTGGCAAAGATCATGTTCTTGTGGCTCAAGCACAACAACATCTTCAGCAACATTTTAAGCTCAAAGAATTGGGGCCTTTAAAATACTTTCTCGGTTTCGAAGTAGCACGCAATGATAATGGTATTTCCTTATCCCAACGGCACTATGCTTTACAACTGTTGCAAGACACAGGATCCATGGCTAAAAAGCCAGTCTCCTTGCCCATTACATGTCCTCACAAACTCAACAAAACTGATGGATAATTGCTAGATGATCCACAGTTATACAGAAGACTAGTGGGAAGGCTACTCTATCTTACTCATACCCGACCCGACATCACTTATACAGTCCACCTACTTAGTCAGTTTGTCTCTGCTCCTCGAAAGCCTCATCTGTTAACTGCATATCATTTGTTATCCTACATCAAACAAGCTCCTAGTCTTGGACTGTTCTTCTCTTCTAATTCTAGTTTGCAGCCAAGTGCTTTTGTTGATTCAGATTATTCATCTTGTCCTGATACGAGGCGATCTACGACTGGTTATTGCACGTTTCTTGGTGACAACCTCATTTCTTGGAAATCTAAGAAGCAACACACTGTAAGTCGATCTTCATGTGAAGCTGAATACAGGGCAATGGCTGCTGCTACATGCGAATTAGTATGGCTTACAACCCTCTTGAATTCTTTCCAAGTTTCAATCCCGCAAGCTGCTCTCTATTGTGACAACCAGTCTGCCATCTTCCTCGCTTCAAATCAAGTGTTCCATGAACGCACCCAACACATCGAAGTGGACTGCCATTACATCCGAGAGAAGATCAACGACGGTTTTCTGAAATTATTTCATGTGAAGTCTTCCAACCAACTTGCTGACATACTTACAAAAGCGATACATTTACCAGCCTTCATCTCTATCATTTCCAAGATGCGTTTATTAAACATTCATCCGGCTGCATCTTGAGGGGGGATATTAGATAAATCACGTGTTTTACATGTGCTTCTTGTATCAGGTTGTTAGGTTAGTTATTAGGGTTTTTCAACTCTATATATTAAACGTTTTACCACCTTTGTATGTACTGATTTTTACCAGAATAAAGTTTTACTTAATTCCATTTCTTGATTACCAATTCTTATACTTCGGCATCATATGTGTATCTTGTTCAAATGGTTCATAAAAAGCTAAGTTGATGGAATGCCACATCTCTTTCCTTAGCTGGTCGTATTACTTTAGCCAAAGCATTCCTTGCGGCGATCCCCTCTTACACTATGCAGTCTTCTTATTTACCCAAGAAGACTTGTGATGAGTTGGAAATATTAATATGTCATTTTATTTGGAGTATATCTTTTGAGCGGGGTGGCATACATTTGGTGAAGTGTGATGATGTCTTTCGCCCCACTACTTATGGTGGCCTTGGCTTTCACAAACTTTACATTCAGAATGAAGCTTGCGTTCAATTTGCTTGTTAAAAATGATGCGCTATAGGTACATTTTCTTCGGTCTAAGTATAAGTGTCAAGATGGCATCCCGACTACGCTTCGGAACCAAAATTGTTCGCGGGTTTGGAAAGGGTTGAGTGTTGTTTCGGAGGATGTTTGACAGCATATCAAGTGGAACATTGGAAATGGTGTACCCGTCAATTTTTGGACCTTGGGTTGCGGAAGTTGGGCAGTTGTGTGAGCTTGTTCCCTCGGCTCATGTGGCGTCCCTGGAACGGTGCCCCGTTGCGAATATGGTCTCTCCAGATGGGGACTGGATGTGGCACAAATTTTAGTATTTGCTGCCACTTCTGGTCTTGCTTCGCATAACGGCAAGTAAAGGGCCGGTGGCTTCATCAGTTGATGACTCTATGGGATGGCATTGTGGTTCTTGCAATAGTTTCTCAATTCGAACGGCTTACAAGGTACGTGTAGGTCCGATGCAGGATGCAGCTGCCCCCATTTGGAAGGTGGTGCATAGATATCGTGGGTTATAGAAGATCAAGATTTTTATATGGCTTATCTATTGTGGTAAGCTTATGACAAGTACGGAGCGTGTCCGTCGGCATCTCTCAGATGATAGCTTTTGTTCCTTGTTTCATGCACCGGCGGAGGATATCCATCATTTGCTTCGAGCATGCCCCACTACGGTTGTGTTTTGGCAAACGCTGATCAAGCCTGCAGGAGTTTTAGCGCTGGAGATAAAATCTTGGATAGGTATGAAATATGAATCTATCGAACCCAAAAAATTTTGTTCGGAACACTTGTTGTTGGGAATTGATGTTCGGAGCTGTTCTATGGAATATATGGCTTCATCGAAATTCTGTAGTGTTTGACAATCCATCCGAGGACTCTAGACCGTTGCTTGAGTGATGTTGTCAGCTTTGTTTGTTTACTGAGACAGCCTTAGCAAATTCTCATGGTCCATCAAGAATGTGTATGCTACCGGCCTGGGAGTTGGTTTCTTGGTCGCCTCCGTTTGAGGGCGAGTACAAGATCAATACGGATGGTGCGAGACGACAGAATGATGGGTTAGCTTCGTGTGGGGGAGTTGTTTGTGATCACAATGGCGAGTGGCTCCTTGGTTTCACCGAGTTGAATGGTGTTTGTACAATTCTGGAGGTGGAGTTGTGAGGCTAGCTCGGTCGGTGAACATGGCTGACTTGGAGACTGTGTTGTTCTATCCTCCTATTTCGGATGTTTTGCCTTTGGTTCAACGTGATGCCTCTAGATTGCAGCGGTAGTGCGGTTTGTTTGTCTTGTGGTTTTGCTTTGTGTCTTATTGTTGTTATCTTTTCTTCTTCTTTATCTAAATGTATTTCGAATCCATCATTGTTATTATGTATACTCTTTTTTCCTCAACTTAAATTTAAGGAAGTTTTTCAATGAGGCACGTGATAATGATCTCTTCTTCATCAAAAAAAATCCTTAAGAAAATTAGTGAATATTTTTTGAAAATTTAAAAAATTTTAAATTTAATATTTAAAAATATTAACCTTATAAAGATTGATACATACTACTAACCTTGTATAAAATATCAACACTACAATTTTTTTCTTCACTTTCATGTTTTGCTATATTTTCTTAACTAAAATATATTTGAGAAGTCACAAGTAAAAAATAAAATAATAAAATAAAATTTCACTAATTCATCCTAAGAGATTCAAGTGAATTAGAATGGAAATAACCATTTAATATTTTACTTTGCAAATCAACTCTTTCAAAAAGGTGTTTACCAAACACTAGAAATCGAGGGTTTGACTACCAATCAGCTATTTGTGCCAAAAATAAGCTGAAAGCTCTTCAAAAAATTGTTTACCAAACACCCATATTTACTATATAGAGAGAGAGATTAAGATGTAATTTGAGTTTAAAAATTGAATAGATTATAAAATTTAGTGTAATACTCCCTCCTTCTCATTCAATATGTCCAATATTGACTTTTTTAGGTCAATTTTTTTAACTTTGACTCATTATTATGTTAAATTTATTATTAATAAAAATGTGAAAAAATATGTTTTAGAAACCTTCACTCAAGTAGATTAAAATATATATTTTATCAAATTTAATTATTTAAAATATTTAAAATAATTATGGTCCAAGTTAAAAAAAGACTTTTAAAAAGTCAATATTGGACATATTAAGTGGGACAGGGGTAATAAAATAATCATGCTAATATTTTTTTATTGAGTAGGGAGGTAATTATATTCTCAAGGTAAACGTCGATATTCATACTCATATAAGATGTGACAACATGAACTTCATTATCACTTCATCAATTAACGGATCTCAATTTTGCTAAAATTATTAATAATATTAGTAAAAGTATTAATTGTAACACCCCGATCTTGATCCGGATCCAAAGTACTACATTCGGGTCACCCAAAATCTAACCCATCAAATTTCCATTTAAAATCATAAGTTTAGTCACTATCATAACACCAAGATATTCATAAATCCATGTAAATAATCAAGCGTTATAAATAAGTTTACAAAAACATGAGCTCCAAGTTTAAAACACCATATCTGAAAATAATATTTCAAATAGAGTCTACAGACTCAACCACTATAAGGAGATTGCCCAATGGGTGTTGGCATAGATCTTCTCGTACCGGTACAGTACTCAGAGGTATCAATACTCACAGTGTACCGATATAAAATTAGCTTATTGGAATTTTTTAAAGTCTTAGCTTACCGGTACAAGTCGACCCGTACCGATACGAGATTTCATGGCGTACCAGTACTGTTTGAACCCCTTACCGATACCCTTTCTTAGCTCATCCAATGAAACAATATTATGAAAACTCATAACACTAGGGTACCGATACGGGCTCCCCGTGTACCAGTACCGAAGCTTAGAAATGGCTCCCTAGGCTCGGAAATTCATCCCCAAAGCCTCTAATTCGCAACCAACAACCCCTTAAGTTGATTCTACAATTATGGGAGTTATATAGGGTAGTTTACTACTATTTTTACAAGTTATTAACACCAATTTCCAGATTTACCATTAGCAAGTGTTTTCAAGCATTTAAAACTCAAATCAACAAATCAAGCAACCCTAAACCATAAAATTAAGCAAGGCCATTAATTTATGATCTTCAAGAAGTATAAGAATTAAAGATGTACTGGCCTTAAGCCAAAATTCTTGAAATAAACTCATCCACTTAGCTTCTTCAACTTCCTTTCCTTTACCCAAGCTTGAAAAGACTCATAATCATCTCCTCTTCCGAGCAAACATGAAAAACAAAACCATACTTAAGATAAACAACTAGGGAAGGTTTAGCTATGAATCTACAACTAAAGAAATGGGTAGAAACTCTCAACACCCCAAATCTTTCAAACCCCCAATAATGGAGAACTTACTCATTTTCTTTGAAAATATATTTTTCTTAGAACTTTTGGAGAGTAGATCAACATACTCAAATCTTGGACCTTGGTTGAAAGAAATGATGTATAAAGATGAGATTTTTAGATTTAAAATCAAACTTAAAAAATAGAAGGATGCGTGGGAAAAGAAAGATGAAAATGATGGGATGATCTCACATTGTCTCATTTTATCATGTGGAGACAAGAGAAATAAAGAGATGATAAACCCTTTTTGCAAAAATGAGTATATTCACATCATTAAACCCCAACTTTCTTCCAGTTTACAAAAAGTCATTTCTTAAGCCCAAACAATCCATTTCTCATCAACTAAGGCCCAAACTTAGCCTGATGGTTCTAAATACCCAATCTAGCATGAAGGTCCATAGTTCAGGTCAATACCTAAACGTTGACTCAAAAATTAGGGTTGTTACATTAATATAGTTATATGTATTGTTATAATTATCGAAATGATAATGATGAGATAAGAAACGATCGCAAAACATAAAAGAAAATAAACATCATGATTAACAATTTATGGGCTGGTTGTAACATCGACAGTTTTATTTGCGAATCCCTTTGTTTAGTGCTATAAGCATGAGAATTATGTATTTTTTTCTTAGTTTATGACTTGGGACTTACTCCTTGCTTTTTAGAATTATATCAGGATTTCGCCTCTTACAATTAATTATTCGTTGAGACAATAATCCCCGATTCTATTTCTATGTTTCTTTCTTCCTCACTTTCCCCCATTTCTGCCCCTTCTAAAATTCCTTTCAAAATCCAGGTTAGAATGAGTGACGACATTCTACCTAAATAATAAACACATGTAATAAGTAAGAGAATACTAAAAATCCGAGCCATAGAATTTTTAAATTCTGTACAAGATGCTTATTAGATGGAATAAACACATTAAATTTAATAAAATTATTTTGTTGTATCCCGGCTAATACCAATCCAACCCACGAGCAGAGGAAGAGAATTTTCACTATGTCAAAAAAAATACAACTGGATGTTTTCTACCGTAATTTATAGTGTCTATTTATAGAGATGGGTTGTTTCGGTAGTCCGAACAGACCCCCACTTTTACTACTACTTCCCGATTAATATTCGCGTCGGTTCAAAAGAGGATTTAGGTCACAACTCTAACATGTATATTGAATATTGATACCTATAAAATATTTAAAATATATATTTTATTATCATGTCCGGCTATAATTTAGTCGGTAGTTGGTCCAACTCTGTCCAGTTACAATTTAAAATATATTTTTATTTAAATTTAATTATATAAATGTATAATATTAACATGAAACTTTTCAATGCCAAGCGAGAAGGTATTGAACGAACAAGGGAGGCGAAGACGACGGGCGAAGGTGGTTGAGGCAGATTCTAGTGGTTCACTTCCCATATATTTGGGACGCAGAGTCGCAGATAATCTTTTGACAGTAAGAACCATTACAGAGATGATAAGAGGTGAAAGAGAAGAGTATTGCCCTCGAGATTCGGCTCGTTTTCTCTCTTTACTTCTCTGAGTATTTTTGGTCTCAGGGACTGTTGACGATTAGATTACGTCAAGTCTAATGATGGTCTACGAATAAGATGACAGAGATAGATCCAACTTCTGAGTACTTAGACCTTGTATGTTACGCACGTAGATATTGTACAGAGATGTCTGACTATGTCTTATCCTCGGGCATTCTGAGAGCTCTGAGAACATTATTCTCAAACGAGCCTTCCTTTGTAGGAGCAGTTATTGCAAACCATCTCTGGTATTTATCAGTTACGGAAGGGTCAAAATATATTTATAGAATTGTGCGGAAGATGAAGTTTTGAGTAGGGGTGAGAAAAACTCGTCTCGACTCGAAAAAAATTGATATTTTTTAAATTTTGTGTTATTCGATTTGTTTGAGTTATTCGAGTCAACTCGAGTAGCTCGAAAACATTTCGAGTTCAAGTCGAGTTGAAATTTTCCCAACTCAAAAAATCGGAAAAAACAAATTTTACAGTTTTGCGATTTAGTCTCTGATTTCAGTTTTCTTCAATTCCCCCTTCATTTTAAGTCCGCTTTTGACCAAATTTGAACCACATATTTCTAAACCAACGTAGAATACTTATTTATCTTCAATTTATATTTTTGAAAATAAATTTCATATTTTTTCAATTTAGGCCCTTAACTTTGTATGATTTCCTCATTTCCTCAATCCCTCATTCGTTTTACATTAATTTTTGACCAAATTTGAACCACATGCTCCTAAACCACTGTAGAATACATATTTAGCTTCAATTCATATTTTTTAAATTAAATTTCCTACTTTTGCAATTTAGCCCCTCAACTTTGAATGATTTTCCATTTCTTCAATTCCTCTTTCGTTTCAAGTCTATTTTTGACCAAATTAAACCAAAAGATTCACTAACACTATATAATATCTATATAACTTCAATTCATATTTTTAACAAATATTCTTTTTTCAATTTAGTCCTTTAACTTTACATTTTATTCAATTTGATCATTCAACTGATTTTTTATAATTTTCTTTCTTCACATCAATTCATTGACTCGTTTATACCCCCATCAATACTTTATCCCAAAAATTTCCTATTTAAAAATAATTATATAAATATATTTTAGAAGTTTACATGATATTTTTTTATTAAATAACATTATAAATCTTACTTGTACGTGTGAAAAATAATATGAAGAAATATGTATGCATATCTTATATGATTAGAGAAAGTCATTTAAATTAGAATCAAATCGTACTATAACATGATAAATTATTACAATTAAATTTGTACAGGAACTCGAAAACTCGACTCGAACTCAACTTGAATTTCATAAACTCGACTCGAATCGAAAAAATTTCAAATTAAGTTCAAGTTGTAAAATATGACGCGTCAACTCGAATAACTCAATTTTTTTACTTGACTCGATCGAACGCTCACCCCTAGTTTTGAGTGTAACAAGATTATATTTTTAATATTTTATTATTTTAAAATAGGAAATCCATAATTTGAATGGGTTAAATCAATCACATACTTAGAATTTTAAAAATTAATTAGCCTCACACAAGTTTTTAAAATTAATCATTATATCAAACCATGTAAGATGTACAATCAATTGATACATGATAAACAATTTTAAAAAAAAATCTACTCGTAATAACGAATTATGCAATTATGAAATAAATTAAGACACGATATGAACACAGTGTAAAAACGAATTAAAATACAACATGAAAAATAACATGCACATAAACACATAAAAAATATCTTACAACTAATCACCAAAATTGATCTCTAAATCTTGTTCAAAATCGTTTATCTTAAATAATATTTATAATTGTATACCTTAAATGCTCCTAAATTCATTTTATTGACATTTATCACGTGCCCTCAAGGTTAAGGGCGTAGAAAATAAATTGTAACCATTAAACGGTATAACTGTTAAATTTTATTAACTATTTAACTTACCGTTCAAGTTAAACAGTTTTGGTTAACCAACTGATAAAAATGATGGCTAATGATTTAACCGTTTGACTAACCGTTATGAAATTATTTAGACATAAAATAAAGTTTGTGATTAGAATTTTTTTATTTAAATATTTTTTTGAAAAGTTCAATTTAATATTTATCGGATAGATAATTTCATTGTTCTCAAAATAATTAGTGAACATGTGAAAAAAAAATATAATAACTTACATTATTAATGGTTAGGTTACGGTGTAGTAACCGCTATAACAGTTAACCACTCATTTATGCTAAATGATACGGTTAATTGTTAAGAGAATAATATGAAAAGAATTGATCCATTCTCATTGGTTTAATTTACATTTACAAAATGTCTTATATACAAGAAAGAAACTACCAACTAACAATAATTAGTTTAACAAACTAACTAATAAAGCAACTAACACCTAACTAACTCTAACACTCCCCCTCAAGTTGGGGGTTGAAAGATGTTTTTAACCCCCAACTTGGATAAGAGATAATTGTGTTGTGCACACCCAAGGCTGTAGTCATGATGTCCGCTAGCTGTTCTGATGAAAAATTGTATTCAGTTTGAATGGGGCCTTCTTGTATCTTCTCTCTTATAAAGTGGCAGTCTATCTCTCTATGCTAAGTTCTCTCGTGAAATACTAGGTTTGCTGCTATTTGCATTGCCGCTTTACTGTCACAATAAATGGTTATAGGTTATGATTCTTCACTTGCAAAATCTAGCTCAGTCAGCAAGCTTTTCAACCAAATTATTTTAGCAGTTGTCATGGCCATACTTCGATACTCTGCTTCGGCTGATGATCGAGCAACAATATTTTGTTTCTTTGATTTTTAGGAAATCAAAGACTCTTTAAGTTTGATGCAATACCCAGTGATTGATTTTCTGGACATAGGACATAATGCCCAGTCTAAATCACAATACGCCACCAATTGAGCATTATTAGAAGCCTTTAGTAAGATACCCTGTCATGGGCTGTTCTTCACATATCGTACTACCCTACAGGCTTCTTCAAAATGTGATCTCTTAGGAATGTGCATGAACTGACTCAAGTGTTGAACAACAAAAGTTACATCATGTCTCGTATGAGTCAAGTAAATCAGCCTTCCTATCAACCTCTGATAAACTAATTTGTCTTCCAGCACTTTATTCTCATAATCATGTCGCAGACTCTCATCAAATTCAACATAGGTAAGCTTCAAGTTCTGTTCCAAGGGTGATGTTGCTGGTTTTTATGCTCCCAACCATGTGCTTTCAATAATTAATTAACTAACAATAATTAGTTTAACAAATTAACTAATGAAGCAACTAACACCTAACTAACTCTAACATTAACCTACCATGAACACCTCAAGACTCCATACATCCATCTTTAATCGAACTTTCCCATTCAATTGGGCGATAGCTTTTATATTATGAATAGGTTAAAGGTAATTTGGTTATTTATGCAAATGAATATATGTCCAAATAATTAATAATACCAATTGTATCAAAGGTTTCAATAATAATAATAATAATAATAATAATGATGATGTTGTAAATAAAATAAAGAATAACAAAAATAAGAACAAGTAGAACAAGAATAGAAGAACAAAGAGATGAGAGAAAGAGGAAGATTTGTATTATTCTCAAAAATAGAATTGTCTACAATGCCTTCAATGAATCATCTATTTATAGGCATAAGAAGTACATAATACATTAAACTCTAATTAATAGAGATAATATTCCTAATAATAAATAAATCAAACTCCTTAGATAAAGTTCTAATCATGATAGACATCCACATAGATAAATATTCATAACACTCCCCATTGGATGTCTATGAAGATAATGTGCCTCGTTAAAACCTTACTAAGATAAAAACCCAGTGGGAAAAAAATTTCATTAGTGAAGGAAAAGGAGTACACACATCTTTAATACGCATAACATGTTACCTCATTAAAAACCTTACCAGGAAAACCCATTGGGACAAAACCTCGGTTAAGGGAAAAAGAGTGCAACGCGTATTTACTCCCCCTCATAAAAATATCACATAAGATCTTTGAATCTTCATAATTCAATCTTGAATATAATCTTCAATTGTTGAAATATAGTATGCACTAGTGGATAAATCTTCCAAATTATTGCTTGAAATGATTCATCAAATACTATTCTTCTGAAGATCATGAGGGACGAAACTTTAAAGAGATATGTTTCGTTTTATCACATTTGATGTATCCGCCTTGAGATATGAATTTTGCATTATCTCTACATAAAATAGCTTGCATCTTATCTTGTGAAAGCAATTCACATATCTTCTGGATATGTTTAGCCAAACACATATTTCGGCTTTGCCTCATGCATAGCAATTATTTAAAGGCAATGGTCTCGTAGCACTTAGATAGTATTTCTGGACCAGCTAAGATACGATGCTTCCAGATCAATTAATGTATATATGGTGCTTTTAGACCAAGAATATCATCACCTTTTTCTCGAGGGCGGAATAAATCTTTGTTTACATTAAGAGACCTATCAACCAAATAGTGATCAACAAATATGCATTATGCATGTAAAGTCTCTTTAAACATTTTTCTGTGTTTGCCGATTGCTGCACAAGGATTCCATTATTAAGGAGATCTCTTCACGAGTCTCAATGAATCGCCAACATACATAATAAAAACAAAGACAAATCTAGAGCTAAACCTCCTTATAAAATGCTCTGGAAATTAAATCATTCTTATAGCCTTCCGCTAATAAGTATTCAATGGGGCGATTATACCAAATGTGCCCAAAATATTTTAATCCATAAAAAGATATATTTAATATAATTGAATAATGTTTTCGAGAACTTGAATTAACTGCTTATAGCAGTCTAAATCCTTTTAGAAGCTTCACGTAAATGTTGTTATCAAGAGGCTCATACAAATAAGATGTAACAACATCCATTAGGCGGAAACTGAGTTATTTCATTTATTGTCAGACTATCTAAAAGTAACTGCATCCACCACCGAGAAATATATTTTCCTCATAATCAATTTCATGTCTTTGTGAGAATCTTTGCAACCAAACGAGCTTATATCTCGTGATTTCTCCTTTTGATTTCTCTTTCTCACAAAGGCTCATTAATATCAACGAGCTTTGCACATTTCAATATACGAGCTATAGGCCCAAATACTTCTCTTTTCGAAAGAGATCTTAGTTTCGCCTCAATTGCCTCTTTCCATATTGGCCAATCATTTCTTTGTTTACATTGTCCAATTGACAATGATTCATGATCCACATCATCAAATAAAATCTTTAGTGCTATATTGCATGCAAATGTATTATCGACGTCGATTTGATTTCAGTTCCACTTATTACCAGACATGACATAATCTATTGAGATCTTTTTATTATCAGGTACCTGAGTCATGTTAATGCCTCTATTGAAGACCTTCTAATCTCTTCTTGAGATTTCCATAATTCATCGATTCTTCGATCAGACCATCATAACTATAACTCCTTTTTTTCGAGGATTTTTATCTTTGGAACCTACTTGTCTACCACGCTACAGGCGTAAGTTAGACTCGTTAGCAACTAGAATTTGTCCTTCCGGGACATCAAATTTAAATGGAGCATTCATAGCTGGTATATGTGACTTAGTCACTCTATTAGAGTCAGCAAAATCATCTGACAATTGATTTGCTAAATGAATTATCCTTTGAACTTATAGTTCACATTGTTGAGTACGTGGATCAAACTAAGATAATGATAATTCATTCCAATTTATTTCTTTTCCCAGCTATTTTATTTTTTCCCCCTAACGTTGGGAAAACTGACACATTAAAATGATAGTCAGTAAATCGAGTTGTCAATAAATTCCCTATGAGAAGCTTAAGATATTTAATTATCAAGGGAAATTTGAATCTGATATATATTCCCAACCTCCTTTAAGAACTCATCTTTGTGCGTTGTGGTGGAGCAATCAGAACATATATCACACACTAAAAATAATCTAAGATGAGAAATATTTGGTTCCTGGCCAAAAACCATTTATATTGGGGAGAACTTATTATAATTTGTTGGCTTGATGCGAATTAGTGATAATACATATAAAATGACATGTCATCAGCATTATCAAGACCAATTGTCTTTATAAGGTAATCTGAAAATGTGCTCATAGTTTTATCAACTGAGCAAGTAGCCTCGCAAATACCAAGTTGCGGATTAGTAACAAGGATACATATGACCATCTAGTCGATGCATCAATTAAAATTGTAAAATGTCTAGATGGACTGTAAGAAAGGTGTATGAGCCCACATATATCACCTTTGTATCCGTTTCAGAAAAAAATTAATATATTCGCAATCTATCATAGCTGATGATGATTAAATAATCGGTTTGCTTTGATAGCAAGTATCACATGAAAACATTACTTTGAAGAAAATTTCAACTCTTCAATAAATTACCACATGAAAGTGTCAACAAATTTTCACATCATAATTGAACCGGGATGGTCTAACCGGTCATTGCCAAATAATAAAGTTATCAGTAAACTTCTGATTCACAATAGCATGAGCTTCAATTTGTACTAATTCTATTGTAGTACACGATGGATGACAGTGCATATAACTTTTTCAAGTTTTTATTATTCCCTTGATTTATACTCATAATATTGAGATAGTCAACATCCCATCGACTAATGGTCTCAATATGATATCTATTACCGTGAATATTTTTAAAATTAAATAAGTCTCTTTATGACTTTAACGAGTATAACGCACTGTGAATATGGAATAAAATTCCATTTGACAATAACATATTTGCTCAACCATAGCCTTTTGTGATATTAGTACTTCCGGATATAATACTCACGTTATTCCCTTGCACTTTAATCGAGAAATGCACAATTATGCACCTTTCAAAATGTGATTTGTTTCATTTACTTCGGGTAATGAAAATATGTACTTTGTATCATTCACTTCGAGGAATGAAAAATATAAAATATAGCACATCATGTCAAGTCGATTATCTATCAGAGATAAACTTTCAAGTGCTCTTCCGAAGCATTGATATTTTAGTACTTTGAGAAATATTACTCATATTTCCCCTTGCATTTAAATGGGAAAAATATTTCTTATGCTTAAGTACAATATGAGTACTTGCATTATCTGCTAGGCATAAATAGCCACAATTCTAGGCATAAATAGCCACAATTCATTGTATATTTTATTCCGGAAGTAATCATATTCTTCAAATAATAAATTAACATAAAGCGTAAATAAATAATATGTGAAATAAATACACATAAAGCAAACTAACATAAATAAGTAATAAATAAAACGAATTAACATGAAAAAAATAAAATAAAAAATCAATTATTCTTTTTAGAGGTTATCAGGGAAATAAAATAAATGGTAAATTATTCCATTCAAGGGTTATTAGAAAATTAACAATATCCAATTGAGTTGGACCAATAACGCCATAATTATTTTCGCCATAAACAAATTTTGTTTATATTTTATTTCATTTATCATTCATGATTATGGATAAAGTCCATAGTACTTTGGCGTTTGACAAGTACGAAACCAATGGTTTATAACATCACATTGGTAAAAGGATTTCACTTCCTTAGAATGATCTTTATCACTCTTGTCATCCTTATAACTTCGCTACCAGTGGGTAGAAGTATTCTTAAAACGACTATATTTTTTTCATGTGTATATTCATAGCCTCGACCACGACCACAACTTTTAATGTGATATTTTATTCCTTCCATAATATAATATCACATTCACTTCAGGGAATGGAGTAGAGCCAGTGGGCCTTTGAAACCTTTTTCACATATCCTTATCACAGAGAACAAAGATTTAATCCTCGTACGCGACATTGTTAAACCTGTCCACAAGGTCCTTTAAAAACCTCCTTTGAGACCAGTAGCCTCGCAGAACGGGATGTCCAGCCAATATACTTAGATTATATCGAAATTATGTCTTTAATTGAATAATGATTTACCATGTTTGCATTCACTTCAGGGAATGAAACAGTTCCAATAATCACATGGAATAAACATCATGCTTGCATTCACTTCAGGGAATGCCCCATCATTGATAATCGCATGGAATAAACATCATGCTTGCATTCACTTCAGGGAATGCCTCCCATAAAACTTTTTGGATCAAGACGAATTATCGTAACTTGAAATTGGGAGAAGTCTATGGTCGAGTTTTTCGACGAAGAAGAAATATTACTTTCGAGTAAATATAGACTTTATAATAATCTTCTTGTAAATTCAAAATCATCATGATTTATCGCACTTTAAAATAATAATATAAAGAATAAAATTAAAATTAAAATTTACCGATATTGATTTTTCTCTCGTGGACAATGGAGACATAGCATATGACCGAGATAGCTTCTCATAGTCCCTTTATATTACATCTCTTTCCAAGTCATTTAAACATATCATGTAAAACTCAAAACAATAGTAACTTTTACCAAATAAAATAACATAAATAATAATATGAAAAATATCCAATATAATCATATAAGTAAAAGTATGAATAAGCATATCGCTAATTAACCCTTTTAGGAACAAGAGAAAACACACGTAATTTACACCAAACGCAACCTCTTCGTCTCTTTCGATCCGTCTTTTGGTTTGTGAGAAACCACAAATTTGTCTCTTTCTAATGTTCGAATAAAATCAAACATACTTCCAAACTTTTCAAAAAAAAAAGTTAAAGTATAAAGAAAAAGACAATCGGTAATTTAAAAAAAATGAAGAGAAAAAAAACTTATCTTTGGTTTATCCTAGAATCGAATTCTTTCTAATAACTTCTTTTGAATTCAAACAATGAAGACCTCGGTTGATTAGAGTCGTGCTGATAACATGTTGTAAATAAAATAAAGAATAACAAAAATAAGAACAAGAAGAACAAGAATAGAAGAACAAAGAGATGAGAGAAAGAGGAAGATTTGTATTATTCTCAAAAATAGAATTGTCTACAATGCCTTCAATGAATCATCTATTTATAGGCATAAGAAGTACATAATACATTAAACTCTAATTAATAGAGATAATATTCCTAATAATAAATAAATCAAACTCTTTAGATAAAGTTCTAATCATGATAGACATCCACATAAATAAATATTCATAACAAATAATAATAATAATAATAATAATAATAATAATAATAATAATAATATAATAATAATAATAATAATAATAATAATAATAATAATAATAATAATAATAATAATAATAATAATACTCCCGTGGCTCGCATCAAAACAATGCTTAAAGTGATCATGAAAATAATATACTTCAGTCTTAGGCTATAGATTATCATAGATTTTTATGTTTTAAATCCAAGTGATTGCATGAGGAACAATAATATTTATTTTCTTGAGAACTATTCTGTATGTAACTATATTAAAAATTAGTTTAATGATATAAGACAATATAGATTCTTTAAATAGAATCAGAGTGATGGTGAAAAATGGTGGTGAAGCGCCGCCGAACACCTAATTTTCAGCCCTCATTAACCAGCTTTTTCACCATTTTTGCTCTTAAATGGAGCTTTTGGAGAAACTGAAAATTTCAGCTACTCCCCAACTGCTGTTTCTCAACCCAAACCAAGGGTTCAACAGTGGCGCCAAAGGGAGCCTTAATGATGACATTAATTCTTGTTTCATGTCCAGCTCTTTATACTTCTGCAATCATATCAGTGGAGGCCACTAGTACAAGAATAGAGAAAATGACATCCCGGTCACACGAAAAACAGGTTTCCCGACCAAAGTGCTTATGTTTGTCTTGTTTTTTCTCTTACATTTGGACCAAAGTGCCTCTTACTGCAGGCATCATGGAGAAAGATATTTCTGTGCATATGTTGTATCAACACCGGCGTTTACTGTTTGGAAAGCAATTATCCTCACAGTTGGACTACAAACGCGAGTCGACAACATTGTTTTTCATTTGCTATACATCAAACAGTCTTTGCCATTACTTGTTTTTTTATTCTATGTTATCATTCATCGAAAAACATTTTAGGTTTGGGAGTAGGTTAGGTGTAGGGAAAGTTATAATACGGATACCCCTACAAAGCCCAAAATTATTACCTTTTTGCACATTCGTTGTCTTAAATTTCGTACCTTTTAAGTTTAAATTTCAATTTTTAATTATAATCCCAAAGAAATTAACACGATTGTAATCCACTAATTTCGATAAAGATTCTCATCAATTTGAAGAAAAAAAAAGGGTGAGTGATGTGAACCTAGTTGATTGTCATGTGTGCCTGTTTGATGAGGAAGTCGGGTTGAATAGTTTAATAAACCCGACAATGTTTCAGCACAAAGACGAGTCTACAAAAGTGCACAATATTCCAGATTTAGTTCTTAATTTCTTGTCTCTAGGGGAACAAAGGACATCCAAGCGTGAATTGAAGAAAAAAAAGTGAGCGGGCGTCCCAAGAAGAAGACAATTGATCGCGTGAAAGCAGTGATTGGTTCTTTATTAAATTCAGATTTCATTCATAGACGTAAGGCTATTCTAAGAGAGGAGAGAGACGATTAATTTTGATAAATTGATTGGTGCTCAGACTATTGAGAACAAAGATGCGATTGTCAAAGATATAGCAAAAATGATAGAGGAACGATAACGAGACTTGTAAGTGATGAGATGCATGTGATATCATAGAATGTGAAAGGATTAGGATCTTCGGCGAAACAAAATTCGGTAGAATTTTTTTTGACAATATCAATATGAGATGATTCTTATTGAGGAGACAAAAAGTGGTATTCAGTTTGTGCGGAAGATTATAGGGACTCATGAGGTTGTGAATTTTCAGATTGGGACATGTTATATTGGGGGTGACTTCTACATTGTGAAATTATGTGTTGAGCGGAGAAGATATGTTGGAGAGGCTCAAGGTTTGTCGGCCCATCAATTATCATTGAATCGAAACGATCATAGCCCTTGTGGTAGTGGTTTAATCAAATTAGTGAGGTGTATCATGTGTTACTTTAGGTTTGTTTTCTCTCTATTTCTTTTTATGTTAATCGTATGGCAGATGCGTTGGCGAAGGGAGGCGAGGTAGGACAATATGATTTTGTTTGATTGGATTGGCTTCGAATTACCGCCGTTGCTGCAATGTTATGTCTGTGTGATTGGATTAGTTTCTACATCGATTTCGAATTGCACCTGTTTAACACGTCTGAGTTATGCAACAACAGGGTTTTTCACTTGGGAGTTTTCTTTTTGGTTCGCTTTTTGGGCTTGTCGAGTATATGTTTCTCTTCTTTTTTTGGTGTTTGTTGTTGTTTTAATATTATCCTTGGTACTATTTTCCTTCAAATATGTTCATGGAGAATTTTAACGAGACCTACAATAATATTTTGTATGATTTTTGTCCGCCTTTAAATAAAATCATACTCACATTGATAAAAAAAACACAAAAAAAGCAATTTAGATTTATGAGTTGATTAGGTGTGGGGAAGATTAGTACTCCTACAAAACCTAGAAACCATACATTGTTACACATACGTGGTCTTGAATTTCAAACATTTTAAGTTCAAATTTCAGTGATTAATTATGATCCCAAAAATGATTTAACAAGATTAGTAAAAAATTTCATCATTATTTGGCAAATGACGGATTGAATCAAAATTAGAGGTTTGAGCTAATATTAGAGTTTTGACCAGTCAAAATCATTAATTTAGATGTTTGATGAATAGCAAATTGAAATAGCAGATTGAGTGAAACTTCTAATTTTGAAAAAGCTGCTAAGAGGAGCATTTTGAAATTTTAGACTTAAACTAAACCCCCTAGATAACTTTTCAAGCCTTTATAGAGCTTCAAAACACAATTTCACTCACAAGCGATGCAAAGTTTCCCTCGTTGATCGAATTCAAGCTCCTGACACCTTCAATTCTTCACTAAACACTATTGGGTTGTTCTCTGTTATTTTATTCACATAATAATAGAAGATTAATACATCATTGTGCATCCATAATTCCAGTAACATCAATCCCCAACAACACAACATTATACATTATCAATCACCTTCTAAAAACAACCGAAAATACCTTCAATTTCACCCTAAACAAAGCCCATCCACATACTAACGATTTGAATATCTTAACAACATCATTTATCATCTAAAAATGCTTTCATCTTCACCTTATATCTCCAGCAACCTATTAACACCATGAACACTTCAAAATCTAACTATTAACAACTTAGAAAATTAGCAATTCAATTAGTTTCGAGATTTCTTTTGTAAATCTTATCTCATAACATTAAAACACACTAGATACAATCTAAATCAATCAAGATCACCAAGATTCGGTTCCATAAAATAGATCCATCAATTTTTTATTAAAATCAATATTAAACTTTTAATTCTTGATTAAATTATTAACACATTCAAAAATTGGTTGTAAAGGATCATGAACTTGAAAATTTTAGTAAAAAAATTTTGATTAGAGGAGAGAAATAAAAATCACCTCTAATTATAGACTCATTCCTTAATTGGCTTGATTTTGATAAAATCTCAAAAAATGAAGTAGACAATTTAGTGTAAAATCAAGGAAATCAATTGTTGAAATCAAAAACAAGATTAAAAGATGAATCCATCAGATTTTTAGAGAAAAATAGTTGTTTGGTTGCTGAGAATTTGAGAGAAAATAATTTAGAGAAAGTAGTTATGTAAAATAGCATTTTAACTAATTAAAACAAAATCATTTAAAATCCTTTTATTATATTTTATTAAATCATTTTAAAACTATTTTAAAATAGTAAAAATTAAGGAAAAAATTTATAAAATCAAGTGGTTAAATAGCTCTTTAAAGATTTTAAATTTTGACATTTTTACGATTTAGTCACTAAAATAGTTTTGAAAACTTTAGATTTTAGTCATCAAACCAAAATGTCATTTAATCCGAATTTATTTTACCAAATTACCAACTCAATTATGTTTAATAATATATTAAACATTTTAGATTAGTTACACATATTTTATTTTATCCAAAAACTATTTATTTGAATTTATTTCCCGAAAGTAATCTGAACCGACTAATTCTGTTCACCCGAATCGTCTAATCTATCTGGCTATATCTTAGGCCCAATTCTGGGACGTTACATGAAATTACTCACAAGAGACAAGCATTCGAATAAATTTGACTTTCTTTAAAGATAAAATTATTTCTAAATCAATCCTTTCACGTTCAAATAATTTTCTAAGTGTTTTGGTACTTAAAAAGACCATTTTGGCACGTGAGTAACAATACAACTCATAACGTATCGGTACGGCCTTGTATTTTTCTTTTACGAATGGCTTGTCAGTACCAGTACGGTGCACTCCGTCCTGATATGCCCTAGAGCTTTTGAATTCTTTTAACTTAGTGAGCACCGATACAGTCTGTTTCAAATGTGTATATATTTTACAATGAGTACCGATACGACTTTGAGCGTGCCGATACCCAAAGCTCCACCAAAATTCATGTGAGCAATTTCAGTACTGGTATGACCCTTAGTGTATCGGTACCCCTTATTCTGTACCGATAAGCGGGCTATCGTACTGGTACACCATGTAATACTGGCGATTATTTCTTCTTTAGGCAAGTATCGATATAGGCCTTCGCGTAGCAATACTTATAGTTGTCAGACAAAATTTGTTGAGGGAAAAATGTCCCTTAACGGTTATATTTAATTCTCCAACAACTCAAATGGTTTGAAATCAATGAGAGGATATAAAAACAAGTTTCCAAAGCTTCTTCAATAACAAGACAACTATTTCAATGCATCCAAGCAAAAATTCAAAGTTTTAAAAATCCAAAGTTTTTGAGGGCTTATTGTGAAATTGTTAGTGTGGTAGTAGTATAAATGGAGCCAAGTATGCCTATTGGGAGAGGTTTTAATCAATTGAATGATGGTGGAACAATGCCAGTTCTTCAAAGTTTCTTTGTTTGTTCTCCCATGTCGTTTTTCTGTGAGAATTTATTGTTTTAGAAATGGAGAAGGAATGGTGTAAAGCAATAATAGATATTTTGTCATTTTATCAAACACTTCCCGTTCAAATTCAGTTCCTCTGCAACTACAACACGTGTGAACCAATGTTCTTACAACATGATTAGTCGCGTCAAAAAACCAAATTTTAACGACCCACGTCCGGCCAGGCCTAAATTCAAGTCGCCGATGGCAGCAAAGGCCTTTAAAACAACCGGATAAATGCAAATGTTGACATGGAACTGAAAACCCTTAAAGCTTTCGCCTTTAAGTTCCGAGCTTTGATAACTTTTTTTGAAAGGAAAAGCAGAATATTGCTTGTAGAGACGATTGAAGTGAATTCATAATCAAACCGTTCCCTTAATCCAACAGTATATCAGCATTCCACGTCAGTGTTGCTTTTCGGTCCCACGTGGATGGTGGATCGGTTGCCACGCCATTTTTTCCCAGTTCTTCACTTTCCATTCAACTATAGGGAACATAAATTCTCTCTTTTTTTTCTCAATTCGCAAGACTAGAACAACGATCGGATTTTCTTTTTTAAAAAAAGAGGGAAAATGAGAAGAATTTGTTCGATATCTTCGCTTCTGAATCAAGGGTTTGTTCAACGAAGAGTTTTTAATAAGTATCTCATCAATACAATTCGTCCATATTCAGAGGATCTTTCTTCCCCGAAGCCTCCGGGTTTGTTCTTATGCTTGAGTTTTTTCGTTTTACACTTATTCTTTTTTGTTTTATCTTATTCATGCTATCTCTGGTTAATAACTCGAACTGGGTATTTCCCGAAATTTAGTATTCTTGCTAACTCTGATACAAATTTAGGATTTTGAAGTATAAAGTTTGAATACGATTGTTCTAGTTTGTTTGTTTCTAGAGAAAACAAATAAAAAAGGGTTAACCTTCTTGATCTGACTCTTTAGCTTTGTTGAAATACGTGTATACATGAAAAATATTTAGCAATATCCTGTACTTGTAGAGTGAGCATTCAATATAGTCGAGTTGATAAAAAAATTTTAAGTTAGTCGAGTTAGACTAGTTCTATAAACTTTATTTGAAAAGTTTCAAGTGGGATTATGAAATTCGAGTTTCGGTTCAAATTTAATTGTAAATATTTGTAGTCTTGTCATGCTAATTAGTTTCAAACTGCTTTCTATAACCGTATACAATACACATGTAATATATTTATCATGCAGAACTGAGGACTTGACTCAAACTTGAAAATCGATCCACTAATTACTAAAGTTATTTGAATTTCCATTTTACAACTCAAATTTTATTTGAAATTCTTTCAATTCGAATCTAGTTTATGAAATTACGAGTCAAGACAAGTTGAGTCGAGTCGAGTAGAATAACTCCGTTTTTTCAAGTCAATCGAGTTTTGTACACCCCTAAGTACTTGTACCAAGTCCTGAGTAATTTAGCATTTACTTTTATAAATGGAATTATGCAAGCTAGTGCTTTGCATATTTTATTCGTCTTTCCTTTCTTCTTCCACTTTCAGGGCGTCTATTGCAATACTGGAAGTTGGTGGAGCAAGGAAGGCTTCAGCATGATCCTTACCAAGAAACAGTTGCTTTGGCATTGGAAAATTTGCTTGGGAGGTTGGAACAGTATGAAAAAGACATGGAGGGTTATCATGTATATTTGAATTCTAACTTACTGTTGTACCTTATACATTTCTTCTTATGCAATTTCCATGTTATTTGTTTGTATGATCTGGTGTTTAAACTTTCCTATAGATTAAGCTAGCTGAGTGGGAGAAAAACAGGGAGAATGAACGGCGGAGGCTTTTGATGGAGGAAGCTGAGAAAAATCAGCGGGGAGACCTTTGGACATCAGTTAACAAGCGCAGGAGTGAGCTTTTAGAAAGATGGGCATTCCGGTGAGGCATGCTAGTTCGGTTTTGTTCGAAAAACTACACGAAACATATGGATGGAAATTCAAATCTGTTCATTTTCCGGTTCTTTTGGCATTAATGAAGTTTCAATTGACTCAGGAAAAAATCTGAAGATATAGAACCCGGAGTTGGTAAGTGGGTTTCATACCTCAATCGTGAGAGGAAGTTGGATTCACTTGTTGGTCGCCGCCCTACTGCTCCTCCAGCCCCAAAAGGACTATATATATATGGGAATGTTGGAAGTGGTATGTTGCCAAATTTCATCTACAAAGTAACTTTGAGGTTTTGTGAACCAATAATCAAACCAGAAAAAACTGGAAATTTGATTTACCATTTTATTGGGTTCAATCTCCTTTGTATCCTTTTCCATAATTCTTCCAGGTTGAACAGACTGTTGTAACAAATTTATTAACTTCTGTAGGGAAGACGATGCTTATGGATATGTTTTATAGTGCCACTGATGGAATAGTTAAACATAGACAAAGGTTCCATTTTCATGAGGTGAGCCTTTTCTTGTGTTTTACTTATGTCTTGAGTAATCTCTGCTTGAATCTATAATAATCCTATTTTTATATGAGAAAGCTTACTTTTTCCATAGAGCACAAAAGAGCATTGGTATTATTACCTATCTTTCTAACTGTTCACGACACTCTCTTCCCAAATATAGGCTCTTTCTTGTGCAAATGGTCACTAGTTTCTCTATATAATCATGTATTAGAAGGGAATGGTATTATGGTAATGAGTAGTTTGCACTTTTTGTTCTTTAAAAAAACGCATGGAAGTTAGAATTGCTTTACACTTTGTCAGGCGATGCTCAAAATAAATGAAGCTATGCATAAGTTGTGGAAAAATCAAGTTGAGGAAAAGTCTATTCAATCAAGCATATCTTCCTGGATTATGAATCTTCCCTTTGATATGAAAGCCAAGGAGTGGTTAGCTGCTGAAGAAAGATACAAACAAGAGGTTCAGATGAAAAATATTCTTCCGGCAGTGGCAGATAAGTTTCTTGTTGACAGGCAAGCAGGTGAAAAAGGAGCTAGCATTCTTTGCTTTGATGAGATACAGGTAGTGTTTTTATCCAAATAAAAATCGTGAAGCCTTGATGCTGGTTGGTGATAGATACTGCCATGATATGATAGTTTCTTAAAGTGGGAAAAATAAGAGGATTATTTTAGTATTGCTTATAGCAATGGCTCTTAGTACCCTTTTTATTGCATTGTCGACTGTTCTTCACTACATGCTAATGTTGATAAAATAACAGTTTTCAGAATGCGCAACTCATGTCATATCTCAAACTGTCTTGCTTTCTGTTACAGACTGTTGATGTTTTTGCTATCGTGGCCTTATCTGGAATTTTAAGCAGATTACTTAGTACTGGAACTGTTCTAGTTTCGACTAGTAATCGGGCACCAAAGGATTTAAATCAGGTGTTTTCAGAAAATTCAATTACTTTCGAGTCAATTGATGTGTATGACTTCATTTATTCGCTAGTTAACAATTGACGAGGCTTTTTCCTTTTCCCCTTCTTTATAATTTTCTTATACAGGATGGTATGCAGCGAGAGATCTTCCTGAAATTAGTAGATAAGTTGGAAAAACACTGTGAGATTCTTTTGGTTGGAAGTGAGATTGATTATCGCCGACAACTAGCACATAGGTCTATAGATAAGGTGATGTTTCGTTCTTCTCTGTGGATACCGAATTTTGTTTTCCTTTCGTTTCTTGAGATGAACAATGTTTTTGTTCTGTTTTCCTAATTATCTATAATCAATCTCCTTTCCCTCTTTAAAAGAACCTGAAAATCTATTTAGTGGTTGAAATTAGATTTTGCATATGCAGGTTCATTATTTTTGGCCCCTCGATGGCACTGCTCAAAAGGAATTTGAGAAAATGTGGTGTCAGGTTATAAACCAGGCTGGAGGAGAAGTCACATCCAGTACTGTTCCGGTGATGTTCGGAAGGTAATTGTTAATCTAAGGGCATATGTTTTAGATGTATTAATTCTATATTGATGAATTTGACTTTACACAACAGGACATTGGAGGTGCCTAAGAGCTGTAATGGAGTAGCACGGTTCACATTTGAGTTTCTATGTGGTCGGCCGGTATTATACTTGCCTTATCAATAATTCATACATTATTATTCCTCTTCTCTCTCTTTTCTTCTTTAGGGGACATAGCAGCTGAATCAGATACTTGTTTATAATTCTATTTTCGAACCTATAATTTGTTTGTTAATTAATTCGGTTCTCCAGATATGTGTTTTCTTAATCTTCTATAGGGACTTACTAATAGCGTATAAAACCTGAACATATTTATAATTGGTTCTTTACTGCCACTTTCTTACTTTGAATTATCTGCAGGTAGGTGCTGCGGATTATATCGCTGTTGCTAAAAACCATCATACGGTCTTTATCTCTGATATTCCAGTTATGAGTATGCAAATCCGTGACAAGGTACCATTTCTATAGACAGGGCGAATAGAATTACTGATAGCTTTAGTTGCTGCATTTCCTTACCAAACCATAAGTTCCATCTTTTGACATTTCAGGCACGTAGATTCATTACGCTAATCGATGAGCTGTACAACCACCATTGCTGCCTGTTTTGTTCAGCAGCTGCTTCAATTGATGACTTATTTCAAGGAACTGAAGAGGGCACACTTTTTGATATCGAAAGGTAAGCCCTATATTTGTTTCTCTGACTGTTTTTGAATGTAAATCGCTAAATCTAACATTCATGAAAACGAATCAACATTTTCATTTCTGGTTATCTGATGATCTGGTTTGAAAGACCCGTTTGCATCTAATTGAAAACATTATCCTTTTTTGTTTCCAGTTTCCAGTTCGAAACAGAGACAGAAGGTGCAAAACTTCGACGAGATGTTTTGGCAGAAGGGAGTGTGAGTTCTGTAGGTGCACCAGCTGGTATAACATCCATGTTATCCGGTCAAGAAGAGATGTTTGCCTTCCGACGAGCAGTAAGTTGCCTTCTGCTTGCCTTTTATCAGATGTAACATCCTCTATATGCTTATGTTAGGAAAAGCATATTGAAGAAAACAACCGAGGATCTACTTATTAGCTTAGCAGAGTTCTGATGGATATAATAAAATCTACCTTTGTAGGTATCTCGCTTGATCGAAATGCAGACACCTTTATACCTTGAAGGAGTTCGTTCGCTTCACCCCTACTTCCAGAGGAATCCCCAAAATTTCGGAAATCATAGCTATAGTACAAGCACTGTGCAACACCAGGTATAGTAATAAACAGTAAATTTACATAGTACATGATGATTGCTTCATATATTCTATGCATCTGTTACAATAATGGGTCAATTTTTTTGAACATTTGTTGTACTTTAAACTCAATTCATTTCTCGACAAGAGACTTGCTGAAATCATCCAATAAAATCAAAAGCATTTTAACTGTTATCAGCGGCCTTTCTTCTTCAAGAATTAAACATGACCTGCAGCTAAACTAAAAATCCCATGCCAAGAACTCGGATTTCATCTCTTAGTGGTATCCTTTTGAAGGGTTTGAGTTTATATGGGAATGCTGGGAACTCAAAACTTTCAACTTTGTTGTGTTAATGGCTGCAAGGGATCCTAAGGTAGATGTTTTTCTATCATCTTACATTCTTCACTTTACCTACTGTCACCGATGTCGCACCGCACTCGATCTTGACTTTATGTTAGAATCTGCTTTATTCTCCGTCTTGGGATCTGCTTTAATTTTTATATCGACATCTCTCGATGCATTTCTTGCCATAAAAGGAAAGTTTTTGTTACAACCTTCCCTTTCATCTCAATAGAAGATAGGAGCATATATCAGATTCTGAGGTCCCTGTGGTCACTGCTTTATCCTCCAAAAGAATTTTGGTTCGGTTTCTTTAACACTCGAATGCTGAACCGGAAAAGAAAAGTTAAATGTGACATTCTTTAACATTCTTTTTAGATTTAAATACTTAATTAATCTTTAGTCTCTCTCTGATAATATTCAAAACTTTCTTTTAATAAATTTAGTAGCTTTTTTTTTTTTGAAAATTATAAAAAAAAAAAAAAGCTACATCTGATGGAACCATGACGAAATTTCAGGGTTCAAATTTAAATATTAATAAAATTGAATCAATGTCTTGTAAAAATATTTTTTTTTTATATTTTGTAATACAAAAATTAATTCATTCAACTTTTTTTCGATAATTATTTTTTTAAAAAATAAAAATAAATTAGTTTCAATAAATTAATTATTATGATAAATAGGCTTTTTCTAAGAAACTAGTCGACTGTATTGCACTTTCAAAATTCAATACAAATATAACTTAACTTGCACTACATCTGATGCGCAAAGAACTGAAGAAGTGCATAACCACAAATAAGACAGTATATTACAAGAGTATACGATACGGAAAAAAATACTTTCAAAAGATCGAATATACGTCGAGGTATGGATCTACAAGTAGAATGCCGAGTAAATGTAGTTCTAAGCCGGAGTGTGCCTTTTCCGAATTCGAATCAGATTCAATCTAAAAAATTGGATCTCTGAAATTTTGAATTGATAAAATAACAGTCCGTATTCGATATAAAAAAAAATAGGATATTCAATATCAGGATATAAAATTTGGCTTAAGTATTTTTTTCGAATTTGGTAATTGAATCTATGGAAATTTTGAATTTTTGAGTATAACAAGTAACAAATCGTTAAATATAATAAGATTCGCATGTATGAAAATTTTGATTTTTTTTTTATTTTTCAATTATAACAAGAACCAAGTTATTAAAAGTGACAACATTCATATTCATAAAAATTTAAATTTTCGGATATTTCAAATTTTTGAATAATACAAAATTTGCAAATTATGATCCATATTCGATTGGAAAAATAAAAATTGGATAAAATTCATAAATAAATATCAGATAGGATATCTAAAATTTTAGATCAAATCAACTGATAATCAAATCGAATCCGACGTATTGGATACTTTTGTACACTCCTCGTTCCAAGCATTAGATAACATTTAGGGTTGTTTTATTCATTTAAAATATATTTTAAAAAACTTTTATTTGAAAAACTAATTCTAGAAAATATTTTATAGTGTTTGAATGGTTTTATGTAATTTATTTTTCGTTGTCCGATAATTTCTTTTGAAAATTATTTTAAGTGAAACAAAACACATAACAAATTTTATTTTTTATAAGTACATCAAATTAGAATTTAATGTGACTCTATAAACTAAAACTATTTCAGCGTCAAAAGTAATATATATATATATATAGATGAGATAATTATTTGATGCACCGATAGTAAAATTATTTTTCTTCTACAAACGGACTTTTAAAGCTATCACATACCTCTCCTAACACCTAAATTTTATACTATAGAATCTATTCCCAAACTTAACCACAAATACTAAAATTCTAACTCTAAACCTTAGACTCTAACCTCTAAAGCCTAAAAGCTAGGTGCATGTGGAAAATAAGTTTTCCACGATAGTACATAGAATATATATATATATATATATATATATATATATATATATATATATATATATATATATATATATATATATATATTGTGTAATAAATAGGGTAAACTAATTGGGTGACCACCCAACTATTGAGTCTGGCCTTTTTGACTACCGAACTACAAAAATTCAAAATTCGACCACCTAACTATTTAAATGGACTTATTTTGACCACCGACCGTTAAAATCTAACGGAGAGGTGACGTGGCCATTAAAGTAAAATTTGTATAATAACACATTTGGTCTTTGTTAGTTCCTTATTATATTAATTTAGTCATAATTTAAATTAATAAAATTACGTGTCGTCACCTGATTGGACGATTTTAATCTATTATTTTATTTTATTTGATAATTAATATATTTATTTTCCTCCAATCAGATGGTGACACGTGTCACCATCTAGTAAAAAGAAAATTTAAGAATCAAGGAAGTGCTTAGCATGAGATTTGAACTCACAACCTCTTAGGAGAAAGCCAATAACCTTACCATTACACCAACTCATTCTTAATAAAATAGATTGCACCATTATATATATATATTATAATACAGTAAATATTAGGAAATAATGAAATAAAAATACTTGCAAGGGGACTCGAACCCAAATCACTTAGAATGTGTAAAAACACTTAACCAATTCAAATAATTGATTTAAATATAAATATATTTTGAATATATTTATGTTGAGATATTTGTTTTGATATAATAATAGAAAAATTGTTTTGGACTAAATTAAAAAAGTTTCAAATTGTTAATAAGTCCAAACAACTTAAAAATATGTTTGATGAATTTTACAAGGCTTTGGAATGATTTAAAACGTCTTTAAAGTAGCCAAACCTTTGTTTTTCAAGCCATTGTGTCGATACGGTATACACTGTATCGATACGCTTTAGGGTTTCAGCTACAGAAAATTTCCAGAAGCCAAAACCCGTACCGATACGATTTGGATGTATCGATACGAAGAAGACATGTATCGATACTCTACGTGGCGTTTCGATACGGTTGTTTTGCAAACCCTCAACAGCTAGTATCCCGTATTGATATAGTTGTATCGAGTATCGATACACCTAACTGCTCCCAACGATCATTTTCCCAACGGCTATTTGAATTGCAGGTCGTACCGATACGCTTTAACGCGTATCAATATGCATCAACTGAGGGAAGCATAACAGCTAGTTCCTGAAGAACATGTATCGATACGACTACCCTTGTATTGATACGGTTAGCCCCAGAACTGTATTGATTGAGGGAAATAAAGGCCCAACGGTCCCCAACAGCTAGAAGCTCATTTGGAAGTATAAAAGGGACCTCCAAGCATCTATAGAAGACTAATGATCCACAAGTCAACAACATTATGATCAAATCATATCTTAGTGCTTAATTTTTCATCCTTTGTATAGACAGCACTTGTGAGCTTACATTGTTATAATTGCTTAAGTGTTGTAGGATTGGGTGGGTGCTTAATTAGTGCAAATACATACCTTTTAGAGGAATTTCTTGTTTGCTTTGAATTTCTCTTTGTACAAGAGGGTTTACTCAAACTTTAAGTTAGAAAGCTTTGAGTGTGTAAAGGTTGCCTCCTTAGCCGAGAAAGGAGGAAGAAATTCAAGAGTGAATTTAGGATATCCTTAGTGGGAAGCTAAGGTAGTGGATGTAAGCTTTGGTTAGAAAGTCGAACCACTCTAAATCATTGTCCAAATTCTTTCATTTTTTGCTTCCACCTCAAACACCCAAATATACAACTTCTCCACACTTGGCAAGAAATTTGGTTGAAGGATATTGAGCCTAACAATTGGTATCAGAGTGAGGCTCAATCGAGAGGGATTAACATCCTATTGAGAAGATCTGGCAAGCTCGATCAACAAACAATCAACCAGGGATAAATGGCGCAATCAATCGACAAGCCACCATTCTTCAACGGTGAGCATTATGTCTATTGGAAGAATAGGATGTACTTCTTCAAGGGCAAAGACTATCATCTTTCGGACATTGTTGAAGACGAACCGTTCGTGCCACAACAAAGAAGGCAAGATTGGAGTGTGTAAAACCAATGTTTGATTTTGATATAACAAATAATATAAGGACCAAATTGCAAAGTACATAAAATTTTAAGTACTCAAAAGACTCACATTTGACAAGTAAATTTTAGACTTTAAATGTTTTTGAAGTCAAAACTTAAACCCATAAAATTTTCTAAGTGTTTTCAAAGCCAAAATACTCAAAATTGCCCAGGCGTTTCGAAACACCCCTAAGGTGTTTCGGTACGGTTTGACACTAGAAATGTTCGTTTTGATACGGACTAACCTATTTCGATATTAGGGTTTCGAAACGGGCTTGCCCGTTTCGATATAACCTTCATCTGGCTTTTGTTTTTAAGTGTCGTTTCGAAACGGCTCATACTCGTTTCGATACAGGGGTTAAATATTTTCAAAATAAAGCATTAAATGAACTAGTCGTTACTTGTCATAAACGAAATTTTTGAAAATTGGTTATCTGTCTCGATACACCCCTTTGGTGTTTCAAAATGGCCTTTTACAGTTTCAAACTGTTTCGATACACCCATTTTTTGTGTTTCGAAACGACATTTTACAGTTTCAAAACGTTTCGATACGGCCTATAGCCATTTCGATACGGCCTATAGCCGTTTCGATACGGTCCCTTTTTTACACATAACGACCCTTTCTTTTTTAGTGGATGTTTTAGATACAAGGCCTCGTATTCTGATACGGGTAGTTGCAGAACTACATTTATAGAGGGAAGAGAGAGCCCTAACGGCTCTATTGATGACCTCAACCACCCAAACGGCTAGAAATCAATGAGAAGGTATAAAAGCAAGCCTCAAAAGCACCACCAACAACTATTGAACCTCAAAGCAACATTCAAGTAATCAAATCCAAATCCTAGCACTTATTGTCAAATTCTTGTACCCAACTCTCAGAGTTCTTAGTGTGAATCAAATTTGAGAGTTTAGGGAGTGTTTGTATGTTATTTGGGTTATATTTATCTTGTGAGAGATCAATTGTAATAACCAACATCTTCTTTGTAAAGTGAGAGTCTTGTTGTTTAGTCTTTGGGTAGAAAGATTGAACATTTGTAAAGGTTGACTCCTTAGCCTACTGAAGGAGAAGAACAAATTATTGGAGAGTTTGTTGAAAATCCTTAGTGGGAGCTAAGGTAGTGGATGTAGAGCTTGTTTAGAAGCTTGAACCACTATAATTGCCTTGTCTATCATTTTTAATTGTTCCTTTTGCTCCCTTCAATTTTTAAAGTGTCAATTCACCCTCTCTTAGCCATATCGGTTAATTTGACCCACTCAACAATTGGTATCAGATCCTACCTCTTTTAAGGCTTCACAACCACAAGAGGAGATCCTAGAAGAGTGTTGATCAATTTCTAAGTCAAGCCATGACATCTACCTCCAGGTCAAGCATGTACGAGTCACAATCTATCACCAAACCACCCTTCTTCAATAGGGATAACTATCCTTATTGGAAGAACCGAATGCACTTCTTCTTAAATTCAAATGATTACACCATATGAGATGTGGTAGAAGATGGACCAATCATTCCCATGAAAAGATATGAAGAATGAAGGCTTGTTCCGAAGAAGAAGATGAAGATGAGTGAAGAGGATAGGAAGATATTGCAAATGAATGACAAAGCCTTGCGCATGCTATTTTGCTCACTCGGACGGACATCTACTCTAAAGTGTCATCGATCACAAGTGCCAAAGAAGTGTGGGACACTCTTGAGACCACTTACGAAGGAACAAGCGATGTAAAGGAGATGAAGATCGGGATCTTCAATCATAGTTACGAGAACTTCAAGATAGAGGCTGATGAGACCGTAACGAAGATGTTTGATCGCTTCTCCGTCATCGTAAATGGTTTAAAGGGCTTCGAAGAGATCATCCCCGGAGACAAGCTAGTCCAGAAACACCTCTACTCACTTCCCGAATCATGGGATGGGAAGAGAACCGCAATCATCGAGGCAAAGAATTTGAAGACCTTGAAGCTCGATGAGTTGGTAGGATCTCTCCTTACTCATGAGATCATGAAACAATGGAGAGAAGAAGATAAGAGAAAAGAAGAGAGAAAAGTATTCAAACAAGAGGTAAAGAAGAAGAAATAAGGAATTGCTCTCAAAGCCTCTCTACCACAGGAGGAGAGCACTTCTAGTGGGGAAAAGAGTTTGAAGAATTGGCTATGATAGCCAAAATATTCTCAAGGTTCATGAAGTCCAATCATGGTAGAAAGTTTTCAAGAAGAAAAGACTTCAAGAACAAGAACAAATAAGAAGAAAAAGACCAGCTCATTTCCTATGAGTGCAAGAAGTCGGGTCACATTCGCACTAATTGTCCTCAACTAAAGAATATGAGCTTTAAGAAGAAGAAGAAGCTCAAGGCTCAAGTAGCAACTTGGAGCGATGAGGAGTCATCATCCGAGGATGAGGAGCATGAAGTGGCTAACCTTTTCCTCATGGCCCTTGAGAAGGAATTTATGGTAAACTCTAACTCATTATCTCTTACTTATGATGAACTATATGATGCCTATGATGAGTTGCAAGAAGTTTAAGATGAATTGGTTGAAAAATATAAAGAGTATTTTGAAAAACAAGAAAAATATTTTCGATTTAAAATCTCAAAATGAGCCTCTTTCAAAAACAAATTCCGAATTGGAAAAGAATGTTTTATACTTGATAAATCTTTCAAATGAGCTTAAAAAGAAAAATCTTGATGTTGAAAAACTTCTTTCCGATTTCCAAGATTGTCACACTAAGGAAGTGGATAATCTTAAAACTTCTCTTGCTATTGGGAAAATGGTTTTAACAAGGGTAGTTCTTCAAAAACACAATTTGTAAAGAGAAAGGATTTTAACTACAAACAAAGTGGCTCTCAAAAGCATTCTAGAGCTAAAAGGATTAGAAGTGTATGGGTTCCTAAGGAACTTGTATCTTCTAATAATATTGTTGCTATTTCATCTTGGATTCCTAAGGGAACTAAGTTTTTAGGAGCTAACACTTATGGACCCAAAATGGTTTGGGTACCAAAATCAAAGAACTAATCTTTGTTTGTAGAGGGAGCATTGATACAAAGCCAAAGATTCAAGTCAAAACACATGGTACCTTGATAGTGGATGCTCAAGACATACGACCGGAGACAAGAGTAGATTCATAGAGCTCAAGCCAAAGCATGGTGGAGTGGTAACTTTTGGTGACAACTTCAAAGGCCATATTGAGGGCATTGGCTCTATTGGTAATCTCTCATCCATTCTTATTGAAAATGTATTACTTTTCAATGGTCTTAAACATAATCTAATGAGCATTAGTCAACTTTGTGACAAAGGTTTTGATGTTCATTTTGATAAAAATGGGTATAAATTGTGAACATTAAAACAAATAAAATAATGCTCATTGGTCATCGCATAGGAAACATTTATATGGTGCATTTAGATGACATGCATTCATCCCATGCATGTTTAGTTGCACATGATCAGAATGATGCATGGTTGTGGCATAGGAAACTAGGGCATGCTAGCATAAGTGTTTAAGAAAATTTGGTTTCCCAAAATCTAGTTAGAGGTTTACCCAAACTAAAATTTTCATTAGATAAAATATGTGATGCTTGTGCTAAGGGTAAACAAAAAAACCTCTTTTAAACCCATTAATGATGTTTCAACTAGTAGGGTGTTACAGTTAATCTACATGGATTTATTTGGGTCTATTAGAACTATGAGCTTGGGTGGTAAGTCATATGCATTTGTATTGGTAGATGACTTTTCTAGATACACTTGGGTTCTATTCTTAAGTACTAAGGATGAGGCTTTAGAAAATTTTATCACATTTACAAAAATTACCCAAAATGATCTTGATCTTAAAATCTCACATATTAGAAGTGATCATGGAACCGAGTTTCAAAATATGGGTTTTGAAGATTTTTATAATGAAAATGGTATTAGCCATAATTTTTTGGCTCATCGTACACCTCAACAAAATGGGGTAGTTGAGAGGAAAAATAGAACTTTAAAATAAATGGCTAGGACCATGCTTTGTGAAAACAATTTACCTAACTATTTTTTGGTGGAAGCCACTAATAAGGCTTATTATATTATTATTAGAGTAATGATTAGGCCTACTTTAAAGAAAATACCTTGTGAGATTTTGAAATCCAAAAAGCCTAACAGTAGCTATTTATACCCTTTTGGTTGTAAACGTTTTGTTTTAAACAATGGAAAAGAAAACTTAGATAAATTTGATGCTAAAAGTGATGAAGAAATATTTTTGGGTTATTCCCTAAATTCTAAATCCTACCGGGTATTTAATAAAATAACTTTGGTTGTTAAAGAGTCTATACATGTTGTTTTCGATGATAACCTCCTTCCGAGGAAGGAATCTTGTGATGATGATGATGTAGGGATCATTGAAGCCATTGATGGAGGACAAACATCAAGGGTGGTGAGGAAAAGGAGGTAACATACCCAAGGGAGTTCAACTATTTCAAAGGTTGCGAAATCTTAGGTGATCCATCCAAGGGGGTAACTACTAGATCCTCTCTCAAACTTATGAATCATGTTGCATTCATCTCATGCATAGAGCCTAAAAATATCAAAGAAGCATTAAAATATGATTTTTGGATATTGGCTATGTAAGAGGAACTTAATCAATTTGAGAGAAGTAGAGTATGGACATTAGTTGAAAGGTTTAGTCATCAATCTACTATAGAAACTAAGTGGTATTTAGAAAATATGATTCCAGGGAAGGTATGTAAGTTTCTTTTAGGTAATATTCATTCTCCAATATGGATTTGTCAATACTAACGTGGAATATTAGAGGTATAGGGAAGAAGGAGAAAATTCGTGCGATTCAAAAGTTAATACGAAAGCGCAATACAAAAATAGTTCTTTTGCAGGAAACAAAGCTAGAACAAATTCAAGGGAATATTATTAGGAAACTGTGGAATAGAGTTGAGGTTAAATCGGCTTTCTCTACAGTAGTGGGATCATCGGGTGGGTTGTTATGTTTGTGGGATTATGGTTTCTTTAGAGTTGGAAATGTGGTGACAATGCCCAAGTTTCTAGCCTTAATTGGTACGACCGGGTCTAGTAACTTCAGATGCGGTATTATAAATTGTTGGGTTTTATGATGCTCGATTCCTTCAATCGTTCTTGCTCACCAAGTTTGGAGAAGATTGGATTTTTGGGTGATAGAAGTGTGGAGGCTAAAATGATAAAGACAAGATGATTTATAGTGGTTCAACCTTCTAACCAAGGTCTACATCCACTACCTTAGCTCCCCACTAAGGATTTCCAATCAGTCCACTATTGATTCGTCCCATTTTCTAGGCTTAGGAGGAAACCCTTACAAAACCGATTAAGCTTTCTACCCAAAGCTTAATCAAACCCTCTTTACAAAGAGATAAAAAGTAAGCAAACTCAAATCCTTCTAAAAGATATTTGTTTGCACAATTAAGCTCTCGCCCAATCCTAAAACACTTGAGCAAATGTAACAATTTTGGTTCACTAGTGTTTGTCTATACAAGAGATTGACAATTAGGCTCTAAGTCATAGCTTTGATCATATGGTGTTTGACAATTGAAGCATTAGCCTTCTCTTGATGCTTGGAGGTCCCTTTTATACTCTTTAATGAGTTTGTAGCCGTTACTAGCCGTTAGGGTTGAATTGGAGGCGTTGGAGACTTTATTTCCCACCATCAATGCAGTTCTACAGCCTACCGTATCGGTACATGTGGAGGCGTATCGGTACGCCCTTCTCCAGAACTAGTCGTTGGGCTCTTTGTCAGCCTATGCGTATCGATATGCTTGAGAGTGTATCGGTACGGTCTGCAATTTAAAAGACCGTTGGGAAATAGTCGTTGGGTTGTTAAAAGAGGGATTGGTACGCTTAAGGGGCGTATCGAAATGATCCCTATCCGTATCGATACGGTCTCACCCGTATCGGTACGGGTTTTGGCAGATTTAAAACTTGGGTAAAAAGGTATCGATACGGGGTATACCGTATCGGTACGGGCTTGCTGAAAAATCAAGTTTGACTACTTTAAAGCATTAAAAACTTTGCCAAAAACCTTTTTAAACACCTCAAACATCTTTTCAAGTTGTTTGGACTTAAAGACAAGTTTTAAATTCTTTTCAAATTTGTCCAAAACATTTTTCAATTATTATATCAAAACACTTAGTTCTACATAAATGTTTATGGGTCGTCCGTTGATGCTAATAAGGAAGTTTTCCTGAATGAAATTCTAGCTTTTATTAGGGGTTGGAGCATCCCATGGTGCGTGGGAGGTGATGGGAATGTCTTTTTAAACCCAAAAGAAAAAATTGGTTTCTCTTTGAACAGATCTTTGCTAGAATTGTTCAAAGCTTTTGTTTCGGAGACTGAGTTTATCGATCTCCCTCTGCAAGGAGGAAGATTCACTTGGAGTAACAATCGGGACCAGCCTACATTTTAAGATTAGACGGATATCTTATTTCAGCTGAGTTTATGTTGGCTTTTCCAAACATGGTGCAACGGGTAATAGACAAGTCCCTATCCGATCATAATGCAGTATGCCTTTTCGAAGATAATACGGATTGGGGTCCGAAACCCTTTAAAGTTTTTAATTCTTGGTTTGATGAGGCAAGTTTTGAGGTGATTATTGCCTCAATTGTGAAGAATCTTAAATGTAAAGATCCAAGTATAGGGGTTGGAGGCCTGTTGAGAGGATCGAAGCTTGCTTTGAAAAAATGGGCTGGGAAAATATCGAAAGGGTCTTGAAAGTCAATTGCTGAACTGGAAAGTGACATCTCGAATTTGGAGTTACAAATTCAGGGAGGAAATGTTGATCAGTCGAATATGGAAAAGCTTCATCGGCTACGTTCCACCTTGTGGCAAGAGTATAGAAGGGAAGAAAGTCAGTGGCTACAGAAATCCCGGTTACAATGGTTCTGCGAATGAGATAGAAATACACATTTTTTTCACCTCACCGCTTCGGCAAGAAGAAGGTCCAATTCCATCAATTTTTTGAAAATAAGGGATGCAATAGTTAAGGATCCAAACCTCATAAAACTGGCAGTTAAGGATCCTTTCTCGAGGGCGTACAATTTGAAACACGCTTTAGAACTGAAAGATTTCAAATTAGATTTTTTGCAGTTGAGTAAAGAGCAAGCTGATTTTCTAGTCAGGCGATTTATAGTGGATGAAGTATGGCTTGCATTATCCTTAGCTAATGGCAATAAAGCCCCTGGTCCAAATGGGTTAAATCTGGGTTTCTTTAAAAAAATGGCACTTGCTGAAGGAGGATGTTATGCGATTTTTTGACGACTTCTACTCAGGCAGAGAATGGGAGGCATGCATAAACCATTCATTCATAACGTTGATCCCTAAAGTATCCAACCTAGAATCGCTTGATGAGTTCCGCCCTATAAGTCTCATTAGCATAATGTACAAAATATTGTCAAAAGTGCTGACCAGGAGAATGCATGAGGTCATGGATACATTGGTAGGAGAAACTCAATTTGCCTTCACTAGGACGACAAATACTTGATTGCTCTCTAATTGCCAATGAGGTAATCGATTTCATGGTCAAGAAAAAAATGAGTGGCCTTCAAAATTGACTTCCACAAAGCTTATAAATCTGTGGATTGGAGGTTCTTGATGATGGTATTACACAAGTGTGGATTTAGCGAGGTGTGGTGTTATTAGATTTTTCGATGCATTTCATCTGCCCAAATATTTGTCCTTGTAAATGGAGTGCATACTGAATCCTTCATAATTGCTCGTGGGTTGAGACAGGGTTGTTCTCTATCCCTATTATTATTTAACTTAGTGGGGGAAGCTCTTAATCTCATGTTAAAGAAAGCTGAAGATCATGGTTTATTTTTTGGAGTTGAAGTGGGTCGTGGGAATAGTCGGGTTAAAGTCTCTCATCTTTAGTTCGCAGACGACTTGCTAATATTTTGTGGTGCTTCAATCGAACAAGTTCAGAATGTTAAGCGTGTGCTCACAGTTTTTGAAATTGCTTCGAGACTTAAATTAAACATCTCCAAGAGCAAAGTGTATGACATTTGTACAAACCAAGAGACTGTTTCAAATTGGGCTGAGGTTGTGGGATGCCAAGTTGATAATCTCCCCACTAGTTACTTAGGCCTTCCACTAGGGGCATCAAGAAATTCTTCTACAATGTGGGATCCAGTAATTAAAAAAAAATTGAGAAATGTTTGGAAGGATGGAAGCCGAAGTTCTTATCGATCGGAGGTAGGCTTACTTTAATCAAATTAGTTTTGTCCAGCTTACCAGTGTATTATATGTCATTATCTAGCATGCCGAAGACTGTGTTAAATAGGTTGAATAACCTTATGAAAAAATTCCTTTGGGGATGTTCCTCAGAAAATTTGAGAATCTATTGGATAAAATGGAGTGATGTATGTCGCCATAGGAGTCTTGGGGCCCTGAGAATTGCAGATTTGAAAGTCATGAACCGTGCCTTGTTGGGAAAATGGTGCTGGAGATATGAGAATGAAACTGAGGATCTTTGGAGAAGAGTTTTACAGTGCAAAGTTCCAGCCAACTGTGGAAATTTGTTACCTAAAATTTCAGCCCCAAGACTAACATCTTGGATTTGGAATGGGATTCTAAAATCCTACCTTATGTAGATGTAATTGATGTTTGTTTACACTCTAATTTATGTTTACAAGTGGGAGATGGCTCGACAATATCATTTTGGAACGATGTTTGGCTTGGGGAATTATCACTAAGATATTTGTTCCCTCGCATTTACGCCTTGTTGAATTTAAAAGAGGGGGTAATAGCTGATTTCGAGCGAAAGGGGACAGAGGGTTAGTCTTGAAATATCTCTTTAAGAAGGTCCCTGTTCGATTGGGAGCTCGAGCAATGGAACTATTGGCAAGATTGAATGGGTTCCAATCTAGTGTTTCGGACCATGATTGGGTAAAATGGACTGGTACGAGCGACGAATCCTTTTCGGTTAAAGCACTGAAGAGTATGATAACAGATCCAATTCATGCCAATAACTACTGGAATAAGTTTGTGTGGATTGGCCAAGCTCCTCCGAAAGTCGAGTTGTTCGTGTGGCTGATGATGATGAATCGAGTCCCGGTAAAGGTGAAATTATTGAAGAAAAAGGTGTGATTTGTGTCCTTTATGCCTGGAGAAGCCAGAATTCGTTGCTCACCTTTTCTTTACTTGTCGGGTGAGTCTAAATTTTTAGCGTCGGTTGGTCTTAGTGGTGTATTTCATTCAAATCCTAAGATGTTTTTGGAAGCATGGTGCAATCTTGATAAGTTGAGAAAACTTTGGTTGTTGATACTTTTTGCGATCATTTGGACCTTGTGGATTTACAGAAATGATATGATTTTCAAAGGCACGAAGTTAGATGCAGCGCAAATTGAGCAGTTAATCAAATTTCAAATTGCTTACAAGATTAAGGGCAGTTTTAATGACTGTTGCATTCCAATGGACTCTTTGATAGCTGATCTATTTTTAGCTACAGATGCAAGTCTGAAAAATTTAAAAAAAAAAAAGTATATGTGGTTTGCTGGTCTCCACCTCCTTTGGACTGGGTGAAATTAAATGTTGATGGTGCAGTTTCTAATGTAGAATCGAAAGGTGGGGTCGAGAGTTTGATTCGAGATGAGAAAGGAGTTGTTCTCCTACAGTTCTCAGAATCTTGCGGGATTACTCCTCCTGCCATGGCAGAGCTGGTAACAGTGAGGGTGAGGATATTCCAGTTTCTTAGTTCGGAATGGAGGGTGAAGGCTAGGTTGACCGTTGAAAGCAATTGTAAGACAATTATAGATTGGTTGAGCAGCAACTTGGATCCGCCGTTGGCGTTTGTTGGGATAATTAAGGAGAGACGATCAGAGGCAATAGAATGGTGTTGAAACTCTTTCCTAGCCGCTGCAACTTAATTGCGGATGAGTTTCAGGTCGGGTAAAATCGGGTACAAGTTATTTCATGTCATTTTTCTGTTTTGACTCGACTCGGGTCGGGTACGGGTCCATTTCAGGTCGGGTCCATTTCAGGTCGGGTCAAAACGGGTCGGGTCCGAAGCAGATAACTTACAGGTTAATTCGGGTTCGGATACACTTCAGGTCGGGTACGGGTCCATTTCAAATTGCTCCAATATAATAACTAAACTTTCAAATTGCTCTTATTTTTTCACTCTAAATCATTATTATTATTATAACATGTCATGTCATTTTTTTATTTTTAAATTTAAAATAAAATTATTTTTATTATTATTAAATTTAAAACATTTTAAAAAAATATTAGTTTTTAAAATAATTTAAGTGTCTAAAGTATTTTTTTTGTAAAAATTGGTGTCCAAAGTTTCTATAGGTACAATTTTAGGTGCCCGATTGTTAAATGGGTGTTAAAAAATTGTCAACCAATCGGTGCTTGACATGTGACATTAATTTTATTTTTTAAAATTTTTTAATGGAAAATAATCGTCCCTAATTTTGACGATTATTGTTTATGGTCATATAAAAAGATCAAATTGTTTGTGGTCTAATGAAATAAGGCGTTTGTTGTGAATAAAATAATGAAGAACAATAATAAGAACAAAGAACAAAAATAGAAGAACAAAGAGATGAGAGAAAGAGAGAGATTTGTATTATTCTCAAATATAGACTTGTGTACAATGTCTTTATCAAGTCATCTATTTATATGCATAAGAAGTACATATTACATTGAACTCTAATTAAATGAGATAATATTCCTAATGATAAAGTAAATCAATCCCCTTAGATAAAGTTCTAATATGATAGACATCCACATAGATAAATATTCATAACACTCCCCCTTGGATGTCTATGTAGATAATGTGCCTCGTTAAAACCTTACTAAGATAAAAACTCAGTGGGAAAAAAATTATTTAGTGAAGGAAAAAGAGTACACACATCTTTGATACGCATAACATGTTGCCTCATTAAAAACCTTACTAGGAAAACCCATTGGGACAAAATCTCGGTTAAGGGAAAAAGAGTGCAACACATATTTACTCCCCTCATGAAAACATCTCAGAAGATCTTTGAATCTTCATAATTCAAACTTGAATATTATTTTTCTAAAGGTAGCGAGGGATGAAACTTTAGAGTAATATTTTCCATGATGTATCCACCTTCCATTATCTCTACACAATATAGCATTTGTATCATATCTTGTGAAAGTAAATCACATATCTTCTGGATATGTTGGGTCAATGGTCTTAGCTAAACACATTTTTGGCTTGCCTTGTGCATAACAATTATTTCTACAAAATTTGAGGAGGCATCGACGAATGTTTGAAGATCTAAATGTAATGATCTTTGTATATTCATAGATATTTCTTGACCAACTAATATATAATGCTTCAAGACCAGGAAAAGATATAATTATCTTTATTCACATCTAACAATCTTACAACTATTGGGATACTCAATAGATATGCTCTATTCATATTGAATCTTCTTTAATATTCTTTCAGCTTATGTCTATTTATAGACAAAAAGAAATATATAAAAATGCTCGATCTTCAGGTCGAAATAAACTTGATGTCAAGATTTAAGTACTTGTATTGAAAGTACTTCATGAGTTTCCAATTTGAAGCTCTTTAGGAGTTCTAAAATTATCATAATGAATCTTGATCCAAACTCCTTTATAAAATACATAAGGAAATCTGATTATTCTTATAGTATTTTTTTCAATTAGTATTCACTAAGGCGATTATACCAAATGCGCCAAAATATTCTTGAGACATGTCTAAATAAATTTCTTCGAAAATTTCCAAATGCTTCTAGCATTTTAAATCCTTCAAGGATAAATATGGATCCACAAATAATTAGACACATGTAAATTTTTTCATAACTGCCAAAGTAATTGCATCCACCATAAAGTAATTAAAACTTTTCATAAATCATATTTCAAGTCGTATTTACAACTACTTATTTGTGCCTCACTTGCATTACATCTTTAGGTGTTTGGACTGCTAGTCCAAATACTTCTATTTTAGAAGTTCAAAGCGTCTTTCAACATCGGCCAATTCAATATCTATACTTCTGGATAGATTTTATACAAGATCCTCAATTTCTTTCTTTACTTCTATAGAAGTATTTTATGTAAAATTGTTTGTAAAACCGTTGTCGACAACTTTCAAATTTTCTAGTTCCATTCTCGTAATGACATAACTCATCGAGATCTCTTCAAGATTTCAATTTTTATTTCAGGTACCTGAAACTCTTCAAGAGTTTTATTATTAGTTATGTCTTGGTCTCTTTAGGAGCACCCGCCTCCAATATATGACCATCTCATAATATTTTTCATTTACGAGAATTTTGATCATTGGAACCATTTCAACTATCATGCTTCAAGCATGATTTACATCAACTTGCTTTAACATGTAATTTAAATTTAGAGCATTTCAGTTGGTATATGAGACTTAATTACTCTCATTGGGTGAGTAAATATGTCTGGTAGTTGACATAAAATAACATGAATTATCTTATGAACTTTTAGTTCATATTCGAGGATCTAGATAATGATAATTCATTTCCTTCTTTATCTAGCTGATTATTCTCTCCCCCTGATGTTGAGAAAAATCATCTAATAAATGATTCTCCAATTAATGTTTAGAATTTAAACATAAAAGGAGACTCGTACTCAATATATATTCACAACCCTTTTTACTTGCCCATTTTGTGCGTTATGTGGAGCAATTCAACTATATATCGCACATTCAAAAATTTCAAAAAATAAGAAATATGACTTCTGACCAAAAGTCAATCATAACGGGAAGTTTATTATAACTCGTTGGCTTGATGCATATAAGTGTTGCTATATGGAAATATCATATAAATAATAACTCTTTTGTTCTCATAGTTTAGCTATTAAATAGGAGGCATCCAATTGAAATTTTGCTAAACTATATTTTTCATAATCAATAGGCTTTGTAACAACTGATATAGCCTAAAATATAAACTCACTAGCTTTTCAAGACGAATGGTCTAACTGCATAATCTGAATCATTTTGTAACCAATCTCACAAACTTCTAGTTATAAGTTGATAAAATAATGTAGATGCATATACTAAAATCATATAAAACTTTTTACATTTGTAGATAAATGGGCTCATATTTTATTCAGATATACAAGACATACAGCCTCAATTTTAGTACAAGAACTTCAAGTTCTTTTGATAAGTGGGATCTTAATCATTTCCTTTGAGAACAAGCAACACAAGAACTTCGTGTTCTTTTAGTAAATGAAATTTAATCAATTCCTTTGAGAACAAGCACCACAAGAACTTCAGGTTCTTTTCATAAATGTGCATATAAATCTCAATAGCTTTCGCATCATTATTGATCAAGATGGTCTAACTGTGAAACCGATATTTTAATTTTGATATAACTAAAGAACCTAAGGACTAAATTGAAAATGTGAAAACGAATTTTTAAGTCCTCAAACATCCCTATATGATTTAAAGAATATGCCTAAGTTAAAAACTAAGTTTTCCAAATATTTTCTAAGTGTTCTTAAAGCCAAAACAGTGATTTTTGAGTCCCTGTTTCGAAATGGCCTAAGGCGTTTCGAAACAGTTTTGAAACTGTCAACTCATGTTTCGAAACGGGTATCGAAACGTTTTCAACACTGTCAACCTGTGTTTCGAAACAAGTTTCAAAACGGCTTTAGAACATAGAGAACCCGTATCGAAACGACATTTAGTGTTTCGAAACGGTTCTTCATTTGATTTGAAAAATATGACTGTTACAAGTTTTTAACTGATTTTTAAGAAACCGTTAAGGCGTATCGAAACGATTTCAAGCCGTTTCGATACGACCCTTGACAGTGGCAAAAGCGTTTCGAAACGGGTCAGACCGTTCCGATACGGGCTCTTTCATGCACTCCAACGGCTCTTTCTATTTTGGTCTGTTTCGAAACAAAGTCGGACATTTCGAAACGGTTGGTTGCAGACTGCATTTATGGATGTGAGATAACACCCCCAATGGCTCTATTGATGAATGCATCAACCACAACGGCTAGAAATCAATGATAAGGTATAAAAGGGACCTCTAAAAGCTCCAACAACAACTATTGATCCAAAAGAAAACATCCAAACATCAAATCCAAGCATTTGTGCCTAAATCCCAATATTTTCTAGAAACCCCAATTGTATTTTTCATTCTTATCATTTCAATTGGGTTGATTGCTTGTAATTGGGCTACAATTTGTATTGAGAGATACTTTATTAGCCAACAAAATCTTTGTTTTATTTGTGTGAGGATTGGGTTAAATTTTGGGTAGAAAATTTAACCGAAAATTGTAAGGGTTACCTCCTTAGCCTAGAAAAGGGGAAGAGCAATTAGTGGAATTGTTGCAAATCCTTAGTGAAGCTAAGGTAGTGGATGTAGAGTTCATTTGGAACTTGAACCACTCTAAAATTCCTTGTCTATCTTTTTAATTTGCAATTTCCACCACCTAAACCTTTAAAAATCCAATTCACCCCCTCTTGGTTCATTTCGATCATTCGATCCACTCAACAATTGGTATCAGAGCCTACCTCTTTGAGGATTAACAACCACAAGAGGCGTTCCTAGGAAGAGTGTGATCATCCAAAAATCAAGAGATGGCTTCTACCTCCGGTTCGGGCATGTATGAGTCTCAATCCACTACAAAACCTCACTTCTTCAATGGTGACAACTATCCGTTTTGGAAGAATAGAATGCGTCTCTTCATCAAGTCCAATGACTACTTAGTTTGGGATGTCATTGAAGATGTCCCTTACATTCCATTGAAGCAACATAGTGAAGGAAAGATGGTTTTGAAGGAAAAAGGTGGAAATGAGTGAAGAAGAAAGGAGAAAGATCCAAATAAATGACAAAGCTCTCCACATGCTTTTTTGTTCATTCGGTCCGGACATCTATTCCAAAGTGTCATCCATTGAGAGTGCCAAAGAAGTGTAGGACACTCTTGAGACTACCTATGAGGGAACCAATGATGTCAAAGAAACTAAGACTGGAATTCTCAATCTTAGTTATGAAAATTTCAAGATAGAGCCCGATGAGATGGTGTCCAAGATGTTTGATCGTTTCTCCACCATAGTCAATGGGCTCAAAGGATTTGGAGAGACAATACCGGAAGACAAGCTTGTCCGGAAGCTACTCTATTCACTTCCCGAATCTTGGGATGGGAAGAGAATTGCCATCATAGAAGCTAAAAATTTGAAGACTTTAAAGCTTGATGAGCTAGTGCGTTTTCTCCTTACTCATGAGATTATGAAGCAAGGAAGGGAAGAAGAGAAGAAGAAAGAAGAAAGAAGAGAAGAGAGTAGAAAAGCTAGAGGTAGAAAAGACGAAGAAGATGGGAATAACTCTCAAAGCTTCATTACTTGAGGAGAGCTCTTCTAGTGAGGAGGATGAGCTAGAAGAATTGGCTATGATAGCCAAACGATTCTCACGCTTTATGAGGTCCAACCGGGGAAGAAAAATTCAAAGGAAGATGGACTTCAAAGGTAAGAACAAAGAAGAAGCAAGGGATCAAATCATTTGCTTCGAGTGCAATAAACCCGACCACATACGTTCAGAGTGCCCTTAACTCAAGAAGAAGGGCTTTGAGAAGAAGAAGAAGAAGCTCAAAGCCAAGCTTGCTACTTGGAGTGATGAGGAGTCATCCGATGACGACGAACAAGAAGTGGCCAACCTTTGCCTCATGGCACTTGAGGAAGATTCCTCCATGGTAACCTCTAACTCATCTTCTTTAGATTTTACATATGATGAATTAAATGATGCATATGTTGAGTTACAAGAGGTCTATGATGAATTAGTTGAGAAATATAAGGAGTCGGTCATTAGGAATAAGAAAATCATTTTGGAACTAAATGATAAAAATGACTTACTTTCTCAAACTAATTTAAAATTTGAGAAAAAGATATTAGGGTTGAAAGATGAACTAAAATTTTTTCAAGATGAAAATGTTGACCTTAATAATCTTTTATCTCAATGTAATAGTGATACCAAAAGGTGTTAGATGAGCTAAATAAGTTCAAAGAGTCTTTTAAAAATGTTGGTAGTGTCAAACATGAAATAGGTGAATCTTCAAAATCAAACCAACCTAAGAAAAAGACTAACTACTACAAACAAGGTAGCTTTCCTAGACATAGTAGAACTAAAAGAATTAGAAGTGTATGGGTTCCTAAGGAACTTGTAAAATCTAATAACGTTATTGCTATGTCATCTTGGATTCCTAAGGGAACCAAGGTTTTGGGAGCTAACACTCATGGACCCAAAATGATTTGGGTACCAAAAACAAAAGCTTAATATCTTTGTTTGTAGGGGGAGCATTGCTACAAGGCCAAAGCACAAAGTCAAAACTCATGGTACCTTGATAGTGGATGCTCAAGGCATATGATCGGAGACAAGAGTGGATTCATGGATCTAAAGCCAAAAAGTGGAGGAGTGGTGACATTTGGTGACAACTCCAAAGGCCACATTAAAGGTATTGGCTCTATAGGTAATCACTCTACTATTCTCATTGAAAATGTCTTGTATGTCGGTGGTCTTAAACATAACTTATTGAGCATAAGTCAATTGTGTGATAAAGGATTTAATGTTCTATTTGATAAAAATGGATGCAAAATTGTTGACATTAAATCTAATAATATTATGCTCATAGGTCATCGCATAGGGAACATATACATGGTGCATCTAGATGACATACATACATCCCAAGCATGCTTAGTAGCACAAAATGAAAATGATGCATGGTTGTGGCATAGGAAACAAGGACATGCTAGCATTAGTGTTTTAGAAAAACTAGTTTCCTTTGATCTAGTTAGAGGTTTACCCAAGATTACATTTTCAAACGATAAAATTTGTGATGCATGCTCTAAGGGTAAACAACATAAGTCTTCCTTTAAATCCATTAATGATGTTTCTACAAGTAGATGTTTACAACTTATCCATATGGATTTATTTGGGCCAATTAGGACTATGAGCTTGGGTGGTAAATCTTATGCATTTGTACTTGTTGATGATTTTTCTAGATTTACTTGGGTTCTATTTTTAAGTACTAAAGATGAGGCTTTAGAAAAATTCATCATATTTTGAAAACTAACCCAAAATGAAATTGAACTTAGAATTTCACATATTAGAAGTGATCATGGAACCGAGTTTCAAAATTTAGGGTTTGAAGATTTTTTTAATGAAAATGGTATTAGCCACAATTTTTTGGCTCCTCGAACTCCTCAACAAAATGGGGTAGTTGAGAGGAAAAATAGAACTTTGCAAGAAATGGCTAGAACCATGCTTTGTGAAAATAATTTACCTAAATATTTTTTGGCGGAAGCCACAAACACCGCTTGCTATATTGTTAACCGAGTAATGATTAGGTCAATTTTAAAGAAAACACCTTATGAGATTTTAAAATCTAAAAAGCCTAACATTAGCTATTTTCACCCTTTTGGTTGCAATTGTTTTGTTTTAAATAATGGAAAACACAACTTAGGTAAATTTGATGCAAAAAGTGATGAAGCTATTTTCATAGGATACTCTTTAACCTCTAAAGCCTATCGAGTATTTAACAAGAGAACTTTAGTAGTAGAAGAATCTATACATGTTGTATTCGATGATAACCTCCTTCCAAGGAAGGATTCTTGTGATGATGATGATGTAGGAATCATAAATGCCTTTGATGGAGGACAAACTTCAAAGGAGGATGAGATTCCAACAACAAAAGAAGAGGACACACAAGATCCACCTCTTGAAGCCTTGAAGGACTTGGCTCTTGAGGAAAAGGAAGTGAGCTACCCAAGGGAGTTCAACTATGTCAAAGATGGTGAAATCTTGGGTGATCCATCCAAGGGGGTAACCACTCGATCTTCTTTTAGATTAATGAATCATGTTGCATTTATCTCATGCATAGAGCCTAAGAATATAAAAGAAGCAATGAAAGATGGTTTTTGGATTATGGCTATGCAAGAAGAGTTAAATCAATTTGAGAGAAGTAACGTTTGGACATTAGTTGATAGGCCTAGTAATCAATCTACCATAGGAACTAAATGGGTCTTTAGGAACAAGCTAGATGAGAGTGGTAACATTGTGAGAAATAAAGCTAGACTAGTAGCACAAGGTTACACTCAAGAAGAGGGAATAGATTTTGATGAAACCTATACACCCGTAGCTAGAATGGAAGCCATTAGGATGTTGCTTGCATATGCATGTTATCATAATTTCAAGCTTTTTCAAATGGATGTTAAAAGCGCGTTTTTAAATGGTTTTATAAATGAGGAAGTGTATGTGGAACAACCACCGAGTTTTGAAGGCTCAAAATTTCCAAATCATGTTTTCAAACTCACTAAAGCTCTTTATGGTTTAAAACAAGCTCCTAGAGCTTGGTATGAAAGACTTTCAAACTTTTTAATTGAAAAAGGGTTTTGAAAAAGGTAAGGTGGACACTACACTCTTTATAAAAATGTATAAAAATGACATCTTAGTAGTTCAAATTTATGTTGATGATATTATTTTTGGTTCTACTAACGAATGTCATTGCAAAGAGTTTGCTAAGCTAATGCAAGGTGAATTCGAGATGAGCATGATGGGGGGATCTCATTCTTTTTGGGACTCCAAATCAAGCAAAAGAAGGATGACACCTTCATCAATCAAGCAAAGTACATAAAGGATATGCTCAAGAAGTTTGGCTTGGAGAATGCAAAGCCTCAAGCCACACCTATGAGCTCATCTACAAAGCTTGACAAAGATGAAGGAGGTAAGTGTGTTGACTCTAAGCTTTACCGTTCTATGATTGGATCTTTGCTTTACCTTACCACAAGTAGACTGGATATCTTGTTTAGTGTTTGCTTGTGTGCTAGGTTTCAAGCTAGTCCTAGAGAGTCTCACCTTATAGCCGTTAAGAGAATCTTTAGGTACCTTAGAGATACTCCTTGTTGAGGTCTTTGGTACCCTAGAGACTCCACCTTCAACCTTCATGCTTATTCGGATGCGGATTATAGGGGATGAAAAATCGATAGGAAGAGTACTTCGGGAACTTGTCAATTCCTAGGTAGTATGCTCATATCTTGGTTCTCTAAGAAACAAAATAGTGTAGCCTTATCTACCACCGAAGCCGAGTACATATCCTTAGGGAGTTGTTGTGCTCAAGTCCTTTGGATGAAGCAACAACTCTTAGATTATGGCATTAAGGTTGAAACCATACCCCTAAAATGTGATAACACTAGCGCTATATGTTTGACAAAAAATCCCATCCAACACTCTAGAACCAAACACATAGAAATAAGGCATCATTTCATTAGAGATCATGTCCTTAAAGAAGATATGGTTATAGAGTATGTAGACACCTTAAATCAATTAGCAGACATATTTACAAAACCTTTAGACAAAGAGCGTTTTTGGTCCCTTAGGAGAGAGTTAGGTCTAGCTAGCCTATCTTGACCTTTTAGGACCTCTTTTGTGCTTAAAATTGCTTGATCTTGTGAAATGCCATGTTTATGTGTTTTCACTCCTAATTTCATCCATGCCTATAGCTAGGGGGAGTATGTTTATGTTTGCATATGTTTTTCCTGCTCATTCATGTCATTCATGCAAGTTAGGCCATAGAAAAATTCATTTTTCTACACTTTTAGAGCCTCATCTGCACTTCCAGGCCCAGGTGTATCAAAACGGGTCAACCTGTTTCGATACGGATGCTTTAAATTCATATCGGAGAGAAGGGCGTTTCGAAACGCCTTAACAGGGTTTCGAAACGTTTTGGCTACTGCCAAGGGGTGTATCGAAACAAGTTTCGATACGAGTCAACGAGGCTTCGATACGGTCAAACCCGTATCGAAACGGTCAGCTGAAGTCGAAAAGATGGTCAAACCTTCATGCTCGCGTTTCGAAACGGTCTTGACCGTTTCGAAACGGATTCGCAGACTGCTTTAAAGATGCCTTTAATGATAAAGTTTAACACAACTTAAAACTCTCCCAAACCCTAAAAACCCTAGCCTCGAATTTTTCCTATAAAAACCCTATAAACCTCTTTGTTTTTCACCAAATCTTGAGGAGTTTTTCTCTTAAACACAAGTCTAAGCAAGCTTCAACAATATTGTGCAAGGATTTTCATCCATTCATCCAAAATCCCAAATCAAGGTATTTTTCCTCTTTTTCTTTTTCCTTCAATTTGTATTTGAATCTTAGGTTAGAAAATTTTATTTTTGTATAGTTTATATGTTTTTATGCTTGGGTTTTCATATCTTGTAAAAAAAAATTTCAAAATCTTCAATTTTTTGATTCGAATATAAAAATTTTCACTCGTATTTTTTTTACTGTTTTTCTCTTAAAAAAATTTTGTTTTGTTTTAACTTGTTTATTTGATTTTAAAAACTTGCTTTTAAACCTAAGTGGGATTTATCATTGGATTGAATTACGAAATCTCATGCATACACTTAAATTTCTTTTCGCTTGCTTAATGTTTTTAGGATGGCTACGGAAAGTATTCACAAAAAGCGTAAGACCAGTCAAGTTAGTGACTCGAGTATTCGTCCAAATCTCACCCTGCTCTTTCAAAAATCTCTTCGAACTCCAGAGATGAGAGATCATTTCAAATATGTCAAGGATTACGAAGTTCATCGTGAGCGTGTGATTGATCTCAACTTTCTTGACTCCGAACGTTTTCTTTTTCGTTACCTCGACCGTTTAAGAGAATGGAGTTTTCTTGGTATTTTGAGCATCCCGGACATTTGCTACAAACACATGGTACTTCTCTTTTACTCCAATGCTCAATTTATCAATGATGAAGACAACTCCGAAGTTGTTGGGCTTGAGTCTTTTATTTTGGGAAAGAAGATTGTCATTAACATCCCTCTCTTGGAGTCTACATTTGCTCTTAAGAACGAAGGACTTGAGAATGAGAGTCACTTTGGTTCTCACACCGGTTCGGTGCTTACTTTGGATGCGCACGATCGTTTCCTCCATTTGATGGTCTCATGGTTCATTCGCCCCTCCGGAGATAAATATTCTCACATCCGTCAAGTAGGCTATTTTTGGCTTGAGTGTTTCCGTCGTGGTGAGCGCCCTAATCTAGTTAAGATCATATTTGCCGAAATTGTTAACAATGTTAAGCTTCGTGACATCGATGCACTGAAATCTTTCACTTATGGAACGGTTTTAAGTCACATCTTTAGCAAGCTTAATCTTGATTGCACCTACGACTCTCTGGAACCTCGCAAGTCAAAAATTGGTGAGTCCTCTCTCCGTAAGTCCGATTTTCGCTATATAAACGATGGAATTTGGGCACGTGTTGATAGGGAAGCACCTCCTCCTCCTCCTCCCTTTGAACCTCAACCACAAGCTCAAGTTGCAAACAATGAAGCTCTCACGGCTTTAATTACCGAGCGGTTCAATGCCATGGACACTAACATGGCTTCGGGCTTTGGTGCTATCAATACTCGTTTGCAAAATGTAGAGGGTCGACTCCAATCCCTTGAGAATCAACACTCGGCCATGGATATGCCATTCTCTACCTTTTATAGCCAATGGATGAAGTTTCGTCAATCTCAAGCCAAGAGTGATGATGAGACATCGGATGATGATGGTGACGACGAGGCCTAGGATATTCATGACATATCATATTAGCTATGCATTTTAGGATTAAGTTTGCATCTTTATTTCCATTATGTTTTATGAACCTATGCTTTTGATTTTATTTGGGATTATGCTTTGAACTTAGTGTTGAAGATTTATGTTTTGGATATTTTAATTTTATGAATTAATATTATTGTTGCTTATTGCTTATTGCTTAATGCTTATTTCTACTAACCCGATCTCTTCTCTAAGAGTCTTGTTTATATTTTTGATCTAACAAAAAGGAGGAGAAGAAATCTAAGAGCCAAAAATTCGTTTTTAAATGTTTTAAGTGTTTTTAAGTTTTAAACCTTGAATTTCAAAGATAAATCTTTTTAAAACTTTAAAAACCAATCTTAAATTGAGGGGGAGTTAGAATGTACTCAAAATTTTCAAAACTCATAAACATTCTAACTTTGGTTTTGTTATATCAAAAAGAGGGAGATTGTGAAACCGATATTTTAATTTTGATATAACTAAAGAACCTAAAGACTAAATTGAAAATGTGAAAACAAATTTTTAAGTCCTCAAACATCCCTATATGATTTAAAGAATATGCCTAAGTTAAAAACTAAGTTTTCAAAATATTTTCTAAGTGTTCTTAAAGCCAAAACAGTGATTTTCGAGTCACTGTTTCGAAACGGCCTAAGGCGTTTCGAAACAGTTTTGAAACTGTGAACCTGTGTTTCGAAACGGGTATCGAAACGTTTTCAACACTGCCAACCTATGTTTCGAAATGGGTATCGAAACGTTTACAACACTACCAACCTGTGTTTCGAAACAGGTTTCGAAACGGCTTTAGAACATAGAGAAACCGTATCGAAACGATATTCAGTGCTTCGAAACGGTTCTTCATTTGATTTGAAAAATATGACCGTTGCAAGTTTTTAACTGAATTTTAACAAACCGTTAAGGCGTATCGAAACGAGTTCAAGTTGTTTCGATACGACTCTTGACAGTGGCAAAAGTGTTTCGAAACGGGTCAGACCGTTTCGATACGAGCTCTTTAATGCACCCCAACGACTCTTTCTATTTTGGTCTGTTTCGAAACAGGGTCGGGCGTTTCGAAACGGTTGGTTGCAGACTGCATTTCTGGAGGTGAGATAACACCCCCAACGGCTCTATTGATGAATGCAACAACCACAATGGCTAGAAATCAATGAGAAGGTATAAAAGGGACCTCTAAAAGCTCCATCAACAACTATTGATCCAAAAGCAAACATCCAAACATCAAATCCAAGCATTTGTGCCTAAATCCCAATATTGTCAAGAAACCCCAATTGTAATTTTCATTCTTATCATTTCAATTGGGTTGAGTGCTTGTAATTGGGCTACAATTTGTATTGAGAGATACTTTCTTAGCCAACAAAATCTTTGTTCTATTTGTGTGAGGATTGGGTTAAATTTTGGGTAGAAAATTTAACCGAAAATTGTAAAGCTTACCTCCTTAGCCTAGAAAAGGGGAAGAGCAATTAGTGGAATTATTGCAAATCCTTAGTGAAGCTAAGGTAGTGGATGTAGAGTTCATTTGGAACTTGAACCACTCTAAAATTCCTTGTCTATCTTTTTAATTTGCAATTTCCACCACCTAAACCTTTAAAAATCCAATTCACCCCCTTTTGGTTCATTTCGATCATTCGATCCACTCAACAATATCCTCTACCCCGTTATTGTTCTTGTTGGCAACAATTCATTGTCTTCATTGCTTACCACGGTCATGCCTCCCTTCTTAGGTACACATTGTACCGGGCTGACCCACGAACTATTGAATATTAGGTAGATAACACCAGTATCGAGCCACTTGATTATCTCTTTCATCACCACATTCTATATGATTGGATTGAGACTTCTTTGGGGTTCGATCGAGTTGCTGTGACAATCATCAAGCAGATTCTTGTGCATGCAAATAGTAGGACTTATGTCCTTCAAGTCAGCCATAGTCCAACATAGAGCTTTTTTATGTTGAGCCAACATATTTATCAAGCTAGATTCTTGCTTAGGTGTAAGACTAGAAGAAATTATCACATGCAAAGTCTCATTACTACCCAAATAAGCATACTTAAGGTGTGAGGGAAATGACTTTAGTTCTAATGTAGGGGCATGCTCAAGTGAAGGTTTTGGAGGAGTAATTTCAAAAAAATCTAAAGGCTCAAAGTGCATACCTGGTCTAGCTATGAGCAAGATGGATTGCTACACCTCCATTGAGAACTCCCTACGTCCCTCGAGCTCTTCAAGCTCCTCGACCTCTCCATTGTCATCTTCCTTGATCTTCATATATTCCTCAATTTGCAAGAAATTACTATAGCAAATTTCTGCGGCTTCTTCTTCTACCATAGCATCTATGTATTGACATTCCTCATGTTCATCCACATATCTTAGGGTGTCGAAGACATTTATGGCCACCCTCTGGTCAACCACTCTCATGGTAAACTTTCCCTTTTCACATTCAATCTAGATACGACTGGTGGCTAAGAAAGGTCGCCCCAAGATGGGTGCATTGTCATCTACTTCACAATCGAGAATGAGGAAGTCAACTAGGAAGACAAATCTGTCAACTTTCACCACAACATCTTCAATCCTTCCTTTCGGACGGACATGAGATCGGTCGGCTAGCTTAAAGATAACAATTGTATGCCTTGCTTCTACCATACCGAGCTTCATAAAAATATACTTGGGCATTAGATTAACACTAGACCCAAGATCACATAGGGCTCTTCCCACATAATTGTTACCAATGGAGCATAGGATGATAAAGCTGCCTGAATCCTTCCGTTTGGGTGGCAATTTACTCCACACAGAATAACATTCTTTTACCATAGCAACAGTCTAATACCTTTCAACCTTTCTCTTCTTGGTAACAATATCCTTGAGGAGTTTAGCATAAATGGGCATTTGATTAACAACCTCCAAACAGGGGACCTTGATATGCAACTGGTCAAAGACATCCACAAATTTCTTGAATTGGAGATCGTCATTTTGCTTCTTTAATCTTTGAGGGGAAGGGTGGCAGGGGTCTGACTTCTTCCTCTACTGGTGGGGATCTTTCTTTTGCTGTAGCATTCGATCTTCCATCAGCATGTTCATTTGTCAATTCCTCTTCCTCTCCTTCTCACGAGTTGATTCCTCTTGCACATCAGATTCTTTCTGTACAATTTTGTGGTTAGAATACTCCTTCTTCTCCCCCTTAAAATTATCTTATTTGTTGAATTGGGTGCCGCTTCTTAAAGTGAGTGCACTGTACTGCTCCTTGCCATGACTTTTAGTGACTTCAGTATCACTAGGCAGATTTCCTTGAGGTATAACATGCAAAGCTTGAGCGATTTAACCTACTTGGGTTTCCAAAGCTCTCAAGGATGAGCTATGGCTTTGTAGCAGTGCTCATTGGCTCCTGATAGACTTAGAGTGTTCTTGAAGTAGAGCCTTCTTTGTTGTCATGAAGTCATTTGAAGTTGTCATAAAATCCTTGAAAGTAGCTTCCAAAGACTTGTTGGTTGATGAAGATGTTGAACCCTTGTTGTTTTTCTATGGCATATTTCGCTGGAAACCTAAAGGTTCAGTCAGATTTTGTTGCTGATTCGAGCCAGCAGAAATATTGTTTCCTTGATTTCCCCAAGAAAGGTTAGGATGCTGACGTCACCCTGGGTTGTAGGTGTTCGAGTAGGGATTTTTGTTCCTATTTTAGTTCCCCACATAGTTGGTGAACTCGTTGTTTTCTGGGCACTCGCTCAAATAATGGTTTTCGTCACAACGAAGACAAGTAGATGCAGTCTTTACTTCCTTCACCTCGTTAGGACGTTGGAGATTCTTTAGCATATTCTTGATCACGCAACAAAAAACTTTAGTTGGGTGTTCCTATTGGGTGGATTATACCGCAAAAAAAAACTTTTACACAAGTCTGTCCATGATTCCATCGAACCGGCTGCTACTCCACTCAACCACTCTCGTGCTCGATCACGTAGAATAAGGGAATAACTTTAGCTTCAAAACATCTTCATGCACCCCTTGTTGTCTAAATGAGTTAAAACCTCCAAGAATGCACAGATGTGTTGTCTTGCATCTTCATGAGGTGAACCACCAAATTGTCCAATTGAGTTCAACATGTTGAACATCACATGTTTAAGCTCCAAGTGGGCTGCCTAAATCCCGAGAGCTACAATCCCAGGGTTGAGATCATCTAAGATCGAATTCAAATGATCTCTAATAGCTCGTGGACGAACCGCAGGTCCACCATTTGCTGCAGAATCGGGATCTACCTGATTATCAGCTGGCAATCCTTGGTTCTGAGCTTTATGCATGATTCTAAAAACTTATTGTATACGCCTTCTTTGTCGGGTTTGTCGGGTCTTCCTCGGGTCATGCACCATCATGCACCTAACAAAGACGAATGAAAACAACAAATAAATCTATACAAAAAGAGAAAATAAAAATGATGCAAAAACTAAACCTAAAATGACCAATTGCCAATCCCCAGAAACGATGCCAAAAACGTTTTGTGTTGTGTGGTGTACTATAAATGATACGTAAATAGTGCTAGTATACACGTCGAAACAAGTAGTAAAATGATGAGTGAGTATCGTCTCCACAAGGATTGAAGGTATTTCAAGCCAAGTTCAAGCACACAAAACACAAACTGAATATAAATGTGATAGCAAGTGGGAAGATATCAGAAATGTTGTAGCAAAAGAAATTAACTAAACTGAAGTGAACTGAATAAGCTGCGAGGTCCTCAATTGTATGTAAAACTCTCTATTGGGAATGACAGGCTGGGTTTGTTAAGGACTCATACGCCTAGTTCTAATGTATATCTAACACTTTCTATCTCATACTATGCTCGACAGGGTTTCCTATGATGTTTCTAAACTATCTATAGCAAGAAACCTGGCAGCTAGAATGCTACGACAATATCTCTCAGCGTGAATTCTAGCAAGCTACTTATCGTTACGTGCTATCCTTTTTAGTCGTTGAAACTTTATCCTTATCTCTAAGGTGAGTTAGAGTTGTGCCTCTCAACGGCCAACCCCTTTGTCTACGTGGATCTAAGCTTAACTCTCTCGACCATTAAGATAATCTAACACCTAAGTAAAGGCTAACTCTCGAAAGCTCTTACAAACTTAAGGCAATAAAACAGTAGACAAAGCATACGAAACTGGAAACATGCTAAACATTCATTAAAAACTAAAACAAATCATCCATAACAAACCTAAGCCATCTAAAGTTAGTTCATGGCTGAGTGTAAATCATCCATCATCATTCGTCTTAAACAACTCATTTCCAAAATAAAAAGAGTTAAAGCAAACAACAAAGAAAAAGAAATCTCTCATGCTGCCTTGGAGTGCCACGAACCACCCTAGACTTGCTGCTTCTCTCAAAGGCGAGCAAGGTCACCCTTTGGAGCTTCAGCAATGGAGGACATCAAGTTGAGGAATAAGATGGAAAGTAGTCGCCTTTTCTCCTCACTCTTAGCACCCAAAAGTCACTTTTTCAACTTTCCCCTTAAAGTGGGTATCTTGTCATTTATATAGTGGAGGCTCTTAGGGTTTTGTGCCCTAAGCATTCTTTGTGTGTCTTAGGGAATATTCCCTAGGATATACCAAGCACAACAAACAAATAGGGGTTCTCTCACGTGAGCTGGAAAATATCTTTGTTGCTTTGTCCTTTTCTGCTCCCAGAATTGTCGTCCAAATTGTTGCAGCATTTCTTTGCTCAGCCACACTCCTTTGCTTACATGCACATCACCAAACCAGAACAACCCTTTCTCAAGCAGCACCCATTTCTTAATTAAATCAAAACAACCAAGCTAACAACACCAAATGAAACTATATAAACTAAATGCAACTAAATGCAAATGAAATGAGCTTAAAGACAAGCAAATACCTAAGAAAAAGGGCATGAAATGCATGCTTTTTATGAGGTTAACACACACCTTTTCTTCGCTGACAACTACATCTTTTTTGGTGAAGCCTACCCTATTGGTGTTCAATCTCTTAAGTTCTCTCTATGTATGAAGGTGTTTCAGTGAAAAAAAATAAATTTTGAGAAGTCCTTGATATATTTTAGCAAAACACGTGGTAGCCCCTCTTCAACACCAAATTAATTCTTTCTATGGTGTACGCATCTCTAATAACCTTGAGAAATACTTGGGTTTGCCTATAATGGTGGGAAGAAACAAATGTGAGGTCATTTCTAGTCTTCTTGATAGATCCAACCGACAAGTGGATATTTGGAGTTCTCATTTTCTATCCAGAGGAGGAAAAGAGGTTTTAATTAAAGCAGTCGTTTAGGCTAGTCCCATTTATGCTATACAATGTTTTCTATTTCCTCTCTCTCTTTACCGAGATCTAGAGTCAATATAATGTAAATTGTTAGTTATGTAGGAATATACGTGTAGAGTAAATTAAGGATTACGAGAATATTTCTTGTATTTACAATCCCTTACTTTAAGGGATTATATCTTTTCCTAAAATTAGTCTCTTTCCTAATTTAAAGTTTCCTAAGATAGAGATATAGCTTGTATATAAATATGTAATAGATCTTTCTAATAAAATAAGAGAATTACTCTGATTTCCTACATGGTATCAGAGCGGGTCGATCCTCTCTTCCAAATTTCAATTTTTTTCTTTTTTCCCTTTTCTCTCGACCTTTCTTCCTTATTTAGAAAATATGGGTACAGCAGAACTTGCTGCTTCTGCAATTAGCTCTCCAGTGAGCCCTCGTCCATCTAATTTTACCCTTTCGGATGCGTCTCTTTCTCCCATTCCGTCTCAATCAGCGAGACCAGCAGATGTTACTACACATGACAGTCCTTCCAGCAATTTCAGTAAGCAACAGATGGTGGAGCTCCAACAGATGTTTGGTCCAATTTCCCCCCAATCAGATTCTACTGTATTTTCTGCTACAGAAGGTAGAATTTCCTGTTTGGCCACTTCTAATCCTCTTTCCTGGATTATAGATTCTGGTGCCTCTGACCATATGACAGGCAACCTTCAGCTATTTCGCACCTTTAACCATTGCAACTCTAAAACCTCCATCAAAGTTGCAGATGGGTCTCTCTCCCAAGTAAAAGGAAGTGGCACTATTCAAGTGGGTGATAAACTGGTTTTGCCTAATGTGCTATATGTTCCTAATCTTGCCTGTAACTTGTTATCAGTTAGTAAGTTAGTTCAAGATATTAAATGTGATGCTCACTTTGGAATTAATGGGTGTGTATTTCAGGAACAGGGCTCGAGGAAGGTGATTGGCAGTGCTAGGCTATCCAATGGTCTCTATATCCTTGATGAATTACCAACTCAGATTTTTTTAGTTTCACGTTGTTTTAAGACTTCATCTTCTTCTTCTTTAAGTAACCCTGATGAGATTATGTTGTGGCATCGTAGGCTAGGACATCCAAATTTTGTGTATCTTTCAAAATTGTTTCCCAATTTATTTAGCCATAAAAAGCCTCATTCTTTTAAGTGTGAAGTATGTCAAATTGCTAAACATACCAGACAAACATATGCTCCTTCCTCATTTACACCCACATCTCCTTTTTCTATAATCCACAGTGATATTTGGGGTCCGTCTAAGGTCAGAAGCTTATCTGGGTCTAGGTGGTTTATTACCTTTATTGATGACTATTCTAGGACTACTTGGACTTTTTTAATGAGGGAAAAGACGGAAGTTGAGTCAATTTTCAAAACTTTTTATCAAATGATTGAGAATCAGTTTGACAAACATATTAAGGTTGTGAGGAGTGATAATGGGCGTGAATACCTTAGTCAATCTCTTGGGTGTTATTTTCGGGAAAAAGGTATTGTCCATCTTACTTCTTGTGTCAACACTCCACAACAAAATGGAGTTGCCGAAAGAAAAAACAGACATCTACTAGAGGTTACGAGGTCTCTTCTTTTTTCAGCCAAAGCACCTAAATATCTTTGGGGGGAAGCCTTACTTACTGCCACCTACCTTATCAACAGAATGCCCAGCAAAACCTTGGGTTTTATAGCACCAACAGAAGCCTTATTCAAACATTTTCCTCACTTTAAACCACTGTCATCTGTTCTTCCTCTTAGGGTATTTGGCAGCACAGCTTTTGTTCATGTGCATGATAAAAATAGAAGTAAGTTGGACCCTAAATCAATCAGGTGTGTGTTTATAGGATATTCCTCTAGTCAAAAGGGTTACAAATGCTATTCTCCTATTTCTAAAAAGACCTATGTCTCTTTCGATGTCACTTTCTTTGAGGATAACCCATATTTTGCAGGGACTGAACTTCAGGGGGAGAAAAATGAGGAATTTCAGCCCTTTGTTTTTCCACCTTCCATCATTTCTCCTCTACCAGACATTCCTCTCATATCCAATCCTGAAACCACCAGAAAAGAAAACACTATGCCAACAGAAATGCACTCTCCTCGGACCAACAAATCACCAAGTCCTTGTACAACACCTCTTCCAGCACCTAGGGCTGTAGCACAAATTTCCCCTACTTCTGTGCATCCACAACCGGCTGACAGTCAAATTAAGGTGTATACCAAGAGAAGAAGAGTCCCTAATGAAGTAAATAACCAGCCTAGCACTTGTCAAGAACCAGACTCAAGTCCTGTTGCTGTTGAACCGGGCTTAAATCCTGCTACTGCTGAGATTGAAGGTAACATTACTCCTCAAGATTCTAGTGATCTTGGTGACTTTCCTATTGCTATTAGAAAGGGAGTACGAAAATGTACTATGCACCCAATTAACAAATTTGTTGCCTATGGTAGACTTCAGCCCACTTTTAAGGCCTTTACAGCCAGCCTAGACAGTGTGCAGATTCCTAAAACTGTGGAGGAGGCCTTAAAGAATCCCAAATGGAAGAAAGCTGTAGAAGAAGAAGTAAGGGCACTCGAGAAAAATGAGACATGGTGTTTGACAGATCTACCAGAGGGAAAGAGAGCTGTTGGATGCAAGTGGGTGTTCACCATCAAGTACAACTCAGATGGGAGCATTGAGAGGTATAAGGCAAGGCTGGTGGCTAAAGGCTTTACACAATCCTATGGGGTGGATTATCAAGAAACCTTTGCACCAGTGGCTAAATTGAATACCATTAGAGTCTTGCTGTCCATAGCTGTGAACAAGGACTGGAAATTACACCAACTAGACATCAAAAATGCCTTTCTCAATGGGAGGCTCGAGAAGGAAGTATATATGCAAATACCACCTGGTCTAGAAGGTAAAACAACTAGAAATACAGTGTGCAAACTCAACAAATCACTGTATGGACTTAAGCAATCTCCAAGAGCCTGGTTCGAGAGGTTTGCAAAGGCTATGGTAAAGAATGGATTCAAACAAAGTCAGGCTGATCACACCCTGTTCAGAAAGGTTGCAGCAACTGGTAAAATGACCTTATTAATTGTGTATGTTGATGACATAATTATTACAGGGGATAATAGTAGAGAAATTGAGAATTTGAAGGCTATTCTTGCCCGAGAGTTTGAAACAAAGGACTTGGGGAGTCTAAGGTACTTTCTGGGTATGGAAGTAGGAAGGTCAAGTGAAGGTTTAGTCATCAACCAAAGGAAGTACATCCTAGATCTTCTTACAGAAACCGGGATGCTTGGGTGCAAGCCAGCTGAGACACCCATGGACCCAGGGTTAAAGTTCAACAAAGAAGAAGCTGGTAATCCAGTTGACAAAGAACCCTATCAAAGGTTAGTTGGAAAACTGATTTATCTTTCTCTAACAAGGCCAGACATTGCATACTCAGTGAGTGTTATAAGCCAGCACATGAGTGATCCTCGAGAAGAACATTTGGAGGCTGTTAACAGAATTCTGAGGTACCTAAAATTCACCCCTGGTGCTGGGCTAATTTTCAAGAAAAATTCAGACAGAACAGTGAAGGTATACACGGATTCAAGCTGGGCAGGAGAGCTCACTGATAGAAGGTCAGTTAGTGGATATTGTGCTTATGTTTGGGGCAACTTGGTTACTTGGAGAAGCAAAAAACAGGCTGTGGTGTCAAGGAGCAGTGCTGAGGCAGAATTTAGAGCATTAGCTCTTGGAATATGTGAAGGAATGTGGATAAAGAGGCTTCTCAAAGAGCTGGAGTTGGATGAAAAGACTGAGTTCGAGGTCTATAGTGACAGCCAGTCAGCAATGAGTATTGCTAAGAATCCAGTGCAACATGACAGAACCAAACACATTGAAATAGATAGGCACTTTATCTATGAGAAAGTGAATGGTGGTATTGCACAGCTAAATTATATTCCTACCAGGAGCCAGATAGCTGACATCTTTACTAAAGCACTTCCAAGAGTTACTTTTGATGAGTTTACATCCAAACTGGGTATATACAACATATACACAGTTTGAGGGGGAGTGTTAGTTATGTAGGAATATACGTGTAGAGTAAATTAAGGATTACGAGAATATTTCTTGTATTTACAATCCCTTACTTTAAGGGATTATATCTTTTCCTAAAATTAGTCTCTTTCCTAATTTAAAGTTTCCTAAGATAGAGATATAGCTTGTATATAAATATGTAATAGATCTTTCTAATAAAATAAGAGAATTACTCTGATTTCCTACATAAATTTTAGTGGAGAAATAATGGCTCTAATAGAGATATTCATTTGGCTTGGCGGAGGTCCCTTTGTGCCCCAAAAACTATGGGTGGCATGGGCTTTAGAGACTTAACCAAGTTTAATATAGCTATTTTAGCTAAGCAAGGCTGGCAACTCTTGACACGCCCCGAGAGTCTTCTAGCCAAAGTTCTAAAAGGGAGGTACTACCCCATATGAACCTTTATGAGGGAAGAACTTGGTTCTAACCCCTTATACACATGGAAAAGCATATGGTGCACTAGGGGTCTTATTGAGAAAGGCTTTGGCTGGAGAATTGGATGTGGTTCAACAGTTAATATTTGGTCAGAATCATGGATCTCTGGCAATGGTATTGGCAGAGTCCACGATTATGATATTAATCATCTCTACACTATAGTTTCAGACTTAATTGATATGATGTCTAATGGCTGAAAAGAGGTAGCAATACATAGTATTTTCACTCCAGCCCAGGCTGTACAAATCCTATGTATTCATTTACCTACCATTGCCCATGATGATATTATTATTTGGCAAGTAGACAAGTTTGGGGAATACTCTGTTCATAGTAGATGTAGACTACTTTGTGGAGATGAACTCTATCCTGTGGGTGAGCCTTCACATGTATAGTTTGAAGCAGTTAGAGTTCTCAATTTATTATGGTCTTTTACCCTACCATCAAAAGTTAAAACCATAGCATAGGGATTCATTAAAAATTACCTACCTACTACTAACAATTTGCAATTTCGAAGACTTAATCCTCGATTAGAGTGTTGCTTTTGTGCTTTGGCCCCATAATCTGTATACCATTTCACCATGGATTGTTCCTTCTCGCTACAAGTCTTTGCTGCCCTAATGCAATTGTTGTGTGAATTTCTCAGAGAATCTGATATCTTATGTAATATCCAAAGATTAGGTATAGTGGGATGTTAAAGTAGAAATTTTTCTAGACCAAAATTATAATTTAATCAATCTAATTCTTTTAATTGTTGGGACCAAAATAGATGAAAGGAATCTTGAGTGGCTATTTTAGTAAAGGGCTAAACCAAGAACTTAAACAACTATAGGAGTTGCATGATAAACAATATTAAAACAAGGGACTATAACATTTGTCCCTCTATAGACAAGCTTAGGAATTAAGCTTGATGACTCGGCAAAGGATAATCAAGGAAGGATAGCAAATGTTCTTGATATTTTCCCATTTCTCCATGGAAGGCCGAGTAGGGTGGGAGAGAGAAGGAGAACTTGGAAAAGATTGCTTGTTTCCTTTTTCATCAAATTGAGTAGAGATAAGGGAAATGTAGTTATGAAGGTAAACATTATGTTCTTTTCTCTTTGAATTAATGATTAAATGTTTGAACAATAGAAAAGTATACCTATTGTTAGAAAATAAGCGTTAATCAAGAATAAATAATAAGGTAAAATAATATTATTTAAACGAACAATACAAAATTAAGGATAATACAACAATATATAAATCAAATCGATTTGGAACCAAAAGAAACGTGTTGAGGCCTGCACGAACGCAGTTTCCTTAAGACAGATTTTCGGCCACTCCTATAGTGCTCGAGTTCATTGGTCGTCTGTCTCCCAGGATACAACAACATAAGATCAGCCACAGTTGCACTACTATGGAGATCACGAACCGACCCTTGCCTTCGCCTATCATCGAAAACCACTTGTAAAATCCACAGAGTAAAACAATAAAAAATTTCTATGGTTTTTGTTGGTTGTAACCCTAGAAGCTTTACTCCCTATTTATAGCTAGGATTATCATGAGGGTATAGGTGGAAATTTTGACCTAATGGAGCATTTAATATTGAGAATCAAATGATTCTCCTATAAAACAATTTCCAAAATTATTATCTGAATTAAAGGTAACTTCCAATATTTATCCTTTTAATTCCAAGATAAAATTTAGCAAATTTATGCTTTTATTTGAGGAAAATTCATTTCAAATTTGGGTCAAAATATCTGCAAGCCCACGAATGGTTCCACGTTTTCCTCAACAACATTTGAATCAATTTCTTATTCAAAGCTCCAAAATTATCAAATTTTCCAACAATCCCCCACATGAATGAAATTGATTTAATCAAAAACATTTTGACTCGATGTGGTGATAGATTCTACGATCAATAGCTGCATAGGATAGGTAGGTGTCCACCCTTGAACCTTCCCTTGTGAAAGTATATTTACTTTACTAGCTAACCAGTAGACGTAATGTCCTTGAACTGTTATGACGTTTGTGTAAACGATGATATACTTCACACAACTACCTCTCTGACAAGAGTATTAGTTCTCATGGGTATGTCCATATGGTAGTGGACATCGCCTGGTTCTGCAAGAGTTTGAAAGAACTATGCCCAATAGTCTCATTGAAGCGGCCCCACTTCACTCTCACATGGGTGACTTATGTTGCTTGACTCACAAAAGCACACAATGGTCATTAAAAGCATTGCTTAGCCTAAACCACTTTGATCATTGTTTATATCATAGGAATGGACTTGGGGATAAGAGCCCCTACAGTGACCACACGGGTCTATGCAATTAGGTTGTCCCTTTGAACCTAGATCTTGGGATCTCCAGTCAACTAGGTAGGATTTTCCTTCACATAGCACCTTAAATTTACATGGGCTTTAGTCTCATTCCTTTCGGTTTTTTTAACATGATCTCGACTTAACCCTTTGGTTAGTGGATCCGCAACGTTATCCTTTGATTTCAAAAAATCAATAGAGATAACTTCATTTGAGACCAATTGTCTAACGATATTATGTCGACGACGTATATGTCTCGACTTACCCATTATACACAAAGCTCTGTGCTTTACCAATTGTGGGCATTGGCTTGGCCGTTCAGGAATATCCTTCAAGAAATTTCTGAAGCCATTCGACTTCTTTTCTAGACTTGTCTAGAACTACAACTCAAATTCTATTATGGATTTGATTATAACCATTTTCTTAAAGATTTTCATGACACGGTTCATACTCCCAAAGTGAAGACATATCCACTTGTGCCTTTGATATCTTGAATATCAGATATCCAATTGCATCAGAGTATCCTTCTAAATAGTAAGATCTCTAGAATAATGCAATTCATAATCTCGAGTATATCTAAGATATCTCAATACCATCATAATTGCTTTCTAGTGATTTTCACTTGAATTGCTTGTGAATCTACTTGAACTACTCACAGTAGAAACAATATCTGGTCTATTGAATCTACTTGGTCAACACTTTGGTCTTTGTTTTTGGACAAAGTTGGCATGTATTTATTGGAGTTCTAGCTATGCCGGAAACATCCTTGCCAAACTTCTCTTGCCTGCGTAGTGTGACTACATCAATATGAGACCTTCAAGTGACCGTTTGATTTGGATGCCCAAAATCAAATATGTTAATCTCATATTTTTCATGTCAATCTTGAATTTGACAAGTCTTTGGTACGTTTGCCATTTTATTGTTGCTTCCAACAATGAATATGTTATTAACATACAAACATAGAATAATATATCCAATATTAGTAGTTTTGACATATACACATTTGTCACACCCATTTATCTTGAAGTCGTTTGCCATCATGACATTATCAAACTTATCATGTCTTTACTTTGGTGCTTGTTTAAGTCTATACAAGGACTTCACCAATCTACATACTTTTCTCTCTTGACTTGAAACTACATAACCCTCAGGTTGTTTCATGAATATTTCTTCATCAAGATCTCTATTTAGAAAATCTCTTTTAACATCTATTTGATGTACATCTGATTTCGTAAAGCGACAATTGTAAGTATCATACTTATGGAGGTTATCCTTGATACATGAGAGTATGTATCGAAATAGTCAAGGCATTCAGTAACCTTTTATTACCAATCTGGCCTTATACTTATCAATTGTTCCATTTGCTTTTATTTTCCGTTTGAAAATCTATTCAAAACTTAGTGGTTTAATTCACGGAGGAAGATCCACTAATTCCCCACGTATAGTTTTGCATGATGGAATCAATTTCACTCTTAATGACATCCTTCAATACGATGTCTTCAGATGAATGTATAACATCATTATACGTTTGAGATTCAAATTCTAGCATAAAGTTTAAAAAATGATCCAAAGAATTTTTCTACCCTTGCTCGTTTACTTCTTTGTGGCTCTATTTCAAGCTCAAACCCTTGTTGATCATTTGAGTCATCTTTATCGATAATCTCTGAAGTTCGTTTCATTGAACTTTGACCAACTTCCCTAGCTTTATAAGGGATTATATTTTCAAAGAAAAATGCATCATTTGCTTCCATTATCGTATGCTTGTGAATCTCAAGGTTCTTCGATTTATACACAAGAAATCGATATATATTGCTATTTTTTATATAGCCAATAAAAATACAATCCACCATTTTTAGGGATCTATTCTCAGTTGCTTTAGTAATGAAGCCATTACCTTTGCAAGACACCCCCACATTTTCAAGTAGTTGTAGGAAGGTTTAATTACCTTCCATAACTTATATGGTGTCTAGTCTCTTTAATTATGTGGAATCTTGTTTAAAAGGTAATTAACTTATAGAACAACTTCCCTCACATGTTAGGCACATTATAGTACCAACGTTACTCATATAGAGTTTCTCCCCCATCTTAAACTTTTAATTAAGTTTTAGATTCAACATCATGCTCATATAGAACAACTTTCACTATAGCTTCATCTGTACATTATTTTTGTGCTATCATCAATGAAGGTAATAAACATATTCCTTCAACCAATATGTTGCCATATCAATTGTTATGGCAATAACATTGCCCTCGTTTGGAAGTCTATAGTCCGAATACTTGTTCTCATCTTATGGCAATTGAAGTATTTTTTTCATGAAATTTTGTTTCTTGAACACACCGTCTAATTTACGATTTGAAGTCGTTTTTGACTTCCACTACGTTTGCCGTGATAATATTTGTCTTATCAATATTTACCTTAGTAACATTTGAAGGTGATAACAATACTTACCTTATCCTCTCTAATAATAGGAGGATCATCCTTCAGATATTTAACAAGGTTTATCATGGTCAATTATGCAACATCTTTTGTTGCCATGTATGAAATTCTTTCCAATAAATTTCACTGATTTTTTCATTGTGTCACGTAGACACAATCCAAAACCAAGCATTATGAATCTGTTAAACGTCAAAAATTTAGTCAAAGACTAAAACCAGAAACAGAAACATAATTTCTAACTTTTGTTAGACGACGGTGATTTAGTAAACTAAACCCCAAACAAAAGTTTACAAGGTATTAATAGAAAAAACAATAATAAATAATACACCAGGTAGGTAACTTATGAAAGAGAGGTGGTGCACTAGGAACGCTTAAATACCAAGTCTCTCAAAGAACCAGTCCTAGACATGCATTTTTAAATTTTCTTTCAATCACCGTTTATGGATTCTATTCTTGAAATCATTCCAAGCATGGATGATCAATCGAAATCACTACCTTTGATTCACAACAATTTGGAATCTTTCATTTATGGTCCAACGACCCTCTCGATTCTTTAGCCATTTTAAAAATTGTGCACTTCATAGCATGCATCAGAATATGCTTTAAGAATTTAATTTTAACATAGAGAACCAAATTCTTCTATGCTTTGATTCGAGACCTTAGTCGGAATTTAGTAACCAACGTTATTTCCAAAATAAATTCACTGATTTATTTCTAAAATAGAATTATACTTGATTCTTTAAGAAATAATAAATTTAAGTTATTTCTCTTTCCAAAATAAATTCATCAATTTATTACAAGGTTGAATCATTCTAGATTCTCACAAAATTAAATCCAACGATTTATTTCCCTTAATAAGTTAGAATCAACACATGATTCTAGTACAAAAATAAATTTAATGATTTATTTCCTTTTACACAAATTGAATCATATTTGATTCTTACTGAAATAAATTCAATGATTTATTTTTCTTAACAAGTTATAATCAACGCATGATTCTAGTACATAAATAAATTTAATGATTTATTTCCTTTTACACAAATTTATTCATATTTGATTCTTACGGAAATAAATTCAATGATTTATTTTTCTTAACAAGTTAGAATCAACGCATGATTCTAGCATAGAAATAAATTTAATGATTTATTTCCTTTTACAAAAATTGAATCATACTTGATTCTTACGGAAATAAATTCAATGATTTATTTTCCTTGCAACGTTAGAATCATACAAGATTCTCTTGAAAATAAATTCAATGATTTTTTTTTCTAAAATTAGAATCAACACAAGATTCTAATTTAGTAGTTTATTTCCATTATATCTTCTGTTAAACAACATAGATATCAATCCAACTTAGTTATGTTTAACCAACATAAATCAAAAGGAATTAATCCTTTGATTTTAATTCAATTTCTCTATTTGAAAGATTAAGTAAACCCGTTAAAACGACATGAATTAAATTCCCGAAACAAATTATTTACGACATCTTTTATTTTCAAAACAAAACACAACTTCGCATGGATACCATATTTCTCTCTACAAAATTTTTCAAAAGAAATTGTTAGTACGAAATAAAATCCACATAATTTCCAAAAATACAAAGAATCACAATTAAAACAAAAAATGTGACAAATTAAAATTTATATACATGACATATTTAAAATGTCCACATTATAAGGTAACACTATCATAATAATATTACCAAAAATATTACCAAATTTAAAACTTAATCTTAACAGTACATGCAAATATGTATTTAAAGTTTTTATTTTCATTCCAAGAAAGGTTGACATATAAGGTTATAAAATTACCATATTTTCACATTGAATGTCATGTTTATTATTTAATATTAATGTCAAAAATGTTTAAGGAATATTTCATTATTACCTTAACAATGTTATAAAAAAGTTTAATTATGACATAAACCATACCATATTAAAAGTCAAAATTTAATATGAAATATTATCTTAATAATATCATAATTTATGGTTTTAAAAGTGTCATATATACAAGAAAACTTATTAAGGAATATTTAAACTACCTTACTAATCGAATATCCAAATGTTCTATCTCAAGAAAACTGCTTGCATCGTGTTGAATTCGTGGTGTTGGTGATCTCAACGTTTCTTGTCTTTGGGCATTCATTGCCATGAAAATCGTTGAGATGTCTTTGAGCATTTACGGGCACCAAAAGCTTTGAAGACAAGGAAAATGGTCAAATGCCAAATATGAAATAATTGGACACTTTAGTTTAAAGCCATATAAAGGTTATGGAAAAATCATGCATGTAAATCACAAATAACAACATTAGGCTTTCTTTTTTCTATGCGTGAAAATTTCCTTATCGTGTAAATCATTGCTTTAGATACAATAATCTGTTCGTCTTTGATTAAAACTGAGAATTTGTCTTAAGATTGTTAGAAAATAAGCGTTAATCCAAGAATAAATAATAAGATAAAATAATATTATTTAAACGAACAGTACAAAATTAAGAACAATACAACAATATATAAATCAAACCGATTTGGAACCAAAAGAAATATGTTGAGGCCTGCACGAACGCAGTTTCCTTAAGACAGATTTTCGGCCACTCCTATAGTGCTCGAGTATATTGGTCGTCTGTCTCCTAGGATACAATAACATAAGATCAGCCACAGTTGCACTACTATGGAGATCACGAACCGACCATTGCCTTCGCTTATCACCGAAAACTACTTGTAAAATCCACAAAGTAAAACAATAAAAAAATTTTGTGGTTTTTGTTGGTTGTAAACCTAGAAGCTTTACTCCCTATTTATAAGATTGTCATGAGGGTATAAGTGGAAATTTTGACCTAATGGAGCATTTAATATTGAGAATCAATTGATTCTCCTATAAATCAATTTCCAAAATTATTATCTGAATTAAAGGTAACTTTCAATATTTACCCTTTTAATTCCAAGATAAATTTTGGCAAATTTATGCTTTTATTTGAGGAAAATTCATTTCAAATTTGGGTCAAAATATCTGCAAGCCCACGAAGGATCAGACCGGTTCAGACATTTGCGTTACCCACGTCGTGCACGTCTGCACATTTACGAACCAACAATTGGTTCCACATTTTCTTCAACAACATTTGAATCAATTTCTTATTTAAAGCTCCAAAATTATAAATTTTCCAACACCTATAACTGAATTTGTTCTTTGATGATTATTGAATGGTAAATTGGCTGAGCATTCGGCTATGTATGTGACCTAAGTAGAGTCATTATTTTCTTACGCTTTGAGGTTGGGCTGAATGCTGATAATCATGCGAATCTGTTTTTGGGATTGTGTTGTAGAATTGGGGAGTTTTACTTGTTTTAATCAAATAAGTATTCATAACAATTATGGTTATGTTATTGTAAAAATGGTAACGTGTCATAATATTAAGTGGTTCGGTAATTTGAAATGTGGACTTAGGTGGATTCAGCCATTATATTAAAAACCTTAATCTATTCAAGATATGACCAAATGTGTAAGAATTGAGGTGCTTCATTGATTATTAGTATCTATGAGGTCATGAATATAGAGTTAAGGTAAACTAGAGGATTCTAAAGTCTCAAAGGAATGTCCTATTTTGGACAGTCTTAATGTCAATTAGAAGGCAAGGAATGTGATAACAATTTCTAAGTCTAGAACTATAATGTGCCAATCAATGAATCTATAGATTTTGAGGTCTAATAAGAATGAATAATGATGCCTTAGAACCGCCCATCTATAAATCTAAAATCTAGAATTTGTTCTTCGAAACTTTGAGACTGTTTTGGTAGCTTTAAATGCAGTCTTATAAAACTAAAATGAAGAGAATATTCAGCAAAGTTTAAGGTCTGTTTTTGACGCTAAATGAACTATTTTGTTTTGGTAAAATAGGGGCTACTTATAAGTTATTATAAGGATTGTTTTATAACTCAAAACAAGACCCTATGAGTATATATATATATATGAGTTGATAAGTGCGAATTTAATTGTTTTGGCATCAATGGAAACATAAGTGAACCGTTTGAGATGTAAAATAACAATAAACATGAGTAATGGACTGTTTTTGTGTAAACAAAGACTTATAAGAACTATTTTGATGTATGCGTGTATGTATATAGGAATTTGGAATGCTTTGAGTACATGAATGTGTGTAAGAAATAGTTGGACTATTTTGTGAAGAACTAAACTGTTCCGAAATTCAATAAGGGTTGTTTAAGTAAACTGAAAAATCTGGTGGATTGCCTTGAACTAAGAGTATACATTGATGTGAATTGTAGATTGTTTATATGTGTATATGTGTGATTGAAAACAGTTTTGAAGTGTTAAAAATGTGAAGTTTGGAGTCTAAAACTGTGCAATTTTGAAGTCTAAAACTGTGCATAATTACAGATTAAAACTGTGCGGAATTAAAGCATAGAACAGTGCAGTTTTGGTGCACTTTAATAGGCAGTTTTGTAAAGTTAGAAAATGCATATTTGTCTAACTTGATAAGTACATTTTTGATTAGATTGAAAGTGTTGTTTTGAATATGGATTGTATACACATGAAAGTTAAGGATTGTTTGTAAGTTAAATGAATTCAATTGTTTATTAATAATTTGAAATCTTGTTTGAGGTACATATCTTGGAAGGAAGAGTAGAAGAAGCGGGTTAATTGGAATCTAGGGATAATAGGAGATTCAAGTAATAACCAGGTGAGTGTAGTTGTTTGTGTCTCGGGTAACACGGAGTTATCCCGATTTATTATTTTAGTATGTTTAAAATATTAAGTGTTTATGTATGGATCTCATATGATCATTGTGCATAAGGCTCAATTAGAACAACATTGAGAAAGGGCATTCATTCATGGCATGGCACATTTGATATCATTTTGAGTTATGCATTGCATAAGCACTACATGCCTTGTTATGTTATGTATATAATGAAATCTACCACTACTTGTGATAAAGCCTTGATGTAACACCCGTGTCTTGGGCCTAGGAGTTAACCGGGTTTTAGTTCGAGTCAAATAAAATTTAATTAAAATAATTCAACTTCAAATAATGACCTATTTGAGCTTTAAAATGAAGGGAGGGGCCTATGTTGTATTTTACCCAAATTTTAAATAAAGCAAGACAACTTTAAGGAAAAAGTTGTCATCTTCTTTCTCATCATCCCTTTCCCAACATCAAACCCCTCTCCCCCATTTTCAAACTCTCCTAAAACCCTAGCTACTATTCCATTGACCTTGCCACCCGATTTCAACACCAAATTAAGAGGTAATTATGTTTTCTTAACCTCCTCTCTATCCTCTATTTATCTATTGTCTTAGATTTCAAAAATATAGAGTCTTGGGAAATTAGGGTTCATAATAAAGTTGGATTTTTAAAGGGGTTTTTCAATTTGTTTTGATAAATTGTATTGGGGTTTTGCTTAAACATAATGAAATATACAACATATATTAATTTGGTTGATTTTGGATGAAATTTCGTAGTGGGTCCTTAGGGCAAATTTTAGAGTATGAAAACTTGGGTTTTTGGGAGGTTTAATGTTGAAATTGAAGGGCTGATGGTCTACCTACGTTAGGAGGGTGATTTGGGATGTTGTGGAAGTCATTTGGGTGTTTGGAAATGGGTGTTTCAGCCAAGGGTTATTGGAGTACGAAAATTGGGTTTTTGAGATATTATGTGGTTTGGGAATTTGTGGAAATTGAGTTGTGTTTGCAAAGTAAGTTGATGGTTGAGTTTAGCATTGAATTGGGAAGTAATGTATGTGTTTTGTTTGACTAGAAGCAAGAGGAAACGTTGAAGAGGCTTTGGGACCGAATCCGGGTTCGTAGGAGGATTGGTTCGAATTGCTAAGGAAGGGCGGTGAGTGGTCTTAACTTGTTCTAAAGTTTGGTTCGAGCATGAGTAGTGTGTGTGTGTAAAGTGTGCTTGGTAGGCCACTTCCTTATAATCCAAGTAGTTAATTTAGTCTTATTTTCCTTAAATGCCAATGTACTTAATGACTATGTTCTTGTACTTGTGATTATATGGTGCATGTATATATATTTTCCTTAAATAATTACCGGTTGTAAATGATCGATCATCAGGATAGTGTGCACACAAATTGAGTCAAAACGTATGTGGCCTTGATGGCGTTAAGTCATCAAGGAGGAGTACGGTGATGTAACATTCCACCGGAAGTTTTTATTTATTTCTACGGGATGATGAGTGGAATCCCATCCGTAGGGCATGTGGCGATGAGTGGAATCCCGCACATGCAAGGTCCGGTGATGAGTGAAATCCCACCGAGGTAAAGTGTTGTTAAGGTTCATATCCGCACAATCGGGGTAATTAAAGTGGCCAATTAAACTTGTTCGTGTATTGTGATATACGATGGTGATATATGGTTGTGTTATACGTGTTGCTACATGATATTGATATTGATGTTTGAGCTTGATAGGATTGAGAGACCATATATGCCACTTGAAAGACTAGCTAGGTCTACTTGATTTTAATGCCTATGCTTGATGTATGTAAGACTAGGATTAACATGCTTGAACCCTGCATTGTTGATGTTTTTTGTTTTAGAGCACCCTCACTAAGCTTATAGCTTACGCTCTCTATGTTCAACAATGCAGATCATTAGCGTGGTGTTAGCTCGAGGCAAGGCAAGAAGAGCTTTCCAAGTTGTTTCTCAAGTATGGTTAATTTTGTATTAGTTAGCAATGTGGCAAGGGTTGTGAATGAGCTTGTATGACTCATTAATATGTGTTGATGTTAAATTGACTATGGTTTGTAAGCATGACATACTATGATGAACATTGTGTGTGTTAGCATGTCTATCAATGTTAGGTTGCCTTGATGTGGGGGTAAACCTCTTATATGCTTGTCTTGTGCCTTAAAGGCTTTGGGTTCCTTGTATGACCTTAAATGTTGAAATGCCTTTTGTTGGAATGCCATTGCTTGAAAGCTTATGTTGCTTGTATGATTGAATCATCACCTTGTGTTGAAATGTGCCTTTAGTTCCAAGTTTAAGCATGCCTATACTCTTGGTTTGACATAGGATACATGTTAGTGTGTTGGTTGAGGTTTGAGAGGGATTTAAGGGCCACCTTGTGCCTTAAACCAGCTCAAGCCAGTCGTGACATAGGAATACTTGAGCACTATTGGACCCTTGCTTTGACTAACGTAATCCTTATCTGTTTCTTGTTGTAGTTTTACCTTGCTAGTTGAACCATGAGACCATGTGGGAGGCCTAGGATGGTTCGACCGGAACCACGGGCAGAGGCACCGAGAGTTGAGCCAGTCGTGAGAGTTGAGGCTCAAGTGGGAGAGCCAGTGGTTGGAGTTGGAGCTCCTCCACCACCTCCACCACCACCACCTCCTCCACCGGGAGTGGGAGGTGAGGCCGGGGCCGAAGGAGAGGGACCACAAGGAGGTCAAGATGGCCAAGGTGACCAAGGACCGGCCGAGAGTGACTTAGCTCTGTTGGTTCAGGCAATAGCCGGAGCATTCCAGGCTGCAGTAGCTGGAGGCCAGGCAGCTCATCATTAGGGTGAGGGCACCGGATTGCCATTAGAGAGACTTCGGGGCCTTGGGGCCGAAGAGTTTAGAGGTGCTACTCCGGAGAGGTCAGAGTTGTGGTTTGAGAAGACCGTCCGTATTCTTGCTCAGATGGGGTGTACTGGTGAGCGCAAGTTGGGATGCGTTGAGTCCTTGCTTCAGGGAGATGTCTACACTTGGTGGGTCACCTTTACTTCGGGGATGGACGAGACCGAGATTACTTGGGAGTTCTTTGAGATAGCTTTCCAGAAGAAGTATTTGGGTCCGCGATACCTTGATGAGAGGAAGAGGGAGTTTATGGCATTGCTTCAGGGGAGTATGTCTGTGACTGATTACGAGATCCGATTTGTCAAATTGAGTCAGTATGCACCTGAGCTTGTACCTACTGAGGTGGAGCGTTGTAACCGCTTCCGATATGGGCTGAGTGAGGAGATCAAGACTTATACTCTAGCTTCAGACTACACTGATTTTGATGTCTTGGTCTCGAGGGCCAAGGACTTAGAGCACAGTTTGAGTTTGACCAGGCGGTCAGGTGGATCTAGTTCGGGTAAGAGGTCCAGCAACTTTGATAGAGGTGATGCCAAGAGGCATCGGGACAACAGGAATCAGTATGATCATAGGCGTGGTGGCGGTAACCACGGTAGGGGCCATCAGGGTCAGAGAGCTGGTGGGAAGTTGCCCACATGTGCTACTTGCGGGAGGAACCACACTGGTGAGTGTTGGGGGAATTATCATTCTTGTTGGAGTTGTGGTGCTAGAGACCACATTAGGCGTGACTGTCCACATCAGGTGGGGCAAGCACCAGCTCAGGCTCCAGCTCGAGCCAATGACTTTCAGAGAGGCCGCGGGCGCGGTAGAGGTAACTTCCAGCCAAGGAATGATGGTCAGAGGAACATAGCACATGTTGTTAGAGTTCAGCCAGAGGGCGGGGGTCAGGCCAGAGTTTATGCTCAGCGCGGGGATCAGCATGACACCGATGTGATCGCAGGTAACTTCTCGATACAGTCTTTGGGTTTGCTTTCTTTGATTGACTCTGGGTCTACACATTCCTACATATTGAGTGAGCATGCACAGTCTTTGAATTTGCCTTGTGAGTTGTTAGAGGTAGGAGTTAGTGTTACTAGTTCCTTTGGGGACACGGTAGTAGTTAGGAAGATGTACCGAAGGTGTCCGTTGATGGTTCAGGGGCATGTGTTTCCAGTGGATATGATGGAACTTCCTTTCTATGGTTTTGATGTGATTCTGGGTATGGATTGGCTCACGGAGCATAGAGCTAGGATAGATTTTGAGACTAAGCGGATTTCCTTGAAGCTCACAGATGACTATGAGATTGTAGTGGTGGGTGAGAACGTGAAGTTCTTGTCCAATGTGGTTTCAGTGTTAGAGGCTAAGAGATTAGTAGAGTTGGGGTGTGAAGCATACCTAGCGTATGTGATGAACCCTAACATGAGTGAGGTTAGACCTCAAGACATCCGGACAGTATGTGATTTTCCTAGTGTGTTTCCGGAAGAATTGTCGGGGTTACCACCGGACAGAGAGGTAAAGTTCAGCATTGAGACTTATTCTGATTCAGCTCCTGTTTCGATTGCTCCGTATCGAATGGCACCAAAAGAATTGAAAGAGTTGAAGACTCAGTTGCAAGAATTGACAGATAGAGGTTTTATTCGACCTAGTTCTTCACCTTGGGGTGCACCAGTGTTGTTTGTGAAGAAGAAAGATGGAAGTATGAGAATGTGCATAGATTATAGACAGTTAAATCAGTTGACAGTGAAGAACAAATATCTGTTGCCTAGGATCGATGACTTGTTTGATCAGTTGAGAGGAGCATCTGTCTTTTCGAAGATTGATTTGAGATCAGGTTACTACCAGCTAAAGGTTAGAGAGGTTGATGTACCGAAGACGGCCTTTAGGACTAGATACGGCCACTATGAGATTTTAGTCATGCCATTTGGGTTGACTAATGCACCAGCAGCTTTCATGGACATGATGAATAGGATTTTTCATCAGTATCTAGATCAGTTTGTAGTTGTGTTTATTGATGACATCTTGGTGTATTCGCGAACTGAAGAAAACCATGACCGACATTTGGGACTTGTTTTGAAGACTTTGTTAGATCATTAGTTATATGCGAAGCTCAGCAAGTGTGAATTCTGGATTCGTGAGGTAGTCTTCTTAGGACATGTAGTGTCAGCTGAAGGCATTAGAGTTGATCCAAAGAAGATTGAAGCAATTGTTGAGTGGAAGCAACCGAAGTCTGTGACAGAGGTACGTAGCTTCCTAGGCTTAGCCGGATACTATAGGAGGTTTGTAGAGGGCTTCTCTAAGTTAGCCGCTCCATTGACACAGTTACTTCAGAAGAGTGTTCAGTTTGAGTGGACAGATGCAAGACAGAGAGCCTTTGAGAAATTGAAAGAAGCTTTGACCCAAGCTCCGATTTTGATCCAGCCTGAGTCTGGGAAGGACTATGTGATTTATAGTGATGCTTCGTATGTAGGACTAGGATGTGTTCTTATGCAAGACCGAAGAGTAGTGGCTTATGCCTCAAGACAATTGAAGACTCATGAGCGCAACTATCCGACCCATGACATAGAGTTAGCTGCAGTTGTGTTTGCTTTGAAGATTTGGAGACATTATTTGTATGGTGAGAAATGCACAGTATACACCGACCACAAGAGTTTAAAGTACATTATGACTCAGCGAGATTTGAATCTCAGACAGCGTAGGTGGTTAGAGTTGCTAAAAGACTATGATCTCACTATTGAGTACCATCCGGGTAAGGCCAATGTAGTGGCTGATGCATTGAGTAGGAAGGTGGCCGTAGACTTGAGAGCTATGTTTGCTAGATTGAGTTTGTCCGGAGATGGTGGCTTGGTAGCCGAGCTTCAGGTTAGACCTACTCTAGGTCAGTTGATTCGAGAGAAACAACTTCTAGATAGATCTTTGGCACCTCACGTGCAAGATATAGCCGAGGGTAGGTCTTCAGACTACAATTTCAGTACTGATGGGGTTTTGTGTTTCAAGGACAGAATAGTTGTGCCAGAAGACAGTGATTTGAGACGCACGATCTTGACTGAAGCCCACAGTAGTTCGTTTGCTATGTATCCTGGAAGTACGAAGATGTACCGTGACTTGAAGAATGAGTACTTTTGGGTTGGCTTGAAGAGAGATGTATCCGACTTTGTGAGTAAGTGCTTAGTGTGTCAGAGAGTGAAGGCGGAACATCAGGTTCCCTCAGGTTTGTTACAGCCGTTGAGAATTCCGGAATGGAAGTGGGAGAACATCACCATGGATTTTGTTTTGGGTTTGCCTTTGACTCCTACGAAGAAGAACTTAGTTTGGGTGATAGTGGACCGATTTACGAAGTGTGCTCACTTCTTGGCAGTCAACACCACTTACACCTTAGATAGATTGGCCGACTTGTACATTGGTGAGATTGTTAGACTGCATGGTGTGCCGAAGTCCATTGTATCAGATAGAGATCCGCGGTTTACTTCTAGATTTTGGGAGTGTCTACATACAGCTTTGGGTACCCGTTTGAACTTCAGCACTTCTTATCATCCTCAGTCAAACGGTCAGTCAGAGAGGGTTATCCAGATCTTAGAGGACATGCTGCGTTGTTGTATCATAGACTTTCAGGGTACTTGGGAGAAGCATTTGCCTCTAGTGGAGTTTGCGTATAATAACAGTTTTCAGTCGAGTATTCAGATGGCTCCGTATGAGGCCTTGTATGGCCGGAAGTGTAGGACTCCAGTGTGTTGGGCCAAGGTAGGACAGAAATTGTTACCTATGCCGGATTTGCTCAAGGGGACAACCGACAAGGTAAAATTGATTTGTGATCGCTTGAAGGCTGCTTCGGATAGGCAGAAGTCCTATGCCGATTTGAAGAGAAAGGAAGTTGAGTTCTCAGTGGGTGAGAAGGTATTCTTGAAGGTGTCTCCGTGGAAAAGGGTGATGAGATTTGGTCGAAAGGGAAAGTTGAGTCCGAGGTACATAGGACCGTATGAGATTGTGAAGAGGGTTGGTCCCGTTGCTTATCAGTTGCGTTTGTCATCCGAGCTTGAGAAGATACATGATGTGTTCCATGTGTCGATGCTTCGCAAGTATAGGTCTGATCCATCACATGTTATGCCCGTAGAAGAAATCGAATTGAATCTGGATTTGACTTACGAAGAAGAGCCCGTTGCTTAATTGTTTTGGCATCAATGGAAACATAAGTGAACCGTTTGAGATGTAAAATAACAATAAACATGAGTAATGGACTGTTTTTGTGTAAACAAAGACTTATAAGAACTATTTTGATGTATGCGTGTATGTATATAGGAATTTGGAATGCTTTGAGTACATGAATGTGTGTAAGAAATAGTTGGACTATTTTGTGAAGAACTAAACTGTTCCGAAATTCAATAAGGGTTGTTTAAGTAAACTGAAAAATCTGGTGGATTGCCTTGAACTAAGAGTATACATTGATGTGAATTGTAGATTGTTTATATGTGTATATGTGTGATTGAAAACAGTTTTGAAGTGTTAAAAATGTGAAGTTTGGAGTCTAAAACTGTGCAATTTTGAAGTCTAAAACTGTGCATAATTATAGATTAAAACTGTGCGGAATTAAAGCATAGAACAGTGCAGTTTTGGTGCACTTTAATAGGCAGTTTTGTAAAGTTAGAAAATGCATATTTGTCTAACTTGATAAATACATTTTTGATTAGATTGAAAGTGTTGTTTTGAATATGGATTGTATACACATGAAAGTTAAGGATTGTTTGTAAGTTAAATGAATTCAATTGTTTATTAATAATTTGAAATCTTGTTTGAGGTACATATCTTGGAAGGAAGAGTAGAAGAAGCGGGTTAATTGGAATCTAGGGATAATAGGAGATTCAAGTAATAACCAGGTGAGTGTAGTTGTTTGTGTCTCGGGTAACACGGAGTTATCCCGATTTATTATTTTAGTATGTTTAAAATATTAAGTGTTTATGTATGGATCTCATATGATCATTGTGCATAAGGCTCAATTAGAACAACATTGAGAAAGGGCATTCATTCATGGCATGGCACATTTGATATCATTTTGAGTTATGCATTGCATAAGCACTACATGCCTTGTTATGTTATGTATATAATGAAATCTACCACTACTTGTGATAAAGCCTTGATGTAACACCCGTGTCTTGGGCCTAGGAGTTAACCGGGTTTTAGTTCGAGTCAAATAAAATTTAATTAAAATAATTCAACTTCAAATAATGACCTATTTGAGCTTTAAAATGAAGGGAGGGGCCTATGTTGTATTTTACCCAAATTTTAAATAAAGCAAGACAACTTTAAGGAAAAAGTTGTCATCTTCTTTCTCATCCTCCCTTTCCCAACATCAAACCCCTCTCCCCCATTTTCAAACTCTCCTAAAACCCTAGCTACTATTCCATTGACCTTGCCACCCGATTTCAACACCAAATTAAGAGGTAATTATGTTTTCTTAACCTCCTCTCTATCCTCTATTTATCTATTGTCTTAGATTTCAAAAATATAGAGTCTTGGGAAATTAGGGTTCATAATAAAGTTGGATTTTTAAAGGGGTTTTTCAATTTGTTTTGATAAATTGTATTGGGGTTTTGCTTAAACATAATGAAATACACAGCATATATTAATTTGGTTGATTTTGGATGAAATTTCGTAGTGGGTCCTTAGGGCAAATTTTAGAGTATGAAAACTTAGGTTTTTGGGAGGTTTAATGTTGAAATTGAAGGACTGATGGTCTACCTATGTTAGGAGGGTGATTTGGGATGTTTTGGAAGTCATTTGGGTGTTTGGAAATGGGTGTTTCAGCCAAGGGTTATTGGAGTACGAAAATTGGGTTTTTGAGATATTATGTGGTTTGGGAATTTGTGGAAATTGAGTTGTGTTTGCAAAGTAAGTTGATGGTTGAGTTTAGCATTGAATTGGGAAGTAATGTATGTGTTTTGTTTGACTAGAAGCAAGAGGAAACGTTGAAGAGGCTTTGGGACCGAATCCGGGTTCGTAGGAGGATTGGTTCGAATTGCTAAGGAAGGGCGGTGAGTGGTCTTAACTTGTTCTAAAGTTTGGTTCGAGCATGAGTAGTGTGTGTGTGTAAAGTGTGCTTGGTAGGCCACTTCCTTATAATCCAAGTAGTTAATTTAGTCTTGTTTTCCTTAAATGCCAATGTGCTTAATGACTATGCTCTTGTACTTGTGATTATATGGTGCATGTATATATATATCATGATGTGGATATATGTGATGAGCATGAGTGTGGTTGATGATATGTGATTGATGATGATAATTGGCACTAAATAATTACCGGTTGTAAATGATCGATCATTAGGATAGTGTGCATACAAATTGAGTCAAAACGTACGTGACCTTGATGGCGTTAAGTCATCAAGGAGGAGTACGGTGATGTAACATTCCACCGGAAGTTTTTATTTATTTCTACGGGATGATGAGTGGAATCCCATCCGTAGGGCATGTGGCGATGAGTGGAATCTCGCACATGCAAGGTCCGGTGATGAGTGAAATCCCACCGAGGTAAAGTGTTGTTAAGGTTCATATCCGCACAATCGGGGTAATTAAAGTGGTCAATTAAACTTGTTCGTGTATTGTGATATACGATGGTGATATATGGTTGTGTTATACGTGTTGCTACATGATATTGATATTGATGTTTGAGCTTGATAGGATTGAGAGACCATATATGCCACTTGAAAGACTAGCTAGGTCTACTTGATTTTAATGCCTATGTTTGATGTATGTAAGACTAGGATTAACATGTTTGAACCCTGCATTGTTGATGTTTTCCGTTTTAGAGCACCCTCACTAAGCTTATAGCTTACGCTCTCTATGTTCAACAATGCAGATCATTAGCGTGGTGTTAGCTCGAGGCAAGGCAAGAAGAGCTTTCCAAGTTGTTGCTCAAGTATGGTTAATTTTGTATTAGTTAGCAATGTGGCAAGGGTTGTGAATGAGCTTGTATGACTCATTTATATGTGTTGATGTTAAATTGACTATGGTTTGTAAGCATGACATACTATGATGAACATTGTGTGTGTTAGCATGTCTATCAATGTTAGGTTGCCTTGATGTGGGGGTAAACCTCTTATATGCTTGTCTTGTGCCTTAAAGGCTTTGGGTTCCTTGTATGACCTTAAATGTTGAAATGCCTTTTGTTGGAATGCCATTGCTTGAAAGCTTATGTTGCTTGTATGATTGAATCATCACCTTGTGTTGAAATGTGCCTTTAGTTCCAAGTTTAAGCATGCCTATACTCTTGGTTTGACATAGAATACATGTTAGTGTGTTGGTTGAGGTTTGAGAGGGATTTAAGGGCCACCTTGTGCCTTAAACCAGCTCAAACCTGTGTTTTCGTAGTAGGGGTATCGATACGGTTGGACCCGTATCGATACGGCCTTCATGTTTCAGGCCCGTGTTTCGATACGCGAGGGGGCGTACCGATACTATTTTGGCCACTGGAGTTACTGTCCAGTTCGGTATCGGTACGGGCCTTCATGCATATCGATACGGTCACCTTAGCGTTGACCTGGGAAGTCAACAGTTGGGGAGGGTATCGATACACTCCTAGGGTGTATTGATACGGTCTCCACGGGTTGACCTTGGCTAGTTGACCTGGTCAAGGGGTATCGATACACCCCTTAGGTGTATCGATACCGCCTGCAGATCAAGTTAAAAATTGGACTGTGAAACATTAGGATGAGTTCGGTTGTTTGTCTCGTGATTTGTTGTTCCGATGTATGACCACATAGGATTAAATATTCATCTAGACAAGATTTAAAATGAAAAAAAAATAGGATTGCTAACTGAGGGGAATCCTTTAGGGGTTTTCACTCAGTTTTCCCCGTGTAGCTCACTCGGACCGGTCATCCGACCAGACCGGGACGAGGGGGTTACACTTGATGCTAACCATTGACCAATTGACGCTATAAGATTTATAAAGTCAATAATCTTTATTAACCTTACAAAGTTATGAGTTCATAAGCTTAAAGAATTAAGAGCTCATTGCTTGTATAAGACACTAAATGGAACGAAAAGTGTGATTATTGCTCAAATTACTCCCTTTTTATTGTGTTTGAATGGAAACATGACTAACCTAATTTGGATTTAATATGCTAATGAGCTAATAAGATGATGATAAGTTAAGTTAATATTTTTGATAGTACGTTGATAATTGTTTCATAATTGAGTTAATCAGCTATAAGGTTACTTAATGCCATACTTGATTGATAAATTGGATTTGGTATGTTTTAGTTTGATTAGTTAATCAAACTTTAAGTAAATTTTGTTTACTTGTCTTGTGCAGATTTTAAAAAGTTTTAAAATTTTTGGTTCAAATTTTTTGGGTTTTCTTTGTAGTGACACCTTCGATTTCGGTTTTTTTAAATCGGGTTGAGAGTGTTACATTTTAATCTCCAATCCTTTTTCTCATATGCATGTCCTTGTTTTATCTTGCTCTCTTTCCCAAAGAGTCTGATCTCAGATGAAGAAGTTGACGTCTCCATTGAAGAATGTTACCTTGGGCTTGCTTTACCTTCTTTATTCAATATATTACCAGCATTTATATTTAAAAATAAAATATTTGATTTTGTGTGAAAGATGAAATTTATTGAATGCGCAAGAAAGTTCCAATTGGTTGGAAAACTACTTTAAAACTATTTGTTTAACGTGTTCCCTATATTCAATGACGAAATTCAACATTATTTATTAAAGTGTCATTTAAAAATTTTAAATTTAACGGGACAACAATAAATCATATATTTATTAAACGGTTAAAGAGTAATTTTACCTATTCCTCAATTATTTGAATATTTATGTGGGTTTCACTAGTCTCTCAATAGTTTCGCCCTATACAATTTAAAAAGGTGAAATTTGAACATGAGATCTTAAAATTTTAAAGTCTTAACTTTAATATTGAGCTAAAATATAAGATAAGTTGGGTTAATCTTCCTTCCAATATCTAGCTTAGTTGTTAATCTCCCTGCCCCACTAGTTATATTCTTATGCTACACAAGTTGAGTTAATTCATTAACATATTGGATTGATTAGTGCATCGAGAGATTCAAACATTTCAGTAATTTTGTATTCTGTTGATCACTCAATGAAAGAAATATTAAGATTTTATGTGAAAAACCTTTAGTAATATACCATAGACATAAACGATAAATTTGTCGGCTTCATAACCCTACTTGTTAAGTTAAAAAAAATCGCATTTGTTAGTGTACCAAACAATTAGCTATGATCTTTTAATTTATCTAGAAATAATTTGATTTTATTTTTTTTTTAATTTTTTATCAGATGAAAAAAAATATTCTCCCTAAAATTATTTTATTTTTTAAGAAAAAATATTAGAAAAAAATTATTTTTCATTGTTCCCAAAATCACTAAAAGTGGCATGAAACAAATATAGTAAAATTCATCTTGCCTCATTGAAATGTCATCTTTAGAGAAAAGAAAAACGTGATATGATTGTAACGACCCAAATTTTGAAATTTATTGGTCGAGTTTACTCAAGTTGTGAACTGGGTATTTGGGCGAAGTTTTCGAGCCTATTTGGCTTTTTGTAGGTCTAATTAAGCTTGTTCTTGGGCTTGGGTTTGGTGTCTTATGTAATGGGAAGAGAGTTGAGGGAGTTGTAGTTTAATTTTTTCCTTTATTCAAAAAGCATGGGCTGGTGGCATTAAACTCTCTGCAGAAAAGTAGATGACTGAAATAAAAATGAACCTATATCTATACGATGATATCTCATAATTTAACCTTTTATTTATAGAGTCAAACTCTAATTGTTGATTTTAATTTGAAATTTTTAATGGACTCTTTTTATATTTTTTCTTAATTGGATTCTCATAACTCAAAGTTTTTTTTTAATAATAATAAAATAATATTATATACCTAATGGTAAAAACATTTTGTTTCCACAAGCGCTCTAATTTTAGGGGTTAAGAATTTAGTTTAAAGGTTTAAGTTTATGTTCTTAGAATTTTGGAACTATGATTTGAATTTAGAGTTTAGGGATAAAATTTAGGGGTTATAGCGAAAACCCTAAATCTTTACTATATTACACTAAACCCTAAACCCTATACACTAACTCTAAACCCTAAATTCTAACAACAAACCCTAAACCCTAAATTCTAACAATAACCCCAAACTATAAACCCTAAATTGAATCCCTAAAATCTAAAATTAAGGCGCTTGTGAAAATAAAATATTCCCACCGCGAAATTCCACTACCCTAAATCTATTGCCACATTTTATATTTACTGGGCCAGCATTTTTTCTCTTTTAAATAGACGGTCCCATTTCCAGACCTTTGAACCTCACCATCCTATCTCCTAGAGAATATTATGATCAATTCCAACTTATTGATAATCTCAAGTTGAATGACATGCTCGAAAAGGAGAAACAACTTGACACTTCACAGGCCTAAAGACAACATAGGAAGAACTAAGAAAGATAATAAAATCACACAAAGGAAAACAATAAAATCTATGGGAAATAAACAAAAATGAAAACCATAAAGTTAACACAACAAACTAAGAAACCCAAGTATATTTAACAAATGACCCTCTTAGCATTGCTTCAATTGCAGCTTTAATCAAAACCCAGTTTGGAAAACTTGATATCTTGGTATATATAATTTCTATACGTTAAATATAAATTTTATTTGAAATAATTCTTTGGCACATTTAGTTTATATTTGCCCTTTTTATCCCATGGCACATGAGTTCGAATCTTATTGCAACTCATTTGTTTTAACTATTTTTTTTTAATTTTAGGGGTTCATTTGATTGTTTTAAACTTAACTTGTGCTAAAATATAACAATAGTTGGAACTTAGCCCAGTGGTTAACCCATTGGCTTTAAAGCATGCGGGCACAAGTTTGAATCCTAGCTCCTCCATTTCACATTATATAATTTTGTTTGTTATGGTGGTGACACGTGTCACCACTACATTAATCTGAATAAAAAATTTAAATAATATATATATAGGAGAGAGAAAATAATAAAAAATAAATAAATAATTCCACATCAGCAATTTCATTATTTTTTTACGGTGGAGGGCCAAAACAGGAGAACTATGTAACAGAAGGAACGATTTTGCCAAAAAAATTAGTTTTGGGACCAAAACAGGAAAAGGGTGATAGTTTGGGGACCACTGGTGTAGTTTTCCCAAAAAAATCATATTTGCCACTTACGTTTTAAATCGTATATATTTTAGTCCCTTGGCCGTTAATAAAAAGATTAATTTCTAATTTAACTTCTACTTTCAAAACTTTATTTTTCACCATCTTTAAATTATATATTTCAAACTATATAATCAACCTAATTGTACCCCAATTGAGGTAACAAATTCAATCCCAATACCTTTATTAGCATGAACTGAACCACTGAAGCTACAATATAATAAGGGTAAACTACTGTGCAGGTCACTTATGTTTAACGAGTGTACAGAGTTAGTCACCACTTTTGAAAAGTGCATATTAGTAGTCCTTCACGTTTTCGATGTGTAAATAGTTGGTCACTCCGACGTTAGACTCCGTTAGTCTCTAACGGATTGCTGATGTGGCTGACTTAATTAAATTAAATATACACGTGTATTTCCACGTGGATAAGAACGTGGAATAAAATCCCCAATTTGTACAACCCTAAAAAATTTTCTGTAAAATTAGAAGAAGAAGAAGCAGAAGAAGATGATGATGGAAGTTTTTGACCAGCAAGTTTTTGACCAGCAGTTTTTTCCTGCGCCATTGCGGCCAATTTGTTGAGAGATTTTACTCCCAAGTATATCGGGAAATGGATTCCCCTTCCAATGGCTATGGCCGTCCCTTTCCTTGTTGGTGCTTACTTTGCAATTGATATGTGTGTGAGGAGTTTGGCTGTTTTCGCATGGCACAAGCTAAACGGCAAGAAGGTCTGTTTGATGGTTCCTGTTGTAGCTTCTGGCTTGATATGCGGAGATGGGTTGTGGCTTCTCCCTTTCTCCATCCTTGCTTTGTTTAAGGTTCGTCCTCCAATCTGCATGAGCTTCTTTGCGACAACATAGACTATGTTAAGATCACAGTGAAGAAGATAGAATGCAGGGGCTTTGTTAGTTACATTTAACAAAAACTGACTTCGTCGTAGTCGGAACAAAAAAATCCGACCGATATAGTTTCGATAGACAATCTGTGGCTTAGGGGTGATCCCCAAGTCCATTATAATCCCCAAGGTGATTTTCTTGAAATCTTGCTGGTCAAAACTGCATATACAAGGTGATTTTTTGAGGAATTCCATGTCGAATTTGTACACCCTAAAGTGCTAAAGAAACTGCTTTAGCAAGAAATATAGCACGGAGTGCTAGCCGTCCAGCATGCTGGCTGGAAGGTTGCATCTGCCAAGCACACTTTGTAATCGAATATGTGAAGAGAACAAGGTTGAAAAGATAGAAAATAACTTTTCCTGTGGCGAATGAACAGAGATAAAGTATACGATCAACAACAATCAAGAAAAAGATGATCATTAAGATGATCACAAACTCTATAGAAAATTGATCTTCTAGCTGATAAACATTTAGAAGTTCACTGTCGTTCTTTATGACAGATTGGTAGAAAATTGCAACAAAAAAGAATACAGTAAGATCGGCAACAAATATGTAAGCATAGAGATCAAATTCCCTTTTTTCACCACCAACTACAGAGAGTATTTGATACGGGAATCCCACCTCTTCAACAAACCCATCATGCTGTGCCTGGAGAATTTCTTTTGCTACATCAGCTGCTGGAGTTAGAGACTTGTACCAACCTGCTGATGTACATCCTGTCAAACGAGATGCATAAACCACCTCAAAAACAACCAAAGCCACGTTTTGATCTTCTTGACTTCTTTCAATGCTTTGAACCTGAACCCTACTAGCAAATGGACAATGACCACGGATTTTTTCAGTACATCTCTTATCATGAACTACCCTGAGCAGTTGAAGAAGAACTAGAAGACGACCCTGTTAAGCTGAAGCAATTCGTCCCAAACAAGCTCGAAGACACACCGGACGACATGAAATCGGTCGTAGAAAAAATTGGACGACCCTGTTAGCGATGTCGATGTCGAAATCAGCCGATGGAGAAGAAGAAGAGTGTAAGAGGATTGAAATGGGGTTGAGGAGTTTTGCTCAAAAGAGAAGATGGAGAAGCTTTGATCTCATTGCCACGGGTTATGTGGTGGGGTTTATACAACAAAATAGTGGGATGATTATGGAGAAGCTTTCTTCTTCTTCTTCTTCTTCTAATTTTACAGAGAAATTTTTAGGGTTGTACAAATTGGGGATTTTATTCCACGTTATTATCCACGTGGAAATACACGTGTATATTTAATTTAATTAAGTCAACCACATCAGCAATCCGTTAGGGAACTAACGGAGTCTAACGTCGGAGTGACCAACTATTTACACATCAAAAACGTGAAGGGCTACTAATATGCACTTTTCAAAAGTGGTGACTAACTCTGTACACTCGTTAAACATAAGTGACCTGCACAGTAGTTTACCCATATAATAAATACAGAGAGATGAAACTCAAACAAAAATCATTCACAAGTAGAATCTATACAGAATTTATATTACAGAAATGATCATTGGTTTAACTCAATTGATTCACATCGCCGTTGCTCAATCTCGAAAAAAATACAATTCTTCATAAAATTGCTCCTCACTTTGTCTTCCCTTCAATCAAATATATTAACTAGAACAATAATATTCTTTTTTTAATTTTAGGGGGTCAAAATAAAACAAACCCCAAACAAAAAGGATTACTCTATTAGTAACAAAACCTAAATTCCTCTTTACACTCTCAAGCTCACCCGTTACTACCGTTATTTACCGCTACCCGTTAAATTGCGGCCGCAATCCACCGCTACTAGTGTGCTTCCGCGTCCCGCCGTTGTTTTCGCCGATAGCGGTTTTGGGCGGCGGCGTTAACCGTTTTTTGAAATCCTGATGCTAGTGTAGTTTACGTTTTGATAGGTCAGGATATGGGATCGTCGAACATCAGAGATATCTTGACAGCATTTAGTCCTTCATTGGACTACTTTGCTATTAGTTCTGGAGATGGTCGTATAAGGTAGCTAAAGGCATTCCGAGAGCAATTGAGTGATGATGACTTTGAGAACTGGTGGTTGCATTTTATGGTTCAATGTGAACAATTATGCATCTTTTTCTAAAAGAAATATTTTTGTGCCTTGCTAGATTTGGGACACTTTGAAGGGTCAAATTCAAACTGAATTTGTAGACATTATATCAAGTGAAGCAACAAACTTATATGCCAAGGCAGAAAGAGGGCATCTTTCAATTGATTACAAATGTATGAAGTGGTTGTCTTTTGAAAAAAAGGTTCGTCATTTCACATGTTAATACAACAAGTTTTCAGAATTTAGACGATGGGCCTTTTCTTCTATGTTAAACTAACTTTCGGACCAAACCCCTTAATTTTTGTAGAAGAAAAGGAAACTTGGAAGTTCTTTGCTTGTATTGGGAACAGGAAGTGGTGATGTCTTGGCACTTGATGTGTCGGCTGGTCAGCTGAAGTGGAAAGTTAGTGATTGCCATCCTGGGTATGCACATGTTGTTGAATTCATTTTTGGTCCCCTAATTTACCTCTGGACCCCAAAACATCTAATATGATAATGCAATTATCTGAGTAGAAGTGCAAATTCTTGACAATGTGAAGTCACTGCGAATAAAAGATGAAATTCTATTACTGTATGCAAATATAAAAACATCTGAAATTTTCACCCCCTTGAATGAGATCTCAGGAAATTGTAGAATTTAATATCTCAGTACTTTTAATAGTCATTTTGCAAGAACTAAACACATTTCTAATTATTGTAATGAGCTCATGGTTATTTTGGATGAATGCATTAGCCATTTAGTCCTGATCTATTGTTGCTTGTATTGTTTTCTCTGCTCATTTTCTCTCATAATATCTCACAGGGGTGTCAGTGCTATTGCATTTGCTACGAATGGCTCTTGCATTTATAGTGCTGGGGCTGATGGGATGGTTTGTGAAATCGATTCGTTGACCGGAAACCTATTGGGGAAGTTCAGAGCCTCAGTAAAGTCTATATCCTGTATGACTGTCTCATCAGGTAGGTGTTTTTGGCAGCACTCTTGGTGCTCTGCTTTTGATTTCTACTCGTTAGATACTCCATCCTGAATTCATCATCTTGGTATTGACTTTGTCTTCAATGATGGTATTTATTTTACCAGGCATTTATGCTTTAGTATACCAGACATATATTACTATGCTAGTGGCCAAAGAGTGATAGTGGGAATCTGCCACCTAAAACCAACTTTATTGTATATTCCTAAACATTAAATGTCATAAAACATATGAGATAGATTATGGGAGCTTCCCTTGCTTGTGTTAGATTGGAATAATTTTTGCCGGGTTTTGATTTTTGTTCCATTTTGCTGATGCTATAACTTGGATTCGAACCCTTCTTTTAGATGGTAAGACGTTAGTCACTGCAGCTGCACAGTTGAAGACTTTTGATTGTTCTAATCACAAAAAGATACAGAAGTTTACGGGACACCCTGTAAGTGTTATGTGCCTTCTGTGGTCATAACTTTATCCAGTTAAGTGGAGATGTACAGTCAATCTCGTAATCTTGTTTCCTTTTGCCATTAGTTAATCAGTTGTTTTTAAATTCACAGGGACCTGTTCGGTGCATGATATTTACCGAAAATGGAAAGTTTATCTTATCATCTGCTGTTGCTGAAAGATATATTGCTGTATGGAAAGCAGAAGGCGGAAAAAAGCAGTCTGCTAGTTGTGTTTTAGCAATGGAGCACGCTGCTGTCTTCATAGATAGCAAATGTGTTAACGAGGATATCTATGTTTTTGCGATTTCGGAAACTGGTGTTTGTTATTTTTGGTATGGTCAGGATGTTGAGACATTGCGCAATGCTAAGCCCACAAAACTTTCAATATCTTTGGAAGATGGTTTATCTAAACCTCACAAAGGTGCATTGCCTACAATATTTGCTGCAAAATTGCAAGGCGTTCCCAAGCCGGAATCTGTTCATGCATTTCTTGCTCATGGTTTGTTGGTAAAGCCATTGTTTCAGAAAATTGTGGTGCAATATGGCTCGGACATATTGTTGAGTAGCTCTCAGGATGGTGTCCTTTTACCAAGGAGTCAATTCCTTAACAAATCGAAGAAAGGACTTGATGCACAGAGTATAGGTACATGTGACCATAATTCATAATTATGCTGGAATAGTACCTTCTGAATCATTTGGCAATATCTGCATGTGTTGGTTACTTGGTTTCAATGTGTCGTATACATTACATTCTCGTAGAAGTTAGAACCCCTCAATACAAAAAAATGGACATGTAATTATTTTTCTTGATTTCTCGGATTCATCTAGTTGAACATTATAGTTATCTGTATTTTATTTGTTGGGGTGCAAAAATGGTAATGCTCTTTTGCCTGGTTGGTGGTTTTCATGGTCTTCAATTCCAAAAAAAAATTCAATTTATCTTTTGTTTCTGTTTACCAGTTCCTATTTTGTTTTTAATTTCTCGCAGTAGGTTACTTAAATGCTTCTTTTACAATTTTCCTTGCTCTGTAGATTTCTAATGCTAGTTTCTTGTCTGTATTCAATTCGGGTTTGATGCTTGCGAGTCCATAATCCATATATAAGATCATGTTATGTTATCTTTGATCGGTTTTGCTTGATAACTTATTTCTTATTATATAAAAAGTAATTGCATTGGATCGTGCAAATGCTGAGGATGCCACACTTCCAATCCCGAAGATTTTTTATCCTCATGAGGAAAAAGGGGATAGACATAGAAGTTTGAGAGTTGATGCTAACAATGTAATGACTGATTCCGTCGACCCTGGGAGCCAACCAGAATTCGTGGATGGAAAAGGTAAATTTAGCTTTCAAAATTTCAAGTGTTTGGAGCTCAATCATTAACTGGATTAGGTTTCAATTTCTACAGTCTCCCTTGGTTAATAGTTCTTCTAAAAAGGCTTGTGAATCTCATAAATGCGGCCGCTATTGCAACTCGAGTATACCAGATTTCTTTTGATCTTGTAAATGTGCCATAAGCCAGAAAATTAATGCTGTATACACAGTTCAATAATAGAAAACAAATTGAAACAAAGGTCTGGATTGAAGCAATATGAATCCTTGTTAGATTTCTTGCTGCTATTTGTATATGTTGCATCAACCTTCATTCAATATTAGTGTGCCACTGTTGAATTTTTATTATTCTGGCCTACACAGATGACTCGATGAAATTAGAGGCCGGTTCAAAAGCACTTTGCATGGAGGATCAGTTACGATCACTTGGAATACTTGATACATGCAACGCTCAGCTTGATTCTTTACTATTTGATGGTATTAATCTTGAAGCTAATTTGCCACCAAAGAAGGTTTGTATTCAGTTGATACAGACAAATAATGTTTTTTGATTGCAAATATCTCTCGAATTTATTTTTAATTAAGATTTTATTTGTGTCATTTAGCTAATTTTTGTATTAAATTATCAGATGAGAGCAGCTATTTTTTCTATGGAGCCTGGTGATGCTCATAAATTGCTTGAAAACTTGGTGAAGTTGTGGCAATCAAGGTTTGATTAAGTCGTTGTTACTTGCATCCTCTACCTTTTAACATCTTATATACTCGATAACCTATGCTACTCGGACTCTGATGTGACTGTCAGATTAGTATATGTTTTCGTATGGGTATGCTCAATTTTATCTAAGTTCCTCTATGTATTTGGAGGATCATTAGATTTATATCCCCACACCCATTTTGGTATATGCATTGCACATGGATGTTGGAAAACAAGTACTTCAAGAAAAATTAAGAGTTAGAGCAACATAGCCGATAAATAATTCAGTTGAAACTGGGTTCATATGTTATCTTCCTTACTTGCTTTGATTTCTTCATTTTTCTTGAAGTATCCATGTCCGACACATTTTTCGACATGGGTATGAAAAGTTCTTCAAATACTTGGAAAAAAATAATTAAAAAAGAAGAAGAAACCCTAAACATACCTGTGTTGAATATGCACGTAACACTCACTCGAGTTCAAGTAAAATAGCTATCCTCCAAGGACTATCAAATATATGGAAATGTATGTGTGTGCATGTATAATCTATATAAACAGAATGTGCCCGTGTTGGATACATACACAGGGACGGAGGCACTAACAGCCCCTTCCAGATTTTTTGGTATAATTACATTTTATGTCCTTTTTAGTTTAAATATTAGTAAAATAAGGTCTTTGCCCCTCCCAATTTTTAGAGTTTATAAGCTTAATAGACTCTTTCCCCTCCCGGTTCTTGATCCTAGCTCCGTCCCTGTACATACACGTATCTGACACTTACAGTCGGCTCAGTGAGTCGAGTTTGAGTAAAATAGCTATATTCCGTTGGGAGATGAATTTTATATTAGTAAAATTCCAGTCTATTGATTTGATTTGATATTCTTTATCTGAATACTGGTAGGTTGATGATAAAAATTCTCGCATTTAGTATCTTAAGTTTGAAACAAGCGTGAAGCTTCACATTTAGTATCTTAAGCGAGAAAAATTGAACATGTGTAGGGCACATGCCCATCTTTGATATTCACACCCAAGTCCAATTTAACTTGGTGATAGAGTGAGTTTTTACTCTATTTTAAGCTCATTTGTTTTATCAAAGAATCTTGAATTTCTCCTGGCAATAAAATAGCTACAAACATGATATGCTTGAAAATTCAATCTTTTATTGTCTTCAACAGGTCATGTAGTGGAAAGTATGTTCTTCCATGGATATATAGTTTATTGCTGACTCATGGTCATCTTATAATGTCCCGAGAATCCGTAACCCAGATGCTTAATTCCTTGTCGAAGGTAACTGTTGTGGAAGGGAAATTCCCCTAACCTTTGTTTATGGCAAGCTTTCCTTTGGTAATGAATGGGTTCCAGGACAACCTTGCCATGTCACCCTTTCTCGCGAAAGGTATTGTCCTTTTTGGAGACCCACCAGCCTCTCAAGTATTTTTCACCCGCAAGTGTGTGTCCCTTGGTTCTAACCAAGGAAGGCCACCTGCAAGTTACAAACCCTTGAGGGGTCAATGGGTTCTCAAAGAGGACAATAACTTTGATGTGGGGGTGATAATCATACCCAGGTGCATGGGGCAACGAGGAACAGACATTCAGGAACCCAGTCATTACACATTTATCTTCCTGCGTGAAATCATCCTTTCATTGTTATCTTAAGTAAATGAGATTAATATGGTATTTTGTATTCATGATTCACAATTCCCCCCTTTTCCAGAATACTAAATCAAGAGGGTTGGCTCTTCAGTCTTTGCTACAATTATCTGGGCGATTGCAGCTCATAACAACACAGGTTGGTAAATTAATGTCGCTACTTCGATTAAATTATATTTTGTGTGGTTGACTGTATTTCTTATGTTTTTGAAACAGATTGGCAAGGCAGCTCAGGGAAAAAGTCAACACTCCATGAGTGATCACCCAATGGATGAAAGTGAAGATGAAGATGGTGGTGATGATGATGATGATGATGTAGATGATGTTCTTTATGGGGAAGAAGATGAATCCCAAATAAGTAGCGACGGTGATAATTAACTGGCTCGGTGCAAGAGGTAATAGTAAAACAATGTTTTGGTACTAATTGTGGGACTGAGTTTTCTTGTTAAAGATATTATCATATTTGTTAGTGAACTATTCTTTTATTCATTCGTTATTGTTGTGCATGCATTTGCAGAAGGGGGCTTTGGCATATCAGCATCAATCTGTTGTAATTTTATTTTCGCTGCTAAAATTGTTACTCTGAGATGTTTACATGGTTAATAGGTTCACAATTTTGTTCCAATGTTAATCTTGAGATGCCAGGTCTTTTTATTGTTTTTCAATTTTTTAAAAATATATTTCAATTCTTGTGCATTTTGAGTTGGAAGCTTTTTTGGTTTGCACCCGTGTTCCTATTTTGTTTTTGGTTTTGTATAATGAAGAGAAATAACTTAATTGCATTAAGTGTTTTGTTTTATTTTGTATGAGTTTAAATTTCGGTATTTATACGGAATGCAATTATCTCTTAATCAAAAAAAATTAAACGTCGCATCTTTGTGGCTGTCACCAACGGCAACTTTGGTGTCCAATTTGGCAATGCATTCGCCTTCACACTTAAAAATTTCATTCCTTTGGCTTCAACTGCTTAATTCTTCGCAAGGTTTCCTGTGTTTCGTTAATAGCATCCGCCACTGTTTCGCTATCCAGTTCGAGAATTTATGATAACGTACTACAGCAGCAGCGCCTGAGCCAGATTTCATCTCACCCAGCCAAATTCTAATGATTGACTTGCATCGCACACCTGTTTCGGTGGGTGAATTTCTCACCAAAGATTTTTTATGTACACAACACTTAGAACTCATTACCTATTTAAATGGTACCAAGCTACTTATCATTTGGATCAACTCTCGGTAAAAAAATATTTTTATATCAAATATAGAGTTTAATTTTTTAATATTTTGTATTATGGTTTTAATTATTTCTTAATATTTATTATTAGAGCTCTAATTTTTTTATAAAATTTATTATTAGGCACTTACTATTAAAATTTATTTTTTCTAATGATATTATGGGTAGGGATGGGCACGGAACGGGTCGATTTTTTGGCCGACCCGATCCTGACCCAATCTCATCTTTTAAAAATTCAACCCAAAAAATTATATAGTTAAATCCGAACTCGATTCGAAACGATCTATAAAAATAAATAAATTTTAGAGAACTAGCTGTAGAAAATAAAGTTTCCACAAGCGGGTTTATTTAGGGGTTTATGGGTTTAGTTTAGGGTTTAGAGGTTAGGGGTTTAGGTTGTATGGTTTAGAATTTAAGAATTATGGTTAGAATTTAGGGTTTGGGGCTTGGGGTTAGATTTTTAGGGTTTCAAGGTTAGAATTTTAGGTTTTAAATTTAAGCTTGATAATAGGCATGCTTGTGTAAACTTTTTTTACACTAGCAGTGTATCAAATATTAATCCTATATATATATATATATATATGGGTTTTATTTTGATGCACAACCTGTGTAATTTTTTTTTACACAATCCTTTTATAAAATTTAAAATTTAAATCACAAACCCTAACAACCTAAAACCTAAACCCTAAGCCCTAAACCCTAAACTCTAAATTCTACTAATAAACCTTAAATTATATACCCTACATACTAAACCCCTAAACCCTAACCTAAAACCTAAAACTCTAAACCCTAAAATTAAAGGGCTTGTGTAAACTAAAGTTTACACAAGCTTGTGCATCAAAGTATTTTCCCACATTATTACGCGATCCGACTCGATTGGGTATTTTACACGATGGGCTTGTGCATCATAGTTAGAGATGGGCATTTTACGCGATCCGACTCGATTGGGTCGGATTTTTTTGTAAAAAATTTGAGCTCTTGTCGGGGTTTTATTAAGGGTGATTTTGGGTCAGTTGAGTTCGAGTTTAAGGTGAAAAATATCCGTCTTGATCCAACCTGGAACTAATAGGGTAATTTTCTCATATATTTTTAAGGATATTCGCAACAATGCTCCCTCTTTATATATATATATATATATATATATATATATATATATATATATATAGGGTTAGGATCAACTTACACTGTGTAAAACTCTTTGAGTTTTACACCTTTTTTGGATCGTTGGATGAGTGAAACGGATGGATGAGATTAACAGTAAAATATGTGAAGATTATCACTTGGGAATTAAAAACACGGAGTTAATCTCAACCATCCATTTCCCACATCCAACGATCCAAAAAAGGTGTAAAACTCAAAGAGTTTTACACAGTGTAAGTTGATCCTAACCCTATATATATATATATATATATATATATATATATATATATATATATATATATATATATATATATATATATATATATATATATAAAGAGGGAGCATTGTTGCGAATATCCTTAAAAATATATGAGAAAATTACCCTATTAGTTCCAGGTTGGATCAAGACGGATATTTTTCACCTTAAACTCGAACTCAACTGACCCAAAATCACCCTTAATAAAACCCCGACAAGAGCTCAAATTTTTTACAAAAAAATCCGACCCAATCGAGTCGGATCGCGTAAAATGCCCATCTCTAACTATGGGCATACTTTTAAAATTTTATTTATTTATTTTCTAATACTTGTTATTAATGGCTCAATTTTTTCAATATTTGCTATTAAGGGCTTAACTGTTTTTAATATTTGTTATTAGGGGTTCACTCTTACCCTTCAATTTTTTTTCTTCTAATACTTGTTATTAAGAGTCTAATTTTTCAATACTTTTTATTAGAAACTCAATTTTTTTCTTCAATATTTATTATTATGAGCATACTCTTGAAATTCATTTTTTCGATATTTGTTATTAGAACCCATTTTTTTTCAATACTTGTTATTTTGGAGTTACTCTTAAAATTTAATTTTTTCAATACTTATTATTAGGGGCAAGGATTTAAATAATGGTCCGCAACAACAATAACAACCATTATATAGCGGTAATGACATCGTTCGAAACCACGATATATGCAACCGTTATGTCCACAATAGAATACGTTACAAAAAAATTTACAACCACAATACTCACAGTAACCGCAATAGCATATGTTATGTCTGCAATTGTGAAAAATACAACGTGACCAAAAACGCAACTGCAATTATAATTTAAATCTCTAGTTAGAGCCCTAAATTTTTTAATTCGTCTTAAGACCACCAAAATCTTAGAAACGGACTTTCACCCGATGTATCCAGGTTAGCTTCCTATCATCACCACCACTCCCTTACGGGCACTACTCTCCAGCATCACTTGACAATACATTGCTGCCATTCCTGAGCTTCTTCCCAAGATACTCTCTCCACAGCAACGTTCCCTGTAAAATATGCACAAGTTTCAACACAAATTCCAACATATAGTTACAAACAATGACTCCCCTTATAGATCCGGTTTAGCAAAGTAAATCGGCTGCTTTAAATTCTTGAATACTCATTCACTGTAAATCAATACTCAATCTAGGTAACAATGTTTAAGGTATCCATATTATTTCAAAGTGTCGACACTATTTTCATGCTCGGAAGAATTGGTGTCAACGCATGGAAGATGGTATCAACCCCCATTCACCATAAATCAATACTATATCTAGGTATCAATACCAAATTCATATTCAATGTACTAAATAGAGAAGTATTACATTTCTATATCGGGATTCGAGCACATACAAGATGAGCATCATTAGCTACTAGGTAAATTACTGGATCTCTAAATACTCAAATTTTTATTTATGGTATCAATTCCTCTGCCTTAGGTAGGGGTGTTCAAATCCAGATACTCGAGTCTTTAGGTAGTAGCTTGATAGGCCCATATTGGTCAGGTACCTGTAAAATCGGGTAATTGGGTATCTAAATATAAAAATATGTATTTATTAAATATAAAAATATTTTATTAATTTAATATAAAAATATGAATTCATTAAATATAAATATAAAAATATGTTAAGATGTTTTATTAGTCTAATCGAAAAATATGTATTTATTACATATAAAAATATTTTAATTTTAAATACACCCAGATACTCGAGTACACGGAAATTTAGGATTTTGTGACCCGAGCTCGACTTGGGAAATGACGGGCCTGTAACACCCAAAACTCGGATTTCACAATTGGTGCTTAAGCCCAACTTGTTACCGTAAATTTTTTCAACTTGGTTTAGCCCAAATAAAATACTTTCCAAAAACATTTAAAATCAACAGTTGCAAATATAGATAAATGATTAAAACATTACAAATGAGCTCCAATTTAATTTTAAATATTTGAACATTTGATTTGATCAATACAATTTCAAAATAAGAGTTACAGACTCAATCACATATGGTCCTATGAATACATAACCTACTAAATACAAGTATCGTACTTTGGCAATATCTACTCTACTTATTTCATACTAACCATAAACATGAGTATACAAGCTAATAAGAGCAATAAGGAGAGATAAAATAAACATATGGCGCTACCACTAGTCGCCTAAACGCATACTCTCATCATACAAACATCATACGTGGCACACAAAGCCCAATCATACTCGGGATCTCACCAGATCATTCGAGCAAAACACACAAAGTCATACCACAAACCTGGAGTGAGGCCCGGTGTCACACAACCTCGAGAACGTACACTCTAAGTGAGGCCAAATGTCACACAACCTCGGGAACATACACTCTTTCTAGGTGAGGTCCGATGCCACATAGCCTTGTGAACGTGCACCCATTCTCGGTATCTCTCATCAAGTATCTTCGAATGATGCATGATATCACACAACGTTAGGAACGTACATTCGGCATCTCTAATCATGGTGTTGCAACACGTTCTCTGAATATTTGGATCCCATCAATCAAAAGTGACTCAACTCACCAAATGCCCATACAACATACAACACTGACACGAATACCACACAACACAAAACATTGATACGATTACCAAAACTCTATGATTTTTATCAATTATCAAGCCACCCATTTAGGTTTACCAAGTTGTTCATACATTATGGAACTGTACACTAATTATCTCCATTAATATACTTTAACTTATTTATTAAGGCATAACTTAATTTATTAATCTTCCACGCCGTTTTCCATCTTTAACTGTATTATAGATTATTCAGCTCGGTGTGTATCGATACTTGAATACGAGTATCGGTATAGTACCCTTGGATTTTGGTATTCACACGCATACCGATGCTGACATTGCTTATTAGAAATCCTAGATTTCCACAAGTACCGTACAAGTCAACCCATACCGATATGACCCCAATCGCGTATCGATATGGCCAAAACTCGTGCCGATACCCTACTCACGAGTTTGTACCATTTCCTTGAGTTACGAATTTACAACGCTTTATTCGATCCCTAAAGCTTATTAAAGTTATTAGGGTTTGTTTACTAACACATTTAATCAATTAATATCAATTATTGTATTTATGAACATTTAATCGAATATTTATCGATATTATCCCTTAAGCATAATTTCCATCGAATCACGTCAATCCGTTCGACGTAACAGACAAGGCATCACAATTTTATCAATCAATCATCAAATAATTATACGAGTATCTCAACGACCCTACACAATCTCTAAAGTCTCAATGAGTCTCATCTTATTCGTAATATCATCATGCATCTCATAGATATCAAGTCTCATACTACCGGTTTCTAAACATGCTTATTCATCGTCTACCTATTTTGCAGATACTAACATGCAAAGTAATCATATTTATGATGCTCATGAAGCGTTCAGAGTTTGAGGTGTACTAACCTCAAGCCAAAGCGATAAACCCTCATCCAAGCTCCTCCAATAATCTCCTTAAATCAAATATTTTGAGTCCACAAAACCCTCAAATAAAACAAATACGACTACATAAGCAATTCCGCATCATTAGACTACTTTAAGGAATAAAATGCATAAAAACATCTTATTGGGTTCGAATTTGGAAAAACAGACTACGACAATAGACTCGGAACGTCGAAAAACCCTTGGGTAGGGTCCCATGGAAAAAGTCAACGCTGATCAACAACAGCGGTTGGCTCAGCCCAGAGGCTTGGGCTCGGCTGGCAGGCTGGCTCGTTGGGCCTGCATCTCGACTCAGCATGCCAACTCAAATAGTTGACCCAACAACCCAACAGCTGGATACAACTGCCTATTCTCGGCCGGATGTTGCCCACATGCAGGTGGCGGTGCGTGTGGCGACTTCCTGTGGTCGGACGACGGCTACTGTAAAGCTCTTTTCTGACTCTCCCGACGCCGGTAAACATGATGGTAGCCTTGGTTTCTTGTTTTGAGCACTCAAACTACCCCAACTCAACAATCCAAAATTTCTTTTCTCTCACCCCTCCGACGACGGCTCTAATGGCGACGCCACTGGTACCAACGAACTCGTCTCGGCGATATGAACACAATGACGATAGAGGTATCGGCAATGAATGGTCGAATCTCGGTAGATCGAAGTTGAAAGATTGAATAGGAAGGGAGAAAAATGGTGAAAAAGAGAGAGAAAAAAAGGGAGAGAAGGGAATAAAAATCTAATTTTTCTCTCTATCTTTACACCTTTTAATTCAAAACATCATCTTCCAAAACATAACGGTATAATCGCACCATAAATTTTCAACGCCTGGACAGTTAGAGACCAAATTTGTAATCAATCCTTACACAAAACAGTCATCACTTACTTTAAAATTAATCTTCCAAAATCTCCTTCCTTTAATTTAATACTAGAATTAAATATTCGACCCGAATCCATGCTCCGGATGATCAACCCAAAAATTGGGTCGTTACAGGGCCGGGTACCCATCTCGAGAGGTGATTTTTTTATGAAATTACCTAAAAAATTTTTGGTCTGGTCGGCGGGTCAACAAGCCAAGTCACCCGAGTTAGATATTTTTTAACACCTCTAGACTTAGACTTAGGTATCGAGACCTATGAACTAGATTGCATAATTTAGGTTATTTTAACAAATTTAAGTATCAGGTCAGATATTTTGACAAGTTCGGCATGCTAAGTTATTCCACGTCACTTATACACAAAAGAACATACCAACTATCACCATTTGACCTACAAGCATAACAAGGGTCCTTTAAGCTCATAACAAACAACTTCTAGCATAATTTCAAACCGACTAGTCTATCATCAAACAACTTACCAACCTATAATGCTTAGCAATATTACAAGTAGATTGTTCACCAAGCATACAATATAGTTCCAAATCTAGTTCTTTAAGTATAAACATAGACATGCCATATTTACTCAATCACACATGACAAGATTTTTTTCTTTGTCAAACATCATACACATTATCATATTCATCACACTTACCCTATTATGACTTGTCTTACCATAATGTTGGCATTTCAGCATGCTAATACGTAACTTACCCTATTATGAAATTACTCTCTTAAACAACAAAAATTCACTTATAAAACAACTAAATATCTAATATTTTTACTTAAAAAGTGCCACTCTTTTTGCATGTTTTGAGCAAAATCATTTACAACATTTTCAATATCAACTTCTTCCTAAAGATCACTCTCAATTGCCATCAAAGCAAGTTTATTTAACTTTTCTTGCGACATAGTTGTCCTTAAGTATGACTTCAACAACTTCAATTTTGAAAAACTTCGTTCTGTAGAAGCAACAACAATAAGAATAATCAACAAGGTTCTATGAGAAATTGTCGCAAGCAATTAAAATTTTTTAAAAATATTAATAAATCTATTGCTCTCATTTTTTTCGTAGGTAAAAGTTCTCTAAATAATTCCAGCTCAATAAATGATGTATTTCCATCAACATCAAATAACTCGCCATTCTTAAGAGTATTTTCAAAATTATTAATGAAAGTGATTTATCATAATGAAACAAGAAGCCAAAAATATTCAAATATAATTGATGTTCAAATCTCTTATCCAAAGAAATAATGATTTGATCGACAATATACAAGAAATATTTAATTCTAAATTTAAGAGATATTAATGTTCGTATTTTGCAATTAATTTGAAGGATGTTGTAAGTTTTTCGTAAGTTGTTAATTATCAAATATACAAATTTATAACAATCTAATTTATATTTAGTCCTTATTTTCGGTGCCCCTCCTTTTCGGCGGCCTTGTGCACTCCACTTGCACATGTCCAAAACTCTCTACTGGGCTCATTGAATTGTCATCTCTGAAAATAACGTGACATGACTCAATTCGATTCGGTTTAATTTTAATTTTAATTTTAAAAGTATTTCTTTTCTTTAATAGTCATTATTTTTCTTTTTTATATTTGAATCTATTTCTTTCATTTTCTTCTCCGCATATATTGTTGTGTTTTTCTTTGCTTATGTGACGCGTTTTCTCTACTTTTATGACACGTTTCTACCTTATGACTCGTTTTCTGGCTACTTTTGTAGGCGTTTGGTGTTCGTTCGTTGACCTTCACGGCTTTGTTTCTGATTCGTGCTTGTTGGTGGGATTGGATAGTTTGATCTCTTTTGGGTTGTTGGCCGATATAATTAAAATTGTATATTGGATTGTCGCATTTGGGAATAGGCATGAAAAGTGATTGCAGATTTTAATGATTTCATTTAGTTCGTGTTTTGACAACTCTCGAGAAAGAACAATCACTACACCAAGTTTGATATATAGCGGCATTTTTCGCGGCGTTTTTTGAAAAAACGCCACTAAATTTGTACATGTTGCGGCGTTTATTAAACAAACGCCACAAACGACACATTTCGCGGCGTTTTTGAAGAAAACGCCACTAAAACTCGTACTTTAGTGGCGTTTTTGTTGAAAACGCCGCAATAGGTTCAGTTTATTAGTGGCGTTTTGTAATAAAACGCCGTAAAATGTGTCTTTTACTGACGTTTTTTTACAAACGCCACAACAAGTATCCTTTTGGTAGCATTTATTTTTACAAACGCCGCAAGGGAAACTCATATTCTCACGCTCTTAAACTTCCTCACCCTGAATCCCTAATACCCAATCTCTTTCGTCGTTCTTTTTCTAACAATCCATCAGACGCCTCTTTTCATTCTTTTCCCCAATTTACTGCTTCTCTCGTTGCTCCATCTCTTCTTCCTACTTCTCAATCTCCGATTTTCTCTCCGTAAATGAGACGACAGTTCCAACTATCGCTAACCCTTGGTGGAGATCCATGGCTATTTTCACTCGCACGTAAGTTCTCGCTTCCTTTCTTTTTTCCCAAATAAATTTGATTTCTTACCCTTGTTGCTGTCGACTTTGCAGCTTAAGGAACAGGTAAATATGAGATTTTGATTTCGATGTTGCATTGTACGATTCTCTCTCTCTAATAAGGGGATTTTGTGGCTAATCAAATTGTTAATTTTGTTTTGAATGAACTGGTTGTTTGCAGCTTAAGGAACTAATTTCTCGCGGCTATGAGGTTGTTTTAGTGACTTCAGGTGTTGTTGGTCTCGGCCGTCAAAGGCTTAGATACAGGGGATTAGTTAATAGCAGGTTCTATTCCTTCAAAACCCCTTTTCATATTTTGGCGTCAAGAACACTGATAAATTATTGCTTTTTCAGAAATTTTGAATTAAAAAAGATTTGATCTTTGTGTTGTAGCTTGGTTGATTTCCTTCAAAACCCACCAGTTGAATTGGATGGCAAGGCTTGTACTGCTGTCGACCATTATACATAATTCTGCAAGGCCATATGGAATATAACTGTTGAGATTTATGCTTAATGTGGTAATACTATTAAGTTTATGTGGGTTTATGTCCAGTGATACATCATTTGGTCTTTGGCCTTTTGTTTAGAATATCTATTGAATCAAGCAAATATAAGATGAAACTATTTCAATTGTCTCCCTTTTCTCCCTTATCCTTGTGTATTGTTGTTTGTGGTGTGGAGGTGCCAGCATGGCTTGTGCATTTCCTAGCTTAGAATCCTCTGATAGCTATTGTCGTTGGCTTTTAAAAAATGTTATAAGGCTCTCTTATGATTGTAATAAAAGAGAATAGTTCTCATCTAGAATAGAAAGATGCCAAGGGAAGTTGATATGGAAAGACATTTATTGATGCTGGTGCTTTGAGAAAGCATTCACACATTCATGGACAGAGACAATATGTTTGTCACTATGAGGGTTGTGGGAAGGTATCTTGCTTAAAATTTCTACTTCTGATGCATGATACTTTCAGATTTATTTTATGAAAGTTCCTCTAAGAATCACTGTTAGTGTTACGTAATGAAGCAGTTCTGATTTAACATACCCAGATTGTGGAAAGAGATATGCTCACGAGTACAAGCTAAAGAACCACGTTGCATCACACCATGAAAAGGTTTGCGACATTGCTGTCATAACATGTTCCTGTTTTATATAACATGACACATATGCCATCTTGTTAACCTTGGGATATTAAATTTGATCTGGATTTCACCTTTGCATTTGGTAGAACACAACACCAGAAGTGGCAAAATATGTCCCGCCTGTGGAGAAGATAATTAAAATACCAAAGTCTGCCGGCATTGCCTATGGTTCTGCATCATCCGATCGCCCTTATGCTTGCCCTTATGAAGGTTGTGAAAAAGCTTACATACATGAGTACAAACTAAAACTCCATTTAAGGAGAGAGCATCCGGGTCACATGTCAGATGAGAATGCCAAGAACGCCACACCTAATGGCGACAATGAGATGGACGAAGGCAATGATCACGATGCTTATGCTGGAAAGCGATTTAATGGAAAAAGTCAGAAACAAAGTAGGGCCAAGCCAAACGTGAAGATGCCTCCTGCAAAGATTGCAAAGCAGAAAGGCTCGAGTCCTTCCCCTGTGACTTTGCATGTACTAAAAAAACAATGGTGGTACAAATATTTTGTTTAACCAATATTTTAAGTTAATTGTGACAATATGTTTTTGGATGAAATAAATATTTTATTTAACAAATATTTTAAATTTGTAATTTTATATTTTTTTGACGAAATAGAATAGGGAAAATTTAATTTTTATTATTATTTTATTTCCCCTACAATCAAGTTTAGCGGCGTTTGAAAAACAAAATGCCACTAAAGTCAGGCTATTGCGGCGTTTGTAAAAGAAAACGCCGCTAAAGGTCAGGATTTCGCGGCGTTTGAAATATAAAACGCCACTAAAAAACAGTTATTCGCGGCGTTTGTAAACACAAACGCCGCTAAAGAACTTGACTTTTTGCGGCGTTTGCATAAATAAACGCCACTAAAGAACACTTATTTGCGGCGTTTGTATGTACAAACGCCGCTATAGATCTTGACTTTTGGCGGCGTTTTTTACCTAAAAACGCCGCGAACTATTGCGGCGCTACTTTAAGCGGCGTTTCTTGCGGCGCTTTCTTAAGCGCCGGGAAAGTTATTAGCGGCGCTAAAAAACGCCGCTACAGGGTTAAAAAAACGCCGCTAAAGAACTGTTTTGCTGTAGTGAATAGAGATTATCTTTAATGAAAAAAAAGTGTTTGATCTGACCGGTGCATAAATTATCTTTTATTTTTAATCTATTATTTTTTTGTTGTTTTAAAACACTTGAATGCTTATGTGTCAAAAAAATGTCATATCAACATGTTAAAAACATTCAATTCAATTGTAATCGGTTAATGAATTAAATACGTATAATTACAACAAAAGAAACCAAATTTTAAAAAGTAGTGTTTCTTTATTATCCCATAGGATTACCTTTGATTCCAAGCGAGAACCATAGCTTTTCTCCAACCAAAGTAAAGAATCACTTGGCCATGATTTGATTCCAATCTGCCATGATATATATATATATATATATATATATATATATCAAAGTATATTTTAGAATCACTACCAAGTTCCGAACATCAAATCTTCTTCCTGGGACCCAGGCCACAGTTGCATGGAACAAAGGCTGGAACATATTCTAACTTGAAACTCCTGCTCTTAGCTTGTCTTGATTCTTGTTATCGATCAGCAAGGAAGGATTCTTGCTGATACTATAAATCTGTTTCAATTTTCAAACCAATCCATCTTCTTCCCCCAGATTGTCTGTGTTTTCATTCGAGTCCCTAAGCAAATCCCAGGTGTTTGCAGATCAACAATGGCGCCCCATTTGCTCCACGGGACGCTTAATGTGAAAATAGATGAGATTGATAGGCTAAGGTTCTATGCAGGGCTGTTCAGCAAGGTAATTCATTCAAACCCTTCTCCTTTAACTATTGCATGCACTTGGTATCTTTGTCTAGTTAACACTGTCGATGCATCAAATAATTAATCGGATACATTACTGACATATAGAAAAAAAGAATCCAATTACACCGGTGTATAATTAAAATAGTTTATAACATGTTAATCACGAGGTTAAACTTGAGATGGTAAAGATCTTTTCTAAGGTTTAATCACTACACGTTAATTATTGTTTATTTTATATGGACTAACAGAACACAGAGAATTAATTACTAAACTCACTTTAATGTTTAAGATTTTAAGTTAGGAGTTTAGATTTACGATTTTTTAATTTAAGAGTTAGTGTATTCAAATATGTTGTATGACATTCTTATTCAAAAAAAAAATGTTGGATGACATTCAAGTAATATTGATTAAGGAAATATTCTTGATCAATAAAATAATAGCATATCTTGATTAATTTTTTTTTATGAATAAACATAATTATATTGATAAATTTAACGGTTAAATTATTAAAGTAGTCATCTATAAAATGTTATCGATGTGTGTAAAACTATTTTAGGATTAGAAGTGTAAGTGGATTCTTCTCAAGCATATAATATTAGATCCAATATTATATAGAATCAGTTAATAATATCTAGAACAGATGATTAAAAGCTCTATTAATATCCTTTTTCCTCCTTATGTTGTGGGTTCAATAGTTATTAAGAACAAGTTTTTTGTCTTCCCTCCTCCTAGATAAGAATTGTTCAAAAAATATATATTATATACAACTAAACGCCTGCTTGAACTAATTTAAAATTTGTCTTACAGTTAGAGATATAAGTTTTAGATTGTATGAAAGGTAATGTAATTTTTTATAAAAATAAATAAATAAGCATAACTCTAAAATTAAATTATAATGTCATGAGAAAATCGGGTTGAGAGTTTCTCTATAACAATTTTTTTACAGTATTTAATTTAAATTAATTGACCAATGAATCACATACATTTTGTCATAATTTCTAAGGTTAATACTTGATGCAACGCGAGTGAAATATTTTTCTTTTTATAAGCGGGCTTCAAATGATGTCACATGTCATTTTATGATCTCTAAACCCACACACTACAAACTAAACCCTAGGACTTAAAATCATAATCCTAAACTCTAAAAATGCACTATTTGTGGAAAATTTCATTCTTTTACCGTCAATACATCAAATAATTTTCCTAAATTCTGAGCATATAATGTTTTTTATTTCTTGAATTTTGGAGGATGCTGGACTGTTGCAGCGAGGGAAAGTACTGGTAGCACAACTCAAGAAACTCCTGCTTTGCCATTCCGTAATACTCGAATACAAAACCAGAACCCGACCTGTCTTCTGGATTCTGAAACCTTGTTGATAACATGTCCGAATTATGTTGCAGATTACTGATTCCAAGGTCTATGCCACGGTTGATTTAGACAAAGCAAGGGTTGCAAGGACCAGAATGATAGAGAAACAAGGGCAGGGACCTAAATGGGACGAAAGTTTCCACATCTATTGTGGACACTTGATCTCCAGCATCATCTTCACTGTCAAATACGATAACCCCGTCGGGGCAACACTCGTCGGACGAGCTTACGTTCCCGTCGAAGACATCATTGACGGGAACATGATCGACCGATGGGTCGATATCTTGGGGGAGAACCGGGTTCCCATTCATGGAGATTCCAAAATCCATGTGCAGCTCCAGTTCTTCAATGTCACTCAAGATCCCAATTGGTCTGTAGGGATCAAGAATCCACAATTCGAGGGAGTTCCCTACACGTTTTTTGGACAAAAACAAGGATGTAAAGTTACATTGTACCAAGATGCTCATGTCGAAGATGGTTTCCCGATATTACCTTTGGCACGAGGCGAGCTTTACCAGCCTCATCGATGCTGGGAAGATATCTTCGATTCGATATGCAATGCGAAGCATTTGATATATATAACCGGGTGGTCGGTATACACCGAAATAACCTTGGTAAGAGACCCGAGAAGGTCGAAGCCCGGCGGGAATCGGACGCTCGGACAACTTCTCAAGGATAAGGCCAATGAAGGCGTGACGGTTTTGATGCTTGTTTGGGATGATCGAACATCGGTCGAGGAGTTTAAAAAGGATGGTTTGATGGCGACTCATGATCAAGAAACGGCTGATTACTTCAAGAACACCAAGGTTAATTGTGTTTTGTGTCCTAGGAATCCTGATGGTGGCAAGAGTATTTTTCAGGGCTTTGAAACGGCTTCCATGTTTACTCACCATCAAAAGACCGTGGTCGTCGATGGCGAATTGCCCGGTGAAAGGTCCGGAAAGCGGACCATTGTTAGTTTCGTTGGTGGCATTGATCTTTGCGACGGGAGATACGATACACAAGTGCATCCTCTGTTCAGTACTCTAGGAACGGTCCATCATGATGATTTCCATCAGCCGAATTTCACCGGTTCTTCGATCAAGAAAGGCGGTCCGAGGGAGCCTTGGCATGATATCCATTGCAAGCTAGAAGGTCCGGTTGCTTGGGACGTGTTGTCCAATTTCGAGCAGCGATGGCGGAAGCAAGTCGGAACCGATGCCCTGCTCCCCCGAAGCAAGCTCGACGAAGTCGTGATTCAACCGACGCCAATTACGTCACGGAATGACCCTGAAACATGGAACGTTCAGTTATTCAGGTCCATTGATGGTGGGGCAGCTGCTGACTTTCCCGAAGAGCCGGATCGAGCTGCCAAATTAGGTCTTGTAAGTGGAAAAGACACGACCATCGATCGAAGCATCCAGGATGCGTACATCAATGCTATCCGACGAGCAAAGAACTTCATTTATATCGAAAATCAGTATTTCCTCGGAAGCTCATTTGGATGGAAATCACAAGATATCAAGGTGGAAGACATTGGTGCATTGCATCTCGTACCAAAGGAGCTTTCACTTAAAATTGTGAGTAAAATCGAAGCCGGAGAAAGGTTCACCGTCTACGTCGTAATCCCGATGTGGCCTGAAGGAATACCGGAGAGTGGATCAGTTCAAGCAATTCTAGACTGGCAAAGGAGAACAATGGAGATGATGTACACTGATATTACTCAGGCACTAAACAAAAAGGGACTCGATGCAAATCCTAGGGACTATTTGACATTTTTCTGCCTCGGAAACAAGGAGACCAAAAAGGCTGGAGAATATGTACCTACTGAAAAACCAGAACCTGATTCGGATTACGCTCGAGCACAGCAGGCACAACGATTCATGATCTACGTTCACGCGAAGATGATGATTGGTATGCGATGAATCATGCTAATTACCATTCATGTATAATCCAGCTTTAGCTTACAACTTTTTTGTTGCAGTTGATGATGAATACATCATAATTGGATCTGCCAACATCAACCAGAGATCAATGGATGGTGGGAGAGACTCCGAGATTGCCATGGGAGCATATCAACCGAATCATATATCGACCGGTCGGCAACGGGCAAAGGGTCAAATCTACGGCTTCCGAATGGCATTGTGGCACGAGCACCTTGGACTACTTGACAATAGTTTCCAAAATCCAGAAAGTCTACAATGTGTTAATACAGTCAATTCCACAGCTGATGAGTTTTGGGATATGTATACAAGTGACACGGTGGTGCAAGACCTTCCGGGTCACCTGCTCCGGTATCCGATTGAAATCAGCCATACCGGAGGCATTACAGCGCTGCCGAACACGGAGTTTTTCCCGGACACGAAAGCTCGTGTTCTCGGCACCAAATCTGAATACCTTCCTCCTATCTTAACCACCTAGCTGGTTTCACATCTGTTCTGATGTAATAAATAATGATGATCAATAATAATATGTTATCATCTGATTGTCGAATTCGAATATTCATTAGTTGCATTTCCTCTGTTAACTATAGGACTCCTCATTTCTCATGCCCTTTTACAATGCTTTTACTAGATTAATTAGTTGAAGTAGTTTTACTATCCAGAATTTCAAATGATTTGAAATAAAACAATTCCGATTCAAAAGCACCCAAACAAATAATCTAAAGGGTAGTTATAAATTTCATCGCTCAACTCTCTTCTCACTCCTATTTTATATTTAGAGTTTAAAAATTCTTAATATAATCATTGAACTTTTAAATTATTCCTATTTTAATCACTGGAGCGTTAAATCAAAAATAGAGAGAGTAACATGACAGCCACATTTGTTGATGTAGATTTCCTTTTGCTGACACCAAAGATACATGTCATCCACATAATTTTCCTTGATTTTTTTCCTTTCTTTTTATTTTATCTTCTTCCCCCAAAGATGAAAGTCATATATTTTCATTCATGTTTCACACCGACGTTGGAATCACCATTCTCGGTGTCTCCTTCGACCACTCGATACACCAACTAACTCACCTCAAAGCTTCTATCCCTCTATCCGTTTAGATTTTTTTTTCCAAAATCACTTAAATTGACGAAACTTAACCCAAAACCTAAAAATCGCAAAACTCCAAATTACTATGACCTATAATATCCATCGTTTAGTCAATGTGGAATTGAGATATACATCTCGCTTCCTTCTTCTCCACCTCCCAACCGTTGGAATTTAAAAGAAAATACTTCATCGTCGAGAAATCTAAGTTAATTTGAGACAAGGGTTTTTCAACAAAAAAAGAAGAATGTTTTGATACAATTTCATATTTTTTTAAAGATAGATGTCAAGTCATAACGGTGTTAAGTATTTAATGGTGGAGTGACCAAAATAGAAGTAATTCCAAAGTTTGATGATTAAATTAAAAAATTTTAAACTTTAGTGGCCAAAATAGAAATAAGAAGAAAGTTGAGTGATAAGACTTGTAATTTAACCTAATCTAAAATAACCAAAGTTAAACCCTGTTAAATCAAACTTATGTATTTACAATTGAGTAGGTGTAAATTTTATCATTCAATTTTCTTTTTATTCTTATTTTAGTCACTAAAGTTTAAAAATATTAATTTAATCACTAAATTTTTTATTTGTTTCTATTTTAACCACTTTGTCAAATAATTACTGGCATTATGAATGGACATTTATCTTTTAAAAAATAGGAAATAACCCCATTTTTTCATTTTTTTGAAAAATTCATGATCTTTAATTAACTTTGATTTTTCGACGATGGAGAATATTCTTCCAAATCCCAATGGTGAGAAGTGGAGAGGTAGGAAACGAGATGTATATCATGAATTCACGTTGAGGAGATGGTGAATATTGTAGATTATAGTAATTTTGAATTTTACGAATTTTAAATTTAGAGTCAAGTTTCATCAGTTTTAAAGTGATTTTGAGAAAATTCAAACCGAAAAATGGGTAAAAGGTAGAGGGAAAATGATGTGAGTGACACATGAATATCATATCAGCAAAAAAACAATTCACATAAGCACACATGGCTTCCATGTCTAATTTAACACCCAGGTGGCCAAAATAAGAGTGGTGATTAAATTTTAAAAAAAAACTTGAGTGATCAAAACAAGAATGGTAAGAAAGTTTAGTGATTAAATTTGTAATTTACCCTTTAATATTTTACGTATGTTGAAACTGGTTCCCATGGAAGACAAGTGTCCTAAAGATGACGAGCCAAAATACAATGGTTAAGACTCTTCTCCGCCGTTTTTAAAGTTCCGCCGGTTCTTCATTTTCCATGAAATTGTGTTATATTATAATCACACAGTCTTTAGTTTACGCATCTCCCTGTCCGAAAAACAATAGGCAAAAATGCTTCTAAGGAGCTCATCCACACCCATCCTTAAAACCTCCGTTCCCCAGAGTTCTCCGGCGGCTGTCGAATCCGTCCATCGGATCCCGTCGAAGAACATCTCTCTATCGCCGTCGCCGATCAACCAGATCCAACGAACATCGTCGGATGGCAACATGAGGCGCTTTGCTATTTGCAACAGGCACAAGCTACCTACGGCTACAAGCTCCATGGGGTCTCCTAACACGGTCAAAGAAGAAGACATCACGTTCCAACCAGTCTCCCTTCACGCTGACGGCGGCGACGCCGGCGGCGGAGTGGATAGGTTTGGAGATTGGAGTCAAGGGAAACGGAGAATGGACGAGTATTACCAGAATATGATCAAAACTTACCCCGGAGAGACTCTTCTTCTCACAAACTACGCTAAATTCTTAAAAGAGGTGACAGGAAAAATGAAAAAAAAAAAGATTTCCGAATTCCTTTCATTTCTGCGTGTACATACAGGATGGATCGAAAGGTGTTAGGAGACAATTGTATTTTACAGATTTTAAATTCTTACACATTATACATTGATAATCTAATTTTGTACTCTTTAAGTTTTAAATTATTTTTAATTTTATTAAGTATAACATAATTCTGCCTTCGTCTCTGATTAGGTGAAAGGTGATCTATTGAAAGCAGAAGAATATTGTGGGAAAGCAGTTCTGGTAAAACCAGACGATGGGGAAATTCTATCCATGTATGGAGATCTAATATGGGTTAATCATGGCGATGAAGCTCTGGCTCAATCTTATTTTGATCGAGCTGTTAAAGCTTCTCCAAACAATTGGTATTATTCACATTTTCATTCATTTATTTTCATCATACGTCTTTAAATTATGTCAAAAATTTTAGACTGATTTTAGTCATAAAATATCATAATCGAGTCTAGCTTGTTTCGAAACATTTCTTTTATATAAGCCTTTTCATTTATCTTTACAAAATTTAAATTTACTGAATTCGTCTCGAAAAAGAATATTAAAAGAATATTTTAGATAAAATAACATATTTGATATATAATTAATAATGATATAATCGTGGTTGCATAGAAACGATTTATTCAATATCTTTGAAAATGGTATAAGAAGGCTGACTGAACTAATTTTTTTATATAGTAGTCAATAGAATTGCAAATGGAGTAACTCTAAAATATGTAGGGAAAGTTTCATCTCATTGTGTAATTCTCCATAGATGATAACTTGAATGTTAAATGACAGTTGGGATTTGACATATAGTATATTTTTTTTAAATAGAGATATTTACATTTTTAAAATAAATGCATCAATTCGAATTCATACAAAATGAAATAGTATAAAGTATCCGTAGTCATTTGACCAATTAGTAGATCTCTAACATAAAGCATATTAAAAACACATTATTTAATTTTAGACACTAATGAATGCACTTATAACATGGATAGCTTTTAAGGTGGTGCGTTTTGTCAAAGTAATTTAGGGTCTAAATTAAATTTTAAAATTTTTAGAGGACTAATTAAATTTTTTAACAAAAATAGGTGTTTAATGAAATTTTTAAAGAAAATAGAGGTTTAGTTTAAAAAACATATCTAAACTATATGTATGATATGGGTATACAAAACTTGTCTCGACTCAAGAAAGTCGAATTTCTCCACTTAAATCTTAATTCCGTAGATTTGAGTTGAAAATTTTTAAATATATCGCATATTATTATAAAAACTCGTTTTATATGATTTATTCAATTTTAGATTCTTCTTAATAGTACCTTGGGGTTGCTAATGGCAGCTATGTCCTTGCATCGTATGCTCGATATCTGTGGAGTTCTGAGAAAGATGATGATTAACAACAAAAGAAAAGGAATAACATGCACGATTTTCCCAGCAGCTGCTTCATTTATCAAGGTCTAATTATTGTTTTAGTCCCTCTACTTGTTGAAAATATAATTTTAAGGATTAAGGTGTAATGAGCTCTTAAATTTTTGAAAAAAAAATCAATTAAGTCTCTAAACATTTTTTTGCACCAGCCTTGTAGCAATAAATTGAATCAATTAAACTCTTTCACCAATTTTGACCGTTAAATCTTGATAGTTTTTTTTTTTAGATATTACTATCACATGATACATCACAATTATATCACGTGGTATTTACATGTTTTTTAAAATTATATTTTTATAAGTTTTTTGGATTTTTAAATAAAATAAAAATTTTCTAAAAATATCAAGTGACAATATTGTGACACGACGCGATACACCAATTAATTTAAAAAAATCTTTAAATTCAACAATCAATGTTACTCAAAGGGCTTAATTGATTCAATTTAATTGGTTCAAAATCTTAATTGAGTGCAAAAAAATTCAGGACTTAATTAATTTTTTTAAAAATTTAAGAATTTACATCCTTAAACCTAATTTTAATCTCTGATCTATTTTTTTCATAATTTTATCTCTATTTTTGTAATACTATTTGTAATTCTTTAGTTATGGTAATTAAAGGGATGGCGTAGATTTTTGTTAAGAACTGTTTTTACGATATAAATTTACGTCATCATTTTAATTAATAATATTATCAATTTGAATATATTAGTAATTTTTTATCAGCTAAGTATTATTTTATTAACGTGAAAATTATACATATAAATATTATCATGTGTCTCATTAAAAATTTTCTTAAATTTAAATTAGAAGAAAATCATACAACACGCTAATATTAAGAAGACTAACACCAAACAAAATAATAAAACGCCAAAGAAATAACACATAACGTCGTCAACCATATCCATCACAAAGTTTCATACGAAACAACAACACGAAGCAATACCACATGTTTCACAACTCCATATATTCCCAAAACGCAATAAATGTTAAGTTCTTGTTTTCTAGGGTTCAAGAGAGTTTCAATTTGGGATTCATAAAGATTGTCGATTTGAGAATTCTGAGACTTGTAAACAAAAGAAAAGAAATGCTTTTGTTTTATTATTCAACTAAACGATGCCTTTTTACAAAGGGAAAAAATATGCTTTACATAGTTAACTAAAAACCTTTAATACCTATCCTATATATACTAAACAAGAATCAATTCAAGAAAACTAACTACCAAGAAAGCTAACTAACTCTGTTAGCCCCCTCAAGTTGGAGCATATATATTATGTATGCTCAACTTGAAAACTAGAAAATGAAAAGAAAAACTGGGTAGAGTCTTCGTCAAGAAATCTGCAACCTGATTGCTGGAAGGTACAAGTAGCAATTTGATTAGTCCTTGATATATCTTTTCACGAATAATGTGACAATCAATCTCAATATGCTTGGTACGCTCATGATGCACAGAGTTTTCTGCAATTTAGATAGCAGAAGAATTGTCACAAAAAAGATTTGCTGCATGAAAAGGTATATGAAAATCTTTAAGTAAGTAAAATAACCATTGAAGTTTACAAGTAACTGAGGCTAAAGCTCTATATTCAGCTTCACTAGAAGATTTGGATACAGTTTGCTGATTTTTAAAATTTCAAGAAACAAATGAAGAACCAAGAAAGACACAAAAACCTGTGACAGACTGTGATCAGTTTCCTTCATGGTTCCCTACATGAGGAAGTATATATGAAATTGCCTCCTGGATATTCTAATAAAAATAATCCTAGTTTAGTTTGTAAATTAAACAAAAACTTATATGTGTTAAAACAAGCTAATAGGCAATGGAATGAAAAGTTAACATTAGCTCTCCTTGAATAGGGTTTTTCACAGTCTGCTGCCGATCCTAGTTTGTTTACTAAGGGTCTTGATAATGACTGAAGTATTATTTTAACAAAGTCATTATCAAGACCCTTAGTAAACAAACTAGGATCGGCAGCAGACTGTGAAAAATCCTATTCAAGGAGAGCTAATGTTAACTTTTCATTCCATTGCCTACTAGCTTGTTTTAACACATATAAGTTTTTGTTTAATTTACAAACTAAACTAGGATTATTTTCATTAGAATATCCAGGAGGCAATTTCATATATACTTCCTCATGTAGGGAACCATGAAGGAAAGCATTATTAACATCAAGTTGTTGCAATTTCCATTGTTTAGAGGCAGCAATGGCAATTAAGATCCTAATAGTTGTCATTTTTACAACAGGACTAAAGGTGCTTAGAAAGTCTACACCAAATTGTTGAGTGTACCCTTTAGCCACTAATATAGCCTTATACTTATCAAGAGTACCATCAGATTTTAATTTTGTCCTAAAAACCCATTTACATCCTATGGTGCTTTTGGTAGGGGGCAAAGGAACTAGATCCCATGTATTATTGTTTCCAAGGATAAAATTTCTTCTTGCATAGCAAGTTTCCAACAGTTATGTTTAATAGCATGTTTATATGTTTTTGGTTCAGACAAAATGTCAAGATTACCAACAAAAGACTGGTGATGATCAAAAATATTGTGATAAGACAGAACATTAGCAAGAGAATGAGGAGTAGTTCTCGTTTTAGGTAAGTTTACCTCAAAATCATGGAATTTTTGAGGAAGTTTAATGGTTCTGGAAGGTCTAGAACTAACCAGATTAGAAGGCATGTCATTCTTATTAAAAATTAAACTATCTAAATGATGAACAAAGAGAAAAGGATCGAAATATTCAGAAAACATAACATGAGTATTGAGAGAATGATCAAAATGATCAGGATTATCAGAAGGTATATTATGCTTATTATTAACAAGAGGAATAGATTTCTGGTCTAGTGAAGAACATTGATTAGAAAGATTTAAATCATCAAGAAACAATGAGGAATTATCACAATTGGAAGAATAAGACCAAAAAAAAAATTAAGAAAAAGAAAAATATTTTCATTAAAAATAACATCTCTTGAAATAAAAACAAATTTTGTATTTAAATTGCATAATTTATAACCTTTAACATTTTTAGGAAAACCAAGAAAAACACACTTAATAGCCCTAGGATCCATTTTGATTGCAGGTGTAGGTAAATCAGATGCATAAGACAAGCAACCAAAAATTTTCAAATTAGTAAGGCTAGGTGTTTTATTGAAAAGCAATTCATAGGGTGTTTTGTTATCTAAAATGGGAGTGGGAGTTATATTGATTAAGAAACAAGCATGCAAAACACAATCTATCCAAAAAGTTAAAGGTAGACCATCATGAATTCTTAAAGACCTAGCAACATTGAGCAAATGTTGGTGTTTTCTTTCTACAATGATGTTTTGCTAAGGTGTATGGGTACAAGAGGTTTGATGAACAATTCTCATATTATTAAAAAAAATCTACCATTTTAAATTCATGAGCATTATCAGATCTTATACATTTGACACGTTTAGAAAACTGAGTTTCAATGAAATTACAAAAACTGACAATTAAATTCATAACTTCAAACTTGACACTCATAGGAAAGATCTACACAAATCTAGACATATCATCCACAACAGTAAGAAAATAACCGTGTCTATACAAACTCTTAATTGGAAAAGGCCCCCAAACATCCATATGTAAAATATCAAAACAAGAACCAGAAACAAAACAACTTTTAGGAAAAGACAACCTTTTATGCTTTGCTAAACGAAATACATCACAGTCAGAGATATCACCAGAAGGAATACTATTATTTAACTGAGAAAAGAAATGTATCCTACAACTAGATGGATGTCCTAGTCTAGCATGCCATATATTTGGAGAAATAGAAGAAGATACATTACAAATAGCAGAATCAACAAAAACAAGATCCAACAGTTGATAAAGGCCTTTGACAATATTAGTTGTACCAATCGTCTTCCAGGATGAGACATCCTGTATTAAACAACAGTTGTTAGAAAAGAAAACGGAAACATTTGGATCTAAAGTTAGCTTGCTGAAAGAAATTAGATTAAAACCAAAAAATGGAATGTGCAAGACATATGTTAGAACTAAACCATTATTAAGAAGAATAGTTCCTATATGTGATACTTATACCAGATTACCATTTGGTAATTTAACAAACTTATCATTAATATCATTATATGAACTAAACAAACCTATATTATTGCTAATGTGATCAGTTGCACCTGAGTAAACTATCCAAGAAGATGAAACTGATGAAAAACAAGATAAAGCCATACCTGGATCATCACTTGTGGTTGGTGGAGAAGCAAATTCAGACAATAAGACATTCACAGTAGAATGTGTTGCAGCAGGAGAAGGACCAGAACTAGGACCATAAAGACCTTTTTCATGAAGTATAGACATTAACCCTTCAAATTGTTCTTTAGTAAAAGACAAACCCTCAGTTTTGACAACATGAGACTGTATTGAGAAATTAAAGGAAGACTGCTCATGGACAATATTGGCTTTACTGACCATGGCAAACCTAAATTTATATCCCGGAGGATAGCCATGCTTTTTATAGCACTTGTCTATAGAATGACCAGAAATGCCACAGAAGGTGCATAATGGTTTTCGACTAGCACTGTTATTTTGAGACCAAAAAGGTTTCTTGAACCTATTTGTGTTTCTATCAACAGCTAAGACATGAGAATCACAGAGACTAACATGAACAGACCTTTCATGTTGTATGATAATAGTGAAAATTTCCTGAATTTTTGGAAAGGGTTTAATCATAAGAATCTGGGATTTAGGAACAGCAAACGACTCATTAAGACCCCTAAGAAATCATAACACAAAATCTTGCTTCCTAAACTTTACAGCATCACAAGAACACGAAGAAAGCGGCCGCAAAACACACAACTCATCCTAGAGTACTTTTAATTGCGTATAAAAAGTTTGAACAAAATTAATACCTTGACTGAGAGAGTAAAACTATTGTTGTAAATCAGATACGTGAATGATATCTCCTTAACTAAACCGATCTCGCAAATCAACCCAGAGCTCGTAGGCCGTGTTGAACCAAAGAACAGACTGAGAATCTCAGGACTGATAGCACGCTGGAGCCAGGAAAGGACGAGGTTATTACATTTAACCCATGCGAAATAGCTCACATTGGACTCATTTGGCTCTTTCAGAGATCCATTAACAAATTGGAACTTGTTTTTAGAAATCAAGGCCATACGTATTGACCGGGACTAAGAATGGTAATTGTTATCAGTAAGAAGAACGGAGGTTAAGACAAGTGAAGGGTTTTCATTTGGGTGTATATAAAATTCATCGAAGGGATCAAGAACACGAAATCGGGAAGAAGATTCAGAGGAATGCGTTTCGGAAGAACCAATTGATACCATGTTAAGTTCTTGTTTTCTAGGTTTGAGAGAGTTTCGATTTGGGGATTCAAGAAGATTGCCGATTTGGGAATTCTGAGACTCGTAAACAAAAGAAAAGAAATGCTTTTGTTTTATTATTCAACTAAACGGTGCGTTTTTACAAAGGAAACATATATACTTTACTAAACAAGAATCAATTCAAGAAAACTAACTACCAAGAAAGCTAACTAACTCTGTTAATAAATGCCCCACACGCAGGAAACCCACACCACCCTTACACAGGATGTCACTATCAACCGCAACTTGCTTTTATTACTAAAATTACCATTAAAGCACCACACACCAATGTCATTGACCCCCTCGAAAAAATCAAAAGTTTGATACTAATAAAAACTCAAAACTCAGCAAATCAAATCAACAAACATTTTACTCTTTTGCGATTTTGATCGATCACGATTTCTCTTCTTCATACGTTCTGCAATAACCTTTCGCTCTTTCGGATATGAAAATAACTATGACGTTCATCTGAATCTAACTCACTAATCGTGATGTCTTTTACCTCTCGCACCTTTCGCAGCACACCATGATCAAGTGTAACTCACTAATCGCGATGTCTTTCACCTCTCGCACCTTTCGCAGCACACCATGATCAAGTGTGTCCGAAACAGTCTTATTCGGATTGGAAACATCAACCAGTAAAACCATTCATTATTCGTTCATGTAACACCCCATTTTTTTAAGAAAATAATAAAAAAAGGTAAATTGTGCTTTCATGAGGGTTTGAACCCCCGACCTGGTGTTAAAAAGTGCAAGCCTTAACCGTTTGAGCTAAGGTAGTATATGGCTATAATCTACCTCAATTTCCTTTTAATGTATTCACTCTTGATATATCGAAAATAATAAAAGTCTGAATCATTTCCCCCATGTGTTATTTTTAGCCACTCAAAAGAAATACCCATGTTTTTTTATCCCTTTTCCCTCGCGACCCATTGCCTTCCCCTCTCCAGCCTTGCGCCGATCTCGACCACAGCCGGCTCGTGGCGTGCACTGCCACCACCGGCACGCTCGCTGTCGAGCAGCGAACCTGATGCCACCGACCACTCGCAGGGATCCTCGGTTGATCGTCGGGAAAGTTGGATCAAAATGCAGGAGGTAACTCACCGACTGCCTCTGTTTTCAGCGTTTTCCGATGGCTTGAGTTACTCGTTCGCACCGCCGACATCTCCAGTGGACTCCCGACATTGAGGCGACCGAAACCCAGTGAACCGATCGCTCATCCGACTCCGTTAACACCGTTGTCGGAGCTGCGTTGTTTTCCGACCACCTAGTGTCTTTTAAGGTAAGTTTTGGGCATATTCCGACTTAAATCATTGAATACTCGGCTTGGTTGAGTTTACAAATTCTTGATCTTTGTTTTTCCGGCAGAATCGTGACCATTGGAGTCACCGACGAAGAATCCGGTGTACTTTCGACGAGCTTGAAATTTTGGGTAAGTGAACCGGGTCCAAATCGTCCGAACCGGCCTGAGCCGGTCTGAACCGACTAGACCGGTTGAAACGGTCAGCCCAACCGACCCGTCTGCCCGACTCGAACCCGACCCGAGTTGACCCGACCCGAGTTTAACCCGCTGACCGAGTCAACCCAGTGAGTCAACTCTTCCGAGTCAACCCAGTGAGTCAACCCGGTCAACCAGTGACGTCAGCGTTGACTTTGACTGTTGACGTCAGCGTTGACTTTGACCAAAAAGTCAACTTTTTTCGAAAAGTCATATTTTATGTTTTTCGACATCCTGAGTTCGATTTTGAAGCCCGTTTCATGAAATTCTAACCCGGAAGCCTCCGAATTGGACCTTGAACTCGAGTATGCTTATGTATTTTAATAATCAATTATGAGCAATGTGAATAAGGACTGAAATTGGAATTTGTGTGATTGAAGGTATTCGAAGTTTCTTGTATTCGGGATGTTGAGGATGTCGCATTCGGGTTCGAGAGTGATCGAACGGAGTATCATGGTCAACCGATATAGCAAGTATTAAAGGTAATACACTACTACCTTTGGTATGCTTTACGAACATGTTGGTATTCAGTTAATGCATGCATGAATACGATGAGGAGTGCTGTTAGCCCTGCTTAAGTCAAACCAGATATGAAATTGAGTATGATAACTTAGATAAGATCGAAATGCTCGACCGAGGAAGTTAACAAATGTAAGGATCTAGAGTTCAATAAATTAAGTAATAAGGCAGCTAATCTCCAAACCAGATTATTAATGTCAAATGAGTAAATGCTAAAAATATTTTGATATGAAATTACGAAAATGCCCTTAATGTATGAGAATGACTAAAATACCCTTGGAATTGGAAGCGATCGAGGAATCTACTTTGGATATGGTAAAACAACCCGGTTCATCTAAAATCCTCGAACTACTTGAATAGTTATGGTAACATGATTTAAACCTTTGAGATTGTAAGATGTTAGGTTTCCTTGAGTCTGGAATGAATCTCCGAATATAGCTTTACGGGAAACTATCTATATATCTATATTAATTAAGCGACTCGGAATATTGAATTGATTGAAATGACTAAAAGTAATGGAAGCACTATTATGGTTGAATTAATTGGAAGGGCCGTATCGACCAAAAAGGCTGAAGTATCCTCAGACACTGAGGTTTGCAAATTAACTAGAATGATGGATAAATCTTTGAGTTCTAAAATGAATGAAGTGGTTGGAGGTACCGAAATTACTTGAATGGCCGAAACATTTATGAGTACTTAATTGATTGAAATACTATATATGGTTCAATTGACAGGAATGATGGATATCCCGAGTTTCAAAATGATTGAAATACCACCTTGACTGGAATAAGTAAAGTACCTCTGATAAAATTTTGGAAATGCCAATAAAGCTAAAAATGACTAAAATGCCCCTATGGATTGAAGCATGATTTACGTACGTCAATCACTCTTAATATTAATATAAGGTTAGAAGTTTTCTGCACAAAATATAAGTTCGACTACTTCGTGGCAAGTCTTGTGGTGAAATACGAAAGCAACCGTTCAGATATACGATACAATTGGATGCATTAGAAGGGTTGGTTAGTACTGCAAGGTTGGAATATGTTAGTTTGAATGATTTTGGAGGTTCGGTAAACTTCTAGAAATCTTAAATATCGAGAATCGTCATTTCATCATTAATGAGCTAAATTACGAAATCACCCCTAATAGTTAAATGACCAAGATGCCCTCGTTGGCCAAAGCAATTAAAATAGCATTGAATGTATCTGATATCGTGAAAGATCTTGACATAGAAATCTTTGAATGCCTGGTAGGGAACCTGTTGAGCAAATAGAATTTCTGAGCCATTGTTTACGCCCTGTTGGTATAAATTACCAAAATGCCCGTGTATGATAAAATGACCATAATGCCCCTAGTAGGCTTAAATGGCTAAATCACTCATGATATGCCTAAACTCTCAAAGATCTTGATGTATCATCTCCTGAATATCTTGTTTGAACCGTTGGTACGAACCCCTCCTTTATTAGGGGCCCCGTTTCAAAAATCTGTTCAAATTGTCAAAAATTTAATGTGTTCTCTTCCGTAAATGCCAAGTATCTCCAAGAAACAATCTGTTCCACCTAGTGTGTTCCATGTGTGCTACACGACTGTTCTTACATACTGATTTACATGTTATAATACCGATCACGTGCACATGATTGACATACTTGAACTCACATGAACATGACATGTTTTATAATTAAACATGACCGTACCGTATTTCTGATATATGTCTATGCACCTGATATGACCAACATGCTATATGGATAATGTATTACTAAAAATACAGTTATTGATTAATGAACTATTGATGATCTGATTCACTGGGGTACTTGGGACATGATATGAAGTTACTGTCGGCTCAGCTCTGATCCAACTGGTAAGTCCGCCCGTATTCGGATCCTAAGCTTCAGCTAGGTCCGCCCGTATTCGGATCCTAAGCTTCGGCTAGGTTCGCCCGTATTCGGATCCTAGGCTTCGGCCAGGTCCGCCCGTTTTCGGTTCCTAGGCTTCGGCCAGGTCCGCCCGTTTTCGATTCCTATGCTTTGGCAAGGGTCGCTCGTATTCTAAGGTATATCCTTAGGATGGTACCCACGCCCAATGGGCCCGGGTTAATGCCTGTACATGATACCGTATTGGGGAAACTATATACTGGAGTATGGTTGGAGGGTAAATATAGAATTAAAATGAATTTTACGGCTATTTGAAACAAATGTATTTTAAATAAAAAAGTTTACTGCATTGTTACATTTCATGCATTAACGTTGCACTGTTGGAACACACTAGACTCTAAACTCTCTGTTTCCACCTCCGTATGTTACCAGCCTATATAATTCCCGTCTAATTCATGATGTTTGAATAAAGAACAAGTATCGTCTTTCTCGAGTATGATGCTACCTCGAAATGGTATAACAGAAAAAAGGAGACTGTTACTACATGGAACATCATGAAAATGTTATGTATACCATATATCTTCATGAGCTTATAGCATCTTTTGGTAGTTCTGTATTACTGAGCTTTTTCAAGCTCACGTTGTTTTTACCATCGCAAGTTAAAAGAATATATCATGGTATAATGGTTGGCAGCACTGTTCGGAGTTGTCTTGGCGTTGCCTTTGGAGTACGGTATTGTATAGTTAGTGGGCATTTATGTCACATATTGTTTTATGACAGAGTCTGTAAAGCACTTTCTGAAGAAAAAAAATTATGTGTTTAAATGACTTTCTGAAATGATGTTTTAAATAGAAGTTGATTTTACAGTTTAATAAGTGTTTTAAAAAAATGTTTTTATGGGTATTTTTACTGTGGGTCGCTCTTGTGACCCTAATGTAACTTTCTAGGATCCGTTGTAACGCATAAGTGGGTCTAGGGGATTACAATTCAAGATGAGGCTCATCCGCAATAGTTCCGCAAGTTTCAAATGCTCCATCATCCCTATCCACACAGCCTATATCACCGTCAAAAAATGTAGTCAAAGTTGACTCCCACAAAGCATTTTTTTTGCCATATACAATGTTGTGCCAAAGGAACATCAACCAAACGAACAATAGCAGCCCCTGTATTCTCAACCAGCAAATGAAACCACATCTTGATTAGCAGATCGAGGACCGAGCTTCGAGAAATCAGTCGGTGTGCTACGAAACACGATAGAGTCCTTAGCTTTTAAAAATGGCAGATCTCCTCCGATGGTGTCTTTTTGTTTCACCAGATATGTTAAAACTTGGGTGAACATAGAAGACCTGCCTCTCCAGTTTTGGCATGTCAAATTTCTTTCTGATACTTATTTATCAAAAAAGATAAAATAAAGATTAGAAAACCAAATTAAGCTTTGATAGCAAAAATTTCAGAGAATTCCATATTTGAAAGAGCGATATTCAAGTTATTTTTAATTGGATTTGGAGTTGAATTGAATATTAAATATTCATATTTAATTCCAATCCATCGAGAAATTTTTTCTGAATTATTTGAATCTAATCTAATAATATTTTCAATTAGTTTTTATTAGTAATTTTATTTACAATTGCATATTTATTTTTAGAAATTTAATTTCTTAAATGATAGTTTTTAGTTCTTTTATATAAACATTGTACAAAGTAGACTCGGTAAACTTGACCCGAGATCCGAAACCTGAACCGAGACCCGAACATGATGATCCGAAGTTGACCCGAAATCTGAAATAAATCGAACCGAACCGAAACCGACCCAAATTTTTTTGTTGAACTGAAATGGACTCGAACCGAAAGCTGAACCGAATATCGACCCGATTTTAACCCGAAAATTAAGGTAAAATAAATGAATAATTTATTTTTAATATTATCTATTTTTAACAATATAATAAATAATAAAATGAAGTATGTTTTATTATCTTTTTGTACTATACCATAGAAGAGACCGTTGCTCTTGTCAAAGTTGTGGTATAATAACATTTTATGTCATTTTACGTTTAAATATTAATTAAACAAAACTTTTGTCCCTACTAATTTTTAAATTTAGAATTTTAGTATACTATTTTCTCTCTCAATATTTAATCTTAACTTCATCCTTGTTAGTGTGATTTTTTTGTTGCTACATTTACAAAGAAAAAATGTCAAAATATTGCATTAAAAGGAACGGATACATAAAAGACCAATTCATAGGGGCAACCTTTAATTGCATGAATAGTCCATGCATATAATATAAATTACAGACTATAGTAATAAAATAATAATAATAATATCATCATGCATGATACATTATATATAGGCTATAGATTATTCATTATATAATGCTTAAAATTAATCTCATACTAGCTAAACCCTAAATGTTAAACCATACACATTAATCTCATAAACCAATAACCCTAAACTACACCACAAACCCTAACTCATCAATACTAAGCCATAAATCCTAAACAATAAACCTTAAGCCATAGAAATTAATCTCATGAACCAATAACCTTAAACTAAACCCTAAACCCTAAATCATTAACACTAAGCCCTAAAAACCTAAATTGTTAACCCGAAGCCATAGAAATTAATCTAAAATCAATAACCCTAAACCATTAACACTAAGACCTAAACCATAAACTGAAATTAGAGATAATTTTTACAATCTTACCATAAAATATAGCTCAAACCGGAATTAGAGGCCAACTTGACAATTTAAAAGTAGAGAAATTTGAGAGCTTGGTGACCAATTTTATAATTTCACCATAAAACTGAAATTGTGGACTAAATTGACAATTTGGAAGTGGAGAAATTTGAGAGTCTAATGACCAATTTCATAATTATACCATATAAATAAACATGGGTCAATTTTGGCTAAAAATTAAATCTTAGAAATTAAAGTGAACAAAAATGTCATTATATTAAATTAATAGACTAAATTACAAAGATTAGTTGATTTCGACTAAAAGTACATTTTTAGAGACTAAATATCACTACGGGGAGGGGATTTCTATATCTGAAGTCTAAACCGTGAGGATACTTATGACTAAATTAAATTAAACTAAAACTTAAAGTTGAATATTAGTACTAAAATGTAACATTTCAAATGCAACATGAACTAAAAAGTAATTAATCTATAGCTTAAAAAATTGGTGGCTTATTTTTCTCCAAAATTTTTTTTTCCCTCTCTATTTTTACCAATTGTCTTTTTCTTTTTCTTTTTTCTTTTCAATCTAGCTTAAAAAATTGGTGGCTTATTTCCCTCCAAAATTTTGTCTTTTCCCTCTCTAATTTTACCAGTTGTCCTTTTCTTTTTCTTAATTTAATTGAATTTCAATTTAGATTAATTTAATTGAAATTTCACATTTAGTTTTAGAATTATTTTAATTATGTCCGTGATTTATGCTTCTAGATTTTAGTTAGCTCGATTAGATTCTAAGTTTAATAAATTAATTCATTTCAAACATTATTATTATTATTATTATTATTATTATTATTATTATTATTATTATTATTATTATTATTATTATTATTATTATTATTATTATTACATATAATAAAACTTGATTTAATATAATTATACACAAAATTTTGATATGGATACATGAAGTTTTGATTTAAATATTTAATCAAATCCAAATGCATAGATTAACAAGTTGAATCAGAATTAATCTCATATACCAATAACTAGGGATGTAAAAACAGGTAATCGGATGGGTTTCAGGTCGGGTCCTGTCAGGTCGGGTCAAATCGGATACATGTCATTTTCAGGTCGATTTGATGTTTTGACTCGACTCGGGTCGGGTGCGGGTCAGCTTCAGGTCGGGTTCATTTCTGGTCGGGTCCATTTTAGGTCGGGTTCATTTCAGGTCGGGTTCATTTCAAGTCGAGTTCATTCCAGGTCGGGTTAATTCGGGATTTGAATTCGTATTAAGTTCGAGTTTGGTACAAAAAGTCGATAGACTTTGGGTTGATCATTCATTTCGAGCTAATTATTCAACGCCTTTCACGAACACGAATCACATTAAAAATAAAAAATATTCAATAAAATGAACAAAAAATATCACCATATGATTCATTTCTAAAATATTAGAGTAAATTAAAAAAATTATAAATAGAAAAGGTCAATTGTTGTGAAAAATAAAATTTTAGGGACTAACATGAATAAAAATATCGTCATATTAAAAACACTTGACTAAATTACAAAAAAGAATAGGGGTTAATTTGGAATAAAAATAAAGTTTTAGGGACTATAATGAACAAAGATATTAAATTAAAATTATAAACATTTGACTAAATTACAAGAAAAAAGGATAGGGGTTGGTTTGAAATAAAAAAGTTTTAGGGACTATAATGAACAAATATATTAAATTAAAATTGTAAACATTGGACTAAATTACAAACAAAAAAAGAATATGGGTCAATTTGAAGTAAAAATAATGTATATGTATGTATGTAAGTTTTACTATATGTATATATGTGTATATATTAATATGTGTGTGCACGCGTGTATAATATAATATAATATAATATAATATAATATAATATAATATAATATAATATAATATAATATAATATAATATAATATAATATAATACTTACACATAAATGTATGTATGTAATTATATATATATATATATATATATATATATATATATATATATATATATATATTGTTGAGTGGGTCAATGATATGATATAAGCCAAGAGGGGTGAATTGGATTTTTTTGAACTTTTGGTGGTGGATTGGAAAATTAAAATTGATGGACAAGAGGATTTATAGTGGTTCAAGTTCCAATCGAACTCTACATCCACTACCTTAGCTTCACTAAGGATTTTCCAACAATCCACTAATTGTTCTTCCCATTTTCTAGGCTAAGAAGGTAACCGTTACAATATCGGTCAAATTTTCTACCCAAAATTTGACCCAATCCTCACACAAGATTACAAAGAAGATGTAGGCTAAAACAAATATCTCTCAATACAAAATATAGCCTAATTACAAGCACTCAACCCAGTTGAATAGATAAGAATGAAAATTACAACTTCACAATTGGGGTTTACTAGAAATAATGAAATTTTGGCACAAATGCTTGGCTTTGATGTTTGAATGTTTCTTTTGATATTTTGGCACAAATGCTTGGCTTTGATGTTTGGATGTTTCTTTTGAGATCAATAGTTGTTGTTGAAGCTTTTAGAGGCCTCTTTTATACCTTCTCATTGAATTCTAGTCGTTGGGGTTGTTGCATTCATCAATAGAGCCGTTGGGATGTTATCTTCCCTCCATAAATGCAGTCTGCAACCACCCGTTTCGAAACATCCGATCCTGTTTCGAAACAGACCAAAAAAGAAAGAGTTGTTGGGGTGTATTAAATAGACCGTACCAAAATGGGTACGATTGTTTCGATACTATAAGAGCCCGTTTCGAAACTCGTTTCGAAACACTTTGCCACTGTCAAAGCCTGTACTCGAAACGGCTTAGAGGCGTTTCAATACGCCTTAACGGCAACTTTAAAATCAGTTAAAAACTTCAACGGTCATATTTTTAAAACCAGGTTTGAATGCTGTTTCGAAACGTTTGAGGTCGTTTCGATACTATCGTATCGAAACGGATCAAATTGTTCCGATGTTCTTCATCCGTTTCGAAACCCGTTTCGAAACAGAGGTTAACAGTTTCAAAAGTGTTCTGGAATGCCCAATGGCGGTTCCGAAACGGTGACTCGAAAATCACTGTTTTGGCTTCAAAAACACTTAGAAAAGTTTTGACAAGTTGAGTTTTTAACTTAACCGTTTTCCATTAAATATATAGAGAGGTTTGAGGACTTAAAAATTTGTTTTATCTTTTTCAAATTAGTCCTTAAATTCTTTAGTTATATCACATATATATTAATGTATATATATATATAAAAACATTAATATATATATATATTCATTAATATATATATATATATATATATATATATATATACATTAATACATATATATATATATTCATTAATATATATATATATATACATATATATGATATGTATGTATGCCCCTAAACTATACCCATAAACCTCAAACCTTAACCTCAAATAATCAAGTTGACACATTTACCCCTAAACCCTAAACATGAATCTCTAAATCTCACAAGCACTATTCACTAATAAATAAAGTGCAAGCCTAATCACATAATCCATAAACTAATCCCATAACCACAAACAACCAACTTGACACATTTACCCCTAAACCCCAAACATGAACTCATAAATCTAACAAACGAAATAAATCAAAACATAAAAAGGAAAAATTCGAAAATAAAATAAAACTAAATTATTAATTAGAGCCTAATTCACAAATTAATCAAATTATTAAAGCCAATTAATTACCAAATCTTTATACGAGGACCAAATTAAATTTAAAGCAAATCAAAAGGCTTAATAATTAATCAATTTATGAAGCATGACCTAATTGAATGAAATCTAAAGAAACTAAACCAAAAGTTAGGACTAAAAAGAAACAAACTAAAACCTAAAAAATTTGAAGAATCTAATTGAGGAAGGACCTAAAGGGCGATAAACCCCTAAACAAAAAAACCTGCCAATTCCCCACCCCTAATTCGTTTGGCAGCTTGCTTCCCCCAATCAATTAAAAAAAATTTCCCGTGTCAATTCAAGAAAATTCCCTCCTAAACTAAAAATATATTCTATTAATTTAATGGTTATAACTAAAATTTTTAATAAAATTCATTTTTAACGTTAAACTAGAAAGTATTTTCTATTAATTTAATGGTTATAATTAACTTTTTAATAAAATAATTTTTTTAATTTAACGATCGTAATTAATAAATTGATTTAAATTTTAAACAATTTATTTTAAATTCATCCATCACAAGTAATTAATTTAATAAAACTTTTAAATTTTGAATATTTTTAATAAAATAAATTTAAGTATGTTAATTCTTATTAACTTCACAAATAATTTATATTGAATGGTTTAGAACTAAGCATATTGAATTATTTAACAAAATTTAAAATTTAGTAGTGTGAATTCAATATCTAAATATAATCTTTCTTTTATATATATATATATATATATATATATATATTAAATTGATTATATATATATAATAATAAATTATTAACACTTTAAATTAATTTAATAAATTAATAGTTTACATTTATCAACATTTAATACTTTACATTTATCAACACTTTAAATTCATCAAATCATAGATTTCCTCAACTATATGTCAGGTCAATATCAGTTCAAGTTAAAAACAGGTCGGGTTCAAAACAAGTCGGTAATGTCGGTTATCTGTCAGGTTGGTCTCGGGTTCAGGTTCGTTTTAGTCAGGTGCAGGTCGGGTTTCGGGTCCACAGTAACAGGTCCAATTCGGGTTCGGGTCGTTCTCGGTCGGATGCAGGTCGGGTTCGATTACTACAGTAACATGTCCAACTCGGGTTCGGGTCAACAACAGTCGGTTACAGATCTGGTTCGGGTCATCGAATCCTCGGGTCAAACCAGGTTCTGACTCGAACAGATTTTAGTCGGGTTTTCAGGTCGGGTTAGCTTTTTGCATCCCTACCAATAACTCTAAACTAAACCATAAATACTAAACCTCAAACCCTAAACCCAACTCAAATTGAATTGACCCGAAAATTCAAATGTTGACACGACCCGAACGACCCGATTTTGACCTGAACCGAAAGCGACCCGAATCGACATTGACCCGACCCAAAAACAACCGATCCGATTTTGACCTGATCCAATACCCGAACCGGATCCGACTCATCACAGACCCAAATTAAACCTGAACCGAATCTAAATCGATTCTAGATAGACCCGAAACGAAACGAAATGACCCGAACCGAACGACCCGGTTGCCACCTCTATACAAAAGTATGAAAACAATAAAAAATATTCCTATAATGAGATTTATTGTTATTTAAAAAACAATTTTCAACCTGCTCCTAATTAAATTGGTAGTCAGATAATCTGTAATAACGAACTCAATAAAGTGTTTAATATTAATAGAGATGAAGCAGTCCATTGAGCACCTGATTGATAAATAGAACCAAAGACAAAATAACAATTTTAGAGCTTAACTACAAATAAGTGCTAAAATTATATCTTTTTAATAAGTGTCTAAAATATTTTTTAGTTAAAATAAATATTTAAAGTTTCATTTTTGACTTATTTTAAAGTCAATTAAAGCACCTATTTGGACACTTATTTCAACCAAAGATGAAACTTTAGGCACTAATTTCAGCCAAAAAATATTTTAGGCACCTATTTCAGCCAAAAAATACTTTGGCACCTATTATAAAAAGAGACATGATTTAGACATTTATTTTTGTAATTTAGCATAATTTTAACTCTTAACGCTGATATCTTTCTACATTTCAACAATTAACTTTTTTGGAAAGCTAAATGTGACCTTTAATCTTAAAAAAAATCAAATTTGATCCTTAACTTTTAAAAACATTCAAATAACTTTTTTAAACATAAATATTGACTAAAAACGTGAAATTTCACATGCAGTCCACATAGAATTCATTGAATTTTTGGAATTCTTTTTAAAATTTTTAGATAAATGTATATCGTTTACTTTTTGCCCTAATTCTTTTTTGAGCTAAACTTTAACTCTTAAGTTAAAAAAAGAAAAACAAATTCAACCTTCAACCTTTTGAAGAGTCAAAATAACTATTTTTTAAACAGAAATAACTTTTACCATCATGATTGGTCTGGTAAGCAGTTCGGTATCGCTTAAACAAGTTTCGAATTTAAGACTCTGTGTATGAAAAAAATTTACCGTTGGAAGGCAACAAAAAGAAACAGAAATAACTTTTAACACTGTTAGACATGGAGTTCCTGTACATTTCATGAATGTGAGCTCAATCAGATTAAAGAGTTTTCAGCATCATGGCTTGAGAGATCATTTGCGGTTGATGAGATTTGGACAACACTGAGTTCACTCGATTCGTCTAAAGCTCCAGGTCCCGACGGTTTTAATATGAGATTCGTGAAGAAATTTTGGCCCTCCATTAAAGGAGAGATTATTATGTTCTTTGATAAGTTCTACTCGGGTGAAGACGTTTTATCCCCTTTGAATCATTCCTTCATTTTCTTAATTCCCAAAAAGCAAAATTCAAGGTATATAGAGGATTATCGCCCGATAAGCCTAATCAATTGTGTGTACAAGCTGTTGGCTAAGGTTCTCGCTTTACGTCTCGAGTCGATAATGGAGGAAGTCATAGGAGAAAATCAGTTTGCCTTTAGGTCAGGAAAACAAATTCTAGATTGCACCCTGATCGCAAACAGAATAATCGATCACTACAAGAGAAAAGGTCTGCAATGAATGGTTTTTAAAGCGGATTTCCGGAAAGCCTACGATACAAAGATTTCTAATATATATTTTGAAGAAGATGGGCTTTGGAGAGACGTGGTGTGAATGAATTTTCAAATGTATTTCTACTGCCAATATTTCAGTTCTGATCAATGGCTCCCCCTCACTTCCTTTCTCCATTGGCAGAGGTCTCAGACAAGGCTGTCCCCTATCACCGTTATTGTTTAATATAGTTGGTGAAGCATTAAGTGTACTTCTAAGAAAAGCGTGCAACAAAGGCCTCATTTCAGCTGCTGGCCTAAGGAATAACTCATTGGAAGTTTCACACATTCAGTACGCAGATGACCTCATCATCTTTTGCGGAGCTTCATAGACAAAAATTAAAAATGTAGTTAGAATCTTAAAAGGTTTTGATATCGCTGCCGGGCTTGAACTGAACCTACAAAAATCAAAATTAATTGGTATTAATGTAGAAGAAAGTTCTATAGATAGATGGGCAGCTCTGATCAATTGCCAAAGAGAGAATCTACCGTGCCAATACTTGGGTTTGCCATTGGGTGCCTTCAAGAATTCGCCACGTATCTGGGAACCAATTTATTATCTCTCTATTTTTCAAATGCCCGCTTCTATAAGATCGTCCATTACTAGGTTAGTGGCTAGATTTCTTTGGGGCTCATAGGATAAGAAAAAAATCCACTGAATTAGTTGAAAAATGTTATGTTTACCTAGAGAGTTTGGTGGTTTAGGTTTAGTCGACTTCAAGATAAAGAATCAAGCCTTATTAAACAAGTGAATTTGAAGGTATGAAACAGAATTCGAATCTTTGTGGAGAAGAGTAGTTGCAGCAAAGTACGAAGAGAACCCAAACAACTTATTGCCGTTGAATATTAGCCTCAACAACAAATATTGGACTTGGAAAGCTATTATCAAACCATTGTCTACTCCAAATGATCCCTTCTGCAAACACATCAAATGGATTATTGGTAATGGGGCAAAAATCAGATTCTGGCAAGATGTTTGGGCGTGTAACTTCCCTCTAAAGGAAGCTTTCCCAAGAATTTTCGCACTAGCCACTGCAAAAGGAGCTGTAGCAGATTTCTGACATTTTGTGGAAGGAAGTTGGCAATGGGAAATTGATCTCCGACGAGGACTGTTTGATTGGGAGAAAGAAGTATGAGCTAGTGAAGAGATGCATACGTAATCAAAACTCCTTAATCTGTCCACTGTGCAACTTGTGGGGCGTGTCTATGGTGATGCCAGGTAGAATAAATGCCTTTTTTCTTTATTGGTGCTCACTGCAATCAAAGTTGAAATCACCAGAAATCTGGAAATTGTGCTTCTTTTGCATGGTTTGGACTTTATGGACGTGCACGAACGAGGCGTTATTTCAGGGAGCGAAAGTTAATCTGAAACAACTGTTCGATATATCCTTATTAAGACTAGGGTGGTGGTGCGTGGTAAAATGGCCTACTGTGTTCCTTTCAGCGTCTGATATTGCCATGAATCCCATAGTGCTGAATTCAAAGATCCATACCCTTCAAGTTAAAGATATCAGTAACTGGGAAAAACCTCCTCCCGATGCGTTGAAATTCAATTTCGATGGAGCGACTGTGAAAGGATTTGGGAAAGCAAGCATATGTGGAATCTTAAGAAATTTAAATAATGTTTCACTGATATTATTTTCTATATCTGTGGGAGTTTTAGACGCCACATCGACGGAACTGTTAGCGTTGAAGGAGGCTTGAGTCCTTTTTGGAAAGTCGGAATGGTCGAAATTATATAAGCTGTTGTTGGAAACGGACTGCTTGTTAGTGGCCAAATGGTTTGAACTTCCAAGCTTGGCTCCTATTTTCAGAAAGACTTTAGAAGAATGTTTAAGTGTGTGCTCGAGTTTCTCATACTCCATCAATGTTATCCCAAGGGAGGCAAACGTTACAGCAGATAAATTGGCGAAGGCAAGTATTTCAAGACTGTCGGATCTACACTGGTGTATTGATTCAAAAACACCCAAAGCACGCTGAGCCATAGAGGAAAATGCAGATTTTGGTTAAAGTTCAGTATGGTTTCATTTCTCCATTGTGTATGTTCTCACTTTGTATAAGGTTGGATAGGTACACCATTGGCTTAGTGCACTCTTTTTCCTCCACATAAGTTTAGGGGAGTTTTTTAACGAGGCACGAGTCAATGGTAAGTTTCATTAATAAAATTCACCTTTCAAAAAAATTGGAACTTCAAAATGGACTTATTCCACAATAGTAAGTTGTTCATTACTTCATAAGGTTCAGACAAACTAAATTCGATCATGAATTATCTAACATCAACAACAGATGACTCCAAAATTTTCCCAAAATATGTTCAATAGGTAACCCTTAAAAACAACATAAATTAGGTCAACTTGGTAAATAATTGACATACAGTGCCGCAAACCAGAACGCAGAATCGTAACAAGAAGCCCAGCAGAGCCTTTTGCAAGCAACACACGACATAACCAAAGCTGCTGAATATCGGAGAAGACAACACCATAACCAATAACGTAGAGCTTTGTATGCGAACAATCTACTTCAAACCATTGCCATGCTTAATGCTCCGATGCAATCGGTTCTTGAACTAAGTCCACTTGATCGATGTTGGGCCGACTTCCCCCCGAATCAGCTTCAGAAATTGCTCGATCTTTGTCGGGCTGATGTTCACCTGAATCGGCCGCAGAAACTGTCTGCTGCTGTAGGGTTGGAGATGATTCTTCATTTGTTACATTTGATAATGTGCTGTTCTCCTCCCGCGTTGCTTTAGACGAGGCTATCTTTCCCTCGGTTGTTGCTTTAGATGCGGCATACTTTTCCAGACTGGATGTCTTTTCCTCGTTTGTTGTACCGGACAAACTAGCCTTCTGAGAAGGCAGTTTAGGAAGTGATTTCCGGTGCGGCTTCTTTGCATTGACAGGAGAAATTACTTTGGAAGAGATGCTCTGAAATGCTTTCTCGTCCAGGCTTAGCTGGACTGATTGGTGGTCACTATTGCTGTTACCGTTAGAGTCCAAAGGAGTCGAGCTTTTTCTTCGACCAAGCTTGGGAGATTTAGCTCTTGTTGGTGGAATCTGAATCCGGAGAATTTCAAAATATAAATGTTCGCAGAATTTGAGAAAGCAAATGCTACCGTACAGAGGGAATTGAGAGAAAAAGAAAGCAATGAAGTCTGGCTATGGTTAACAAAATGTGTATATTCAAAAATGGAATTCTACATAAAACATTCAAGGCTACATTTGTCAACCCGTTCACGATGTAGAACCAGAGACTATAAATGCACAAACACGTTGACAGTGACACATCATGCTATAACCGGGAGGTCTGGGACATGTTAACATGATAAAATAAAATAGAGTAAAATGTTTAACCTATTATTGGCACCTACAGGTACAGTGACCTAGTCTAACAGCAATTGACCAAGTTCGGCACAGTATTAAATGCCAGATGGAAAATATTGGGAAAAGCGTGGAAATCTGTATCTTTATGACAAAACAAATGAGTCCAAAAGACTAGAAAATTTATCACCTCAAACCCAACCTTGCATTTACAATTTCGATTTTATGTTCTCAGGTTCGTCCGGAAAGGTTTTTCAAGTTGTTATAAGTTATAAATGCATCAGCTCCAACTAAGAAAGAAAGTTGACAGAGGTAGGGCTTCCCAATGAGCAATCTAATACATGTAAATGCTCAAATAAAAATGTGCACAATTAGAAAAAAGTGGTAAGACCAAATTATAAGAAAACCTTAAAAACAGGAAAATAAAACAAATGAATAAGCATGCCATTGTAATTAAAATTGAAGTAAATGTTGCCTATGAAAATTTATAGCTTTCTATCTATACATCAGAACAGTAAACTAACCTTCTTTAGTTCCACTTTAGGAGGTGGAGGCTCCTGATAGAAGGTTGGCATTGGAGTTGCTTTAAAGTTCAAACTCTTCCTAAACGTCTTAATTTCAGCTTCTTGAGTTTCCTGACAGAAAATTGGAATATCATTATGATAAGAAAGAAGCAGTTCAGGACGATAAGCAATTGCATTTACAAAATAACACCTTGGACTTGGCCTGCAAGTTGCTCTTTTCTTCTTCCCTTGCCTGAATCTTTTCCTCAAGTTTGGTGTAGAACTGTAAAAAATAATGGTGAGGGCTTAAGAAATAAAATAACAGTGCTGCAATGACTAACATAAAACTTCATAAATATAATATAAAGCACCAACCTCTTTCCTTTTCTCAGCTCGTTCATCACACTTGAAACTGAAACCGTAATTTGGAAGAGTACCAACCTTACAGGGTTTGGCATCAGCTTCCGTGGGGCTTCAATGAAGCAATAAGGATAAACATAAATATGCCATTAAAAATAGAAAAAACGAGAGTTCTCAAGTAGCACCCCTCTTCAACCCACAGTCCCAAACAGAGAGTAATAACAAAAAGTTCAAACTGAAAAAGATACCAGGACTCTGCGTCTCCTTCAGCTTTACAAAGAGGCACTTTCTTCAGAGGCTTCGGTTTGGATTTCTCACTGTAATACAAAACAAAACAGTTGAGATTAGGCAGGAGAAAATATGTCATCATCTAGCACATAAAGTTTAATTTCAGGAGAAAATAAATAGATGAATGGTGGCCACTAAGCGATTTCCCTTGGTTGGATAACAAATGAATACCCCAAAGGGAGAAGGATGCATTAAAAAAGAAAAGGAAAAGAAACTGAAACATAAGTACAAGTAGTTCGTACAGAGGGCCTTCGGAAAATGCTGCATCGGTTTTCTCAGAACACTGTCAGATGAAAAGAGAGAGGAAAAGCAATGATCAGAAGGGCATGAACAATCTTTTAAAAAAACAAATCAATGGAAACTGCAAATAAAAAGAAACCAGTAATACCCCCAACTCTAACCTTGGATGCATTGGCTTGTCTTTCATTACAAGATCGACTTTTCAGAGGCTGTTTAGGATGTGAACTTGTAGCAATAGATCTGCCATTTGTAGTCAACCTCAACTCTACACTATTTCCATCTTTACTTTTCTTCATTGAAGCTGAAGAAGCAATTTTAGGACCAGAAGGCTTCTCATTCTTCGTCTTGCATTGAACCTTCTGAGGTTTGCATTGCTTCACATCCACATTATCTTTTACTTCCTCTTCCTACGAAGACAGGCACACGGATGAATATGAAATCAGACAAATGGTAAATGGTAATTCATTAAAGCACTCAGATAAAATGTTAAGACCTTCTACCTTAGAATCAATCAATCCATTGTTTCCAATTAAGTCATTCAACCCTTCTCTAGCTTCCCCAGTCGCTCCATTGTCATCCCTTCCATTCTGCAAACAACTCTCAACAGTTTCCTCAACATTTGCATTAACATCATTCGGAACACCACTGTCATCTCCAGCCACCCGAAGTAGCGGGTGAGCACCATTTTGATGGGCAACCTCAAGCCCACCCGCAGACAAGAGACTATCCGAATCCATCACACACTACACCAGAACAAAAACAAACAAAAGCGTGAGCCTAATTACAAACAATGGAAAAGGAATTAATATACAACTTTTAAACTAATTCAAAATTCTCAAACCCTAAAAACAATCAGAAAATTTATACAATGCTTAAGAACCTTCATTGGTTTATTTCTATCCTCGTTCATCTCTTATAACTTCAAACGGATATCACATTTATCACTTTTTTGCAGCTACAAACAAATTTGAGGGGACAAAATAAACACTAAATTAGATCTAATTTCTGCAGGTAAACAGTAAACAAGTATGAAATTCAAAACATAACATAACGAGTTGCTTTAATTTTTTTTTAAAATAAATGCTCTAAGTAGAATAAATCTTTTACTTCAAACAGTACAGAGATCTTCAACGCCACCAAACAACTAACACATTTCGCTCCGCATTGATCTACTATTTACCAAAAAATCAAATACGAAATCCATCGGTTTTCTCAGGAACCAAACAAACATAGACTAAAAGAAAATTGTTGCTTATTTTTCTTTCTTCCTTACCTCGCAAAGCGTGCGTAAAATCAAATCTCCATAAATCGAAGACGAAGCTTAGTGAAGAAAATCGAAAGGATCTGAGGGTAAAGGAGGAAGAAAATAAGATAAACAGCGAAGATTAGAGGATCTAGGGCCCAATACAGGAGGAATCTTCAAAGAGAATTAAAATGAAAGCTTTCAAATTGGAGAATATAACTGCTAAAAAATAAATTTTTAATTTGATTTAACATGAAAAAAAATATTCCACTTAATTCAAATCGTAATTCAAAATGTTTAATAAAATGAAAGTTCGAATAATTTAAATATATGATTATAGAAAATCCTTTAAATTACACATTAATATTATAAAAGTTTAAAATTAAATTTAAACAGAAACTCAAATAAATTTTAAATTAAATTTGAGTTATAAAAATAAGACTCGTCTACTTAATTAACATGAGACTTTTTAATTCATCTCGATTGAATACTTATCCCTAATTGAGTGTACTAAATATGTTCGATCTCATATATATTATATTGCAATGATATTAACCAAACTAAAGTTAATCGGCTAAGATCAATAATATAACCGGTTAATCAGTCGCATATTGATAATAAAATTATATTTGTTAGATTTATTTGTGATAAATTTAAAATTTAAAAATTAAAATGTAAATTAATAGGATATATGTAAGTATTGTTTTTTGTTTTGTATTCAATTTATTGGCTAATTAATCTAGATTGAGTATTGCAAATGTTTATTATGAGGACGACCCTCTTTACCTAATTTCTTTCATTTACGATATTAAAATTCGAATCTTTAACTTCGTTTAAAGATCTAATGTCCCATCTCACTAAAGTGGTTGTTCGTAATTTTTGTAAATATTGTAATTTCGCTTGTCAAATTTTGTCCTATGCCAATGCACTTAGTAATAATTGATATAAATATGTATATATATTAGAATTATTTATAAAATGAAGTATATACTTTTATTATAAATAATTGTCACTGAACCATTACCCTTTTCAATTAGTGACCGAGACACATGATTCACATGCAGGTTCTGGCTAAAGCTGTTGGATGTGGCTTAGTTTTCCTACAATTTACACAAGAGTGAGGTCACGAACCAGATTCCGTTCGAGATTGTGACCGGGCAACAACGCTCACACCCAACGTGGTTGTTACCAAGTATGATGTGCTTAATCCAGCAGCACAAAAATTTGTCAAGGAGTGGTAAGAGCATCATGACTTAGCCTGAGCTTGTTTACACAAGGCGAGGAAGCAGGCACAAAAATGGGCGGATCGAAAGTGTAGTGACGTGAACTTCCAAGTTGGTAATCTTGTCATTCCCAAATTACCCGGAATATTGCGCAACTCGACTGTGCACAAAGGGCTTGTGCGAAGATATGAGAGTCCGTTCGAAGTTGTGTAGCGAGTAGGCACCATGGCCTACAGATTGGAGTTATTGTCTACCATCTGAGCTCATCCAGTGTTCCATGTTAGTTTACTTAAGTTGTACCATCAGGATGAGGAAGATCCAGATCGAGGCAAGTCACACTGAGCGCCAATCAGAGTGAAGGTCTCTTACGAGAATGAAGTTCGAAAAATCCAGGTAGAAAGAGTCACTCGACGACCGAGTTTGTAACACCTCGATTCTCATGGTAAAATGAAAAAAAAAAGAATTAGGGTCACCAGGGTTTGAACCCGTGACCCTTGAAGGAATGTTGGGTTTACCACTGGGCCAAAGAGTTCTCCTGGTCTACCTTTACACCAACTAAATTATAAGTGTGTCTGATAATTATTATATCAGATAATAAAAATCTGACTTTTCCCATACCCTTCATTTCTTTTGTCTGATCGAGATCTGTGAGAACCTAGAAGGTTCTAAACCCCCTATATGTTCACCGTCTGATCTCGCCCACCGCACCGCCATGAGCGTCATCGTCGGCGGCAAACAAAGCGTTGTTGCGCCTGGGTTGATCTCTGGTAGCCACTCGTGCGTCAGCGCCGCCGTCCGTCGTAAAGCTGGGTTCGAAAGTTTGGTCGAAACCCTAACTCGACCTTTCTGTTTTTCGGTGATTTCGTCGCAGTCTGCCTTCCGTTCATCGCACCGGCCTCGCCATCGTACTCAACGCGTCACGACGAGCAAAACCGCACCGGCCAATCGTCCGTCCGACTCTGGCAAGGCCCGATTGCGTGCTTCATCGAAGAAGCCAAGGGCGCGTTTCATTTTCTGAGATTTCCGGCCGCCACCATCGTCCCTTCGTCGCGCAACTGTCAGATCTAAGCTCCTTGGGCGGTGGCGAGTAAAACCCTTTGATCGATCGTCGTGTCGACGTCGGGAGAAGCCTCGTCGGAGCAGTGCGCCTTCGGCCGTCTTGTGTTCATATTAGGTAAAAATCCAGTGTAATTTTCGGTTAGTTTTGAGTGTCTGTGGTTGGGTTTTGAAATTGGCCTAACGATCTACCTTTTTTTCGGCAGAATCGACATATTTAAGTCACCGGCGAGCTTGAATTTTGGGTAAGTGAACCGGGTCCGAATCGGTCTAACCCGGTTTGAACCGACCCAACCCGATCTAAGCCTCGACCCGAACCGAGCCCCGACCCGTCTATCCGACCCGTCCGCCCGACCCGTTAACCCATTGACTGAGTCAAACCAGCCGAGTCAACTCGTCCGAGTCAGCCCGAGTCAACTCAGTTAACCCTTATCAGTTGAATGCTGACGTCAGCGTTGACATGCTGACGTCAGCCTTGACTCTGACCCCGTTGACCGTTGACCTTCTGACTTCAGCGTTGACCTTGACCAAAAGTCAAAATTTTTCGAAAAACCATATCTTATGTTTTTCAACATCCCGAGTCCATTTTTGAAGCCCGTTTCGCAAAATTCTGACCCGAAAGCCTTCAAATCTGACCTTGAACTCGAGGGTGCTTATGTATTTAATTATTTGGTTAAGAGCTTTGTGAATAAAGTCTGATCTTGGGATTTGTGTAATTGAAGGTACTCGTAGTTCCTAGAATACGATTTGTTGAAGGATGTCGAATCCGGGTTCAAGGATGTTCTAATGTCGTACTAGGATCGATCGTTGTAGCTCGGAGCCAATGTAATACATTACTACCTTCTGCATGCTTGCAAAACTTATTGGTATTCTGTTAATGCTTATACGACCATGATTGAGCATGTAATTAATCTCGCTACGTCAATCAATTAAGAAATAAAAATATTAACGGCCAAAGCAAATATTCGAATAAGAAGTTGATAAATCGAAAGGACTTCTGAGTTCAGTAAGCGATTAATAAAAAGGGTTAATCTCTAAGTCTTATTATTTTGGCTAATGAATTACGAAAATGCCCTCGATGTATGAAAATGACTAAAATACCCCTTTTAGTGAGAGTGGTCTGAGAATCTACACTAGATTCGGTAAAACAACTAAACCTTCTGAAAATCTTGGAGTTTGCTTGGGAAGTTATAGTAGCGAGGCTTCACCTTTGAGACTGCAAATTTGCTCAGATCCTTTTTGAGGTTGAATAATCTCTGATGACATTCACGAGAAAATAATTGTATGATGGATTAGTTAAAGTCGCGTAAATTGTTGAATTGATTGAAATGACTGAAATGTTTGGAAATTCTGATAAGGCTGAATTGATCGAAATATCCATAATGACCAAAAAGGAATAATTATTTCTCGGCACCGATTGCCCAATTAATCAAAATGATGGATTTACCCTCGAGAACTTTAACGAATGAATAGATGGAAGAACCGAGAAATTCTGAATAATTGGAACATTTTTTAACATCGTAACATTTGAAATACCCTCGAATACTAATAAGACTAGAATGGGTCACAATGACCCTAAGACATGGAATTAGAAATTCCAATAAAGGTAAACAAATGTAATGATTCCAAATGTGGTAAAATACAACCCGTGTCAGTTAGTCGATCAGATACCATGATGATAGTGGGAGAATACCGAGTGAAGGCACGTTGATTTTATTTGGAGAAAGTACATAGTTAATAATGAGAGAAACATGTTCTCCTAAGGCACATTCGATGTTTTGGAATGAGTTTAGATACAATGCACATGCTTGAATACTTAGAAAATACCACTCGAATATATGCTTAATTTCTGGTGATAAGTTCATTGGACGATTGGTGTAGGTGAACTATTCCTGTTATGCTCTATGGTTCTGAGAAATGAATGGTTGAAGTATACATATCCGCTGAGATATTAAACACTGTGTTAATGTGTTCCGATTAGTTCGAAGGTGCTCGAAAACTTGACGAGTAACTAGAATTCCTAAATTTTGTACATCATCGTTTATACCTTGTGAGTTCAAATTACCAATTTACCCCCGAAGGTCAAAATGACCTTAATACCCTTATAGGCTGTAACATTTAATTCTGCTCGCGGTATATCTGAAATCCCAATGATTCTGATGCATCAACTCCTAATGTTGATTCAATCTGTCTTATCGAATTCCCTTATTCGTAGGGACCTCGTTCTGAAATCATCCCAAAATTGTCAAATGTCATCTTTCTAATATCTATCATATACCTCAAGAAATGAATTGGGTCATAAAGCGTGTATCATGTATCTGTAAATACTTTCTGTTCTAAACCAAGATCATATGCTTACAAATGTAAAAGTATGATACTGTAATACGAAAGAAAAGCAATTCTTTGATTTCTGACCTCTGATATGAAAAATATATCTGATATATGACATTGAGTATGAAATAATAAAAATAATAATAATAATAATAATAACAACAACAACAACAACAACAACAACAACAACAACAACAACAACAATAATAATAATAATAATAATAATAATAATAATAATAATAATAATAATAATAATAATAATAATAATAATAATAATAATAATAATAATAATAATAATAATAATAATAATAATAATAATAATAATAATAATGATAATGATAAATAAATTTGATATCCATCTTCTAGTATAAAAATAGATTTGATATCTATTTTCTGTAATATTGTCTTCTGAATATAAAATGATATCATCTGGGGTGTATTATCTGGGATATGAATAATGATCTGTAGGCTCAGCGCTGGTAAGTCCTTCTGGACCTAAGCTCCTACGCCCACGAGCCTAGTGTAAGTCTTTCTGGACCTAAGTCATCCCCTTAGGTAGTCTCCTACGCCTCAGGCCTAGGGTAAGACCTTCTGTATGCAGTTCAGGTGGACTGCATTCTGGAGTTCGATTCAGGTAGTTAAGTAAATTAATAAAACTTTCTGACCTCTTCTGAAACATACTCTACTAAATTAATGTATCAATGTTGAACCCTTAGTAACTTACAATTTATGTTTAATAGACCACTCTGAACTCCTTGATTCAACTTCTAAAATCTGAATCTCTTTTGAATCTCTGGCTTTAGACTCACCTCTTACGGTTCTGGTGATCAAATAAAGAACAACTATGTGACCTCCTATTAATTCTTCACTGATTTATCGAATCGTAATTTGAGCTTACCGTTGTCTAATTCTTCATGACAATGTTAAGTTGCCATATACCTTCTTGTACCTTTAGCATCTATTGGTAGTTTGTATTACTGAGCTTTTCGAAGCTCACGCTGTTTTACCATCACAGGTTAAGGATCTATCATGTTGCATCTATCAACGTCGGTATGAGGGTTTCTTCAGCTTTGCTTGCAGAGTACGACACCTGTGTAATTAGGGGGCATGCATGTTACGTGTTGTTTTATATTCGAGTACGAAACTTTTATTAACAACTTTTATCACATTTTTGTTTCATTGTCTGAATGTTTCTGAAATTGTATTTTAAATCAAAACTTGAATTACGATTTTAAATGGTTTAGCACTTTTTTTATTTGAAATTTTAACGTGGGTCGCTCCGGTGACCCTAATGTGAGTTCCTAAGATCCGATGTAACGCATAGGCGAGTCTAGGGGGTTACAGAGTTACCGGTCAAGGCATGAGTACTTTGTTCAATAGAAGGTACTTCCTAACAGTGAGGGGAGTTGAGAACCAACCGAGGCCCTTTGACAGTTTAGAGACCAAGTGGACCAATATCATTCTAGTCGTACGACGAGGGCATCGTTAGATCCAGTAGGGGAGAATTTCACGGACCGCAGACCCGAGACCGAGACAACCGCGAACCAAACTGTTCAGAAGGCTTTTTGCACAATCCTGGGCTGGTCCAAACCAGCATGAGTTGGCCCAATCCGAGCTGGCCCATTCCTTGTAGAAAATCAGCCATGTAAATATTAATTCTTTTTATTTAAATAATTAATTCTTGGCTTAGCTTAAATCAAGGGATTCTCTTAGATTTAAAGTGATCTAAACCGTTAATGTAATTCAAATTCAACCGTTAGGTGTGGGGGCTTCAACTATAAATAAAGGCTTGCCCCCACCTCATTTACTCACTTCATTTTTAGGAATACATTGACATTCACTCAACACTCTCTCTTTACTTTGTGTGCCATCTCTTTTCGTTGTTCTTTCTTCTTTCGCATGGATCTAAGCAGTTTTGCTTGATCATTTTCAGGCATATGTAGCCACACCAACATCCGAAAGTAATCTAAGGCTGCACGTTCCAAGTAGCGCGGTTCTACAAATGTAATAAGTGGTATCATAACCTATTTGATTGGAAGAAATGGACCCACAAAACAAAAATAAGGTCCCAACATTCGACATAGAGACTCATACTGCTATCAAGAAGAAGAGAGAGTTCAAGGGATATTGTTACAACCTTGGATAAAAGAGCTATTCAACTAGAGAATTCCACGAAGGAAGTCAAGGAGGCTCAAGACGAAGCATGGCTACGCTTCGAATTGATGGATTCCCTTGAGGTGAAAATCAAAGAAGATGTTGAATATCTTCTCGGTGAGTTTTATGAGAAGTTGGACAACCGAGACAACTTCCTAGAAGTCGAGATATTGGCTATAAAGGAGGAGATAAAGGAGCTCAAGAGTGAGCTACTCATTTACAAGGAAGGAATGAAGAGTAGAGTTCTTGTCAAAGTCAGGGCACCCAAGCTGTAGATCGATGTCCCATGGCCTAACAAGTTTAGTGGGTCGAGGGTGGCCCAAGATGTAGACAATTTCATTTGGGGATTTGAACTGTACTTTCGTGTCATGGGTATCAATGATTATACAACCAAGGTAAACATTGCTTTTGTTTATCTTACTGATGTCGCTCTTTTATTGTGGCGTCGTAGATGTTACAACGAAGAAGACAATAACATCCCTTCAAGACATAGAAAGATTTCTACTAGAAATCTTTCCAGTTTGCATTTAAGGAGCATTTCTACCAAAAAAATGTTCAACAAGAGACGTAGTTAAAGCTACATCAACTTAAGCATGACAGGACAATTCTAGAGTAAGTTAAGAGGTTCACCGAACTTAAGCTCCAAATCAAGAGTTTTAGTGAAGAGGAATGCTACTTCGACTTTATGAATGAACTTTAGAAGTGGGCCCAATTGGAGTTAGAGCGGAGGGAGCTTATGGATCTTTCCAAAGCCATAACCGTTGTTGTGACCATTTTTGAACCGAGTGTGAAAATAGCCCAACGATTATTCTTGAAAATCAAGGTTTTTTTCTTTTTATTAATTTTATCTTGAAAAATTAGGTTTTTCATGTTAAGTTGGATTTTCCTTTTATTTAATCTTGAAAAAATATTTTGGAGTCGCCACCGATCACTTTGGTAGACCGGACACTATAAAAACAAACCGGAGATTCATTTCTTAAAATTTGGGTTCGAGAGTCGGTTACATGTGGGGAAGGATTTGTACCCCACAAACGCTTGTTATCGATAACTTTTAATTTTACGTGGCATTTTGGCATTTCAAATAATAATTTGAATTTAATTTAACCATAATTATTAAATGGATTTTAATTTCGAATGAAGATATCCTTTTATAAGGAAATATATTTTAAACGAATACGAGATTAGAAGCGCCCAATTACTTTAGGACACTTCGATTCTTATTCAAAAATATATCCGAACATAAAAGGTTTTAATGCAAGATCAATTATTTTCTTGTTAATTTTAAGTTCTAACTTAACAAGCTCTAATTAATTCAATTATTTAAAATCTATGAATATTATTAAATCTAAGACATTTATGAGATAACACCCAATTGATTGGATACTATCCATATTTAAACCCTAAATTGAATAATATTCTTAATTTAATTGGCGATTCTAATTATTTAAACTCTAACCCTAATTCAAACTTTGAAGAACTGAAGCAAGCCATGGTGAGTGAACTAGTGTTGGTGTTACTAGATCACACAAAGCCATTTGAAGTCTACATCGATGCATCCGATGTTGCCATTGGTGAGGTCCTTACACAAGAAGGAAATCCAATTGCCTTTGATAGCCGGAAGCTCGATGAGATCGAGAAAAAGTACACAGTCCATGAGAAGGAAATGATAGCGGTAGTGCACTATTTGCGCACTTGGAGACACCACATACTTGGGTCCAAGTTTATGGTATTTACAAATAATGTTGCCAATAGTTACTTTCTGAACCAGAAGAATCTTTCTTTCAAGTAGGTCCGTTGGCAGGAATTCCTTGTAGAGTTTGATTTTTCCTTTGAGTACAAGCCAGGAAAGATGAACTCCGTTGCTGATGCCTTAAGCCAGAGGTACAACATATAGACTGCTAGCCTACATATGGGAAATTTTCTAAAGCACGTCAAAGAGGGGTTGTCCCATGACCCAACGGCTAGAATGTTGATTGATCATGCCAAGGAGGGTAAAACTAGAAAGTTTTGACTCGAATGGGACTTATTGTATGCTCGAGGACACTGTCTTTATGTGCCTTAGTTTGGAGAGTTGCGCATGGGGATCATGAGGGAGTGTCATGATTCAAAGTGGGTCGAACATCCAGAGATTACTCGGACGATGGCCTTGATTGCCGAGCACTATTACTGGCCGTAAATGGGGATAGACATTAAAGCCTATGTAGACTTTCCTTGTGTGCCAACATGACAAGATTGAGATGAAGAATCCCGAGGGACTGTTGCAACCTTTTCCCATTTTTGAACCACCATGGGAAAGTGTTTCCATGGATTTCATTGTTTGTTTTCCTAGAACTGACAGCTTGTCAAGTATCATGGTGGTGGTTGACATGTTTTCAAAGTATGAGACATTCATTCCAACATCCAAGGTGTGTCCAGCCGATGAGGCAGCTCGACTTTTCCTCAAGCACTTGGTAAAGTATTGGGGAGTGCCAAAGACAATCAACGGTGATTGGGATACATGGTTCACATGCAAGTTCTGGACCGAGTTGTTCAAGCTAATGGGATCAAGCTTGAACTTCTCGACTAGTGTCTATCCACAAACATATGGGTAGATCAAAAGAGTGAATGCACCCGTGGAGATCTATTTGAGGAGTGTCATGCAGCGCAATTGGCCAAAGCTGTTGGACGTGGCTCAGTTTTCCTACAATTTACACAAGAGTGAGGCCACGAACAAAAGTTCGTTTGGGATTGTGACCAGACAACAACCGCTCACACCCAACGCGGTTGTTACCAAGTATGAAGGGCTTAATCCAGTAGCACACAAGTTTTCCAATGAGTGGTAAGAGCATCATGACTTAGCTCGAGCTTGTTTACACAAGGCAAGGAAGCAGACAAAAAAGTAAGAGGATCGAAAGCATAGAGACGCGAGCTTCCAAGTTGGTGATCTTGTCCTTGCTAAATTATCCAAAATCTTACGCAACCCGACCGTGCACAAAGTGCTTGTGCGAAGATATGAGGGTCCATTTAAAGTTGTGAAGCGAGTAGGCACCATCGCTTACAGATTGGAGTTGCCATCTACCATCCGAGCTCACCCATTGTTCCATGCCAGTTTACTTAAGCTGTACCATTAGGATGAGGAGGATCCAAATCGAGGCAAGTCACACCGAGCGCCAATCGGAGTGAAGGTCTCTTACGAGAATGAAGTTCATGAGATCTAGGTAGAAAGATTCATTCGATAACTGAGTTACCGGCCAAGGCATGAGTACTTTGTTCCATGGAATAGACTTCCCGACATTGAGGGGAGTTAGGAATCAACCGAGGACCTTTGGTAGTTCAGAGACCAAGTGGATCAGTATTATTCTAGCCACGCGACAAAGGTGTCGCTAGATCTAGAGGGGGAGAATGTCACGGGCCGCAGACCCAAGATCGAGACAACCACGAACCAGGATGTCTGTATACTCTTTAGGGAGTATGTAAAATGAATGCTGACAAAAGGTATAAATGTTATGTATTGGACAAGTTATGCCAAGACTCTTTTGCGTGCAAGTATACACGGTCTGCAAGTAATACAACTTGGTAAGCTGAGTTATCGATCCCGAATAGATTGTCTTGAATTCGATTGTTTGATTGTTACTTGCTTTGGAAGAAAAGATGTTTCTTTAAAAGAATTGGTTTTGTTACTAAGGAAATTAAAGGAAAATAAAATGATGGCAAGGAAGGTGTTTCTAAATGAATAATGACTATTAGCAGGGAATGCCTGGTTTCAACATGGTTTATGCAAGCCCTTGTTGGCAAAATTGTCTTGGCATTGTTCGCCGAGCAGATTCAACATTAGCAAAGTCTCTCTCGATGTTCATTGCCTTAAATTGGCCAAGTAAAAATCGCTTATATCTCTATAGCGTATGTTTTTCTTAAACCAATTTGATTAAAACCAATCTATACTCTGAGGGGTAGATTTCACTTTTGAAGTAAGTTCATCTACTTGAATGACTTCTCTCGAAGCTTTTCTCCCAAGTATTCAACAACTTAATCGTTGTCAGCCCAACCTAAGTCTGTTAAGATATTGGGAGGCAATAGGCTAACTTTGACAACTCTCGCTTGGCAAAATACTTAGGAAAAATTAAAGTCTGCTGAATAAAAAACTTTGCCAAAAACAGAATATTTAATCCAAACATCCCCGCCAACTATGAAATTAGTTCATGGTGAGGGGATTAACCAACACAACCATAATCGTTTTGAAAAACATCAGCATTAAAAAAAACTAAAGATAAACAACTCGATGCAGCCCTCCACGTCAGGCTCTCAGCCAAGAGGTTAAACCACCCTTCCTCGGTGTAGTCAACCGTCAGTCGACAGTCATTCTAACGCCTTACTCCAATCACTCTAGGTCTTCACCCGATCACTCTTGATTCCTCTCTTCGTCTCCCTCCAAATGCTTAATCGGTTGGTCTTTATATAGGCGTGCGTGGGAAAGGATGAGATAAGACTTTGTATTTGAATTTGAAATGATCAAGGGATAAGAGATGGAGCTCTATCTGATCATTTTGACATCTTATCAGCTCAGTGTGATAGCTTATCAGAATAGGGCTAACGTCATCATGTCGATGTTGCCTTGGCATCCAAGCTTGGCAAAACTTTGCCAACATCACTTGGCACCAGTTTATCCGCTATTTTTTTAGAAGTTGATCCAATTGCGATCTTTTAGGAGCTTGATCCTTTCTAATTTTTTCGAGGGTTCATCATCTCTTAGCATGGAATCAAATGCATCTCTCTGCCAACAAATGCTTGGCACACCACTAGTCCATTTGTGCCCACAACACTTGGCATTCACCTTGGCATTCCTAATTGTATTCATGTGTCCATTCCTTCTGCCATTCCTCCTACCAACCTGCACAAAGGCCACTAAAACAACCATCATACTGGCATAGGCAACATACAAACTCCTTGATGAAAATGCATGATCCTAACAGATTAATGTAACTAAATGTACCCGAAAACAAGCAAAAGCATATCAATATAGGCATGAAAAACAATACTTTTGAGAAGGTAACCCCCAAACCCAGCTCATTGCTTGTCCTCAAGTAATGCAAAAGAAAGAATAACAAAAAACAGTGAAAATAATACCTCAGCAAAAGTTTGGTTGGAATGCCAACAAATGTTGGCAAGCAGTGTTTGATGCTAATGCTGCCCTCATAAATCACAGTGCACAATGCCAAGTAGAAAATAATTCAAGCTCAACAGTATAACTCTAGTCTAAGTGCATGATTTGTGCATAAAATGTGGGCAGTATGCATCTAATTATCCTTTCACCCCCTTAGCCAAATTCTACTTCCTAATCTTAGATTTACATTATTCTTTTTCTTGCCACAAGGTGTTGGCATTATCTTAAGCTAGCTTCATGGCACTATTTAGCATGAGTAATTAGAGGGAGCAAACCACGAATCCCCACCTTAATCCAGTTACCACTAGGTTTTCTCTTCAACTCATACTCTAAGGTTTTGGACTTAAGAACTAAGAGGGAGCAAACCACAAAGCCCTAAGTACTTATTATCCCTAGGTAGAGGAGAGTTTATTTTTTTGCCTTGGCAGAACATTGTTGCCTTCTTTCTTTACTTTCTACCCTGGCATCATACTCTTTTTTCTTTTTTTTTTAAAATCTTAGCATGGTTTCAAATAGTCTAAGTTTGCTAGGGAACTAGATACATACCACGTGCTAAGTGTAAATCAATTTCCTAAACTAGAGATCAATTGACAAGCAAACTTGGCATACAATCTACTAGCATGGAAAACTGAAGATTAAAAATTCATCATTGGGCAGACAACTAGGATAAAAATAATCTTGCCTATTCAATTGTTAACAAAATTCAAATTTCGGCTGAGACAAAATTTTCCTTTTCACTTTTTTATGGCTCGGTATGCAACTATACTGCATGATCTACATCAACTACATGGCAAACAAAAAATTTAAACGTGAAATGCATGATAAGGAATAATGTGAGAAAATGCTCACTCCCAAACCCAAGATGTGCATTACCCTCAATGCATGAAACAACACATATATATAAGAAAAATAGAAAAATAAAAATGCATGAACATGAATATGCAAAAATGAAATGCAAAGGAGTTAGGAAGAAGAAGAGTCCCATTTAGAGACCTCTTCCTCCTATTTGGCACGAGCTTCTTCTTCTTTTCTAGCACGAGTCTTTCTCATGGTTAAGCTCCCACGTTCAAGGGCCATTCTTTTCTTCCCTTTATAGTCCTACTTTGAGGCGGTAGTGGAGGCTCCAACATCCTCTTTCTTTTTGGCAGACTCGACAGGCGGTGTGACTGGAGTAGGCTTTGATTTCTTGGAAGGAATTTCCTCTAACTCAGAAGAGAAATTGGTGTTGGCAGATTCAACATGCACTAGGGACATAGGAAGTGTAGCATTGGACTTAGAAATGGCAGAACTGCTTGACTTGCTGGACTGGCTGACTTGATTGGACTTGCTGGCATGGCATCACTGGCAGAGTGTTCGATAGAAAAAGGTGGAAACAATGGGACCTCACCTGGAGAAAGTTTAACAAGGACCTTCCAAATGATGGTATCCCTTTCCTTGGTATAGTGCCTCAATTTGGTATTTAGCTCCTCAGATGCCTCCAACTTTCAGAGAATAATCTTCTGGCGAGTGTAGACTTGAGACAACACTGCTAACGAGCTTGTTGGCATGGTTTCTGGCACACTGCTGGGCTTGACCCTTGGTTTCTGCTTTGGCGTGGCAGTCTTGGCTTTTCCTTTCTCCTTTGGCTCTCCAGCCGTGAGGTTCTTCAAAATAGGGACAATGATGGTGGTTCTCTTGATGACATGGTCGTGATCCTCATCCATCATTGGCACTTCATGGCATAAACAAATGTTAGAAATCCAGAAAGGGAAAACAAACTTCCCTTACCCTTGGAAGCACTTTTGTAGGTTTCTTCGATAATGATCCTGCTAACATTTATTTTGCGCCCCCTGACAATAGAGTGCAAAAGGATCAACCGGTCATCCGAGACTATTTCATTGTGAGATGTGGGAATGAGATTGTGTTTGATAAAGTGGTTCCAACCCCGCATCTAAGGCTTCAATGCCAGCCTCTTGACAGTCCGATGCCCGATGGATGAGACGGTCCAAGTTGTGTCAGGTTCACACAAATTCTCCAGTATCTTCTTGTGCTTGGCAGCATTCATGGTCTCGACATACTCGAAATATTCGTCTCCTTCACTAGGTAAAGAAAAGAGTGAATTAATATAAATCTCATCAAATTGGACACACTTAACCTGAATCATCAAAAATGGAGAGTCTTTGGTCACAAGGTGCACGTAAAACTCTTGAACAATAGTGACATAAACCTCTCCCTTTAGCTGGAAGAAAGCACTCCACTTGTGCATATCAATGACAACCACGAACTCCGGCATGAATCCAACAGTGGTGTCCGATTGAAAGTTAAAATGCTTTTCATAGAGGAACGATCTTGAAGAGAAGTTCTTCTCGAACTTCTTATGGATTTCCTCAGTGAAGAATTGTTTGGAAGGAGTAGATGATGAAGCCATGAAGATGAAAAAGTGATAGTCGAATTGGAAGAGAAGAAAAAGAAAAGATGAAAGGTTCTTAAATCTTGCTTGAATAAGGATGAAAAGTGAGAAAAAAATCTCAATGAAATCGGCTTTAAGGTAAGAGAGAGAAAAATATGGAGTGTTTAATAAGGTTTTAATGAGGGTAGCCGAAAAAATGGTAGATAATGATGAGATTCAGAGAGTTTTAATTGGGAAGGGTTTACATTTGAATGAGAAGTGATAAGTGATAAAGATATGGAAAGGATTTGAAGTGATAAGGTAATCATGATAAAATTAATTATCATTAATATGGGGTAGCAAAAGACAATTTTCCCCAAAAAATTTCTCATCTTAATCAAGCTAGGGATTCTCTTTCTTCTTTGACACGAAAACCTACGCATGTCCTTGGCATGGGACATGACATAGTCTCTAACAAGAATGTTGGCTCTCAGTCCATCTGGCAATATTCCTGGATTAATTCCTGTCAAAATTCATGCAAACACTCAATTAAAATTCGAGTAATGCAACAAGGGAATAAAAATTGAAAAACAAAAATCTAATTCCTAAAAGAAAACAAAAACAACTAATCCTAATATGTACAAAGAGTTTTAAACCTACGAGCGTTTCATTCTAACTCTTCCAAGAGGATAGCCTCCTTGGCATTATTTTTCTTACCGTCCAAGTAGTGCTTTAGACGTTGGACGTTCGCTTTAAAGGTTTCCCTTGTTCGTAGATTCTTAATGTCAACGACCTCATGAACATATGGTTTCGCAACTCCGTAAGGACCCATTCACCTTGATTTTGAGCTTACCTGGAAAAAGTTTAAGTCGTGAGTTAAAAAATAAAAAAGCTGACCTATTTTGAACTGTCTTTGCATGATCTGACTAGCATGCCAACGTTTTGCCTTCTCCTTGTATATCATAGCATTCTCATAAGCTTGCATCCTGAATTCCTCATACTCATTGAGGTCGAGCAACCTCATTTTCCAGTAACACTCCATACCATGTCAAGTTTTCGGATGACCCAATAGGCTTTATGTTCAAGTTCCACTGGTAGATGGCAGGGTTTGCCAAAGATAAGTCAAAACGGGGAAGTACACAAAGAAGTTTTAAATGCAGTTTTGTAAGCCCACAAGGACTCATCTAGCCTCAAAGACCAGGCTTTCCTCGTTGGATTTATAGTCTTCTCTAGAATGTTCTCAATCTCCCTATTTGATATATTGGCTTGCCCGTTTGTCTGTGGATGATAAGCTGTAGCAATTCGCTGCTGAATTCCATATATGCACAAAGCTTTAGAGATTAAATTACATTTAAAATGAGTACCCTTATCATGAATGATCACTCTAGGTGCACCAAATCGAGTAAAAAATATTTTTGTGCAAAAACTTGGTAACAACCTTGGCATCATTTGTTGGCAGGGCAACATCCTCTACCAACATTGATACATAGTCAACTGCCACAAGAATATACACATTACCAAACAATGGGGGAAAAGGACCTATAAAGTTTATCCCCAATACATCAAATAAATCCACAAGCATAATGTTCTGGAGCAGCAGTTGGTGTCTGCCAGAGATGTTCCATGTCCCTTGGCATCGATTACATGCCTTAGCATACTCGTGGGCATCCTTGTAGAGCGTGGGCCAAAAGAATCCTGACTACAACACCTTGGCAGCAGTCTTCATCCCAAAAAAGTGACCTCCATAAGGTGCGACATGGCATAGATGCAATATGTTTTGCTACTCGTCCTCTGGCACACACCGGTTAATCACTTGATCAACACATTGCTTGAACAATATCGGCTCATCCCAATAGTATTGTCTTACCTCTTGTAGAAATATTTTCTAGGCATTGTATGCCAAGTTTGGTCTCGTTAGGAAACTCATCTCTAATGGTAGTGGTCTTACCATCCTCATTGTGATGCTCCAATCGAGATATGTGGTCAGCTACTAAGTTTTCGCTGCCTTTCTTGCCGCTGTTCTCTAAGTCAAATTCTTGAAGTAAGAGTGTCCATCGAATCAGTCTGGGCTTGGCATCTTTCTTTTCCAAGAGATACTTCAATGCCGAGTGATATGTATAAACCACAACCTTGTTATCAATTAGTTAAGATCTAAATTTATCGAAAGCAAACACAACTGCAAGAAACTCTTTCTCGGTTGTAGAGTAATTCAGTTGCATGTCATTCAAGGTTCTACTGGCATAGTAGATGGCATGGAAAATCTTGTCATTCTGTTGTCCCAAAACTGCACCAACGACATAGTCGCTGGCATCACACGTGAGCTCGAAGGGCTTATTCCAATATGGTGTTACGACTATAGGGGCATTGATCAATATCTCTTTTAAGTTTCTAAAATGCTCTCAAACTAGAATCATCTAAAGCAAAGGTGGAATTATGTTCCAACAATGAGCATACATATTTAGCAATTTTTGAAAAATCTTTAATAAACCATCGATAAAAACCGACATGACCTAGAAAACTCCTTATACCTTTAATACTCGTTGAAGGTGGCAATTGCTTGATTACCTCCACTTTATCTTGATTAACTTCTAGTCCTCTCTTGGTTACCTTATGACCGAGAACAATGCTCTCCTTCACCATGAAGTGACATTTCTCCCAGTTCAACACTAGGGTTGTCTTAGTGTATCTCTTCAAGACTTGCTCCAAGCTATGTATGCATTCCTCAAATGTTGTACCAAACACTCAAAAAAATCATCCATGAATACTTCCATGTTATGTTCGATCATATAAAAAATGGCCATCATGCAACGTTGGAATGTTGTTGTCGCATTACATAGACCGAATGTCATCCTTATGAATGCAAATGTCCCATATAGATATGTGAACATGGTTTTCTCTTGATCACCAGGGGTGCTGGCAATTTGATTATAACACGAATAACCATCCAAAAATAGTAAAAAAGCTTTACCTATCAGTTTGTCTAACATTTGGTCAATGGAAGGCAATGTGAAGTGGTCCTTTCTTGTAGCCTTGTTTAACCTTTTTTAATCAATGCACACTCTCCATCCGGTGATAGTTCTAGAGGGAATCAATTCAGCTTCACTATTTTGCACCATAGTCATGTTACCTTTCTTCGGCATGCACTACAGTGGGCTAACCCAAGAGCTTTGGAAATAGGATAAATACTACCGAAGTCAAAGCATTTTATTATCTCTTTCTTAACAACTTCGTTCATGCTCGGGTTTATCCATCTCTAACCTTCAATAGTCCTCCCATTGTATTCCTCTAGAATGATCTTGTGCATGCAAATGGTTGGGTTAATACCTTGGATGTCTACAAAGGTCCAACCCAATGCTTTCTTATAATTCCTTAATATTGCCAACAATCTTGCCTCCTGATCATTAGTGAGATCAGTGACAATAATCACTGGCAGAATTGAGTGCTCACCTAGATAAGCATACTTTAAGTGTTATGGTAGTGGCTTAAGCTCCAACTCTAGTGGTTCTTCAATTGACGGTTTCAGTTTGTTTATCTCTCTGCCGACTAAATGGAGTGGCTCAAAATAAATCACATCTTTAGTCTCCAAGGCTGATTCCTCAGGTTCCTTAAGCAATTCAGCTATGATGTCATCAAATTCTGCACCCTGGCACAACTGTGCCACGTCTAAAGTATAAATGGCCTCGATCATCTTCTCGACATGACATCCATCCGGTTCATCTACACATTTCAAAGCTTGAAAAACTTTAAAAGTAACATGTTGGTAATTAATTCGCATTGTTAGTTCTTCTTTATAAACATCAATAAGAGCCCTACTCGTGGCAAGGAATGGCCTACCCAAAATAATTGGCACATTAGTGTCAGCTTCATAATCCAGAATGATAAAATCAGTTGGAAATATAAAATTGTCTACATTTACCAACACATCCTCACTCTTACCCTTGAGATGTGCGTAAGATCGGTCTGCCAACTAAAGTGTCAATGTGGTAGGTCTTGCTTCTATGTCAAGCTTCATGAAAATAGGCAGTGGAATCAAATTGATACTAGCTCCTAAATCACACAATGCCTTACCCATGAATTTATTGCCAATTGTACAAGGGATAGTAAAACTCCCTAGATCTTTCAGCTTTTGTGGCAATTAGTTTAGGATCATGGCACTGCATCCTTCAGTAAGAGCAACAGTTTCAAAATTTCCCAACTTCCTCTTTTTGGACAAGATGTCCTTCATGAGTTTTACATAGTTGGGCATTTGCTCAAGGGCCTATACCATTGGAATGTTAATTTGCAATTGTTTAAGCACTTCCAAGAAGCACTTAAATTGCTGGTCCTGCTTGTGCTTTTGAAGTCTTGTTGGAAATGGTGGTGGTGGATACACATATGTTGGCACTGTCGGCTTTGCCAAGGTAGTGCTGGCATCCACTTTGGCATCAATATGCTTTTTGGCCTCATTCTTCTTGTCATCATTGTTAAAATCATTTCTGGCACTGAAACTGGCATCATATTGAGTACTGGTACCGACATGAGCGTTAGCATCATTATGGGCATAACCACTAGCATCACCTGCTTTGTTTTTCTCCTTCTCGGCTTCCTCGGGCTTGTCTGCTGGCACAAGCTTAGCATCTTGCATATTAACTGGCCGCTTGGAAGCCATCTCATCTTCACACTTCTTACCACTCCGAAGAGTTATTGCCTTGCATTGCTCATTTCCTTTGTGCCGAGCATCTTCAGTGTCGCTTGGTGAAGCACCCTAGGGTCGATTAATGATTGCATTAGCAATCTGCCTAACTTGCATTTCCAAGTTTCTTATTGAAGCTACCAAACTTTGGATTGTCACTTTGTTCCTTTTCATGTACCGTGTGAGATTGCCTCCTTCATCGAGTCCTTGCCCTTGCTGGAAATTGTTTTGAGCTTTTTGTGGCATGACATTTTGATAAATAATACCAACATCAAACCATTTTATTATCTCTTTCTTAACAACCTCCTTCATGCTCGGGTTTAGCTATCACTAACCTTCAATAGTCCTCCCATTGTATTCCTCTAAAATGATCTTGTGCATGCAAATGGTTGGGATAATACCTTGGATGTCTGCAAAGGTCCAACCCAATACTTGCTTATAATTCCTTAATATTGCCAACAATCTTGCCTCCTGATCATTAGTGAGATCAATGGCAATAATCACTGGCAGAATTGAGTGCTCACCTAGATAAGCATACTTTAAGTGTTCTGGTTGTGGCTTAAGCTCCAACTCTGGTGGTTCCTCAATTGATGGTTTCAGTTTCTTTATCTCTTTGACGACCAAATGGAGTAGCTCAAAATAACACATATATTCAGTCTCCAAGGCTGATTCCTCGGGTTCCTTAAACAGTTTAGCTATGTCATCATCAAATTCTGCATATTGGCACAACTGTACCACATCCAAAGTATAAATGGCCTCGATCATCTTCTTGACTTGACATTCATCCGGTCCATTTTCACATTTCAAAGCTTGAAACACGTTAAAATTAACATGTTGGTAATTCATTCGCATTGTTAATTCCTTTTTGTGAACATCAATAAGAGCCCTACTCGTGGTAAGGAATGGCCTACACAAAATGATTGACACATTAGTGTCAGCTTCATAACCCATAATGATAAAATCAGTTGGAAATATAAATTTGTCTACCTTTACCAACACATCCTCACTCTTACCCTTGGGATGTGCATAAGATTGGTCTGCCAACCGAAGTGTCATTGTGGTAGGTCTTACTTTCATGTCAAGCTTCCCGAAAACAGATAGTGGCATCAAATTGATACTAGCTCCTAAATCACACAATGACTTACACATGAATTTATTGCCAATTGTACAAGGGATAGTAAAACTCCATGGATCTTTCAGCTTTGGTGGCAATCAGTTTAGAATTATGGCACTGCATCCTTCAGTAAGAGCAACAGTTTCAAACTCTTCCAACTTTCTCTTTTTGGAAAAGATGTCCTTCATGAATTTTACATAGTTGGGCATTTGCTCAAGGGCCTCTACCAATGGAATGTTATTTTGCAATTATTTAAGCACTTCCAAGAAGCGCTTAAATTGATGGTCCTGCTTGTACTTTTGAAGTCTTGTCTGAAATGGTGGTGGTGGATACAAATATGTTGGCACTGTCGGTTTTGCCAAGGCAGTGCTAGCATCCACTTTGGCATCAGTATAATTTTTGGCCTCAGTCTGCTTTTCATCATTGTTAACATCATCTTTGGCACTGGAATTGGCATCATGTTGAGCACTAGTACTGGCATGAGTGTTGGCATCATTGTGGGCATAACCACTAGCAGCATCTGCTTTGTTTTTCTCCTTCTCTGCTTCGCTGAGCTTGTCTGCTGGCACAAGCTTAGAATCTTGGCTATTAATTGGCTGCTTGGTAGCCATCTTAGCTTCACACTTCTTACCACTCTGAAGATTTATTGCCTTGCATTGCTCATTTCCTTTGTGCCGAGCATCTTCAGTGTCGCTTGGCAAAACACCCTCGGGTTGATTTATGAGTGCATTAGCAATATGCCCAACTTGCATTTCCATGTTTCTTATTGAAGCTGCAAAAACTTTGGACTGTCACTTTGTTCCTTTTCATGTACTGTGTAAGATTGCCTCCTTGGTTGAGTCCTTGCCCTTGAGCATTTTGATAAAATGCTGGCATGGCAATATTATTTTTCCTTTGAGCATTTTTGGTGTGAGGCATTATATTGGTTACCTCATTGATTTCACTTGGCTAAGTTAGGGTGATGTCTCCAACATGCGTTGTAAGCATTGAAATTAGCGTTATAAAAACGACTAGCATTGCCAACAAAATTTACCTATACAGGGTTGACTGGGCATCCATCCACATGGTGGTTTTCTCCACAAATGGTGCAAAATGAATCTAGTGCTTTGACTTCTCGGGCCTCATTATTCTTTTGCAACGTTCTCACCATGCTAGTGAGGTTGGAAATTTTGGCATGAATGGACATAAGTTCATCAACCTTTAATTTCCCACTAGCTTTGGTTCTGGTCCCAGGTCCAGCAACAAGATATTCAAAGTCATTGATCGCTACCCTCTCAAGGATATCAACACCTTTTGTGTACCTCTTGTCTAGCAACGAGCCAATTGCTGAAGCATCGAAAACAATCCTTGTTTGTATTTGGGTCCAATTTGGGAATCCATGCATTGGACACCTTCTCAACAGATCCTTAAATCTTTCCCATGCTTTGTAGAGAGTTTCATCCTCAGTTTGCTTGAATGTAATGATCTCACCACGCGGCTTGACAGTGAGTGTTGGTGGCTGAAATTGTGTCAATAGCTTCTGGCACAAGTCTGCCCAGGAAGTAACTAAACTCGGTGGTAAAGAATTAAGCCACGCCTTGGCTCTATCACTTAAAGAAAAAGTAAATAACCTTAGCTTCACGGTATCTCCAGATACTCCAGTTTGCTGGAATAGTTGACATATCTCCATGAATTACTTGAGATGTTGCCTTGGGTCTCCAGTAAGAGCTCCATCAAATTGGCCTACATTAAAAAAAGATTGGATCATTACGAGTTTAAGTTCAAAATTTGGCTCAATAGCAGTAGTGCTAACAAGTCGTGGCATTAAATTTGCAATTCCAGGTGCTGAATGTTCTCGGATTGGCCTCTCTTCCTCTTCATTAACAATTGGATCATTAGGAGGTGGTGGTGCATTGTTATTGGGTGGATCATTGTTCACCACACCATTTGATTCATCTCTCGGTATTGCCTTTTTAACCTCCCCACAACCCTCTCAATTTCCAGATCATATGGCCACTCATCTACCATAGGATGGCTTCTGGTCATACACCGATAAAAATAAAATAAAAATAAAAATAAAACAAGTAAATTTTAAAAAAAAATCAAATTTGTTGTAATCCCAGGCAATGTCGCCAAAAACTTGTAGACTCTTTTGGAAGTGTGTAAAATGAATACTGGCAAAAGGTATAAATGGTATGTATTGGGAAAGTTATGCCAAGAGTCTTTTGCATGCAAGTATACATTGTCTACAAGTAATACAGCTTGGTAAGTTGAGTTATCGATCCCACCGAGATTCTCTTGAATTCGATTGTTTGATTGTTACTTGCTTTGGAAGAAAAGATGTTTGTTTAAAAGAATTGGTTTTGTTACTAAGGAAATTAAAGGAAAATAAAATGAAGTAAAATGTTGGCAAGGAAGATGTTTCTAAATGAATGATGACTGTTGGTAGAGAATGCCTAGTTTCAACATGGTTCATGCTAGCCCTTGTTGGCAAAACTGTCTTGGCATTGTTTACCGAGCAGATTCAAAATTAGCAAAGCCTCTCTCGATGGTCATTGCCCTAAATTGTCCAAATAAAAACCCATATATCTCTATAGTGTATATTTTTAAACCAATTTGATTAAAACAAATTTATACTTCGAAGGGGTAGATTTCACTTCCGAAGTAAGTTCATATACTTGAACGACTTCTCTCGAAGCTTCTCTCCCAAGTATTCAACAACTTAATCATTGCCAGCCCAAGTCTGTTAAGATATTGGGAGGCAATAGGCTTACTTTGACAGCTCTCGCTTGGCAAAGTACTTAGGAAAAATTAAAGTCTGCCAAATAGAAAAACTTTTCCGAAAACATATTTATTATAATGGAACTAAGGCATAAAGCTAATATTTAATCCAAACATCCCTCACCAACTATGAAATTAGTTCATGGTGAGGGGATTAACCAACACAACCATAATTGTTTTAAAAAAAACCATCATTAAAAAAACTAAAGATAAACAACTTGTGCCAAGGGAAAAGGCAAATGGGTCTCTCGATGCAGCCCTCTATGCCAGGCTCTCGGCCAAAAGGTTGAACCACCCTTCTTTGGTGCAGCCGACTGTCACTCACCGGTCACTCCAACGCCTTACTCTGATCACTCTGGTTCTTCACTCGATCACTTTCGATTCCTCTCATCGTCTCCCTCCAAATGCTTGATTGGTTGGTCTTTATATAGGCGTGTGTGGGAAATGATGAGATAAGCCTTCGCATCTGAATATGAAATGATCAAGGGATAAAAGAAAGATCTCTATCCGATCATTTTGACATCTTATTAGCTCGATGTGATAGCTTACCGGGCTAGGGCTGATGTCATCATGCTGATGTTGCCTTAGCGTCCAAGCTTGGCAAAACTTTGCCAACATCGCTTGGCACCACCTTATCCGCTATTTTTCGGAAGTTGATCCAATTGTGATCTTTTAGGAGCCTGATTGTTGAGTGCATAAATGTTCTCTATTTTAGACATCATTTTCCCATATTATTGACGCACTCAAGCAAGTTTAGTTGCATTTTAGGATAGATTTTACATAAGCATCACAAATAGAAAATATTGCACAAATGCTGCTAATTTTGGTTTATTTTTGCAGGTGCCTGTCGTGGCAGTATCTATGGTAGCAAAGGAGCAAAAGTTAGTTGCAGAACTGGAGTGAAGAAGTGAAGGAGATTGTCCGCTACAATGATTTCGTGACCGCTGCCGTGGCAGAAGAGGCGACAGTAAAGACCATGGTGACGAAAAAATGCAAAGTGCAGTTCGATCGACCGAGAATTTAAAGCCTGATTTTCGTGGACCACTTTCATAACCGTCGGAGCCCAGAAGCACATTGAAGGCCTGGTCCTAAGTTTGAGGAAAAAGTCAAAGCAAGAAGATAGGGCGAATTAAAAGACATCTACTCAGAGATTCAGTCTTTAATAGAGTTGTACTTTAATTAAAACTTGTATTTTTGGCCATTAAGAAAACTCAAAGACCAATGCCTATATATATGCTTGTAATTCGACTAGGCAAAGAACATCTAGCTCCTAGACGTCTTCCCCCAAAACCCTAGTCATTTCTCTCTCTTCACCATGTTCTAAACTCCCCCTAGGGCAAAGGGTTGATCTTGTAAAGTAGTTGTAAGGGTTGTACTGTTTTTAGGATTTTTCTGTTCAATTTAATAAAAGCTTCAAGTTTATTTACTCTGGTTTCAACATCTCATAAGAGTTTCGGGAGAGCATTGTGAGGTTATCCATTTACTTAACATCGTGAGAGTTAAGTATACGAAAAAAGTAAATATGAGTTTTCCAGTTTATGGTTAAACCATCTTGGCCTAGGGATAGGTACAAGGTTAAGCAGCTAAAGAAGAATTCATAAACATCGGTGTTCATCCTTCGATTCATGCTGGAAGGTATTATCAAAGATGTGGTCATCGGTAGAACTTGGGCCTAGGGATAGGACAAGTCACAAAAGGGATTCTTGCTGAACTTGAAGTACAGAGTTGTTGACCGCTTCCGCGACAACAACAGACCACTACCGTGACAGGTACTGCCGCGATAGGCCCGACGACAACCGCAACAAAAAAAGCCCTTGAGCAGTGCAACACCTGTACTACTGAGCAAATCAATACCAACCTATTTTATCAAACTGATTTCCTTTTTTATCTTAGTTATTTCTCAATATTTCTAAAAACAATTTATTAAACTTATTTATTTTCTTGTGCAGAGATTCAAGGATAAAAGTATTTCCAATCCCTGTGGAGACGATATCTGATACTTAGTATCGCTTTATTACTTGCTACGTGTACACTTGCACCTAATTGTGATAGACTATTTTACACGCAACATGTTTTTGGCGTCGTTGCTGGGGACTGGTAACATACATTTACATTTAATTATTGCACCCTTTAATTTTTGTTTCTGTTTTAGTTGTTTTATTTTTCCCTTTGCTTTTCACAAGGTTCTTTTATTGCTTATGCGCAGATCGAGACGTGGTAAAGAACCTAAGTACGAACTAGACCCAGAAATAGACCGAACATACCATCTCAGGAACCAAGCCCAAATCTTGATAGAACGAAACAAATATCTTGCGGAAAGACTCAAAGCAATGGTGAATGAAAGATAACGCAACGGGGCAGATAACAACAACAACAACCACAGGGTTGATGACGAACCTCCTAATGATGCCCAAAACAATCGGCAGCCGCTTGCTGCCCCAGCAGCACGACAGACATGCCGAGAGTTTATGGACAATGATCATATTGAACTGGAAACTACGCTGCCAGATATAGAAGCTGAACACTTTGAACTGAAATCTGTGATGTCCAACATGATAAACTCTGCTGGACAATTTGGTGGCTCTCCTACAGAGGATGCACGTGAACATCTAAAAACCTTCCAAGAGATCCGTGGATCATTCAGACAACCAGGAATAAGCCCGGAAGTACTGAGACTTCGGCTATTTCCTCATTCATTGAGGGATAGAGCGAAAAACTAGTGGAACAAGTTAATGTCGGGTTCAATAAGAACTTGGACGGATCTTTGTCATGAATTTCTTTCTCGTTTTAATCCTTCCCTCTTATCTGAAAGATTACGTAACGAGATTAATACTTTTCAACAGGAAGATGACGATCCAATGCATAAGGCTTGAGACCGATTTACAACTCTCTTACGAAACTGTCCAATGCATGGATTCCTTATATGGAATCAGGTTGTCAAATTCTATAATGTTGCCAATACACACACCCGGATGAGGATAGACTCAATAGCGAACAACATGTTATTGGACAAGGAACCAAAGGATGCAATGTTGGTGTTGAAAAAGTTAGCTGAAAACGATGAGCAATTCCCCACAGCTCGAAGAGGAGGTAGACGAGGAGTATCTGTAAAGGAATACGAATCTGACAACTCGGTTAAAACTCAAATTGCATACCTCACCAAGATAGTTGAAAACCTGCAGCGGAAGGAATCAAGGTTGTATTTTCTGCCAAAGAGGTGTGTGAAACTTGCAGCGGAAACCACAGTACAGATGAGCGTCCCTTACAGCTGGAAAAAGGGATGTATGTTGGAAATTATAACAAGAACAGAAGCTATGATTCCAACAACTACAACTCAAACTGGAGAAAGGACCCCAAATTTTCCTGGAGTAACCCGAACAATGCATTGAACGCTCCAGTCTAGAATAACCAGAACCAAGAGGGTCCCAAAATCCTGTCACGACAGCAACCACAGCAGCAGCCGGCAGCCACAACGAGCATACTGGAACAGACCCTGTCAAACTTCATGTCTCAAATAGGAGCATATATGGCAAACATGGATCACTTTGTCAAGAAAACTGAATCCTTCATGGATAAGACAAAGATGAGAATGACAAATCATGAGGCTACCCTAAAATCCCTAGAGACACAGATGGGTCAGCTTTCACAGTTCATAAACCCAAGGCAGAATGGAGGATTCCCTAGTGTTACTGAGGTCACTAGAAAACCCACACATAAGCAATGCAAAGCTATTACAACGAGGAGTGGGAAACAATTACAAGGGCTGATTATTAAAGAAACAACTGATAAGGAATCGACCCCACAAACACTTGCCGAGAACACTGCCCCAGCAGAAGCAAAACAGTCTGTTGTCGCCACCTTTGCCATGACATCAGAAGAAATAGAGGAGCAGATAAAAGAAACTACATAATGTGAGCCTCCTCAAATCTGATTCCCAAGTGAAGGACGCCTCGAAGACTGCCGTCCTCCACCCCATTTTCCACAGCGGTAGAAAAACAGAAACAAGAGTACCAACTTAAGAAAATCTATGATGTCTTTAAGCAAGTACACATCAACATCCCGCTGTTAGAAGTCATTAAGCAGATGCTTGGTTATGCAAAGTTCCTTAAAGATGCAATGTCCAAGAGATCTAGACTTTGGGAGTTTGAAACTATGATGATGACATAAGGATGCATGGCAATGCTTCATAAGCGTCCACCCCCAAAGAAGAAGGATTCCGGGAGTTCCATAATACCATGTATAATTGGTGATAAATTTATGGGTAAGACACTTTGTGATCTAGGTGATAGTATTAATCTAACGCCCAAATCTGTATTTCAGAAGCTAGGTATTGGACAAGAAAGACCCACAACAGTCATGCTGCAACTGGCAGACCACTCTTACGTACAACCGAAAGGAAATATTGAAGATATTTTGGTAAGAGTGGATAAGTTTATATTTCCTGCTGACTTTCTTGTTTTAGACTATGAAGCAGATGAAAATGCACTGATCATCCTAGGGCGACCATTCCTAGCCATAAGAAGAACATTGATCGATGTAGAGAAGGGAGAACTGACTATGAGAGTCAATGAGCACCAGATTAAGCTCAATGTTCTCCAAGCCATTAAACAAGCTGATGCAGAGGAAGAATGCAAGGCGATATCAGAAGTAATCATAGACCAACCATGCATTAGATCAAGCTGTCACGACATACAATTTGGTCACTGCCACCACAGTCACCTAGAAGACTGCCACGACAACATTGACGACAACGACTCCTCAGACAATGATGCATCTAACACTAAAGGTCTTAAGTAGATAAATTGGATAGGCACACGTCCAGGTAAGTTCTTCGAGCCTTTGAATTATACTTCGAATGAACATGTGATTCAAAAGCCTTACATTGACCAGCCACCTGTTTTAGATCTTAAACCCCTGGCAGGGTAACTTAAATATGTTTTCTTGGAATTAATGATACGTTGCCCGTAATCATCTCTTCTAAGTTGATGCAGGAACATGAACATCAGCTGACCAGGATGCTACAACAGCATAAAAAGGCGATTGGATGGACCATTGCCGACATCCAAGGCATCAGTCCGACAATTTGTATGCACAAAATCCTCTTGGAGGATGACCATAATCCGACAATTGATGCTCAAAGAAGACTAAACAAATCTATGCGAGAAGTGGTAAGAAAAGAAATCATCAAGTGGCTTGATGCTGGAATTATCTATGCCATCTCGGATAGCAAGTGGGTGAGCCCAGTGCAATGCGTACCCAAGAAGAGAGGCATAACGGTAGTAACCAACACAGAAAACGAGCTAATTCCAACCAGGACTGTGACCGGTTGGAGGGTTTGTATGGACTACCGAAAGCTTAATAAAGCTACCCGAAAGGACCACTTCCTCTTACCCTTTATTGATCAAATGCTAGATAGATCAGTGGGGAAGCCTTACTGTTGTTTTCTTGATGGTTACTCAAGTTACAATCAAATTGCAATTGCACTAGAGGACTAGGAGAAGACAACCTTCACATTCCCATATGGAACATACGCCTTCCGAAGAATGCCATTTGGACTATGCAATGCTCCAGCAACATTCTAGCGATTTATGATGACAATATTCTTGGATATGGTGGAAGATTTCCTGAAGATATTCATGGATGACTTTTCCGTCTTTGGAGACAGTTTCAATGATTGCCTAGACAATATGAAGAAGGTTCTTGAAAGATGTGATGAGGCCAACCTTGTACTAAATCGGGAAAAATGCCATTTTATGGTGGATGAGGGCATAGTGTTGGGACACAAAGTCTCCTGCCGCGACATAGAAGTGGACAGAGCAAAAATCGAAGTCATCGAAAAACTACCGCCACCCACAACAATCAAAGGCATTAGAAGTTTCTTAGGACATGTAGGGTTTTATCGTAGATTTATTGCCAATTTCTATAAAAAATAATAAACCCCTGTGTCTCTTGTTAGAATAGAATAAGACCTTTGATTTCAAAACTGAATGTACTGAAGCATTCAGGACACTGAAAGAGAAGCTGGTAACATCCCCAATAGTACAACCACCAGACTGGAGTTTACCGTTTGAGATCATGTGTGACGCCAGTGACTATGCTGTCGGGGTAGAAGTAGGGCAGAGGAAGGAGAAAATCTTCCATATTATATACTATGCCAGCAAGACCTTAAATGATGCCTAGATAAATTACACCACAACAGAGAAGGAATTGTTAGCGGTGGTGTCTGCAATTGACAAGTTCTGACCATATATACTGGGAACAAAAGTGGTGGTCCATACAGATCACTTAACACTCAAATATCTGTTCACCAAGAAGGATGCTAAGCCAAGATTAATACGTTGGATTCTGCTGCTACAAGAATTCGATATTGACATCAAGGACAAAAAGGGAACAGAAAAGCAAGTAGCTGATCACTTGTCAAGACTGGAGATGGGAAAGGACCAAGAAAAAGACAAGACTAACATACTGGAAACTTTCCCAGACGAGCAGTTATTCACTGCCACCAAGACTGCCGCGACATCCATGGTGGCAGGTAAGCTTTCTAAAATCCCTTGGTATATTGATATTGTAAAGTACATTGTGAGTGGTTTACTACCTCCTGAAACTTAATTACCAAGCTAGGAAGAGGTTCCAAAATGATGCAAAACATCATTATTGTGACGAACCTCTTCTATTTAAGCACTGTGTAGATCAAATCATCAGGAGATGTATACCACAGGACGAGCAGGAAGAAGTGCTTCACCACTGCCATGCCGCTCCTTATGGAGGACACTTTGGAGGAAAAAAAACTGTTACCAAAGTTCTGCAATCTGGTTTCTATTGGCCTACATTGTTTAAAGATGCACAAGCATTTTACAAGAGTTGTGATAAATGCCAAAAGACTGGAAACATCTCTATAAGGCATGAGATGCCCCTGTAGAACATTCTTGAAGTCAAAAATTTCGATGTTTGGGGAATCGACTTCATGGGACCATTCCCAGCCTCTTGTGGGAATTTATACATGCTATTGGCAGTAGACTACGTGTCCAAGTGGGTAGAGGCTATTGCCACACAAAAGAATGATGGCAAGACCGTGCAAAGATTTCTCTACAAGCATATATTCTCAAGGTTTGGCATCCCAAGGGCAATCATTAGTGATGAGGATAGGCACTTTGATAACAAGGTAATTGCTAGTGCACTGAAGAAATATGGAGTTACGCACAAGATTGCAACAACATATCACCCCCAAACCAATGGGCAGGCTGAAATCTCAAACAGAGAAGTGAATAACATCCTAGAAAAGATGGTTAAACCAACTAGAAAGGACTGGTCTCTTCACATAAATGATGCACTCTGGGCTTACATGAATGTATTTAAGACACCATTAGGAATGTCGCCCTACCGCCTCATCTACGGAAAAACCTGCCACCTACCTGTTGAGATAGAATATAGAGCATACTAGGCTATCAAGACAGTTAACATGGACTGGAACAAAGCAGGGCGGAAAAGGCTGCTGGACTAGAATGAAATTGAAGAAATTCGAGCCATGGCCTATGACAACGCCATGTTATACAAGGACAAAACAAATAAGTGGAACAACAGAAAACTGCTGCCACGACAGTTTAGCCCAAGGAAGAAGGTGTTGTTATTCAACTCTAGGTTGAAGCTTTTCCCAAGAAAGCTAAAATCTAGATGGTCTGGACCCTTCCAAGTAGTCTAGGTTTTTCCTCATGGTGCCATCACAATCAGATCAATCAAGGACGGACACCAATTCAAAGTTAATGGACAAAGGCTAAAGCACTATCATGGGACTGAAGCCCTAAGAGTGCAGGAAGTAGTTACTTTAGGAGATGCCCCTCAAAGTATCCCTAATTTAACTTAGTTTATTTTATTTTTATTTATTTTATTTTATTTATTTTTATTGTTTTAGGAAACAAGAATTTAATATTTAGTTTATTTTATTTTCCAATTAACTAAAGGATGTAGAGTTAAGAGAAGAAATGAATAAGCTCACCACACTCACAACAGCTCATAAATCCCAATGGAACTAGGATGTCGTGACAGCCAGTTACCATTTGTCATCGAAGACACGCAAATTACAGCCTGTCATGGAGCTGTCGCAATATACACGAAAATGTGTAACAGACTCGCAGCAGACACGGAAATGCGTGATAGACGCGTTAGGAAACCGCGTGACAGGTGGCTTCGTTATTCACGCCACTCGTTATGGCTTCGACGAGTAGAAAAATCCCGTTATATATAAACCTCTCTTCCCATTTCATTTTCACCTCATTCTCTTCTCTCTACTTTGCTTTCAATTATTTAGCTTCTCAAGAATTTTCTTTCATTCCACAGTTTCTTTACAATGACTACACGATCAACCCGAAGGAGTGCTGCCTCCACATCTGCCGCGGTAGTGTCTACACCTAGCCATAGCAGAATCCCTAGGAGGTTCACCTCGGCAGACTTAGAAAAGAGATATTATGACTCTTTTCAGAAACAGGAGATGTGGGAGGAACGAGGTTTCACCTACACGATGAAAATGAGAGATCTAGGGCTCGAAGCGTTCATCTCCTAGAAGATCATCGCCTTAAAGTGGCAGATTTTTACGGTCCAACCAGAAGAGATGAATGTCACTTTGGTCCGCAAATTTTATACTGCCATCTCATCTAAGGATGCCACGAAAGTAACTTTTAGGGGTAAGAAAATCTCCCTTGAGCCAGCCTACATCAATACACTTTATGGCCTTCATGTGGGCAGAAAGGAGGATGCACACAATAGGTTTGTCAGCAGTCTGTCGCTGACAGACTACGATAGCATCATGGCAGACTTGACGGAATAAGGCACCACCTAGAATGATGATCCCAAGCATAGATGGACGGTGCGAAGGACCCAGCTCACACCGACAACCAAACTCTGGAACCACTCTGTGAAGAAGTGTCTTATGCCAACATCACACAACACAAAAGTGGACCGGCAGATACTTGCCCTCGTGCATTTTATCATCAACGAGCGGCAGATCAACGTCGATAAATACATACTCGACGACATCCATGAGTGTGCAACATGAGTAATGGGCCCACTTTGCTTCCCCTACTTAATCATCACCCTTTGCCGAGCCAACTATGTGTTTGAGATTGCTGAAGACGTGAAGATCCGAGGCATGGGGTGGACGTAGAGAAACATCTACAACCTGGTAGGGTTGAAGGTAGCCACCCCAATGGCTTATGTAGATCCCTCTGCTGCGACAGAGCCGACGACAAAACCAGACTCCACCGAACCTATCGCGGCATAAACTAAGCAGACAGAACCCGCACAACAAGTAGACACCTCCTCCAACAAACTCCTTCGACTGCTGAAAAAGATGGAGGCCAAACAACTGGGATTCATGGAATTCATGAGGGAATTCACCACTGCCACGATAAATTTCATTAAATTTGATCTTAATCACCCAAATGTGCAATTTCCCCTTTTCCAAAAAAACCTTCTTGCCACCCCTACACCTACTTCTAGCCCTAAGACGCCCATGCCAAATGTTGCCTCCACTACACCCTCTGCTACAGCTAGAGACGACGACGGGCGATCTGCCACTCCCTGAGGAACCAAACAAAAGGAATCGTTGTCAGAAATTGATCTTAAGTACTTCGAAGGTTTCTCCTCATCCTCAGTCTGGCAGAATGACTCCGACTCGGAGTCCTCTGTCGTCCGGGAGATAGCCAAGGACTTCCCTACGATGAAAAAGAAAAAGCTTGCTATCGATGTTGAGGGACCCTACCGCGATAGAGCAGACAGCAGCAGCAGTGATAATGAACTCGAGGTCCAGGACAAGGCCCCAAAGATCTCACCTACCCAAGTCCAGCCACCTCGAGAGGCCAAAAAGAAGGTAGCCTCACCATCTCCAAATCCCAAGCCAACCTCTGCCACTAAAGTAACTGTCCACCGACATCTCCACATCAGCAGCAGCGACGACAACTCTTCAACTTAAGCTCTTTTACTTTTTCTGTCGTCTTTGCTTTTATTTCATATATGTGATATTTCTTCTTAATTATGTTTATGTGTCATGCATTGAGGGAAATGCAACCCTTGAGTTTGGGGGTGTGTTGTCCTCCTTTAATTAATAAACTTTATTTAAGTTGTGTCTCATTTCTAGTTAATTTTTTGTTAAAAATTGGCTTAAGTCTTTGAACTGCATTTACTTGCCGCGACATTATCTGTTGTGACAGTATCTTTAGGATGTTTTAGGAATTATCTAGAGTTTTGCTATAGTTCTGAACTTTAAAAACACCTTTGTGACTTATATGTTGTCCAGACTACTGTTAGTGAACTTAGAATAGGAAGCTTAACAACTTGAGTTTCCCCTAGAGGTGCCTAACACCGGCTCTAGGAAAAAAAACTTAGACTCAGTTGCCCCTAGAGGTGCCTAACACCGACTCTAGGAAGATAGCTAGAGGTGCCCAAAACCGGCTCTAGTTTAAAAAGGAAGAAAAAACTTGGGTCTAAGTTAGAAAAAACTAAAGGAGCCTAAGAAATGCCTCCAATTAAAAATTATTTGAAATAAAACTCAATGTAAGTAGTATAACTATTCTAGTTTCTAAAGAGATTAGGCACATGTATGTTCACAAAACCTGCATAAACTTGCACGAGAATTATAGCATTGTTCCAGATAAGTCCATAAACACCCAACAAGGTACTACTCTTGATAGTGAAGGTGCTAAAGGTAATGACAATTCACTAAGTTAAGCCAAGCCTTTCATTCTTAGTTAGGTTGCATTTGCTTGAGGACAAACAATAACTTGAGTTTGGGGTGTGTTGAGCACATAAATGTTCTCTATTTTAGCCCTCATTTCCCCATATTATTGATGCACTCAAGCATGTTTAGTTGCATTTTAGGATAGATTTAACATAAAAATCACAAATGGAAAATATTGCACAGATGCTGCTAATTTTGGTTTATTTTTTGCAGGTGCATGTCCTGACAGTATCCATGGTAGAAAAGGAGTAGAAGCTAGTTGCAGAGCTGGAGTGAAGAAGTGAAGGAGACTGTATGCTACAATGTTGTCGTGACCGCTACCGTGGCAGAAGAGGCGACAGTAAAGACCATGGTGACGGAAAAATGCAAAGTGGAGTTCGATCGACAAAGAATTTAAAGCCTGATTTTCGTGGACCACTTGCATAACTATCGGAGCCCAGAAGCACATTGAAGGCCTAGTCCTAAGTTTGAGGAAAAAGTCAAAGCAAGAAGATAGAGCGAATTAAAAGACATCTACTCAAAGATTCAATCTTTAATAGAGTTGTACTTTAATTCAAACTTGTATTCTTGGCCATTAAGAAAACTCAAAGACCAAGGCCTATATATATGCTTGTAATTCGACTAGACAAAGGACATCTAGCTCCTAGTTGTCTTCCCCCAAAACCCTAGTCGTTTCTCTCTCTTCACCATGTTCTAAAGTCCCCCTAAGGCAAAGGGTTGAACTTGTAAAGTAGTTGTAAGGGTTGTACTGTTTTTAGGATTTTTATGTTCAATTTAATAAAAGCTTCAAGTTTATTTACTCTGGTTTCAACATCTCATAAGAGTTTCGGGAGAGCATTGTGAGGTTATCCATTTACTTAACATCGGGAGAGTTAAGTATACGAAAGGAGTAAATATGAGTTTTCCTGTTTATTGTTAAACCATCTTGGCCTAGGGATAGGTGCACGGTTAAGTAGCTAAAGAAGAATTCACAAACATAGGTGTTCATCCTTCGATTCACGCCGGGGGGTATCATCAAAGACGCGGTCATCGATAGAACTTGGGCCTAGGGATAGGACAAGTCACAACATGGATTCTTGTTGAACTTGAAGTACAGAGTTGTTGATCGCTATCGCGACAACAACAGACCTCTGCCACGACAGGTGCTGCCGCGATAAGCCCGACGACAGCAGCAACAAAAAAACCGTTGAGCAGTGCAACACCTGCACTATTGAGAAAATCAATACCAACCTATTTTATCAAACTGATTTCCTCTTTTATCTTATTTATTTCTCAAAATTTATCAAAACAATTTATTAAACTTATTTCTTTTCTTGTGCAGAGATTCGAGGATGAAAGTATTTCCAGTCCTCGTGGACACGATATTTGATACTTAGTATCGTTTTATTACTTGCGACATGTACACTTGCACATAATTGCAATAGACTATTTCCACTGGTCCATTTGTGCCCACAACATTTGGCATTCACCTTGACATTCCTAACCGCGTTCCTACGTCCATTTCTTCTGCCACTCCTCCTACCAACCTGCGCAAAGGCCACTAAAAACAACCCATCATACTTGCATAGGCAACATACTAACTCCTTGATGAAAATGCATGATCCTAACATATTAATGTAACTAAATGTACCTAAAAACAAGAAAAATAATATCAATAATGTTGGGTTTTTATGCTCGATTCCTTTAACCGTTCTTGCTTGCCAAGAGGTGGAGAAATAGAATTTTGGGTGAAAGAGGTGTGGAAGCTAAAAAGATAAAGACAAGATGATTTGTAGTGGTTCAACCTTCTAACCAAGGTCTACATCCACTACCTTAGCTTCCCACTAAGGATTTCCAATCAATCCACTATTGATTCGTCCCCTTTTCTAGGCTTAGGAGAAAACCCTTACAATCCGATCAAGCTTTCTACCCAAAGTCTTGATCAAACCCTCTTTACAAAGAGATACAAATAAGTAAACTCAAATCCCTCTAATAGGTATTTGTTTGCACAATTATGCTCTCACCCAATCCTAAAACACTTGAGCAAATATAACAATTTTGGCTCACTAGTGTTTTCTATACAATAAATTGATAATAAAGGCCTAAGACAAATTCTTGATCATTGTGTTATTGAAAAATGAAGCATTGGTCTTCTCTTGATGCTTGGAGGTCCCTTTTATACTCCTAATTGAGTTTGTAGCCGGTACTAGCCGTTGGGGATGAACTGGAGCTGTTGGAGACTTTATTTCTCACCATTAATGTAGTTTTGCAGCCTACCGTATCAGTACATGTAGAGGCGTATCGATACGCCCTTCTCTAGAACTAACCGTTGGGCTCTTTGTCAGCCTGTGCGCATCGACACGCTTTAGGGCGTATTGGTACATTATGTCATTTAAAAGATCGTTGAGAAATAGCCATTGAGGTTGTTAAAACAGGGATCGATACGCTTAAGGGGCGTATCGAAACGATCCCTATCCGTATCGATACGATCTCACTCGTATCTGTATGGGTTTTGGCAGATTCAAAACTTTGGCAAAAGGGTATCGATACGGGGTATACCGTATCAGTACAGGCTTATTGAAAAGTCAAGTTTGGCTATTTTAAAGCATTAAAAACTTTGCCAAAAACCTTTTGAAATGCCTAAAACTTATTTTCAAGTTGTTTGGACTTAAAGACATATTTTAAATTCTTTTCTAATTTGTCCAAAACATTTTTTAATTATTATATCAAAATACTTAGTTCTACAATCTTCCCCTTTTTGATATAATAAAACCAACTTGAAAAATTGTTTGGGATTTCTCCCCCTTTATGAAATAAATTTTGAATAAGATAAGTAAGATTCAAAATCAATGAATTCTCCCCTTCTTCATTTGAAAAACCAATTTTTCAAACCATTTCTCCCCCTTTTTGTTATATCAAAAAGAATTTAAAATACTTTTAAGCTCAAAATAACAATAGAGGTTTAAATTTTGAAAGTATCAAAGTGTTTGGTTTTGTAAAGTGGCTTCCCCTTACTCAAAGCATCATCAAAAGATGTTAGTCACAACATATTATAATCTAGTTGAAATAAGTAAAAATAAATCAAATAAAAGCAAGATTAACTAGATTTCACCACACTTGAACCCAAGGGAGGATGTGAAGCCTTCCTTCTTCAAGTGTTCTTCCTTGTGTGTATGGTGCTCCCCCTCAATATTTTACTTGTCGATCAATCTCCATCACACCTATCATAAGACAATCAAGTAATTTTCGGTATCCAAATTGTTTTGGATCCATGGATGTTAGTAGCACAAAATTTAGTCCCCTTAGGAATCTATTTTTCAATTTCATCATTCTTAGTTGAAGTACTTAATACTTTTGGGACCCAAATACTTCTAAAAACTTTACCATTTACAAATCTAGGGGCACTAGATTGTCTTACATAAAAATTTGATTTTCCAACATTATTTTTCTTTTCAAGATCTTTGGAAATCAAATCTTTTTCTTCTTGAACTTTATGAAGCAAATTTTGTAAATCAAAACATTTTTATTCAAACTCTTGGAGTTTTGCTTCAAGTTCAATTTTTGTTTTAGAAATCAAGTCATTTTGAATTTTCAAATTTGAAATCACTTTCTTGTTTTTCAAAATATTATTTTTAAATTCTAAAACCAAATCGTCATAGGCATCTTGTAATTCATCAAAAGAATATGAACATGAGGTAGATGAATTAGAAGTTACCCTTGAATTTTCTTTGATGACCATAAGGCAAATGTTGGCTTGTTCATCTTCGATGGAGTCTTCACCATTCCAAGTAGCCACATATGCCTTCTTCTTATGGCTTGAAGTGCTCGCCCTCTTCTTTGTCATGGATTCTCGTTCAAGTTCTTTCAAGGCTTTCTTCATGTAAGGGGCACACTTCTTGAAGATATTAACTATCTCTTCTTCTTATCCCTTCTCCTCACTTGAATCTACATGATAGCATGTGGAGGATTTGAGAGCAATGACATTTGTGTTGATGCCAAGCCCTTTGAGCTTCTTCTCCCCCATAGCTTTAATCTCTTCACTCTTCTTTGTTTTTCTTCATAATTTGGTGAGTGAGAAGTGACCTCATGAGTTCATCAAGCTTCAAGGTCTTGAGATTCTTGGCTTCGATGATGGTGGTCCTTTTTGAGTCTCATGACTCGGGAAGGGAGTAGATGAGCTTTCAGAAAAGTTTCTCTTTCGGGATGGCTTCACCATAACCTTTAAGTCCATTGGTGATGGTGGAGAACCTATCGAACATCTTATCAATGCTCTCTTCTGGATCCATATTGAAGTTTTCATACGCTAGGTTGAGGAGCCCGATCTTGGTCTCCTTTACTTTGTTTGTCCCCTCGTATGTAACTTTGAGCTTGTCCCAAACTTCCTTGGCACTCTCACAAGAAGACATATTCTCATAGATGTTAGGGACAAATGCACAAAAAAGGATGTGCAATGCTTTGTAATTAAGCTCCATCTTCTTGCGATATTCGGCACTCCATTCCGCCTTGATTCATTGAGGAACGAACGGACCGTCTTCTACTATGTCCCAAAGCTCGTAGTCCTTTGACTTTATGAAAAACTTTATCCTTGTCTTCCAATGGGAATAGTGCGTTCCGTCAAAGAAGGGCGGTTTGTCGATGGATTGCGCCATAGAGTCGGTTGTTTGAAATGTTGATCAAGCTTGCCGAATCTTCTCAATAGGGTGTTAATCCTCTTCAATTGATCCAAGCTCTGATACCAATTGTTGGATTTTTCAGTGCATGATTCCTTCAACAATTCTTGCTCGCCAAGTGGTGGAGAAGTGGAATTTTGGGTGAAAGAGGTGTGGAAGCTAAAAAGATAAAGACAAGATGATATATAGTGGTTCAACCTTCTAACCAAGGTCTACATCCACAACCTTAGCTTCTCACTAAGGATTTCCAATCAATCCACTATTGATTCGTTCCCCTTTCTAGTCTCAGGAGGAAACCCTTACAAATCGATCAAGCTTTCTACCCAAAGCCTTGATCACACCCTCTTTACAAAGAGATAAAAATAAGCAAACTCAAATCCCTCTAATAGGTATTTGTTTGCACAATTAAGCTCTCACCCAATCCTAAAACACTTGAGCAAATATAACAATTTTGGCTCACTAGTGTTTGTCTATACAATAAATTGACAATGAAGGCCCAAGATAAATTCTTTATCATTATGTTATTGACAATTGAAACATTGGTCTTCTCTTGATGCTTTGAGGTTTCTTTTATACTCTTAATTGAGTTTGTAGCCGTTACTAGCCGTTGGTGATGAATTGGAGCCGTTGGAGACTTTATTTCTCACCATAAATGCAGTTCTGCAGCCTACCGTATCGGTACACGTGGAGGCGTATCGATACACCCTTCTCATGAACTAGTTGTTGGGCTCCTTGTCAGTCTGTGCGTATCGATACGCTTGAGGGCATATTTGTATGGTATGTCATTTAAAAGACCATTGGGAAAGAGCCATTGGGGTTGTTAAAAAGGGATTGGTACGCTTAAGGGGCGCATCGAAATGATCCCTATCTGTATCGATATGGTCTTACCCGTATTGGTACGGGTTTTGGCAGATTCAAAACTTGGGCAAAAGGGTATCGATACGGGGTATACTGTATCGGTACGTGCTTGCTGAAAAGTCAAGTTTGGCTATTTTAAAGCATTAAAGACTTTGCCAAAAAACCTTTTAAAATGCTTAAAACTTATTTTCAAGTTTTTTTGGACTTAAAGACATATTTTAAATTCTTTTCTAATTTGTCCAAACATTTTTCAATTATTATATCAAAACACTTAGTTCTACAAATATAGGCATGAAAAACAATACTATTGAAGAGCTAACACTGTCCAAAAGGCTCTTTGCACCATCCTGGGTCTGTCAAAACCATCATGAGTTGGCCTAGTCCATGTTGGCCCATTCCTTGGAGAAAATCAGCCATGTAAATATTAATTCTTTTGATTTAAATAATTAATTATTGTCATAGCTTAAATCTAAGGATTCTCTTAGATTCAGAGTGATCTGAACCGTGGATGTAATTTAAATTCAACTATTGGATGTAGGGGGCTTCAACTATAAATTGATGTTTGCCCCCACCTCATTTACTCACTTCATTTTTGAAGAATAAATTGACATTCACTCAACACTTTCGTTTTACTTTGTGCGCCAACTCTTTTTGTAACGCCCTGGCTTAGCGCCCGGGAGTTTATCGATTATAGCCTAGGATTAGTCCGGGTTAAAATTAGACTTAAAATGATTATTTTTACAAAAGATGCTCATATTTACTAAAATGTCATTAATGAAATTGAGAATAGAAATTTTGAGAAAAAGCGAATAAAGAAAGGAAATTTGAAAAAGATGCCATCTTCTCCGAAATCCCCCTTTTCCACTAAAACTTCTCTAAAACCCTAAATCACTATTCCATTGCTCAAATCACTCATCAGAGCAAGATTTTTGAAGGTAATCTCTTCCTTATTTTAGATTTTACATTGTTTAGCTTGTGTTCTTTGAAAACCCTCTTTTAAAAGCCATTAAAATATATTTTAAGTTTGGAGTTGAGTTGAGAAAATGGGTATTTCTATGGGTTCTTCATGTGGGTTTCTAATGTAGCGTTTAATAGTGTTTTTGATCGGTTTTGGGTGTCTTAAAAATGTTAAAATGATGGGTCTTCGTGGGAAACCCGAAATGGGTATAAAATGAGATTTTTAGGTCTAAAAGGTTGGGTTTTGGGTTTGTTTTCAGTTGAAAATGTGGCTGGTGGTTCCCTTGATGATGGGAGATGTTTTTAGATGTTTTTGGACGTGTTTTAGTGGTTGGAATGGATGATTTCAGTGTGGGGGGTTTTTAGAACGAAAATGGTGAAGTTTGGATGAGACCTTGGATTCGAATTGATGTGTTTTGGTTGCAAGAGTGAGTTTCCGGGTTGCTACTAGTTTACGAGTGTATTAGTGTCCTAATAGTATGATTTTGGTTTCTTTAAACATAGGGATCGGCTTCGAGTGCGATACCGGGTGGTACGGTGGCTTGAGATCGTTGTTTCATCTTACATTTGGGTTCATCGGTTAGTGGATATTGTTTTGGAATCTTATTTATGTTCAACGAAGGTTTAGGGTTTAGGTTGCTACGGTTTTGATGCTTGTTTGGGAACCATAGAGATGCAGAAAACCGTTTCAGGGTCACACAGAGTGCAGGCATTTTGAAACGCTTGTGGTTGAGTTGGAACGATGATAACTTCAAGGATATCCGTATTGGAACGCATTTCCATAGAGTTTGAAACTATGAGCTCATGTTTTGATACTCGTATCGAAACGGTTTGCCACTGTAAGGGCCTGTTTCAGAACGACTTCCGGAACTCTTGAGAAAATGGACCCTTGTATCGAAACGAGGTGGACCGTACCAGTACGGCCTGGTCTGGCTTTTAAACTAGAACCCGTGTATCAAAACGAGCAAGCCTGTTTCGAAACACAAGTCTGTAATTTGGGCTTTTGGCATCTTTAAGGATTCTCAAATGTTAGGCTTTGGTCTCGTTTGTCGTAAGCTTCCTTGAGAGGCTCGCGTGAATCGCTTTTGTATGGTTTTGGTTTCGTAAGCATGAAATCGGACTAACTCGACACTTGATAAATTTATATTACTTTGCACCTCGTTTATATCTTTATGTTTTCGGTTTTCCGCTGTCGTTTTCACGCATGGGACTAACGATACATTTAGGCAAGATAATGTTTAAACGAAATTTTCTAGGGTTGCTAATCGAAGTGGAGCCTTAACAGGTTTCGCTTCGGTTTTCACCGTGTAACTTGTTCCAACAGGCCTAGATCATTCCAAGAGGCATATGGATAAGAGGTATCAGCCCGATTCGAGGCATATAGATAAGAGGTATTAGCCCGATTCGAGGCATATAGATGGTAACTATAGACGAGACCACCATGGCCAATGAGCTATTGTACACACTCCGAAGTGCGCTAGATGCGGGAGGCGCCATCAGGGCGAGTGTATGGGGGCCTATGGGGTATGTTGGAACTGTGGTTCTCGAGACCATTTGAGGCGTAACTGTCTACACCCTGCTAGGGGCGGACCGGCTCCAGCAAGGGGTTTTGAGCATCAGAGAGGCCGCGGGCGCAGTCGTGGTAAATTCCAGCCGAGGAATGATGGACAGAGGAACTTGGCTCATATAGTGGCAGTCTAGCCCGAGGGTGGATGACCGGCTAGGGTGTATGCACAACGAGAGGCTGGAAATGACACAGATGTCATTACATGTAATTTCTCATTACAGTTTTTGAGTTTGCTTTCTTTGATAGATTCGGGGTCGACACATTCATATATTTTGGGTGAACACACAAGGTCTCTAGGTTTACCGTATGAGTGGTTAGAGGTAGGTGTAAATGTTACTAGTTCTTTCGGTAATACAATGGTAGTTAGGAAAAGGTATAGGAGATGTCCCTTGATGGTTCAGGACCAGGTGTTTCCGGTTGGCATGGATTGGCTCGTAGAGCATAGAGATAGGGTTGACTTTAAGACCAAGAGAGTCTCCTTGAAGCTTACAGATGACTTTGAGGTTGTGGTAGTTGGCGAGAACGTTAGGTTCTTGTCCGATGTTGTTTCTGCGTTGGAAGCTCAGAAGTTAATGGATTCGGGTTGTCAGGCTTACTTGGATTATATGATGAATCCGAATATGGGTGAGGTTAGACTGTAAGACATCAGAATAGTTTGTGATTTTCCAAGTGTTTTTCCAGAAGAGTTGTCGGGTTTTCCTCCAGATAGAGAAGTTGAATTTGCTATTGAGACTTATTCTAATTCTGCACCCGTGTCTATTGCGTCGTATAGAATGGCACCGAAAGAGTTGAAAGAATTGAAGACACATCTTCAGGAGTTGTCGTATAGAGGTTTCATTAGGCCTAGTATTTCTCCGTGGGGTGCTCCGGTCTTGTTTGCGAAGAAGGACGATAGTATGAGGATGTGTATAGATTATAGGCAGTTGAACAAGGTAACAGTGAAGAACAAGTACCCTTTGCCTAGGATAGATGACTTGCTTGATCAGTTGAGAGGTGCTTCAGTGTTTTCAAAGATTGTTTTGAGATCCGGTTACTATCAGTTGAAGGTGAAAGATGTGGACATACCGAAGACAGCCTTCCGTACACGTTATGGGCACTATAAGTTCTTGGTGATGCCTTTCGGTTTGACTAATGCTCCAGCTGCATTTATGGACATGATGAACCGTGTATTTCACGAGTTTTTGGATAGGTTTGTGGTAGTGTTCATCGATGACATCTTAGTGTACTCTAGGACCAAGGAAGAGAATGATGGGCATTTACGGTTAGTGCTTCCGAATTTGCTTGAGAATCAGTTATACGCCAAGTTAAGTAAATGTGAGTTTTGGATTAGGGAGGTAGTCTTCCTAGGTCATGTGATCTCGGCCAATGGGATTAGTATGGATACGAAGAAGATAGAAGCAATAATGGATTGGAAGCAACTGAAGTCAGTGACAGAAATCCGTAGCTTCCTAGGCTTGGCGGGATATTATCGAAGATTTGTCGAGGGAATTCAAAGATAGCGGCTCCTTTAACCAGGTTGCTTTAGAAGAATGTTCCGTATGAGTGGTCAGATGCAAGACAACAAGCATTCGAGAAGTTGAAGAAAGCTTTGACCGAAGCTCCTATCTTGGTTCAGCCGAAACCGGGAAAAGAGTTTGTGATTTACAGTGATACATTATATGTAGGTTTAGGTTGTGTGCTTATGCAAGAAGGTAAGGTCGTAGCTTATGCTTCGAGAGAGTTGAAAGTTCACGAGAAGAACTACCCCACTCATGATATTGAGTTAACCGCAGTAGTATTTGCATTTAAGATTTGGAGACATCACCTTTATGGAGAGAAGTGCATCGTTTATACCGACCATAAGAGTTTGAAGTACTTGATGTCTCAGAAAGAGTTAAATCTTAGGCAGCGTAGATTGATAGAACTTCTTAAGGATTATGACCTCATGATAGAGTACCATTCGGGTAAGGAAAACGTAGTGGCCGATGCTTTGAGTAGAAAAGTGGCAGTTGATTTGCGAGCTATGTTTGCGAGATTGAGCATGTTACGGGATGGTGGTTTAATAGTTGAGTTGCAAGTTAAACCGTCATTGGCTCAGTTGATCTGAGAGAAACAATTGCAAGATGAGTCGTTAGCACCTCATATGCAAGATATAGCCGAGGAAAGACCCACAAATTTTTGCTTTGGTGAGAATGGGATCCTATGTTTCAAGGATAGAATAGTTGTTTCGGTAGATTCTGAGTTGAGGCATATTATCTTAAATGAAGCACATAACAGTCCCTTTGCTATGCATCCGGGTAGTACAAAGATGTACCGTGTGTTGAGAGAATAGTACTACTAGGTTGGGTTGAAGAAGGATGTGGCCGAGTTTGTAAGTAAGTGCATGGTATGTCAAAGAGTTAAAGTTGAGCATCAATTTCCTTCAGGGTTGTTATAGCCGTTGAAGATTCTGGAATGGAAGTGGGAACGAATCACCAAAGACTTTGTGTCGGGTCTACCGTTGAGTCCTTCGAAGAAGAATTTAGTGTGTGTGATAGTCGATAGATTTACTAAGTGTGCTCACTTCATACCTGTTCATACTACCTACGCCTTAGATAAGTTGGTTGATCTGTACATCTGTGAGATTGTGAGACTGCATGGGGTACTGAAATTGATTATGTCAGACCGAGATCCGATGTTTACAGCTAGATTTTGAGAGTGTTTGCATCGTGCCTTGGGTACTTGGTTGAATTCCAGTACTTCGTATCACCCATAGTCAGATGGTCAGTCAGAGAGGGTGATACAGGTGTTGGAGGACATGTTAAGGTGTTGTATTATCGACTTTTAGGGGTCTTGGGAGAAGGATCTACCATTAGTAGAGTTTGCGTAAAACAACAATTATTAGGCCAGTATTCAGATGGCACGGTATGAAGCTTTATATGGTAGGAAGTGTAGAACTCCTATTTGTTGGGCCGAGGCCGGACAAAAGCTTATATCGATGCCCGAATTGTTTAAGAGCATTACCGAGAAGGTAAAACTGATCTGTGATCAATTGAGGGCAATTTCAGAATGACAGAAGTCGTATGCCAATTTGAAGAGAAAATAGATAGAGTCTGTCGTGGGCGAGAAGGTGTTTTTGAAGGTCTCACCTTAGAAGAAGGTGATGAGGTTTGGTAGGAAAGGTAAGTTGAGTCCGAGGTTCATTGGACCTTACGAGGTAGTTGAGAGCATCAGTCCCGTTGCGTATAGATTGAGACTCCCGACCGAGTTAGAGAAGATCCACGATGTGTTCTATGTATCGATGCTCCGAAAGTATAGATCAGATCCATCTCATGTAATGCCAGTGGAAAAGATTGAGTTGAACCCCGACTTGTCGTATGATGAAGAGCCGGTTGAGATTCTTGCTACAAACAAGAAAGTGTTGTGTGAAAGGTCTATCGAATTAGTCTAGGTTTTGTGGAGACACCGAGGGGTGGAAGAGGCTCCTTGAGAGAGGAAGGAAGACATGGAAAGACAATTTTTGTATCTCTTCCGTCAGGTAATTTCGGGGACGAAATTTCTTAAGTGGGGGAGAGTTGTAAAGCCCCAATTTAGGGCCCGAGAGTTTATCGATTATAGCCAAGGATTAGTTCGGGTTAAAATTAGACTTAAAATGATGATTTTTACAAAAGATGCCCATATTTACTAAAATGCCATTGATGAAATTGAGAATGGGAATTTTGAGAAAAAGAAATAAAGAAAGGAAATTTGAAAAAGATGTCATCTTCTCCAAAATCCCCCTTTTTCCACTAAAACTTCTCTAAAACCCTAAATCACTATTCCGTTGCTCAAATCACTCATCCAAGCAAGATTTTTTAAGGTAATCTCTTCCTTATTTCAGATTTTATATTGTCTAGCTTGTGTTCTTTGAGAACCCTCTTTTAAAAGCCATTAAAATGTATTTTGAGTTTAGAGTTGAGTTGAGAAAATGTGTATTTCTATGGTTCTTCATGTGGGTTTCTAATGTAGCTTTTAAAGGTGTTTTTTATCACTTTTGGGTGTCTTAAAAATGTTAAAATGATAGGTTTTGATGGGAAACCCGAAATGGGTATAAAAATGAGATTTTTAGGTCTAAAAGGTTGGGTTTTGGGTTGGTTTTAGGTTGAAAACGTGGCTGGTAGTTCCCTTGATGATGTGGGATGTTTCTAGATGTTTTTGGATGTGTTTTAGTGGTTGGAATGGATGATTTCAATGTGGGATTTGTTTAGAACGAAAATGGTGAAGTTTGGATGAGATCTTATATTCCAATTAATGTGTTTCGGTTGCAAGAGTGAGTTTTCGCGTTGCTACTGGTTTATGAGTGTATTAGTGCTCTAATAGTATGATTTGGATTGCTTTAAACAGAGGAATCGAGTTCAGGTGCGACATTAGGTGCTACGGAGGCTTGAGATCGGTGTTTCATCTTACGTTTGGGTTCATCGGTGAATGGATACTGTTTTGCAATCTTATTTATGTTCAACGAAGGTTTGGGGTTTGGGTGGAGTCTTAGAGACTAACCTAGACCCAAGAGTAAGTCCACCTAATCTCATTTGTTGGTTGATTTTCGGTTCTCAAGATATGTGTGATGTGATGATATTTTTAGATTGTTTTTACTCTCCGTTTAATGTTGTTGTGTAGTCGTTGTTGGTGTCGAGCCTCACGTGATGGTTGTCTTTACTACGGTGATGTGTAGTCCCGCCGGTAGTGACTAATAGGAGAGTACGATGATGTGTAGTCCCATCGAAAAACTATTAGTTGAACGGTGATGTGTAGTCCCACCAGGTTTTAGGTCATGCATGTGCATACCTTGTAATGTGATGTTTGTGATACATTACGTCTTTCCTTATTTGTTTTTGCTTGAATTTAAGTCTGCGTTTTAAAAACTGCATTGTTGGTGTGTTTTAGAGCTCCGCTCACTAAGCTTCTAGCTTACGCTCTCTTTTCTTCAACAATGCAGATCGTTAGAGGCTTCAGGAGGCAAGTGGGCAAGGGAGGAAACTCTTGGAGTTCTCATTAAGTCAAAGTATGGTTTATGTTTTGTAAGAACACTTAGACAATGGGATTACTAGATTTTATGTTTTGGAGTTGGTGTTCAAACTCCCTTAGTATGGGTTGTTTATGTTTCAAGCATGTTCTAAACGGCGATAATATGTTAAATTGGGACTTGGTGTGGTCTTGTGTGGATTGCTAAGCATATTGACTCGTTAGTGTTTTTGCAATCTAAGTGTTCATGTGAGCTTAGAGCTTGAGTTCTAAATTGTTTCTTGAATGCATGTCAAATGTTGTGATTAGAACTTTTTGCATCTAGAATGTATATATGATAGTTTTCAATGTTGTTGTTTCTTGATTCTTGTGGTTTTGAGGCTTGTTTGGGAACCTTAGAGATGCAGAAAACTGTTTCAGGGTCACACAGAGTGCAGGCGTTTCGAAACTCTTGTGGTTGTGTCGGAATGGTGATAACTCCATGGATACTCGTATCGGAATGCGTTGCAATACGATTTGACACTATGAGCTCTTGTTTCGATACACATATCGAAACGGTTTGCCACTTTAAGGGTCTGTTTCGGAACGAGTTCCGGAACGCTCGACAAAATGGACCCCCGTACCGAAACGAGGTGGACCGTACCAGTATGGTCTGGTCTGGCTTTTAAACTGGGGCCCGTGTATCGAAACGGGCAAGCTTGTTTCGGAACATAGGTATGTAATTTGGGCTTTTGGCATCTTTAAGGATTCTCAAATGTTAGACTTTGGTCCCGTTTTTCGTAAGCTTCCTTGAGAGCCTCGCATAGGACTAACAATACATTTAGGCAAGATAATGTTTAAAAGAAATTTTCTAGGGTTGCTAATCAAAGTGGAGCATTAACGGGTTTCACTTTAGTTTTTCCCGTGTAACATGTTTGGACCGGTCTGTCGCCTAGACCAGGACGAGGGGTTACACTTTTCGCTGTTCTTTTTGCTTCCGCAAGGATCTAAGCAGTTTTGCTTGATCTTTTTCAGGTTTACTTAGTTGCACCAGCATCTGAAAGGCGTCTAAAGTTGAACGTTCCAAATAGCAAAGTTCTACGGACGTGACACAATGCACCTCGTAATAATTGAAATATATATATATATATATATATTAGAATTATTTATAAAATAAAATATCTAATTTTTTGTCAATATGTTATGCTCGTTAAAAAATTGGTATTCACCATTAATAAGTTCTTCAAGCAATGTGACTTTTTTTACCTAGCTTGCCATTATCGCACTAAAGATAAAATCAAGATCTGGGAATGAAATTTTGAGTTTACTTTCAAACATAAATTCTCAAAATCGAAGGGTTTGAAACTAATTTTTGTGTTTAATTTTTTATGGATAAAGTATACAGACGGTCACTGAACTTTGGTAAAAAAAATAAAATAGTAACCAAACTTTCAAAAATCACAAAGTGGTAATTAAACTTTATGTTTTATAACAAAAAGGTAACTAGACGTTCAATGCCGTTAAATGGCTGTTATAAAATTTGGTATAATAACACATTTAGTCCTTCATATTTATACACACAATTAATTTAACCCTAATTCGAACCAATTCACTAAATTTAGCCCTCGTAATTTATGTATTCTTTTAATTTGGTCCTTAAAGCAAAATTCTAAAGTATGGTAACATAATAAATAATTACAATTAAATTTTTAAAGGAACTCGAAAACTCGACTCGAATCGAAAAAATTTCAAATAAAGTTTAAGTTGCAAAATATGACGCGTCAACTCGAATAACTAGAAATTTTTTGACTCGACTAGATCGAACGCTCATCTCTATCTTAAGATATGACGCGTCAACTTGAATAACTCGAAATATTCGAATATTTAAATCATTTTTTTCTTTTAAATCAAATATTTTTTAAAAAAGAATATTTAATATTTTCATATTTAAATCACATCAATTATTTAATAATAACTTTAAATATTCGATTTAAAAGAAAAAAATTGATTTAAAATATCCGAATATTTAATTAACTTTTTATAGGAACTCGAAAACTCGACTCGAATCGAAAAAAATTGAAATAAAATTTGAGTTGTAAAATATGACGCGTAAACTCGAATAACTTGAAATTTTTTGACTCGACTCGATCGAACACTCACCTCTATCTTAAGATATAACGCGTCAACTCGAATAACTCGAAATATTCGAATATTTTAAATCATTTTTTCTTTTAAATTGAATATTTTTTAAAATAGAATATTTGATATTTTTATATTTAAATCACATTGAATATTTAATAACTACTTTAAATATTTAATTTAATTTCAAAATATTCGATTTAAAAGAAAACAAATTGATTTAAAGTATTTGTATATTTAATTAAATTTTTATAGGAACTCAAAAATTCGACTCGAATCGAAAAAATTTCAAATAAAGTTTGAGTTGTAAAATATGATGTGTCAACTCGAATAACTAGAATTTTTTTGACTCCACTCGATCGAACGCTCACCTCTATCTTAAGATATGACGCGTCAACTCAAATAACTCGAAATATTCGAATATTTTAAATCATTTTTTTTGTAACCCCCTCGTCCCGGTCTGGTCGGATGACCGGTCCGAGTGGGCCACACGGGGAAAACCGAAGCGAAACCCGTTAAGGTTTCCCCTCGGCTTACGACCCTAAAAATTTTCTTTTTATTTTATCTTGTCTAGAGGCATAATTAAACCTATGTGAAGCACAGCAGCGGAATATACAAACATTGCATCAAACATCGACCAACCCAACAATTAAACAGCTCATTTTAATGTCTTACAGCAGGCCGTTTCGAAACGCCCTTAGGGTGTTCCGAAACGCCTTGACCTAGTCAACGGGCCTGGGTCAACCATAAGGTGACCGTTCCGAAACAGGGGTGACCCGTATCGAAACGACCTTGACGGTCAATATCTCGTGGTCAACGAGATTTGACCGTTTCGGAACAGCAAAGGCCCGTTTCAGAACGCCTTCATCTCGCCAATTTCTCAAAATTCCAGTAGCAAAATTGTTCCGAAACGACCCTCTTCCGTTTCGAGACGGCAGGCCATATGCAAAGGGCCCGTTCCGGAACAGAGGGACCCGTTCCGAAACGCCCCCTGACTGCAGACTCGTCTGGGCTGTTTTAAGGCACAAAGGTGCCCCAAAACACCACCAAAACACATCACAACAGCACATTAAATCAACTTAAGGCTTAACAACCATACTAGCATGCTTCAACAATGATTTAGACAAATCTAACACTAGGCAACACCTCACAAACATGCATTCATACAAACATCATTCAAACACATATATCGACTCTTAAGGCATAAGGCCAACATTCAAAGAGCAACTTAGGCATGATATAACATTCATCAGGGCAACACACCCATGCAAAAGCAAGATATAAGGGAGTCTATACATGCTCCTAACAACCAACAACTACTCAACCAAATCCATACATGTCTCATTGCTCAAACCATTACATGTTTAATACTAAAATCCATACTTGATGAACTCAAGCCAAAATCACACTTGGAGGCCCTCCACTTGCCCGAGCAACCCACGAACTAAGGATCTGCAATGTTGAACAAAGAGAGCGTAAGCAATGATGCTTAGTGAGGGTAAGCTCTAAAAACAAACCTCAACATTGCAGGGTCCGAGCACGATCTAGCCAAGGTAAAACACAACCATACCAAGGGTCCACAAAAGCCAAGAAGTAAGATGCATGAGCAATACACAATATAAATGTCATGATCATAAGCCTAACTTTACAATACATGTAACCACATTTAATATTCAATTCATAGCTCATATGTCACAACACATTGATACACATATCAATCAACATTGGCACCTAGTTAAGACCCGAATACGCGGATAGACATGTTGGAAACTCATATCCAACAACCACATTACCTCACGGTGGGATTTCACTCATCACCGGTCTCGCGGAGGGGATTCCACTCATCCTCACGCCCCGTCGATGGGATTCCACTCGTCACCGACTACATTTAAATACAATTCCGGGCGAACCCGTACTCCTCCTTGGTGACTCAACGCCACCAAGGCCACGCGCGACTTTAGACTCATGTGTACACACTAACATCCCAATGATCGATCATTTGTATTCAAGTAAACTAGTGCCAATATGAACTCAGTTCTCATTACTCATTCGATCACATTCGTGCTTAGTACGTACTCACCAACATCCATCATCATGCATGTCTCAATAATCACAATTCATAACTCATTTCACATGTACAATACAATATACATAAACCCTCATAACACATTCCACATGAGACATACACAACCACATAATTGAGTTCAACCAAAGGCTCTAAATCAAGCTTAGGATTAGGCTACCACCCTAATCCTAACTCTAGGTGGGTCTACCAAGCCCAACCTAGTCCAATTACTCGAACCAACTATTTTAAAGCCATTTAAAATTATTAACCACTCACCTAAGCTTCCAAGCTCAAGACCAAGCACGCAACCGTCTTCAAATCCACAGATTTACTTCCGATGTTCCACCGATGCCCAAACTTGATTCTAATCAATCCCAAACACAAACAAAACATCCACAATCAATATCTTATCATCGAAACTAACCCAGAATGCAATTCAACCACAAATTACTATGTTGCAAGCATGAACAATATTCATTTTTCACCAATTCGGATAGCCCCAAAACCTTGTCCAAAAACCATGATTTCAACTTCCATCACACCCCCAATTGATCCCAATTCAACCCCTATCCATAGCACTATCAAAAGCCTATCAAAACCCACCTAAAACTCACCCAAAACCTCCCAAAAACCCCATTTTCACCCAAATCCGAAAATTGTTCCAAATCATTTGAAATTCACATATGTAGTATCATTTGGCTCCTATATTCCATAACTAACCATAACAAATCGAAATATTAAGTTTAGCTACTCAAAGGTACCATTTTTAATCAAGATTTCCAAAACTTCCATTTTCCAAAACCTTTATGAAAATGAAAAAGAAGGGTACTTTCATGAAGGGGAAGATGAGGGGAAGTCAAAAATGCTATTACCTTTCAAAACGGAGTTGAAATGAAGAAGAGAGGTGATGGAACGGTGGATTTGGGTAGAGAGCTTAAGTTCCCGTTGGTGAAGAAGGGGATGAATAGTGGATGATGGGAGTTTTTGTTTTAGTTTAAAAGCCCAATGACCCTTTTGCCCTTAATGAAATGAAATATTCACAAGGACATAGAATTCATGGCTATTTGGGGTTTAATTTTTCAAGGCATAGTCTATCATCAAATTAATTAATTTGAAAACCAAACCCGAACCATTATTTAAATCATAAAACCGAACCCAATTTATATTAAAATATTATTTTCACCTAACCCCTAAACCCGGGTGTTACAACTCTCCCCCACTTAAGGAAATTTCGTCCCCGAAATTACCTGGTGGAAACAAATACGAAAACTGCTCAACCATATCTGCTTTCCTCTCCCACGTGGCTTCTTCCACACCCCTATGTCTCCACATCACCTTGACCAACTCTATGGTCTTGCCACGCAACACCTTACTATCAGAAGCAAGTATCTCAACGGGCTCTTCATTATAGGACAAATCCGGATTTAACTCTATCTCCTCAACAGGCATCACATGCGAAGGATCTGATCTATATCTCCTAAGCATGGACATATGAAAGACATCATGGATCTTTTCTAACTCAGAAGGTAACCTCAAGCGATAAGCTACAGGCCCAATCCGCTCAACTATCTCATACGGACCAATAAACCTCGGACTCAATTTGCCCTTCCGGCCAAATCTCATCACCTTCTTCCACGGAGATACTTTCAGAAACACTTTCTCACCCACTGAGTACTCAATCTCTTTCCTCTTCAAATCTGCATAAGACTTCTGACGATCAGATGCTGCTTTCAAACGGTCACAAATCAACTTCACTTTTTCTGTGGTTCCCTTAAGCAAGTCTGGCATAGGTAACAACCTCTGACCTGTCTCAGCCCAACAAATCGGAGTCATACACCGTCTACCATACAAAGCCTCATAAGGTGCCATCTGGATACTAGACTGATAACTGTTGTTGTAAGCAAACTCAACCAACGGTAAGTGCTTCTCCCAAGAACCCTGAAAATCAATCACACAACAACGAAGCATATCCTCTAGAATCTGTATCACTCGCTCTGACTGCCCATCGGACTGCGGATGATAAGATGTGCTGAAATGCAAACGACTGCCCAAAGCACTATGCAAGCAACTCCAGAACCTCGAAGTAAATCTAGGATCTCTATCTGAAACAATAGACTTCGAAACTCCATGAAGTCTCACAATCTCACGAATGTACAAGTTTGCCAACTTGTCTAAGGAATCCGTAGTGTTCACTGCTAAGAAGTGAGCACACTTAGTGAACCTATCAACAATCACCCAAACTGAGTTCTTCTTCGAAGGAGACAAAGGCAACCCCGATACAAAATCCATGGTGATCCTCTCCCATTTCCATTCCGGAATCTTTAAAGGCTGTAGCAAACCTGAAGGAACCTGATGTTCTGCCTTCACTCTCTGACAAACCATGCAACGGCTCACATACTCGGCTACATCTCTCTTCAAACCAACCCAGATGTAATCATTCTTCAAATCTCGGTACATCTTGGTACTACCCGGATGCATAGAAAAGGGACTCGAATGTGCTTCACTCAAAATCTGACGTCTCAACTCAACATCCTCTGGTACCACAATTCTATCCCTAAAGCACAACAAACTCTCACCACTGAAACTATACTCAATCGGTCTTCCTTCGGCTATGTCCTGAACATGAGGAACTAGGCTCGCATCTTGCAACTGCTTCTCTCTAATCAACTGAATCAAAGAAGGCTTCACTTGTAACTCGGTGATCAAACCACCATCATCGGACACACTCAATCTAGCAAACATAGCTCTCAGCTCAACGACCACCTTTCTACTCAAAGCATCAGCCACTACATTTGCTTTACCCGGATGGTACTTAATGGTCAAATCATAATCCTTTAACAACTCTAGCCATCTCCTCTGTCTCAAGTTCAAATCTTTCTGTGTCATCAAGTACTTCAAGCTCTTGTGATCGGTGTAGACAATACACTTCTCACCATACAAGTAATGACGCCAAATCTTCAAGGCAAAAACAACCGCGGCCAACTCTATATCATGAGTAGGATAGTTCTTCTCATGAATCTTCAACTGTCTAGAAGCATAAGCAACAACTCTCCTATCTTGCATCAAAACACATCCTAAGCCTACGTAGGAAGCATCACTGTAAATCACAAACTCCTTACCTGAAACAGGCTGCACTAACACTGGAGCATTCGTCAAAGCTTCTTTCAATTTTTCAAAGGCCTTCTGTCTTGCATCTGACCATTCAAACTTGACTCCCTTTTGTAACAACTTAGTCAAGGGAGCAGCTACTCTAGAGAAGCCATCAACAAATCTCCTATAGTAACCGGCTAATCCTAGGAAACTCCTAATCTCGGTCACGGACTTAGGTTGTTTCCACTCCACAATAGCCTCTATCTTCGATGGATCAACTCGGATACCTTCGGCCGAAACAACATGGCCAAGAAATACAACCTCTCGAATCCAGAACTCACACTTACTGAGCTTCGCATACAACTGGTTGCTCAACAATCTCTATAAAACAAATCTCAAGTGCTCATCATGCTCTTCTTCTGTCTTCGAGTACACAAGTATATCATCAATGAAGACAACCACAAACCGGTCTAGATAGTCTCTAAAAATTCTGTTCATCATGTCCATGAATGCTGCTGGTGCATTCGTGAGCCCAGATGGCATCACAAGAAACTCATAGTGACCATATCTAGTCCTAAAAGCTGTCTTCGGAACATCACACTCTTTCACCTTCAGCTGATAGTATCCGGATCTCAAATCTATCTTCGAAAATACTGAAGCACCTCTCAACTAATCAAACAAATCATCTATACGAGGCAACGGATACTTGTTCTTCACAGTCAACTGATTCAACTGCCTATAATCAATACACATGCGCATGCTACCATCTTTATTTTTCACAAACAACACTGGAGCACCCCACGGGGAACTACTAGGCCTAATGAAACCACGGTCTAATAATTCTTGCAACTGACTCTTCAATTCTTTCAACTCTTTCGGAGCCATACGATACGGAGCTATCGAAACTGGACTAGACCCTGAAACTGTCTCAATCACAAACTCAACATCTCTGTCAGGAGGCAAACCCGGCAACTCTTCAGGAAACACATCTGGAAAGTCACACACTGTCCTGATATCTTTCGGTCTAGCTTCACTCATGTCCGGATTCATAACATAAGCTAAATAGGCCCCACATCCAGAGTCCATCAACCTATGAGCCTCTAAAGCTGACACCACATTAGACAAGAACTTAATGTTCTCGCCCACTACCACTACCTCGTAGTCATCAGAAAGCTTCAAGGAAATTCTCTTTGTCTCAAAATCCACACTAGCCCGATGCTCAACCAACCAGTCCATACCCAAAATAATATCAAAACCATAGAAGGGAAGTTCCATCATATCAACTGAGAACACATGACCCTGAATCTTCAGTGGACACCTCCTATACATACGTCTAACCACAACTGTCTCACCAAAAGAACTAGTAACATGCATACCTACATCTAAGATCTCAACAGGAATATCTAACTTCTGCGCATGCTCACTCAAAATGTAGGAATGCGTAGAACCCGAATCAACCAAAGAAAGCAAAGACATAGACTGTAACTCGAAGTTACCTGCTATCACATCGGTGTCGTTCCCGGCCTCTCTCTGAGCATAGACTCTCGCTGGTCCTCCCGCCTCTGGCCGCACAGCCACAACATGAGCAAGGTTCCTCTGAGCATCTACCCTAGGTGCACCAGCCCTAGGCTGGAAGTAGCCACGACCGCTCCCATGGCCTCTCTGAAAATCATTACCTCTCGCAGGAGCCTGAGCAATGTTCGGTGCCTGAGCTGCCTGACGTGGACAGTCCCTCCTAAAGTGGTCCCTCGAACCACAGTTCCAACAAGCATGGAAGTTACCCCAGCACTCACCAGTGTGCTGTCTCCCACACTGTGCACACTCGGGCAAACGTCCTCCTCCTCTATGGCCCTGATGGCCCCTACCATGGTGGCCACCGCCACGTCTATGGTCAAACTGATGTCCGCCACCTCTGTGCCTCTTGGCATCTCTACTATCAAAGTTGTTGTGCCTCTTACCAGAACTAGATCCCCCAGAACGCTTGGCCAGCCCCAAGCTATGTTCAATGTCCTTGGCTCTAGCAACCAAGACATCAAAGTCAGAATAATCAGAAGCTAAAGTATATCTCTTAACTTCTTCATGAAGTCCGTATCTGAAACGATCACATCGAGCCCTCTCAGTAGGTACTAACTCTGGAGCATACTGACTCAGACGAACGAAACGAATCTCATAGTCAGTCACAGAGGCATCTCCCTAAGTGAGAGCCATGAACTCTCTCTTCTTCTCATCTAGGTACCTCGGTCCCAAGTACCTCTTCCGGAAAGCAGACTCAAAGAACTCCCAATCAATCTCTGTCTCTGGAACCCCAGTAGTAATGGTGACCCACCGGGTGTAGGCATCACCCTGAAGCAATGAGATCACACAACCCAACCTACGTGTGCCCGCACAACCCATCTGAGCCAAGATACGAACTGTCTTCTCCAACCATAACTCCGACCTCTCCGGAGTGGATCCTCTAAACTCCTCGGCTCCCAAGCTACGGAGCCTCTCCAAGGGTAGACTAGCATCGTCACACCTAGGCTGAGCTGCAGCCTGAGCTCCCGCAACTGCGGCCTGAAATGCTCCCGCTATTGCTTGCACAAGCGGAGTCATGTCAATTCCGGCTGGACCTTGGCCACCTTGGCCACCTTGAGGTCCATTTCCTCCGACTCCATCCTCGCCCCCAACTCCAGGTGGAGGAGGTGGTGGTGGTGGAGGAGCGCCAGCTCCCGCGGCCACCGGTCCTTCTATGTGAGCCCCCGCACCAACCACCGGCTCAACAGGAACCGCAACTCGTGGTTCCTGACGAACCAACCTCGGTCTACCTCTCGGTCTAGACATTGCTCTCACAGATATCAACTACAACCACAACAACAAAACATACAAGTTGGGTTAGCAAGGCAAGGCTTCCAAGTGTCCAAGTATGTTCCCTCACTTAAAAATCATTTTTTTCCAACGTAATAGTAGCAATGGGACCCACACACACATGCTTTAAAATAAAACAATCAGCATACTTGTCACACAAGCAACCATTCTTGCAAAACAAGCAAACACCGTGCAATTCAATTTAAAAACTTGAACTTACCTCACTTACCTGCCCAAGGTCTCGGTAACCTTAGGCTCTGATACCAACAAGTGTAACCCCCTCGTCCCGGTCTGGTCAGATGACCGGTCCGAGTGGGCCACACGGGGAAAACCGAAGCGAAACCCGTTAAGGTTTCCCCTCGGCTTACGACCCTAAAAATTTTCTTTTTATTTTATCTTGTCTAGAGGCATAATTAAACCTATGTGAAGCACAGCAGCGAAATATACAAACATTGCATCAAACATCGACCAACCCAACAATTAAACAGCTCATTTTAATGTCTTACAGCAGGCCGTTTCGAAACGCCCTTAGGGTGTTCCGAAACGCCTTGACCTAGTCAACGGGCCTGGGTCAACCATAAGGTGACCGTTCCGAAACAGGGGTGACCCGTATCGAAACGACCTTGACAGTCAATATCTCGTGGTCAACGAGATTTGACCGTTTCGGAACAGCAAAGGCCCGTTTCGGAACGCCTTCATCTCACCAATTTCTCAAAATTCCAGTAGCAAAATTGTTCCGAAACGACCCTCTTCCGTTTCGAGACGGCAGGCCATATGCAAAGGGCCCGTTCCAGAACAGGGGGACCCGTTCCGAAACGCCCCCTGACTGCAGACTCGTTTGGGCTGTTTTAAGGCACAAAGGTGCCCCAAAACACCACCAAAACACATCACAACACCACATTAAATCAACTTAAGGCTTAACAACCATACTAGCATGCTTCAACAATGATTTAGACAAATCTAACACTAGGCAACACCTCACAAACATGCATTCATACAAACATAATTCAAACACATATATCGACTCTTAAGGCATAAGGCCAACATTCAAAGAGCAACTTAGGCATGATATAACATTCATCAGGGCAACACACCCATGCAAAAGCAAGATATAAGGGAGTCTATACATGCTCCTAACAACCAACAACTACTCAACCAAATCCATACATGTCCCATTGCTCAAACCATTACATGTTTAATACTAAAATCCATACTTGATGAACTCAAGCCAAAATCACACTTGGAGGCCCTCCACTTGCCCGAGCAACCCACGAACTAAGGATCTGCAATGTTGAACAAAGAGAGCGTAAGCAATGATGCTTAGTGAGGGTAAGCTCTAAAAACAAACCTCAACATTGCAGGGTCCGAGCACGATCTAGCGAAGGTAAAACACAACCATACCAAGGGTCCACAAAAGCCAAGAAGTAAGATGCATGAGCAATACACAATATAAATGTCACGATCATAAGCCCAACTTTACAATACATGTAACCACATTTAATATTCAATTCATAGCTCATATGTCACAACACATTGATACACATATCAATCAACATTGGCACCTAGTTAAGACCCGAATACGCGGATAGACATGTTGGAAACTCATATCCAACAACCACATTACCTCACGGTGGGATTTCACTCATCACCGGTCTCGCGGAGGGGATTCCACTCATCCTCACGCCCCGTCGATGGGATTCCACTCGTCACCGACTACATTTAAATACAATTCCGGGCGAACCCGTACTCCTCCTTGGTGACTCAACGCCACCAAGGCCACGCGCGACTTTAGACTCATGTGTACACACTAACATCCCAATGATCGATCATTTGTATTCAAGTAAACTAGTGCCAATATGAACTCGGTTCTCATTACTCATTCGACCACATTCGTGCTTAGTACGTACTCACCAACATCCATCATCATGCATGTCTCAATAATCACAATTCATAACTCATTTCACATGTACAATACAATATACATAAACCCTCATAACACATTCCACTTGAGACATACACAACCACATAATTGAGTTCAACCAAAGGCTCTAAATCAAGCTTAGGATTAGGCTACCACCCTAATCCTAACTCTAGGTGGGTCTACCAAGCCCAACCTAGTCCAATTACTCGAACCAACTATTTTAAAGCCATTTAAAACGATTAACCACTCACCTAAGCTTCCAAGCTCAAGACCAAGCACGCAACCGTCTTCAAATCCCCGGATTTACTTCCGATGTTCCACCGATGCCCAAACTTGATTCTAATCAATCCCAAACACAAACAAAACATCCACAATCAATATCTTATCATCGAAACTAACCCGAAATGCAATTCAACCACAAATTACTATGTTGCAAGCATGAACAATATCCATTTTTCACCAATTCGGATAGCCCCAAAACCTTGTCCAAAAACCATGATTTCAACTTCCATCACACCCCCAATTGATCCCAATTCAACCCCTATCCATAGCACTATCAAAAGCCTATCAAAACCCACCTAAAACAGCCCCCAAAACTCACCCAAAACCTCCACAAAACCCCATTTTCACCCAAATCCGAAAATTGTTCTAAATCATTTGAAATTCACATATGTAGTATCATTTGGCTCCTATATTCCATAACTAACCATAACAAATCGAAATATTAAGTTTAGCTACTCAAAGGTACCATTTTTAATCAAGATTTCCAAAACTTCCATTTTCCAAAACCTTTATGAAAATGAAAAAGAAGGGTACTTTCATGAAGGGGAAGATGAGGGGAAGTCAAAAATGCTATTACCTTTCAAAACGGAGTTGAAATGAAGAAGAGAGGTGATGGAACAGTGGATTTGGGTAGAGAGCTTAAGTTCCCGTTGGTGAAGAAGGGGATGAATAGTGGATGATGGGAGTTTTTGTTTTGTTTTAGTTTGAAAGCCCAATGACCCTTTTGCCCTTAATGAAATGAAATATTCACAAGGACATAGAATTCATGGCTATTTGGGGTTTAATTTTTCAAGGCATAGTCTATCATCAAATTAATTAATTTGAAAACCAAACCCGAACCATTATTTAAATCATAAAACCGAACCCAATTTATATTAAAATATTATTTTCACTTAACCCCTAAACCCGGGTGTTATATTTTTTCTTTTAAATCATATAGAATATTTAATAATAACTTTAAATATTTGATTTAATTTAAAAATATTCGATTTAAAAGAAAAAACTGATTTAAAATATTCAAATATTTAATAAATATTTAAAGTAGTTATTAAATATTCGAATATTTTAAATTTTTTTTCTTTTAAATCGAATATTTTTAAATTAAATTGAATATTTAAAGTTGTTATGAAATATTTGAATATTTTAAATCATTTTTTCTTTTAAATCGAATATTTTTAAATTAAAGTGAATATTTAAAGTAGTTATTAAATATTCTATGTGATTTAAATATGAAAATTTTAAATATTCTATTTCAAAAAATATTCAATTTAAAAGAAATAAATGATTTAAAATATTCAAATATTTTGAGTTATTTGAGTTGACGTGTCATATCTTAAGATAGAGATGAGCGTTCGATCGAGTCGAGTCAAAAAATTTCGTGTTATTCGAGTTGACGCGTCATATTTTACAGCTCAAACTTTATTTGAAATTTTTTCGATTCGAATGGAGTCGAGTTTTCGAGTTCCTATAAAAAATTAATTGTAATTATTTATCATGTTACCTTACTTTGGAATTTTGCTTTAAGGACCAAATTGAAAGAATGCGTAAATAATGAGGGCTAAATTTAGTGAATTGTTTCGAATTAGGACAAAATTGATTGAATGTATAAATATGAAATACTAAATGTGTTATTATACAAAATTTTATAACAGCAATTTAACGACATTTAACGTTTAGTTGCCATTTTGTTATAAAACTTAAAGTTTAATTGCCATTTTGTGATTTTTAAAAGTTTGGTTACCATTTTGTTTTTTATACCAAAGTTTAGTGACCATCTGTATACTTTACCTTTTTATTTTACAGAAAATGAGAATGAATGCGCATATATTGGACTTAATGCACATGAAATTGAAAAAAAATATCATTGAGTTTAAAAATGAAGAAATAAAGACAAAACTTTAAACATTTTACAATAAATTTAAGGGGGGGGGGGGGGGGGGACAACTAAACTATCATGCGTAAATAACTATTATAACTTGTTGGTATCAAATATTTTGCAAACATGATTTATAGTTCAAGACCTAAGTTGTGAAATGAGTTATAGAGTAAGATGGACGACGATCACATGTCATGCGTTCATTGAGTAACTTTTTTAACGGACGTAATAAAATATTTTAAAAAATAAAAATAGAAATAAATGGTAAACAGTTACTTTAACAAAGAAAATATTAGTCACCTAAAAAATATATAATTGATCACTTATTAAAAATAATATGATATATTATAAGATTTTATGTATCTCACAATTATATTTCACTTAAGTAGGAAATGGAGTTGGATATGAATTGCAAAGATTCAGCAATCACTACTATTTATAGCCAACGCAAAGATTCGATGGTACATTATCTTTAGAGGCTTATCACCAATCCAATCACCTTCCCAAAAAGATATTTGTTTACCATTGCCCACCTGCAGGGACAAGTTCGATCTGAAGCACTTGCCAAATTCAGTTTAAGGCTCGAAAACATGAAATCCCTAAAAATTATAAGGTCGTCCGCAAATTGTAAGGTCGTCCGATGCACCACAAAAAATTATAAGGTCGTCCGCAAATTGTAGATGAGAAATTTTGATGCAATCATCACCGTGACCCACATGAAATCCCGAAAACATGCTCAAATTTTCAGCCTTTTCGATAATCAAATTCAAAGCTTCACCAATCAAATTAAATAGCAGCGGAGATAAAGAACAACCATGCCTAAATTCTCTCGAAATGAAAAACGACGGAAGAAATGCACTAGAGAATCAAACATCACCATTTTTCGCCAAAACCACACTCTTTAAGAATGTGAATCAGAAACTCCCAACTAACTGTGTCATAAGCTTTCTGAAAATTAATTTTAAAGTCCCTACCACTCTTACCAGATTTTGCTATTGAATCAATTGATTCATTGGCAATTAAAGAGCAATCTAAAATCTGCCATCTTGAAATAAAAAGTAAACTAAGATTTTCCAACAATTTGACCTATACAGGATGTATCCTCTTCATCAAAACCTCCATAGGATTTTATAAAATTCACTAACCAGGCTAATAGGCCGATAATCTTTCCAGGATTATGGGTTTGCTAATTTTAGGATAAGAGTAATGAAAGATTGATTTATTCCGATTTAAAGAGGCATATTGAGTATTTTTAAATTTCTCTTATCGGTTCAATTGACCACCATATAAATTCTTAATTCAATCGATCAATTTAATCCGATTTAAACTATCAAACACCTAATTGAAGTCATTGCGAGCTAAGTTAATTTACCCAAGGGTGACCAAGGAGATGGAAATTGCATGCCCCTTAACTATGCATCTTTTGGTGTTTTTACTTTAAAAAAGTGAGTTTAGGGTTTAAAGTTAAGGTATTAGAGTTTAGAGAATTAGGGGTGGATGTATTTTTAGGGTGTAGGGTTTAGGATGTGGAATTTAAGGTTAGGGTATAAAATTTAACATTTTTAGTGTTTTTTAGTATGGAGCATAGAAATGAGCATACTTTTTTTGAATCTTCAACAGTCAGTTTTATTGCTGTTTATCGAAGAAAAACCACTAAACCAGGCCTCGTTAAAAAACCTCCCTAAACCTAAGTGGAGGAAAAAGAGTGCATCGGCTTAGTGGGAATACACAACATATAGACAATATAAAAACTGCAGTTGACAGCCACCAAGTTCCATTCATCGCACAGTATCCAGACCCCCTTTTCAATAAGGCAAACAGTCGTCGATCGACCCTATAAGCCAACCTGTGACCACAATCTTTTGCCAAATCCCGTAGCTCATGCACCCTTCCAATATCATCAATTTCGTCCCCCACCTTAGCGCTGTTTTGGGTTGGTAATCAATCTCCCTGCATCGCGCTTGCTCTGTACAGGGGCTGCTTCTAGTTTAGTACACTGTTCTTTATGTAGGAGAAATCCACAGTAATTCCTTCTTCCTATTGATCCCTTTTTTTGCCAACTTGCCCGCACTCACATTCCATTCTCTAGGGATATCATTGATGCTCCATTTTAATTCTGCGAACTCCTTCTGTGCTTGGCCGATGATCTGCTTAAAACATGGTGGGGATGAATTTGGTGCTAAGAACCAGGTGACCATGAGGTTACAGTCACATTCGATTATTAGGGGCATGGTTCTTGCCCACTTGGATGCTTTGAACAATCTCAAGGCTTCAAGAACCGCTAGGCATTCTGCTGAAGTGGCGTCCAACATCCCTACTGACTTTGAGAACAACAGCATGATCTTTGACTCAGCGTTGCGCAATATTCCTCCAATCCCAGCAGCTCCAAAACTTCCCGAGACTTCTCCATCAACGTTAAATTTTAGAGTATCTCGCATTGGAGGGCTCCAGCTGACTTTGGCTTCGTGGAGCTTTCTAGAGTGCAACCTGCTGAACGCTTGTGGTAAGTTGGATAGCTCGGCCACTGAAGCTGCACACCTTGGCCATATTGCTTTGCACCACCACGCCAATCTCACCACCATCAAGTCAAATAGCATGTTCACCGAGACTTTCTTCCCTTTGAAGACAACGTCATTTCTCCCTAACCAAATAGTCCACACCATGCTAAAAAAAGGCAAGTCTCCAAACTCTAACTTCTCTGAATTTCGGACAATTTTCCTGCCACCATACTAGTAGGTTGTTTAGGTTATTTGGCATCACAAGGTTTAAATCCCACAGCTTGCACCATTTTCAAGAGTCGCCACACGAAACATTCCACCTTCGGTGGAGCTAAGTTTGCCCACACCAACATCCATATTTTCTTCGGTTTTGCACTTAAGTCATCCGCCATTTTGCAAAACTCCTTCGGCTTGTATACTCCATTCGTCGATACCTTCCATCTCAAATTGTCTCTTGGAAATCTCCCGAGTTTGAATTCATTGATAGTACAGCAAAAATCATTCCACACTGTTATTTCCCATTCGAATAAACTTCTTCTAAGCTATATGTTCCATTTCCAATCAGACCCCTCCATCCGACCAAAGTCAGCTATCATTCCTTCCTTCATCGTGGCTAAACTGAAAATTCTCGGAAACGTCTCTTTGAGAGGCGAGGGACCAGCCTAAATGTCATCCCAGGATTTGTTTCTTCTGCTCACATTAATCGGTAAAACGCCACATGAATTTTTCTCATACTTGGCTTGAATAACCTTCCTCCACATCGAATCAGATTCCGCCCCATAGCGCCATATCCACTTGTTTAGAAGTGCCCTGTTTTTGAGCTTCGTGCCGACGAGTCCCAATCCTCCCTTGAGTTTCGGCTTACACAGCTCCTTCCATCCTACCCAATGAATTTTTCTCCTCTCTACGCTACCCCACAGGAATTTAGTGATTAATCTGTTTAGTTGGTCCGAAATTGAGGCCGATATTTTGAATAAAGACATAGAGTACACCGGAAGGTTTGACAAAACCGCCTTGACAAGCACTAATCTTCCACTAAAGGACATTATTCTGGCCTTCCACCCGGCGAGTCTCTTCTTAAATTTTTCCAGCACAGGAAGCCATAGCGCGGCTGAATTCTTTGGGCACCCTAACGACAATCCTAAATATTAGCAAGGAAGACTTTCTGTAGAGCAGTTCACTTTTCCAGCCCATTCCTCCAAAATATTAGAACTCAGATTGACTCCAATTAATTTTGATTTATGCAGATTTAGCCGTAACCCTGATGCTAGCTCAAAACCCCTTAAAATCCTTATCACATTTCTAACCTGCATTTCACTCGCTCCGCAAAAAAACTATCAAGTCGTCCGCGAATTGAAGGTGTGACACCTTAACATTTCTTCTGCCAAACTCAACAGCTTCAATAAGACCTTTGCTCGCTATCGATCTCAGTAAGGCACTTAAGGCCTCGGCAACAAGGTTGAATAACAGCGGCGACAGGGGGCACCCTTGACGGAGGCCCCTGCAGATGTCGAAGAAGGAGGTCGGGTGTCCGTTAACCAGAACAGAAATACTTGATGACGAAATGCAGTCTAGCATCCATTTCCTCCATTTTCTCCAAAGCCCAGTTTCTTCAGCACCAACAAAAAAAAGCTCTAACAGACCGAATCGTATGCCTTACGGAAGTCAGCTTTGAAGATGATTCCCGGCCGCCCACTTTTGTCCATGTAATCCACCACTTCGTTGGATATTAGCGCACAGTCCAGGATTTGTTTTCCTGGACAGAATGCGAATTGAGTTTCGCCGATGATATCCGTCATTGCCCCACTCAATCTTATAGACAGTACTTTTGCCAGCAGTTTGTACAAGCACCCAACGAGGCTAATAGGTCTAAAGTCCTCAATGGAATTCGGGGCATTATTCTTTGGTATAAGGACAATAAAAGATCGATTGAGGCTTGAATCCAATGTTGCTCCTTCGAAAAATTCAGAAAAGAACTTAAGTATGTCATCCTTAAGCTTAATCCAATATCTTTTCACGAACCCCATATTAAAGCCATCTGGCCCCGGGGCTTTTGAACTATCCATTGACCACAATGCATATTTAATTTCATCCTCCGAGAACTTTTCCTCCAATTTACTTGTTGTTCCCGAATCTATTTCTTTCAACTCGCACACACAAGTTTGCTTTGGGCATAGTTTCCGAGCAATTGTACATTTCTCTGAAGTAATTAAAAATTGCCTCCTTGATTTTACTTGGATCTGCTACACACTCCCCATCAATCTGCAGTTGGGATATCCAGTTCGACCTGCGTCTAGAAGAGGCTGCCAAATGAAAAAACTTTGTATTTTCGTCGCCCATTTCCAACCATTTTAGACGCGATTTTTGGATCCAATCCCTCTCCTCTTTGCGATAGCATTCCCACATCTTTGTTCTAAGTGCTGGTATTTCTTTCTTCTGTGTCGTCGTTGGTTTCCCAACTTGAATCGACTTTTCCAGCTCTGATAATCTTCTCTCAATGCTTGAGCTTGATACTTGCGATAACTTCGATTTATTCTTCAACCAGTTTCTGGAATACACCTTACACGTTTTCAGCACAGCATTTACCCCATTCCCTTTTGACTTTGTTATTGCCTCCTTCACTACTTGATCATACCCGATTCCATCTGTCCATGATTCAAACCATCTGAATGGTTTGGGACCTTCAAGCACCCTAACTCTCTGCAAACATATGGGACTGTGGTCTGAAATTTTATTAGCCCAAACTTTTTGAAAAACAGCTGGCCATAATTGCAAAATATCCGGTGACACCAAAAACTTATCCAGTCTGCAAAAAGAGGGTTCTTCCCTTCGACTACTCCAGGTGAAAGAACCCCATGTCAAAGGAAGATCGATCAAAGCTTGGTCCTCAATGAAATCGTCGAACTCCCTCATTGCCTTTTTATGAATCTGAGCTCCTACTTTCTCTTCCGGATATCGCACAATGTTGAAATCACCTCCTAACACTATCGGTAGCTTCAGGCTGTTGTTCAAATTCTTTAACTCCTCCCACAAATCCCTTCTCTCCATATGGCTTTTGGGAGCGTAAACATTAACCAGCGCGCACTTCAAACCGGTGCTTGAGATTTTTCCGATTAAGGCTATAAACCTTCTGTGAATTATTTTGTTTTCGCAGCTGAAAAAATTCTCATCCCAACATGATAACAAACCCCTCGATGCACCCAAAGAGGCTGAAAATAAATAAGAGTAACAGTGCCCCCTTCCACATAGTTGACCCACGAGACTATCATCAATTACTTCACGTTTAGTTTCCTGGAAAAACAGCACACTCGACTTCGATCTGGAAATCACTCTTCTAATTGATGCTCTCTTTATGTAGCTACCCGTCCCCCGGACATTTCAAGACAAAAGTAAATTCGAGCCCATAAAATTGAGAAAGGTTGAAGCACTCACCGGCTGAAGAAATCCCCTCCAACCATTCTTGAAACCATCGGCATGCATGATCCTCCTTACCACTTCTTCGTCATCTTCAAAAATCAGCCCCGCTAATTTGCAAATCTCGAAAACGTTTTTTGCTTCTTCTGCTACTTCCTTTTTTAGACTGCTCTGGTCCCCCGGACCCTGTTCTTTTGAAACTGTCTTAATTTCCTCATTTTTTGCTCTGTTATTATGACCCGAATATAGCTTTGGGGTCCAAACTTTCTCAGGCCTCCCCCAAAACGAAGACGAGCTTACCCCATCCAAACTTTTTAAGCACTTGGGCCTAATAATGACAAGCCCAGATGATTTGTCCTCAACTATGGTCGGTGTATCACTAGTGTTTGACGATAATTCGGGCTCCCTCACACACATTATAGGGACATCGAAAAGACTCGTCTCAACGTTTGATGGATCCAGTCCGACATTCTCTGCACTAGCGTCAGGGGGAACTGACACACAGTTTGCTTGTCCCTCATTATTGCAACCTTCAGAAATTATTTCAGCTTCTGGAATTTCATTCCTCTGGGGCCCCGAGTCACTACACTTTGGGACCATGTTGTCTTGTGGCTCCATATCCGCCGCCATGATATTAAACTCCTCTTCTCGAACAACAAACCGATCATCAAGTCGAAGCCCAACCTAACTCTTCGGCTCCTCCTCGTCTGTGGATGCTGGAACCTCTTCGTCGATCCAGCATCTAGCGTCCTCGTAGTCACCGGTCGATATTCGGATACAGTAGCTTTGGCCGTTAATATACACGTTTGCATAAGGCGGCACGTCCGACCGGTTTCTAACACCTATCAGAATTCTAGCTGTGTCGAGCCTCTTTCTCGTCGTTGACTCCTCCTCAACTTTGATGACTCTTCCCCACCTCCTCGCGATGGCAACAGAGATTTTCTCCTCCCATGCTTGCAACGGGACATTTTCGAGATGTAGTCATACGATATGTTTTTGAGTCTCCTGGAAGTGATCAATTGTATCAATGTCTTCAAACCAAGTCTGTAGCATCTGATCCTTCAGATCCATGAAGATGTCTAACTGCTCCTCCTCTTCGAATTGGAGGATAACGAAGAAACCGGACCATTCGCTCACTGTTAACTTGAAACCATTCGCTCTACGTGCTTGTTGTACAAAGTTGGCATCGTACATCCCCTTAACCTGCCCAACCAGGCATTGCTTCATCCACTTCAAATCCTTCTGTGGAATGTTGAAACAGAACGGTTCGCCCACATTTGACCCCATGTCTTTGGGGGAGTGGTTCTCCCCGTTTTTTATCTCCTCCTTTTTCTCCCGACTAGATAATGGGACACCCGCCATGAGGACCTCTTTGAACGACCTGCCGTCCATCTGCTTCCATCTAACTCATTTATCCACCTCTGGTTCTCCACCGTTCCTGTTAACGTTGTCCTTATAATTTCGGTCGCTAGCCATCCCCTTCACCTCCGAGAATTCCAGGAACACTTGAATATTAAACCCCTCAATCTTCCTGTTGTGACCTTGTTGGACCGCCCTCAATGCCTCTTGTCTTAATGAGAATGTAACACCCTATAATAAAGAGTAGATGCTTAAGAGAAGCAAGTAAAAAAAAGAAAAAAAGAGAAGTGTGGTTGTGAAGACTTGAACTCGTGACCTATGCTTGGTAAACCTAAGCTTTAACCGTCTGAGCTAAGGCAATCCATGGCCTTAGTTTACTCCACTTTTTATTTAAGCTATATTTTAATTAGATGATCTAATAACAAATAAAAGTGAGACTCCTCACCTACTCGAAACCAATGCATATCTTAGATCTAAAAAAAATATATCAGATCCTTAAGAAGTTTAAAGGTGACCTTACACCTTCCCTGTCGGACCTCGCCCCGTTCACCGTCACCGCCGCTCCGTGGCGTTCACCGCCACCACCGCTGGCTACCCCGTCGAGCCTCGACCAAAACCCCCATGACCACGCGCCGGCTGCCCTCCCCGATCATCGTGAATCGCCATTCAAAGCTTCGTCGGAACCTTAGGGTTCTAGCTTTGATTCCAGCCGTCTCTCGCGTCGAATCGTCAAGCCGACTTCACCACCGTGCTCAACGCATCACGGTGAGCAAAGCCCACCTAGGTAGTTGTCGGTTCGTCGACGGGAAGAGCCTCATCGGAGCTCCGTAGGATTCCGATGACTTTTCGTTTTTCACAGGGATTTCCGGTAATTTTCTGGCATGTTTCGTGTTTTTCTTGTATGGGTTGGATTATCGAGTTAATGATCTTCGTTTTTTCGGCAGAAACGACGCGAAAGGAGTTTTCCGGCAACATTCCGGCGAGTAAGTGAACCGGGTTTAACTCGGCTAGACCGGTTGAATCGGTCAGCCCAGTCAACCCAACCTAAGCGCGACCCGACCCGTTGACCGAGTCAACCCAGTGAGTCGACCCGTTGACCGAGTCAACCCAATGAGTCAACTCATTCGAGTCAACCCAGTGAGTCAACTCGTTCGAGTCAACCCAGTGAGTCAACTCGTTCGAGTCAACCCAGTGAGTCAACTCGCCCGAGTCAACCCAGAGAGTCAACCCAGTGACATCAGCATGACATTAGCGTTGAATGGTGACATCAGCGTTGCCTTTGACCAAAAAGTCAACTTTTCAGAAAAGCCCTATTTTATGTTTTTCGACGTCCTGAGTCCGTTTTTGATTCCCGTTTCGAGAAATTCTAACATGAAAGCCTCCGAATTGGTCTTTGAACTCGAGTTTGCTTATGTAATTTTAATAATCAATTATGAGCAATGTGAATAAGGACTGATATTAGAATTTGTGCGACTAAAGGTATTCAAGGTTTCTTTCATTCTGGATGTTGAGGACATTGCATTCGTGTTCGGGGGTTTTCGAATGTCGTATCATGAATCGACTAATGTAGCTCGGAGTTAAGGTAATACATTATTACCCCTTGTATGCTTTATGTACATGTTGATATCTGGTTAAAGCATGCATGCTTATGATGAAGTGTTTTGTGAACTCTGCTTAAGCCAAATTCGATACGAAAAATAAGTATAAGAGTTAGTAAGATCAAAATCCTCGAATAAGAATATTGATAGACCAGGAGTGTTGAAAGTGCAAATAATAATAATAATACAGTTAAATCTGAAACTCTATCAATGGTGACTAAGAACCAATGTTCAGAATGCGGAGTATGAGATGTTGGATATGAAATTACGAAAATGCCTTTGGAGCATAAGTATGACTAAACTACCCCTCTGATAAAAGAAATTACCTAAAATCTGCATTCGACCTGATTATGCAATTTGCATTACCCAAGATGTATGTTTTAAATGAAAATACTTCGGCATCATTATGCAATACGTGTGATACAAACTTGGATAATCCCTTAAACTTTGTATAACACATGAATGAGAATTATCTGGAAATATTGTTGAAATCCTAAGTCGATCCTTATGACCGTAATGCGTGAATTAAATGAGAATCAGTGTAATGACTAAAAAAACAATAATGCCCTTGAGCACCTAAATGTCTAATTAATTTGAATAACGTTATACTCTCAAGTTCTGTAATGAATGAATCGTCTGTAAAGGGCTAGAGAGTTAGGACGACTTAATCTCGTTTGAGTACGTGAATGATGGAGGAACCAAATTGTAATTCAGAAAGAAATGGTGGATTTATCCCAATTTCCAAAATGACTGAAAAGTCCTCTTGAGTCAAATATGCAGTTATGCATTTGATGAAATTTTGATATTTCTAATAAGACTTTAAGGGCTAAAGCGCCCTTAAGTGTTAGGAAGCATACTCTTGTATGATAATCACTCCTCATATTAAAATAAGGTTGGAAGTTTTTCTGCACAGAATATAAGTTTGACTACTCCGCGGCAAGTCTGGTGGTGAAATATGAAAGCAACCGTTCAGATATAAGATATAGCCGGATACATTAGAAGGGTTGGTTAGTAATGCAAGGTTGGGATATGTTAGTTCGTATGGTTTTGGAGGCTTGATAAACTTCAGAAAATCTTAAATATTGTAAATCTTCATTTTACAACTATTGGGCTAAATTACAAAATCACCCCTGATAGTTAAATGACCAAAATGCCCTCGTTGGCCCAAGTAATCAAAATAGCCTTGAACGTATCCGATATCGTGACAGACCTTGACATAGAAATCTTTGGGTGTCTGATTGGAAGCCTAATAAGCAAATAGAATTTTCTGAGCAAATGTTTATGATTTGTTGGTATAAATTACCAAAATGTCCATATGTGATAAAATGACCATAATGCCCTTGTAGGCTTAAATGACTAAATAACTCATGATGCGTCGAAACTCTCAAAGATCTTGATGTATCACATCCTGAAAATCTGGGTTAAACCGTTAGTTTGAACTCTTCTAATAGGGGCCACGTTTCAGAAATTCGTTCAAGTTGTCAAAAGTTCAATATGTTCCCTTCCGTAAATGCCAAATATCTCCAAGAAATGATCTGTCCCACCTAGTGTGTTCCATGTGTGCTATATTCTGTTGAATGAACTGTACAATTAATTAATCATGAATAATATTATGTTTGATGACATTCTCTGCCTACATGATATATGTTTGCTCAATCTGTATACTTGCTATGTGATTGCTTGATCTGTAATGGTATTGTCTGATTGTTCGATAAACTTGATAGTATGATCTGTTAGTTTGACCTATGATGGTAAAATATGTTTGCATGATGAATGATTAAAATGTCTGCTATGCTTAACGGTATGCCCATTTATCTGTCAAAAGCATGAATCTTCGGTTTCTGATACTCTGAATAGAATATGTTTGTTACATGTATTATGTTACCCATGTCTGAAATCTGATTACCGATTGTCATCTGGGGGTATACTGTTGGGTTATGATATGAAGTCTTTGTTGGTACAGCCCTGATCAAGCTGGTAAATCCTTATAGACTCAAGGTCTCCCCTTGAGTGGCACCTACGCCCATCGGGCCTAGGGTAAGTCCTTATGGACCTAAGGCATCCCCTTAGGTGGCACCTATGCCCATCGGGCCTAGGGTAAGTCCTTATGGACTCAAGGTCTCCCCTTGAGTGGCAACTACGCCCATCGGGCCTAGGGTAAGTCCTTATGGACCTAAGGCAGCCCCTTAGGTGGCACCTATGACCATCGGGCCTAGGGTAAGTCCTTATGGATGCAGTTCTGGGGGACTGCATATTGGTGTAAGGTTGGAGGGTAATTCTTGTAAACTTCTGTATGAACATTGAACATTTGCATTTAATCTGTTATGTGCTCATATGATATGATGTTAAGTACTTATGTATGTTGATCTGCACTTATTGGAACACACTAGACGCTGAACTCTCTGATTCCTACCTCGTACGTTATCAGCCTATATAATTTCCGTCTAATTCTCAAGGTCTGATTAAAGAACAAATACCATTATTCTTGAGTATGATGAAACCTCGAAATAGTATAACAGAAATAGAGGACTATCACTGCTTAAAACATCATGAAAATGTTATGCCTACCATATGTCTGCATGAGCTTATAGCATCTTTTGGTAGTTCTGTATTACTGAGCTTTCCCAAGCTCACGTTGTTTTTACCATCGCAGTTTCAAAGAAAATAACATGACCTAATGTTTGACATCAGTGTTCGGAGTTCTCTCGGCGTTGCCTCTGGAGTACGGTACTATATAGTTAGTGGGCATGTATGTCACGTATGGTTTTGTGATTAAGTCTGTAAAGTACTTTCTGAAATTTCTTGTTGTGTTTAAATGATTTTCTGAAATAGTATTTTAAACAGAAGTTGATTTTACAGCTTAATAAGTGTTTTGAGAAAGAAAAAAATGTTTTCATGTGTATTTTACTGTGGGTCGCTCTTGTGACCCTAATGTAACTTCCTAGGATCCGTTGTAACACATAGGCGGGTCTAGGGGGTTACATTTAGTGGTATCAGAGCTTAGAGTTGCGTCATTCTGGGTAGATCGGCCGATCGTCTGTCATAGGGTGTCTGGTCTGAGCATGCCCCTAGATCATAACCGTACTCCCCCGAGCCGAAACTCTAATGTTGAATCCTTTCTCCTGAAATAACAAAATCTGAGTATTCTGCCTTCCATAGCTCAACATCTGCTTACAGGAAATGTCTATAACGTTCGTTTGTGTTTTGAATTAAATGGTTGAATTTGAATCTGGATAAGGAACTTGAGATGGTTTGTACTTGTGAATCAGATTAAGAATAAATGTTTGATCACGCGGGATAACCGATGTAAGATTTCATGAAAGGTTATTCGGTGATAACGATTGTGTTTGAAAATACCCTAACGAAAATGTGATAAAAAAACTCTATGAACTTCAGAGAGAAGTGTTTGCGATTGTGCCGAAAATGTATATTCTGTGGTACCTTTGTTAAACACGAAAGAAACAATTGTCTGAATATTACGTTGAAGGTAAGTGATATCCATTAATGACCTTAGTTGTGTTCGATCAATATGAAGAAAGACATCTCCTCCATGGTGTGGCTTCGTATATCGATAAATATCATCCCTGACTGAAATTTGGTGTCACATCCTGATTCTGGAAGGCCTTGGTTGAGGCCTTGAGTACTCGTGTCTGCTATGATGAATGATGAAAATGTCTGCTATGCTTAACGGTATGCCCATTTATCTGTCAAAAGCATGGAACTTCCGTTTCTGATACTCTGAATAGAATATGTTTGTTACATGTATTATGTTACTCATGTCTGAAATCTGATTACCGATTGTCATCTGGGGTATACTGTTGGGTTATGATATGAAGTCTTTGTCGGTACAGCCCTGATCAAGCTGGTAAATCCTTATGGACTCAAGGTCTCCCCTTGAGTGGCACCTACGCCCATCGGGCCTAGGGTAAGTCCTTATGGACCTAAGGCATCCCCTTAGGTGGCACCTATGCCCATCGGGCCTAGGGTAAGTTGACAAGTCGTCGTTAACCGGTCAAAATAAATATAAATAAATCCTCTTTCAAAAATAAAGAAATTGAATAAGTATAGGGAAAGAGGGTCGATCCGCAGGGAGATTAGCTTGAATTGTTGACTTGAATTCGTTGAATCTGAAATCCCAGGAATATCTGAAAAAAACAAATAAATAAAAGAAGGGGGTGATATGATTTGTGATGAAGTAATAAAAAAATAGAGAAAAAAGAACTAAAGATAGTAAGAAAAAAAACCAAGGATGTAAATAAGCCTCGAACCAGCTCCTTCAATTCTTTCGATCATTGAAATAGATTTTTATTTCGGGGATCATGTCGGTTACAGTCTACGAGGCCCAACCCGTCGTAACTTGTTCTTCTCTCAAGTAACCAATCCTCCCAAGTCTATCTTCGAAAGACGGTTCTTAAATAAATCAACCACGACTATCGCCGTTAAAGTATTTAGAATAAAGCAGGAAAAACCCGACTCAGAAATTGTCTAAAAAAATAGAATCGCTTCTGATTTCATCTTTCCTTAGCGGACCGCCGCTAAGAGTGTTCATAGGAAGTCGAAATTTTCCGCAGGCCGATCCTTCCTCCCAACTATGTTTTTAAGCGAATTCAGACCAAAGGGCCCTTTTTTATATGAAAAACGTTTAAAAAACTTTAGTAAGGCCGATTGCCAAACTATCTAAGCAGAAAGATAAAAATGATTTCCCCAAAAGTAATTAAGCAAGTTCAATTCTCACGAATCGAATTGACTTGGCTGGTTCTTGGCTTAAGAAATTTAGCTAAGCATGATATTGATTATCATACTTAACTTGTTTTTGGAAAAGCAATTGAAAAACATAAAATAAATAAAACAAGAAAATAAATGAAAATGAATTTCGATTAAAGCTAAAATGTTTACAAGGATGAAAAAAATTCAAAAGCTAGAAGATGATCTTAAGCCTTCACCAAAGGTTGGTATTTATAGGCTTAGATTTACAAAGATAAGAGATAAGAAATAATAATTCAAATTCAAATGTTTAATTAAAATTCAAAAATAAAACTAATATGATAAAAGCTGATAAGTCTGATCGGATTCGTCTTCCGGAACATTCCAGGAGCTTCTAGAAGTTGCCACGTCATTGCCACGTCACTGCCACGTCAGATGCGTCGTGCCTGGTGTCGTGCCCATGATGCCAGTCATGACAGGATAATAAAAAAACTGCAGAAACGCTCTATTTTCACTACTATTTCCAGAGTTGGACCCCTGCACAAAATATAATGGAAACAATATGTATTAAACAGCAAGAAGTCACAAAACTTAGAAAATTAGCAAGTGAAATATGTCACTTTTGAGAACTCATCAAATTCCCCCTCACTTGTCTCATACTTGTCCTCAAGTATGTCCGAAATAACTTAAGCCCAAGAATGCAAATCACAAACCATTACAAGCATCAAACAGAATTATAAAGGCTCTAGCACGAAAGAAGGTTCTTGACAGAAACACAATTAACACCAAATAAATACAAGCAAAGAGCAGCCCTTGGTCCTTTTAATTTCCTATCAAGCATTGATCGAATCGTAGCCTAGTCTTAATCAATCCTCACCAAGATACACTCAAAAGCACTCCAAGTGTTTTTAAGGGTAAAACTTGAAGCAGAAACACTCAAAGTCATGCATGAATAAAGGTTTCCATAAGCTTGTAACAAGTTCAAATCTCCACTACTTATTAGAATCGAGGTGCAAAAATCATTAGGTCTTTGTTCAAGGTGTAATGTGGGTTTAGAAAAGAGGATAGAAAAATGGAAAGAAAAGGCAAAATAAGATGATCAATGCAAGAAGTTTCAAACAATAAGCAACGAAGACATTAAAAAGGAGCTAAAAATGGGCAAGCAAAACACACAATTTTTCTTTTCTTCTTTTCGAAACTGTTTTTTTATTCTTCTTTCTTTTTTTCTTTTTTTTTCCGAAGCAATTGCTTTCTTTATTCTGTTTTTTTTCATTTCGAAGAATTATGCCCTTTATTCGAATTGCAGCTCCTTATTTGCCTAGTAATATAGCTTCTAGCATTTGATCAATCAAAAAGTGGTTAAGCAAGGAAATGGGGTGTAAGGCTAACAAAGGCTCACTAGGCGATGAGAAAGGGTAAAATAAAATGAAAGGAAAGGAAAAGGTTAAAGCCTAATGCCTAAATCATTTTAAAGCACCTCGTTCTTAGTGTAGTCTCGAATTGTAAGCAAGCCACAAGTTCTAGATTCCTAAAATTCAGGATGACACTCTCAAGCAAAATGAATGAGCATAATATGAAGGATGCATGCTCAAGGCTCAAAGTCTCACAAAATTGGGCTAAATTTGATTAAGATAGGCGAGAAATCTAATCAACACAATCAAGAGTAATTAAAAGAGAATGTCAAGCTGCAGATTACCCATATCACTTGATTATCGAAAATGCTCCAAGTCATTCACTCCTAAGTACTAGAGCAAGTATAATATGCTAGATAATCATGAAATGGCAAGAGAAGTTCAACTCAAGTTCAGTCAAAGTCAGACATATTATCAAACAAGCATAGGACAAGTGTTGTTGTACCCTCCCCCTCACTTAAATGAATTGCCCCAATTCAAAATAAAATAGGAAAAATTAAAGCAAAGAGGGGTAAAGGAAACTCCCCGTTATCAACGACGATTGCGGCCACGTCCGCGACCGCGCCCAGGACGAAGGTAAGAGAGGATTTCGAAGATGTTGTCTTCTAATGCGTGAAGACGGGCAGCAAAATCCAGAACATCGTGAGAGGGCTGCTCTTGGGGAGGAGGGGAATGAGGGGCACGTGATGCGTTTCGGCGAGTGAAAACCCTCCTTGTCCTTGGCGTTAAAATACCCGGTGGATTGAAGAAGGGTGCATCCGGTGTTCCATCGAGTAATCCCATGGAGTCCAAGCAACGCTCATCTAAAGCATCCATAGAAAAAGCGTAAGTGAAATGCTCAATGTCGAAATTAGCTATTCGAGATGCAAGGTGAGTAATTAAAGGACCAAGGATTAAAGGACGATTGTACCGGATGACGACTTTGAACTGGCGGGCTAACCAAAATCCTAGGTTAACCTTCTTACCTGAATGCATACACCAAAGGAAGAATAGCTCAATCTTACTTAAAGTGGTAGAAGCATCGTTACGTCCAGAAAAGTTGTAGGCAAGGAAACGATGAACATAACGGAGCCCGGGGTCTTGAAGCGCAATAGCCTTAGTAGATCGAGGGTCGAAGGCTATGTCTGTTTGTCCGGATAACTCAAAATAAGCAGCATTCTCATCGAAATCTGCAGGAATCTCAAACAATGCTGTTAGATAATCGGAGTTTGTGACGTTAGTCACAAAACCCATAGCTAAATTAAACTCATTAACAGACATAGCAAAATTTTGACCACATAACCGAAATCTGATAACAGCAGGGGAGTCGGGCGTAATGTAACTAGTTTCGGCAAAAGAAAATGTGGAATAGAATTCAAAGACCAACTCATAAAACGTTCCACATTTTATTTCAGAGAAAGCAGTCCATCCGATAGCATCAAAATAATGTGCAACAGAATCAGAGATATTCAAATTGACAATAGTATGATGGGGAATGAATTTGCAAACCCGAAAAGGCCTATGTCGGATACTCTGAAATTGGTCGAGCTGATCGGTAGAAAAGACGAGGAATCCCTTGAGCACTTCTTCTGCTGGTACGGCATAATTACGCCCCCGCCTGTTTCTTTCAGGATTTTCGGTGCCTCCTCTGGGCGGAGAGGGGAAGGATGATGCACTAGAATGTTCGCCATAATTTGCAGAGGTCTGGTGATCTTGATGGAAACTGAATCCAGCCGAGAAGTCCTCTGTGTATCCAAAAGAAGGATGGTACATTAGCAACGACTGAGTAAAAATTGGGGTAGAATTTACCTCAGGATTTTGCTCTGGTTCGGCAGAGGGCATGGAAATGGAGGGGTTTGTGGATTCCCTCTGTTGGGAACGGAACGAATGCTGCCGAGAGGGTGTGGGAGAGTCCATAGTGGGCATTGAATAAAATGACGGCGACGGAGATCGTGGGGATGGCGGACGACGGCTGGTGCTCGGGCCGGCAATGCTATTGGAATGGTGCGAACGGTGGCTGACGGATGGGGAGTGAGGCAGAGGAATCGCGGTCGTCTGGGGAATATGGTTTTCAGCCGGCGGAGTGGTGGCTTGTCGATGACGGCCTCCGCGGCGAGGAGGAGGCCCGGCGGAGGGCTCGGATTCGCTGCTTATTTCCATGAACTGGGGCGGTTGAAAATGGCGCCGTCCGCCGATAACCATCGGTGGTTCTTGGGGGAGGCGGCGGGCTTGTTGCCTTGTGCGCGGCATTATGGGTTGACGGCGGTGGGGGCTTGAGAAATCCGGTTGGGGTTTGTTTTGTATGGTGAGGTGAGTTTTGCTAGGGTTTAGTTGTTCTATGCAGAAGGGAAAGAAAAGGAAGCGGGGGGAAAAAATTAGGGAAAGCTGGATGGTGGGGAGGGGCTAACGTGCACCGTTCATTACGCATGCTAAAATGCACCGCGTTTAATGAAACGGTGCACTTTGGTGGGGGAATGAATTGCCCTGCTCTTGGTCGATAGAAAAGAACCTGCAATGAGAAAAAATTCGATCAGTGTACTGGAACAAAGAGAAAAAAATAAGAAAATTAAAAAAAAATGAAAAATAATAAAAAAAAACTAATGGGTTGCCTCCCATTTAGCGCTTTGTTTATTGTCGTTAAGCTCGACCAATTCGATGTTCAGGGTCTCGGTTCTTCGAGGATTATTTCCTCAATGTGTTCGATGGGTGCGCTTTCGAAGAATGGTTTGAGCCGCTGTCCATTTACTTTAAATCGTGCACCCGAGCTATCTTCGATTTCTACGGCTCCATGAGGGAAGGTATCGACTACGGTAAATGGTCCGCTCCACTTAGACTTAAGTTTTCCTGCAAAAATTTTCAATTTCGAGTTAAATAGGAGAACCTTTTGTCCAATTGAAAAGGATTTAAATGAAATGTGTTTGTCATGAAATGCTTTAGTTTGTTCTTTGTAACGTTGTGCGTTATCGTAAGCGTTTCGGCGAATCTCCTCTAGTTCTTGGATATGAAGTTTCCGTGTTTCGCCAACAGCGCTCATTTCCATATTACATTCTTTCACCGCCCAAAACGCTCTATGTTCAAGTTCGACCGGGAGATGACAAGGTTTACCAAAGACAAGGCGGTAAGGTGACATGCCAATAGGTCCTTTGTAGGCGGTCCGATATGCCCATAATGCGTCGACCAACTTCAAGCTCCAATCCTTTCGATTGGGTTTTACAATTTTCTCTAGGATTGACTTAATCTCCCTATTTGAAACTTCTGCTTGTCCGTTAGTTTGCGGATGATAAGCCGTTGATATTCGCTGCGTCACGCCATATTTCCTCATCAAGGCCTCGACGATTCGATTGACAAAATGCGTTCCCCTATCACAAATAATCGCCCTTGGAGTTCCGAATCTAGAAAAAATAAATTCACGCAAGAAGTTAGTCGTGGTTCTCGCATCATTCTCACGGGTGGCTTTCGCCTCAACCCATTTCGAAACGTAATCGACTGCTAAAATAATATAAAGATTTCCATAGGATGAAATAAAAGGTCCCATATAGTCGAGTCCCCACACATCGAATACTTCGCATATATGGATTGGATTTAACGGCATTTCGCTTCGACGGCTTAGGTTCCCAACCCGTTGGCATCTGTCACATGATTTGCAAAAATTGTAAGTATCTTTAAATAAGGTAGGCCAAAAGAACCCGCACTCGAGAATTTGGTGCGCAATTCGCTTAGGGCCAAAATGTCCGCCACAAGCGTAAGAATGACAAAATTTAAGTATAGAAGTTACCTCGCTATTACTTACGCAACGACGAATTATTTGATCAGAACACAATTTCCACAAATATGGATCATCCCATATATAATATCTAGCATCTCTTTTAATACGTTTAATCGCAGATTGAGACAAATTGTTAGGAACCTTACCAGTGGCTAAGAAATTCGCCAAATCGGCAAACCAAGGGAATGTTACCTTAACTTCCATTAGCGATTCATCCGGGAATTCATCTTGTAGAGGGAGTTCGGTTGGTGATGTCGCTAAACGGCTTAGGTGATCCGCCACCAAATTCTCGCTGCCTTTCTTGTCTTTGATTTGGATGTCAAACTCTTGTAACAAGAGTATCCATCTAATCAAACGAGGTTTCGCGTCTTTTTTGTTGATCAAATACTTCAATGCTGCATGATCAGAAAAAATGAGAATTTTAGTTCCTAATAAATAAGGGCGAAACTTATCTAATGCAAAAATGACAGCAAAAAACTCCTTTTCCGTTGTAGAATAATTTCACTGTGCCGAATCAAGAGTTCGAGAGGCATAAACGATAACATGCGGTCCGTCTTTGGATCTTTGTCCAAGCACTGCGCCTACACTTAGATCGGAGGCATCGCACATGATTTCGAAGGGCAGCGACCAATCCGGGGGTTGCACTATTAGAGCGGAAATAAGTCGTGCTTTTAGTTCGTCAAATGATTCTTTATAAGCTTTGTCCACATCGAATGGTGCATCTTTTTGTAATAGGCGACAAAGTGGTTGTGCGAGCTTAGAAAAATCCTTTATGAAGCGTCGATAGAATCCTGCATGACCAAGAAAACTTCGAACTTCCCTCACCGAAGTGGGGTATGGAAGTGAGCGAATAACATCTACTTTAGCTTTATCAACGGCTATTCCTTGGGCAGAAACCACATGACCGAGAACTAATCCCTTACTTACCATAAAGTGACACTTCTCATAATTTAAAACCAAATTATACTCAATGCATCGATTAAGCACATATGAAAGATTAGAGAGACATTTAGAAAACGAATTGTCGTAAACGGTGAAATCATCCATAAATACCTCTATACCTCGCTCGATGTGATCGGAGAAAATGCTTAGCATACAGCTTGGAAAGTGGCTGGAGCGTTGCATAGCCCGAAAGGCATTCGCCTATACGCAAATGTGCCAAATGGACAAGTAAATGTGGTTTTTTCTTGATCTTCGGGTGCTACCGGTACCTGAAAAAATCCAGAGAATCCGTCAAGACAGCAATAATGTGTTTTTCCAGCAAGTCTTTCGATCATTTGATCGATGAATGGTAAAGGGAAATGGTCTTTTCGAGTTTGGGAATTAAGTTTCCTATAATCGATACACATTCGCCATCCGTTTTGAACTCTTTTTGGAACCTTCTCACCTTCATCATTTTCGACAACAGTTATTCCCGTTTTCTTAGGTACAACATGAATTGGACTAACCCACTTACTGTCAGAAATTGCATAGATGATGTCGGCATCTAACAATTTTTGTATTTCTTGTCTTACCACATCCATCATTGGTTGGTTTAGTCGACGTTGCCCCTCTCGGATAGGTTTTGCGCCATCCTCCAATTTTATTTTGTGCATGCACGTGGAAGGACTCAAGCCTTTGATATCGGCTAATGTCCATCCGATTGCTTCTCTATGGATGATCAACGTAGCAATTAACTCCTCCTCTTGTTGTGACGACAATTCGTTTGATATGATGACGGGTAGAGTTTCTTTGTCGCCTAAGTATGCATACTTCAAGTGTGGTGGGAGTTGTTTCAATTCTAACTGAGGTGCCTGCAAAATTGAGGGAAGCAGTTTAGATTGTGAAGGAGTTAATTGAATTTCAGAAATTAAAGAGAGGGTAGAAATTGTTTCGCCTAAGTCGTCATCATTGAGATCTTCCAATTCCCTACAAAAATCATGAAATAAATCAGTTCTGATAAAGTCATTAGCCAGAGGATCTATAATATCAATAAAATTAAGGCTTTCGACAGAATCAGGATATTTCATAGCTTTATACATATCAAATTTAACCACTTCCCCATCAAATTCCATAGTTAAGATGCCGTCGCGGACGCTGATCTTTGTATGCGCGGTTGATAGGAAAGGCCGGCCAAGCAAGATTTCGGATCCGTTGTTACTGCGATCATTTTCCATGTCAATTATATAAAAATCAGCAGGGAAAATAAGATCTTTTACCTGTACCAACACGTTTTCTAGTACTCCCTCGGGGTAGATAACCGAACGATCAGCTAGTTGAACCGTTACTCGCGTTTCCTTCAAAGGTTCAGTCGAAATTTTGTTGTAGACGCTTAACGGCATGACGTTGATAGATGCGCCTAAATCGCACATCGCTCTTTTTATCCCAACATTCCCAATTTTACAAGGAATTGCAAACATACCTTGATCTTTGTACTTTGGCGGTAAAGGTCTTTGAAGAATAGCCGAAACGTTCTCACCAAGGTTAACCCTTTCATTCCCCGACAATTTTCTTCGGTTTGTACAAAGATCTTTCAAAAACTTTGCATATTTGGGAATCTTCCTAATAACATCCAAGAGTGGAATGTTAATTTCTACCTTTTTGAACACTTCCATTATTTCCTTTTCTTCCTCCTTCTTGTCCTTTTTCGCTAGTCTTCCTGGAAAAGATGGAACAGGTTCGTAAGTAGAAATAGGAATTTTAGAATTGATGTTACATGAAGTGGAAGGAGGCTTGTCCTTTTGGTGTTCCGAGGAGCTCTCGGATTTTTGCTCGCTCTTTTTCGTTGGTTCAGGTGCTATCACGGTTCCACTTCGCAAAGTGATTTCGCTCACATTTTCCCTTGGATTGACTTCGGTTTGCGATGGTAATTTTCCTTGAGATTCTAGTCGCCCTATTGTTTGTGCTAGCTGACTGACTTGTTTGTCTAGTTCCTGAAGGTGAGATTGCGTTTGGTTTTGGAACTTTTCTTGTGAAACGGCTAATCTTTCAACAATAGATTCAAGGGAAGATTTCTGGGGGGTTTGGTAGGGAGGTTGTCTAGCTTGAAAATTTGGATTCCTATTACCATAGCTAAGGTTTGGATGATCTCTCCACCCAGGGTTGAACGTGTTGCTTTGCGGATTGTAGGGTCTTTGGGGAGGTCCGGGAAAATTGTTCAAGGCGTTGACTTGGGCATTAGTCGTTTCCCTCAACATTGGGCATAGATCGGTGGCGTGATCGTGCATAGTACAAATCCCACATGCCTTAGCAACTCCTATTTCTCCTGAAACAAGTGAATGCACAATATTAGTCAAATTATCAATCTTATTTTCTAATGTAATTGTGCTTACTGAATGAACCCGTCGACTGGGTTCACTTGTAGAACCAAATTGTTGTGAATTCGCAGCCATTGTGGAAATTAATGTTCTTGCTGCAGTAGGAGTCATGTTGACGAGTGCGCCGCCGCTTGCGGCATCTACAATTTTTTTGTCCATCGGTAACATTCCTTCGTAAAGATACTGAAGGAGAGTCTGCTCGGATAAGCCATGTTGCGGACAGCTTGCACATAGCTTCTTGAACCTTTCCCAATAATCATATAAGGATTCTTCATGCATTTGTTGGATGCTCAATATATTTCGCCTAATTTCTGTTGCTTTGGCTGCAGGGAAATACCTATCAAGAAAAACACGAGAAAGGTCAGACCATGTATTAATTGAATTCGGAGGTAAATAAAATAACCATTCTTTAGCCGTTCCAGCTAAGGAAAAAGGAAAAGCCCTTAGTTTTATTTGGCCCTCCGAGACCCCTTGTGGTTTCATGCTGCTGCACACCATATGGAATTCGGCTAGATACTTGTGCGGGCTTTCGGTAGGTAAACCGTTAAAGGTAGGGAGTAGATGAATTAATCCCGTTTTGAGCTGAAAGGGAGTGTCGCCTTGAGGAAAAGCGATGCAAAGGGGTTGTTGCATAGTAGGAGCTGCGTTCAGTTCTCGAATCGTTTGGTCCGCCATTGTTTCTGGTTCTTGTGTAGGTTCTTCGATTGGTGTTGGTTCGGAAGTGGATTCTTGTTCGGGTTGTCGTGTGCTTTGTTGTTTCTTTCGTCGCAGTGTTTCGCCGTGAGTTCTACGAGCGCTTGCTTCAATTTCCGGGTTATATGGAGCTAAAGTACCCGGATTCTTCCTGGTCATAAAAATAAACCCAAATCAGTCAAAAATTGCCGAAAATAAATCTCCCCGGCAACGGCGCCAATTTTGACAAGTCGTCGTTAACCGGTCAAAATAAATATAAATAAATCCTCTTTCAAAAATAAAGAAATTGAATAAGTATAGGGAAAGAGGGTCGATCCGCAGGGAGATTAGCTGGAATTGTTGACTTGAATTCGTTGAATCTGAAATCCCAGGAATATCTGAAAAAAACAAATAAATAAAAGAAGGGGGTGATATGATTTGTGATGAAGTAATAAAAAAATAGAGAAAAAAGAACTAGAGATAGTAAGAAAAAAAAACCGAGGATGTAAATCAGCCTCGAACCAGCTCCTTCAATTCTTTCGATCATTGAAATAGATTTTTATTTCGGGGATCATGTCGGTTACAGTCTACGAGGCCCAACCCGTCGTAACTTGTTCTTCTCTCAAGTAACCAATCCTCCCAAGTCTATCTTCGAAAGACGGTTCTTAAATAAATCAACCACGACTATCGCCGTTAAAGTATTTAGAATAAAGCAGGAAAAACCCGACTCAGAAATTGTCTAAAAAAATAGAATCGCTTTTGATTTCATCTTTCCTTAGCGGACCGCCGCTAAGAGTGTTCATAGGAAGTCGAAATTTGCCACAGGCCGATCCTTCCTCCCAACTATGTTTTTAAGCGAATTCAGACCAAAGGGCCTTTTTTGATATGAAAAACGTTTAAAAAACTTTAGTAAGGCCGATTGCCAAACTATCTAAGCAGAAAGATAAAAATGATTTCCCCAAAAGTAATTAAGCAAGTTCAATTCTCACGAATCGAATTGACTTGGCTGGTTCTTGGCTTAAGAAATTTAGCTAAGCATGATATTGATTATCATACTTAACTTGTTTTTGGAAAAGCAATTGAAAAACATAAAATAAATAAAACAAGAAAATAAATGAAAATGAATTTCGATTAAAGCTAAAATGTTTACAAGGATGAAAAAAATTCAAAAGCTAGAAGATGATCTTAAGCCTTCACCAAAGGTTGGTATTTATAGGCTTAGATTTACAAAGATAAGAGATAAGAAATAATAATTCAAATTCAAATGTTTAATTAAAATTCAAAAATAAAACTAATATGATAAAAGCTGATAAGTCTGATCGGATTCGTCTTCCGGAACATTCCAGGAGCTTCTAGAAGTTGCCACGTCATTGCCACGTCACTGCTATGTCACTGCCACGTCAGATGCGTCGTGCCTGGTGTCGTGCCCATGATGCCAGTCATGACAGGATAATAAAAAAACTGCAGAAACGCTCTATTTTCACTGCTATTTCCAGAGTTGGACCCCTGCACAAAATATAATGGAAACAATATGTATTAAGCAGCAAGAAGTCACAAAACTTAGAAAATTAGCAAGTGAAATATGTCACTTTTGAGAACTCATCATAAGTCCTTATGGACTCAAGGTCTCCCCTTGAGTGGCACCTACGCCCATCAGACCTAGGGTAAGTCCTTATGGACCTAAGGCAGCCCCTTAGGTGGCACCTATGCCCATCGGGCCTAGGGTAAGTCCTTATGGATGCAGTTCTGGGGGACTGCATATTGGTGTAAGGTTGGAGGGTAATTCTTTTAAACTTTTGTATGAACATTGAACATTTACATTTAATCTGTTATGTGCTCCTATGATATGATGTTAAGTACTTATGTATGTTGATCTGCACTTATTGGAACACACTAGACGCCGAACTCTCTGATTCCTACCTCGTACGTTATCAGCCTATATAATTTTCGTCTAATTCTCATGGTCTGATTAAAGAACAAATACCATTATTCTTGAGTATGATGAAACCTCGAAATAGTATAACAGAAATAGAGGACTATCACTGCTTAAAACATCATGAAAATGTTATGCCTACCATATGTCTGCATGAGCTTATAGCATCTTTTGGTAGTTCTGTATTACTGAGCTTTTCCAAGCTCACGTTGTTTTTACCATCGCAGGTTCAAAGAAAATAACATGACCTAATGTTTGACATCAGTGTTCGGAGTTCTCTCGGCGTTGCCTCTGGAGTACGGTATTGTATAGTTAGTGGGCATGTATGTCACGTATGGTTTTGTGATTAAGTCTGTAAAGTACTTTCTGAAATTTCTTATTGTGTTTAAATGATTTTCTGAAATAGTATTTTAAACAGAAGTTGATTTTACAGCTTAATAAGTGTTTCGAGAAAGAAAAAAATGTTTTCATGTGTATTTTACTGTGGGTCGCTCTTGTGACCCTAATGTGACTTCCTAGGATCCGTTGTAACGCATAGGCGGGTCTAGGGGGTTACAGAGAACCTGACAAAAGCGAATGTATCTCTTCTTCGCGCCCTCTTCTGATTGTGGTATGCTATGTAAACATCAGTAACCTTGTCGTACACTTCAAACGCCTCCCTTAAGGAATTCTTGTTTGTTCTTTTGCTTACTCCATCGACAAAAACCGCAACACCTTTTTTTCTCCTGAGTTCTTGGCTTGAATCTCCCCTTGTGCTCTGTCCTAAAGAACACGTCCTTCCTGCCGGCGGTGTGGGCTCCTCCAGTGTCGTTCCAGACTTTTCTCCAGCTCCGCTCCATCGAAATGAAATGAGCATACTTAGGGGAGAATTTTTGTTTGTGACAAATGACGATGCCAAATTGCCCGTGCCCATAATAAATCTTTGAAACTAGCGGGTTTATTTTTAATTTTAAAATTAGGGTTATTATTTCATGTACCGACAATAAAAAAGTCTACAAATATATCTTATTTCACACTAAAAATTAAAATTAAAATCTATAATTTTAGAACCCTAAATTTTAAACCTTAATCCATAAACTACAAACATTGAAGTCATAACCCTAAACTCTACATTTTAAATCCTACATCTTAAATCTCTAAACTCTAAACTAACACTAGAAACTGTAAATTGGACCAGCCTGTGAACAACATTTTTTCCGCTTGTGAAGTATTTTTCCTTAAAATTATTCAAACTAATTTTAATTAAATATATATTTTTATAAATTTAAGATACTATTATTTTTGAAATTAAATTCGTGAAATCATTTTAAATTTTGATTGAATAACAAGTTATTATGAAATGGACTGATAGAACAAATGGAATAATAGCAATTGAATCAAAGAATTTATTTTATTTTTTATCAAAAACCAAAGAGTTTAAAGATATGCAAGTTGGGGGTGCAGGATCATCGAGAGCCGATGAATGATAAATGGGCATGTTCCCTTGCCCTTTCCTTAAGGGGTACATCTCCTTGGCATTTGCACGTGTGGTAGGCCACTTCATTTTAATTTTCTACCCTAGTTTTGTTATTAAACCCTAGTTTTTTATTAAGAAATTTTTGATAATTAGTGGATAGCTAGTAGTTGATAGTGGATTACATTACCTGATAGATGATTGCATTAGTTGAGCTGACTAGCAAATTGTATTAATTGATTGTATAAAAGTGTTTGACAAAATTAATTTATAACTTATAGTTGTTTGATTATTTAAACAAACAAAACGGCATAAAAGAACATAATTATATCCAATACTTGTTTGAATAGTGAATTAATTATCAATATTTTGCATCTATTAATATTAATTGAATTATAAAAATTAGTTTTTTTGGTAATATGCATGTTCGTCTTTCGATCCATTTTTGAGGTGCATGGCTACCCCTCCCAACAATATCGTCTCCAAGGTTTGAACTTGCATCCTCTCCTTACGAGTGTAATGTGCATTACCAATGCAATCAACAATTGTTGGTATAATTTTTTTAATATAACTATATATGTAGATATTAATTTATTATTTAACTACTTTTAACATAATTTTATTAATTATTAAATTTAGATGTATATATTAATTTCTTATTTATGAAATTATATTTTTAATTTTATTAGTTATTCAAATTTAGGTTGTTCAGAGAAATTTTTGTAATTATCAATGACAAAAGAGTCTCTACAAGTCTTATATCCAATCTTCTAACCCGAAAAGCTCCTAAAATTAACGTTTTCAATTTGAGAGGTTTCACCTCTATCCGTTGTTTCGATCCTATATTTATCAAACATCCAAATTAGCATATTTGACTAATCAAATCACTACAAATGATTCAAACCTCTAATTTTAGCTTAAAAAGGTTTTTTTACCAAACAAGGCCTAAATGAAGATATATTCATTTGTTCTTGTGATATCTTTCGTCACATGTTATTAAAGGATTATTGTGATATCATATCTTACCGATCATAATCTTTTTATTAAATAGAGATGTATTACATTCTCATGCCGTGATGATCATTATTTTATTATTTTATTAATTTTTTCGATGTGAATTCTTTTTTTATGTAACTTTTGTGCATAATATTTAGCATTTTTTTTTATTTCATTAGAAACTTTCAGTGAGTGCATTGAGAGTTTTGTTTTACTGTTGTATGAGATAATAGTCAGTGATAAATTGCGTATTATATTTTGTCCCTCAACTTTTAATCTTAATTTATCCCTGAACATAGTATATTTCTTTATAAGCAAAATTCGATCGTTGATCCAAACTGCGTAAACAAATCTCTGTGTTCTTTGTTTTCATCCTTTTTGTTTTCTGTTAGTTGTGCCTATAGAAGTAGACACTACATTAACCACTCTCAACAGCACTAAACCTACACAATGAGGGAAGGCAAAGGATTGCCTAATGACTCAATCGATATAGCTCTATACAATAACAATCATACAAAATTAAACTAAAACTCAATCAGTTGTATAAAAATATACATGTATTTCACCAACAAACATTTGATCTAGTGAGATGAGGTACTAGATTCCTTAAGGTTAGAAGTTCGAATTTTGACATTTTAAATGTAGTACATTGGGTTAGGAGGATCGTCTTATAACGAACCTCTGCAATACTCATTTTAAATTAGTCAGTCAATGAATCAGAAATGAGTACTTACACAAAGGTGATGGGTCCATCCTCCTCTGATGATAAGGGCATTTTAACTAGCAATTGAAGTTAAAAATATGAGAAATTATATCCAAAATCTTTTGGTGGCTAATAAGGTTGTTGTACAGTTGTGTGTATTTAAGGGAAATAATTATTACGAGTAAATAATACCAAAGCAAGAAGGAAAACGATGGACGGAAGACATAAAGAGTTTCCTAGAGAATTGTCTCTCTCAACAATTAAAGGGATATGTTGCTGAATGTAGAAGCAATAGGGCCATCCGTTGATGGGTTAATCATGTCATCACAAAGGGTAGAATATATAGGTAAAATTTGGTAAACAATTTTTTGAGCTAAAATTAAAAGTTTTATCAATCAAACTCGTTAATTAAGATGTTTGGTAAATAGAAGATTATAACAACAGATTGAGGTAAAATCTCTCCTAATTTGAATTAGATATTTAGATAAAAAATTATAAAGACTCTTTTGTCCTTGACAATTATAAAAAGTTCTCTACATAACATAAACTTAAATAACTATTAAAATTAAAAAGATAATTTCATAAATAAAAAATTAATATATTAACATAATAAATTAATAAAATTATATTCAAAATATAATATCATAAATAAAAAATAATATATACATCTAAATATAATAATTATTAAAATTATATTCAAAAATAATTTCACAAATAAAATTTATTATATACATCCTTCACATATACTTAGTAATGATATTAAAAAAATAATTTCTATAATATAATTAATTTTGATAGATGTAAAATTTTAATAACTAATAAATTATTCAAACAAGTACTGAATATAGTCAAAGGACTGAATTGGGACCATACAAAAAGATAGTTCCCGGAGTGTAGTTGCTCGCCAGAATGTAGGGTTTTCAATTTTTGTGGATAACGTCAGCAAGAGAATCCATCATTTGCTCAAGCGGAGGTTGGGGGTGGTACAGAAAGAGAAGAGTGTGAGTGGGCAGGGACGGAATGAAACAGTTGTGCAGATTATGAAGGACAAGGAGAGTGACTTTATCCATATACCAAACGAGAGCCTGAAGTGGAAGGAATATTGATCAGTTGGACATATTAAAGCTATGTAAAATCCTAAGGTAGTGCAGGATGCCCTTAGATCGGATGGCTTAATCTCGATTGTGGATCCTGCTATCTTTAAGATTGAGTGGGAAATCATTCATGACGAGTATATTTTACTGGTGGGGTGCTTCTGCCAAAAGAATTTAAGTTGCGGGCTGCTAAACATCTATGCTCCAAATGATGCATGCGAAAGGAAGCTCTTCTTTGACCAACTGTATGTCGTGATTTCATACATTAATGTTCCACTTATAATCACATGAGGGTAAGTTGGTGGATTTGCCTATGTCGGGTAATCCAGTCCTGTGGCCTCTAGATTAAATAGGTTTCTGGTTTCCCTAGAAATTCTGAATGCTTTTCCAATGTTGTGTCAGAGTTCACGACCAAGGAGCTTACCGGAACATAGCCTAGTAACACTAATGGAGGAGACAATGGGGTGTGGGCGGAGATGTAACCCCTCGACTCGACCTAGACGCTCGACCGAATCGAGTGATCTACATTGGGTTTGTCGACAAAATCCCGTAAATAATTAACTCAAATTACATCATTTTTTCTTTTTATCTTGTCTAGATGTAACAATATAACCTAAGGTGAGCATGCTAGCAGCGGGTGAAATATCAACAGAAACGAGCGTCAAAGATACATCCCACTGCGCATAGATATAGATTAGGGGCCATATTACAAATCAAGAAAATTACAAGGACTTAATTAATTTTGAAGTTACCAATACTCAATTAGTCAAGTTTCATGCCCATGTGCCAAATTTCAGCTCAAAATGATCATCCAACTCATATAGTTGCATTCACAAAGATCAGGGACTGAATTGAAAGAATCAAAAACCTTAAGAATCATTTTAACTGAAATAACTGATGCCCGTATCGATACATAAACAAGTGTATTGATACACTTTTACAATTTCAAAACTCCATATTTTAGTAGCTCAAAACCGTACCGATACACCTTCCCCAGTATCGATAAGCTATGTCTAAAATGCAAAGGTCGTACCGGTACATGTCCCCGCGTACCGAAACCCAGCCTCAAAATACAATTATTTGTATCATTATAGGGACACACGTGTTAATACGCTTGGACACGAATTGTCCACTTTTGCTGGTTTTTCACACTTTTATGGATTCATACACAACCTAACATTCTTCAATCATAACCAAAAACATATTAAGGGTCGATCCATATCAAGACATCACGGAATCAAGATTAATTCAAGGCATCATGCTTAAAATAGAGTCTATGTAACGCCCTGAATTTGAGCTTAGGTGTTAGTCTGTTGGGTTAGACGGTTCGAGTAAGCCAGATTAGTCGATTCGTGATAGTTTCGGGGATTAATTCGTAACAAATGTTTTTGATGCGGATAAAATTATGGAAAATGATGGAAAATGTTTTATAAATATATTAAAGGATTTGGTAAGGTCAATTTGATAAAATGTAATTGGATTTATGGACATTTTAGTTCTAGTGACTAAAATGTAAAGTTTGAAAACTGTTTTTGGTGACTAAATCGAAAAAGGGTCAAAACTTAGAATCTTTAGGGAGCTATTAAACAACTTGGTTTTATAAAACTTTTCCTTAATTTTGGCTACTTTAAAATGGTTTTAAAATTATAAAAAGGGTGGATTTAATTTGGTTTTAATTAATTGGGTTTAATAAACTAAAAAGAATTTTCTTACGTAACTACCTTTTCTCTCAAATTCTCAACAACCAAACTATCTTCTTCTTCTCTAAAATCTTGAGGAATCAATCTTTTCATCTTTGAAGAACTAATGTTTTGATATAATAATTGAAAAATAGAGGAGGCTTCATCGTCCGGCTCCTTGTTAGGATCGGCCGGCTCAACCTTATCTATATTGGAAAATTAAGAAGAAGAAAAAAGCAGAGGAAGTGGTGACATATCACATATGTTCAGAGTTGCTTGTTCCAATCAAGGAGAAAGGGCGGCAGAACTTATTTAAAAATGAAAACAATGCAATAGCTTCGGTTAGAGCAAAGAAGTTACGGAAGTGTTGCCTAATGGTAGTCAAAATGGAGGAGAGTCTCTCGTCCATTTGTCTTCTTACCTCTTGGGATCGAAGGTCATTTAGACCTTCGACTTCCCGTTCTAAAAATTCTAAAGCCTCTTTATTAATGTTCTCATTGGGAGAGAGCTGAAGAATGCCCTCGATACGCTCTTCCGAAATCATAAATTCAAAGAGCGTATCTTGCAATAAAGCTTTTTTTCCCAAATAAGAACTTCACGGTACTCCATGTCCATAGCTGATCTGAGGTGTTCAACCGAAATTGGTTGATCAAAATGCTGTCAGACAATGGATGCATATTCCCCCGGCCGCGTTTGCGGCGGAATGTTGTAATAGGTCCTATTTTCCAGAGACTAAATTCGAGCAAAGATACTCTGTTCATAATCTGTTGCATAAAGCTACCGAAAAGTATTCAACGATTCTGAACTCGAGGAGGAATCTAGAGGAGGAAGACTGTCTCCCGAGTCCGAAGAAAACCACAAAACTAAAGAAATTCCTAGCAAAGAAGCTACAATCTGGTTAAGGCAAGACCGCAAGGTCAAAGTCAAAATAAAGATGCTAATATAAATTAGCAACAAGAGAATCCAACTATTTCTTCCTTTCTTTTTTTAAATCGATAAGAGATAATCAAATTCATTAACAACAATAAAAGAAAGAGAAAGAAAGGGGTGCCTGCGGCTCCTTTTGATCCTAGAAAACGTACTAAAAAAGCTGCTATGATACTACTTAACACCGGCAGAACAATTGATAAGAGGCACATATTTATTTTTTCGAAATGATTCCCTCCAGACAGAAAGAGAAAGCGAGTCCTCCCTTCTTGTAAGAGTAATGAAGAACTATAGTTTACTTTTGTTGGTTGTTGACCAACGGAAGACATGGGAAAATACTTAAAGACTAAGAAAAAGAAACCCAAGAAAACTTCGTTCGACTTGAATGTATTAAGCATATAGCCTAACTAGCATGATCAGTGGTACGGGCTATTTGACTTGACTTGCTCTTTCTTTACTCTATTTCATCTTTCTATAGAATATGAAGAGAGGACCTTCTTTCGGGCTGTCTACGAACCCTTCCTCTCGTATGCAATTTTCTATTATTTCTTTGAAACAAAAGAGAAAGGGAAAACACTTGCAAATTTCACACTTTCTGAATGTGCCATTTTACCGAACACTCATTCGTTTCAGGAACAAGAGAAAGGATCGGGTCTTTCAGCTAAAGATCAATATAGAAAGCAGAGTCCAAGGTATATGTGTAAAGCATATAACAACATATGATATGCCAATAAGTCTCTTTCGAGAGCATTATATGGGACCTGAAGTGGTAGAACCCGGTGAACCAGGCTCCTTTGCCGGAGCTGGTTTTTCAAAGCCAGGCGTACTACTTCTTTTTTCCTTTATTCTCTTATGATATTTCTAGGGGAAGATGAAGAATGATGCTATAGCCTCTCACTATTCCGCTATCCGCCTTCTTGTGATAGGGAGATGAGGGATACAGACATTGATGGTCCTACATACTTGTTTTTTAGACCTTCTGTTGAAAGCCTTCAAAATCCTCTTCTAGTCGCTTACCTACCTTGAGGAGTGACTCTTTTTCTTGTGTTTAGCTGAGGGAAGGAAGGTGTTATGGCCTGCCCGAGGAGAAGATTCAGTCCCTTTTTATGGTTGTGGAGAAGTGGACGAGGATCACAGAGGTGTTCTCACTATGGTGATTCGGTGAAGAGGGCATAAGCCTAGTGATTATTGTTGAGATCTTGTTGGTAGACCTCAACGATATGCGAATGTAGCTAATTCAAAGTATGTTCCCACTCCTAATTCTTCAACCACTACTGAGCATAAAACTCTATCTATGTCTGAGGATGAGTTCTTTTAGTATCAAGCAACAAAGCTGTAATCTATTCCTACTGCATCATTCGTCCTACCTTTCTTTCTCTTTCCTATTGACATAGCAAAGTATGGTTCAAGCGAAACCCGTCTATTCATTCGTTTGTAGCTGAATTTCTCTTATTCTGGTAACATTCATTCCTGCTATTTGTGAGTAGTCTTCCCGGTTTATCCTCTGTAATAAGAGGTAAGAGTAGTAGGAGCGATACCGTTGTAGCTAGAGTAGTCAATCAAATCCCCTTTTCGAGAAAGTGGTAATGAATGGTATGTAGTAAGCAAACCCAGTAGTAGCTGTTATTAGTAATACCAGTCATTCCTCGGATGGGAAGGCATAGGCGTAAAGTAAAAAGGCAATGGGTTGGCTTAGACAGCAAGCAAGCGAGGAGATTTACCAAGCCCGTGTGACAGTATGAGTAGGGTAGACTAGCAGGCAAAGGAAGCTCGGATCTTTCCATCTCACTTCACTCCGATTGACCTAAGGAAAGGCATGAATAGATGAATAGGCTGCAACTGTTGTTGGGGTATCATATAATAAAGAAAATCCCCTAAAATAAAATAGAAGGGTTCGTCTTTCAGCTTCTTTGCTAGTCTTAGAGTCTAACACCCGGGTAGAAGAAAAGGAAGAAGTAATCGAAGAAGAGAATTAACTAACTATCCCGGATAACCTTTAAATTGAAAGGAGTCTTCTTAGCGGCCTTGAAGGAGTGAAAGAGAGAAGAAAGAGTAGTCGTTGTTGGTGTAAGCCTATCAGCTGTTGAATAAGCAGTGTTAGCACCAAAGAAGGATGGATGGGAGCTGCTGCTATAATATAAGAGTAGAGCGTTGAACTTTATTGATTTTAACCGATGCTCAAGTTCTGAGTGGGTGTAGGCGCATGTTCTCAAAGGTGGATTTGATAAGTGGATACAACCATGGTATTGGTTGGGTGGGGAGACGAATGGAAGACGGCCTTCAGCACAAAGGAGGGCCTGTATGAGTGGCTCGTGATGCCGTTCGGTCTCACCCATGCACGCACCGAGTACCTTTATGCAACTGATGAATGAGGTATTGAGACCATAGAGGGGGTAAATTCCGTATACCTGAATGATCTTTCTCTTTTCGGAGTGAGGAAGACCTAAACCGTAACTTGTGGTAATTTTTGAATAAAGTTGTATGTCAACTTGGTAAAGGGCGAGGGTGGTCTACGATCAGTTGGGAAACTCGTATACCGACGGGTTTGGTTGATCCCGAGAAGGATTGAAGATAGACCAGTCCAAGCAAGAAAGAGTAAGTGAGGCAGCTATGCATGCGTCAGGAGGTTCGAGAAATGTAAAAATGTCAACAATAAGTTTCTACAAAATTGGAGTGGGATAGCATCGGGTCTGGCTTTGTATTGGAGGAAGGAAGGGCACAAGGGGTAGTAAACTCGAACTACTAAAAAGATGCTTTACCTTTGTTTTTTACCGGATTTTTCATAGTGATTTTTGAGGTGTGATTGTAGACCACCATCGGGGAAGGCAATAGGAGGGGTGGAGGGCATACTAGTGAAGTTTTAGAGCTCGAAGTTGGACGATGCTCAACAAAATGACTCCACGTATGATCAAAAATTTCAATGGTGAGAGCACTGAAAAATGTTCAAAACTATACTATTGCCAAAGGATTCGTAGTGCACACGAACCATCAAGTACGGAGGTTCAACCAGTCTCAAGAGAAGTTGAACATGAAAGAGTCAAAGTGGAAGTTCTTCCTTTCATCATGTGTGATACGACATAAGGCAGGGAAGCGCAACGTCGTAGCAGATGCACTAAGTAGAAGGGCCATGCTACTGCAGTCTGTGGAAACCGTAGTTCACTACGGAGGAAGGTGGGGACGAATAATTTTATTTTAGGACTTTTGCGAGGCATGGAGGTTGAGCGGGAACCTGAGGAGATTGAAGTAGTGGACTACTTTAGATTAGAATGATGTTCTATTTTTTAAACCTGCATACTGAACTTTACGAGAAACCTTATTGAAAATGAAGGAGTTAGAGTAAGGAGTGGGGAGCTAAGACAAAACGTACCAATTGGTAGAGGAGAACTACTATTGGATTGGCCCGGGACATTGAAAGATTCGTTTAGTCGTGTCATATTTGTAAGGAATAAAAAGATGGCAAGAGGTCTTTATTCCCAGGCTCGTAAAATCGCTCCTAGTTCTTCTCCCATTTTCGCCCCTTTACCAGATAAGGCTCATCCCTTCGCGGAGTCCTTCCTACCCAAGAAAGAAGAATAGAATGAGGGTTTACAGGGTGAGCTTCAGGCGAACTAAAAGGAGTAGATCACTAGCCAAGTGTTAACAGTCAAAAGTCCCGATGATGATTTAGGAATGAAGTGAGTCTGCTTGCATGTCTAGTTGGAGATAGCCTTTTCAAAGTCAGGAGTGGCGGGATGCTAAAGAGAATGCTGCTGCTGCTTCTGAGTTCACATGTGCCTCGGGAGAACTACTACATATAAATATGCGTCTATGCCATTAACTTCGTATCTCGAAAGATAAAAATCTAGAGAAAGAAAAATCCCCTTTTAAACGATAAGCGCTATGCCCCTCCTTGCCTTAGAGTTCTTGCTTCCTTAATAAATTACCTGCTGCTCTCATTGCTACTTTCCACTAAGGGTCTGAAAGAGTTGGATAAAGTTTCACTCTCGATGGCAAGGTTGGGGGAAGATCGAAACTTCTAAGAGGTGAACTGAACATGTTTCCGGATTCCTTCTAGTGCTTAAGGTGCGTAGCGGATTGACTAAGAGATGGGGCATTTCCGGTGTTGGGATACCTTTGAATATAACTCAACGTATAGAAAGGAAGAAGTTGGGGCTTTTCTCTCTAGATAGTGAGTGTTCGGAACTTTGGGATCTAATTCCATATCGACAAGCATATCATAAATCATAAAGTAGGTCCTTTCGCGAGAACCTCTATACCCCGCTATAAAATGCAGTGCATAGCCATGAGACGACGACGAGTAAGGGATAGTAAGGGGCAATTGCCTGGTAACCATGTAGAAAAGACAATTGAGAAGGCCTTTAGGGGCGCTGTTTTCAGTATAGACCAAAGGTCTTGAGTGACCGATCTGGTAGAACAACTCAAAAGATAAAGAAGTCTCGTTAATTTCTTCATGCTCTTTCCAAGCTCGAAGTACCATTTGTACAAATAAGAATCCCATTCGTTACATGATTTCTTCTTCATATAGATATATATAGGATCTAAGGGGAAATTACTTAGAAGTACATTTTGTACAATAGTCGTTCCTATCTGATAGAAAAGGATCCCATGATCCTGAACCGATCTTACCTGTGATCGCAAATCCCAAGTTTTTGGACTAAATTGAAAAGATTTCAAAAGTGCCTTTAAGTCCAAGCAAGTTTGTGGATGTTTATAAATGGTTTTGGCAAGGTTTAAAACGTTTTTAAGTAACCAAACTAGAGTTTTCAAGGTACACGTTTTGAAACAGGGAGACATGTATCGAAATAGTTTGAAACTGCCAAAACCCGTACCGAAACAAGGCTTGCCCGTTTTGATGCGGAGGGTCTACGTTTTGAAATACCCCTTTGGTTTGAGGTTTGGAGTTGATAGAGAAAGAATTGATGTTGTTTTTAGTTGTATCAGCTAGTTGTTGGAAGGGTTTTTTTTAATGATGCAGGGGATCATTGTTTAGCAATGAGTAGAATGCATAATGATGTATTTTCGCTCTAGTTTTATGTGGTTAAAATAGGGGATGATCAAGGAAAGGTTGCCTAGTCGCGTACGTTGCTTACCGGAGGCTTAATTCGCATCAGCGAGCAAGGCGGGGCGTATCAATGAGTGTATAAACGTGTTAAAGTTCTTTAAAGGTTTGATCGATGGATTATGGGGGTTTAGTTATAGCCTAAAAGCTTAGCTAAGCCCAAGCATAAGTTTCGCTATTTTCGCCTTGACTATTGGCTTTGATTTTAGCTTATGGAATTCATGTTTTGGTTTTAAACATGATATGAATTACTTATTGTAAATGCATGGTTTTGATTAAATATACAATGTTTATGAAAGTATTTAAATGCTAGGAATCATTGAGATTTGTTCCTAAAAGGAATGGTAAGTTGCTTTTGGCAATGTGGTTGTATATGAAATATTTTTTTGAGAAATGCATTGAAAACAATAAGTAAATGTATTTGGAAAAGATATATTGGCTATGTGACATAATGAGAAACAATAAGATATAGTTTGCTAGCCATAGAATTAAGTGCACTATAATATTGAAAATTGATCGTGCCACGGTCCTTAAGGAAAAACGGTTTAACTAGGTAGCCCAAGTTGAGGGTATCTTGCGGTTTAACTAGGCAATGTATGAGATTTGATGGAGGTAGTACCACTATGAGAAATCCATGTATCCGAAAGTGTGGATAGTGGTGAGACTATCTGGGGCCGCTATAATTGCCAATATATGAGATCTCTGTGAACTGCTCAAATTGGGTCTCCAGGTTTTTTATAGTAGCCTCCTAGTTGTTCATCTTCATCTCCATCCTGTCCATGAAAGACTCAGTTTTATCAATGAATTTATTAGTGCGAACAATAAAATCACTAGTTCTAGACATAAAAGTATGAAGAGTTGCTTCTAGTGAATATTTGTTTTGCGGCTGTTGAACCTGCTGTCTGGACATGTTTTGTTGGTAGCCTCCCTGTTGCTGTTGTGGGTTTGCAGCAGTCTTTGGGTTGTTCTAGGAGAAGTTGGGATGGTTCTTTCATCCAGGGTTGTAGGTGTTCTGGGCAGGTCTGTTGTTCCTTCTGTATCCTCCCATAAAGTTGGCAGATGCGGTACAGGTCAGAGGAATCATGGTTGCCCCCACACTCATCACAGAACGGCTCTACAACCTTTACCTCATAGACTTTCCCAGAAGGTTTTATGATGCTCATGACTAGTTCTGTCAGCTTGTCAAGGAAGGCATTGACAGATTCTAAGGCTTCTACCTTGTTTACAGTGGTTGGCCGCCTAACGCCACCTCGGTGGGCTGTTGGATACTTGTGGTCGTTCTTGGCGGCTTGGTTCAGAATCCACAGTGCCTCCTCTGGTGGTCTGTCAAGGAGGATTCCATTGGCTGAGGCGTCAATCATCATCTGTGTTGGGTAGTTCACCCCGTTGTAGAACATTGATACATGTGTCCAAGCCGGAAAACCATGTAGCGAGCAGTTGTTCAGCATCTGTTAATACCGCTCCCATGCTTCATACATCGGCTCGTCATCCCCTTGCCGACAGACTGTTATCTCGTTTCGTAGTCTGTCTGTGACATTGGACGGGCTGAATCAGTCTAGAAAATCCTTACACAGCTCTGTCCATGTGTTGAACGATCCTGTTGGCCGATTGTTTACCCACTGTTTTACCCCATCCCTCAGTGAATAGAGAAATAATCTCAGCCTCAGTACGTCTTGATGGACTCCGTGTATTTTGAATGCTCTGTAGATGTCCAGGAATCCTCTCAAGTGCTGTCGAGCATCTTCTTGCGCAGTCCCTCCAAATTGTCCCAACGTGTTGATCATGTTAAACATAACAGGCTTCAACTTGAAGTGATCTGCCTCAATCTCAGGTTCTGTCACTCTCGGATCAAACCCTATGAAGTCATGTTCTAGATAATCTCTAGTGGTTCAAACATTCTGGGGCTGCCTGGGAAGAAAAAGAGGTTGCTACCTTGGTAGATCTTGCTTTTCTCCGGGCGGAAAATCTTGTTGCCCCAGCGGCACTCTGCTCTTGCAACTTTCGTTGTCCTGGCAGGTGAGATGAAGAGAAGTCATGGTGGCAAGTCTGACAGATACTCCAAGTTCGGTGAAGCAATTCTGAAGTGATCCTACCTATGTTTTGGCTAGGATTCTGTTGCTGCGTGATGTAAGAAATACCTAGCAATCTCAGCGTAAACCTAACACAGACAATCAACGTTTGGTTGCTCCTTTTAGCCACTGAAACTCTAACTTATGTCTAAGCTGAATTAGTCAACACCTCTTCATGATGAGACCATGCTTAATTCTTTCGTGAGTTTGACACTGTCGTGTCCGACAAATGGATTCTTCAACTAGACTTTTGAAACTAATTGAAGGAAGTGATGCACATGAATTAAGCAAACTAAGAGTATTTTATTGCAAAAACAAACTTGAAAACCTAAACAATCGTTCTCACAACTAATTACAACATAACCCAAACCCAAAGAAAGAATTAGAACATGTCGGCGGCAAGAAAACCTAAGCTATGCCTAAGGAAAACCTCAACTCTCTTTAATTCGAATTACAATGGGTATATATAAGCATTAGCTAGGTCTAGTCCTACTTGAAGTAGAAGTCTTCAAAGTAGCTTTTTACATTAAATCTGACTTAAAACTTTGACTTCTTTGAGTTGAATGTAGATTTTATCACGTTGCCTTGTTCCGCAAGCAATCTCGAGATTTCACTTCGGCGGCTCTGCCCGCTGCCACACACGTCAGAAAATCTAGTAGACAACATCGATAGAATTAGGATTTTCTGCTCTACAAATCGCAATCTGGTTCTCCAAGTCCATAGTTTGCTATCTTGGGCAACAAGGTGGGCAGTGACAGCTACTCGATAGCTGTTGTCTCTGTCTGGAACTGCATCAGTACAACTCCCTGGTTCACTGCCTCAGCATCACATTCCTCAGCTCCTCTTTCCCTCTGTTAGCCTCTAGTACCTAAAACCAAAAGTACACTAAAATAGTACCTTTTCTTTACCAAGCAAAGGATAATCTAGAAAAACATGGAAAAGTAAAGAAATACTGTAAAATGCAATGCATGGTCCTATTTATGCCTAAGATGTACTAAAAACAACAATAATATGAGATGGAATGTGCATGAAATATAGAACTTGTGGACAGTTTACAATTACTCAAAAAGAGACTTAAACTACAAAGATGTCTTGAAAAGTTGTCTACGCTCCAAACATATCTAACATTATCTCATTTTCAATTCATCTTAAGGACTCCATTATTGAATTTTAAGTACCATTTTCAATAAGATTTTGCACCTTGTTTCTTAGAGCTCTACCATTCTCGATAGTGTGGCATGTGCTTCTCAGATTGTAACCCCCTCGTCTCGGTCTGGACGACTGACCGGTCCGAGTAGGTTACACGGGGAAGACCGAAGCGAAACCCGTTAAGGCTCCACTTTGATTAGCAACCCTAGAAAATTTTTCTTTAATTATCTTGTCTAAATGTATCATTAGATCCTAAGTGTGAAAACGACAACGGAAAAAGAGGACAAGACGATACAAACGGAACGTAAGGTAATTTAAATTTACCAAGTGACATGTTAGTCCATTTCCATGCTTAACGACCCAAACTACACATAATCGATGCATACGAGATTCACAAGAAAGCTTACAACAAACAGAACCCAAGCCCAACAAATCGAGAACCTTTAAAGATGCCAAAAGCCCAAATTACAGGACTGTGTTTCGAAACAGGCTTGCCCGTTTCGATACACGGGCCCCAGTTTTAAAAGCCAGACCAGCCGTACCGATACGATCCACCTTGTTTCGATACATGGGTCCATTTCGCCTAAGCGTTCCGAAACACGTTCTGGAACAGGCTTTCACAGTAGCAAACTGTTTCGGTACGCGTATCGGAACAGGGGCTCACAGTGTCAAACCATACCGAAACACGTTCCGATACGGGCATCCCTGGAACCACACCCGTTCCAAAACCACTTCACTCGTTCTAAAACGCATGCAGTCTGTGTGTTCCTAAAATCCGTTTCTACATCTCCAAAAGTTCCCAACATGCTTCAACAACAAGAAACAAGATACAATATGCATACACAAATTCTAGAGGCATTTCACCCTACTTCAAGCATGATCAACACTTATCATACATCCAAGACCCAACCATTCAAAAGAACATACATCCAAGACTAACCAAAGCTAAGCATACCATGCTACTTAACCAACAATTAAGGCAACCAAACACAAGATAAGCATTTAGATAGGAACTTGCATACAAGCATGCATACTAAACCACTTCATTCATAAAAAACAAACACCTACCTAAACATTGCATAACATGGTTTCCATGCCTTCAACATAAGAACATAAGCATCTCATAAACACATGGTTAAAAACCTTCAAATACAAACACTTAGGCATCAACATAAACATGGTTTATAAAAATCCATCAACACAACGCATAACAACATAAACCCAACATAAAGGAGTCTAGGTACACGCTCCTAAAACACGTAGCATTTCCCATTGCTAAACTACTACATTATTTACCAAACCGTACTTGAGCAACTACCACACGCTTGGACGCCCTTTTCTTTGCTTCTTGCTAACTCCACGCTAATGATCTGCATTGTCGGAAAAAGGAGAGCGTAAGCATAAAGCTTAGTGAGCGGAGCTCGAAAACATAACAACGACAATGCAGGGTTCAAAGCTTTCTTTAAAATAAAGGCCAACACATACAATTCATCCAACGACATAATCCTCTTACTAACACACAAGATCAACCATAAGTCAATGACATAGACATTTATCATGGCATCACACTTCATGGTATGCATAAAGGCATAATCTTAGATTTAAAGCAAAACCATTAAGAGGGAATGATATAGTGGGACACAAACATGAACAATACATGGTACGCACAAGCATAACCAAAACACGGTGGGACCACACATCACTGTTCGACTAGTAGTTTTCCGATGGGACCACACATCACCGTACTCTTCTACTAGTCACTACCGGTGGGACCACACATCACAGTAGTAACGAAAATCATCACGTGAGGTTCGACACCAACAACAACTACACAACAACATTAAACAGAGAGTAGAAACAATCTAAAAACATCATCACATCACACATATCATGAGAACCGAAAATCAACCAACAACGTGATTAGGTGAACTTACTCTTGGGTCTAGGTTAGTCTCCAAGACTTCACCCAAACCCCAAACCTTCGTTGAACATAAATAAGATTCCACCAACCATGCAATACAATATACAAATCACCCTCATGCAACATGGATACACTATATCATGCATGGCCAAAACACCTTGTAACAAAATCCACAATTATGCATAATCTTACTTCTTACAGTCTTACCAACCGCAAATGGTCTTACTTACCATTTCCGTGCACAACCTGCACCAACTTACATATATTTTCCAAGGCATATCAACAACATAATAACAACAACATGCTTCCTCCCAAAGTATTGAAATTTCATGCATAACAAGTTATCACCACAAGTAATGAAAAACAAACGGTAAAAAAGGGAATTTAAAGAGGCGATACACATCAACTTACTCTTGAGTTTAGATTGACCTTTCAAGCTCAATCTAAACTCTTTCAAAACCATCTTTGAACCAAAACGTTGCTTAAAAACATTTCCACTCACCATTCGCACACCAATGCAAACAACAAAGTCGTTTCAAGCTTCTGAACTTCCCGTGACCGCGTCCGAACCACCCAAGGCCAAATCCGATGTTTCTAACCAATCAAAAACAATGTATTAACCTCTTAATCAACCATAAATTTTCGGTTATACATCAGCTCACAATTCCACAATATTTTCTCAACAATTCAAAGATGAATTCCTCCCAAATATTCTCATTTTCGTACTCCAGCAAAACCCAGCCATTACCCCTCCATTTAAACACTTAAAACACTCCAAAACATGTCCAAAACATCACCCTAAGGCTGTACAAGCATCAGCCCTTCATTTCCTCACATAAACACCTTAAAAACTCTTATTTTCCACTTCTAAAAATCACCTACAGTAGTAGTTTCAGGAATCCAATCAAACCAGCACTATCATCACTCAAAAATCATCAAATAACATCTAAAAACACCTATTCAATGTCCACATTCCTCCAGCCCTCTTTTTACCACAAAATCAAGCCAAAAACTCACTTATTCCACTTCTAAAATCCACCCCTAAGACTAGTTTCGGGTATACTATAATTAAGCAAGCTTTTAACATGTCATGACTTCAAAATAAACTTTAAAAACACCCTAAAACACTGCCTTAAAAGACCCATACGAGATTTCACCAAAAATCCCCACTTTTCATAAATCTTGAAATTTTCAAGGTTGAGAATTAATGGGCTTTGCAAATCCAACTTTAATTTAAGTAAAACAAGGAAAAGAAAAGAGGATTTACCTTCAAAGGTCTTCAATGGAGGAAGGGAGAAGAAGATGATAGAATATGTTTTTTGGAAGAAGATGAGTGTTTTTTATTTTCAAAACCCTCTTAAAATTTTCATTAATGGCGTTATCGTAAATATTGAGAACTTTTATAAAAATCAGCTCTTTAATTTAAATTTAACCCGAAACTAATCCTGGATCAAAATTGATAACTCCCGGGCCTAAAACAGGGGTGTTACACAGATGATAATCACATATGACATTAACATCATCTGGGACAGTGTGCTCATTAGGATATGATGCAAAATCTTGGAAGCACACTGTTCTTGATCCTAATGGAGGAACTAATAATCCTAATCATCAGGGACAATGTGCTTCCCAGATTTTGCACCTTGTTTCTTAGAGCTCTACAAGTTTTTCTTAACAAGCATCGGAAGCAACTCTGTATACGTCACCAGAATTGGATGGACAACTTTCTGAGATGTTGTAAGTCGAAGTGAGTATGAATAGTTTAATTGGCATGATGACCAAGGTCGGTTGGATGGATAAAACTCCACCACATGAACTTCTGATCCACTTCCTTCTCTGATGATCGCACTGCTAGGATCTATGATTTTCCTCTATTTGATGGCTTCTTCAGTGAGCTCACCTAATATCACAAGGTCTTCGAAATTCTTGGTTGCATTTCCCATCATATACTTTAAGAATGGATCTTCTAGGGTTCTAAGAAAAGTATGTATTATCACTCTCTCAAGTGGTGGTGGTTGTACTTGTGTTGCAACATCGCTCTACCTTTGCACATATTCTCTGAAGCTCTCGTTGGAGCTCTTCTTCATGTTTTGCAGTCTTAAACGGTCTGGTTCAACTTCTATTATATGTTTTTACTGCTCCGTAAAGGCTTTAGTCAAATCCTTCGATGATTGTACTTTGTCTCGGCTAAGTTGATTGTACCCCCTGGCAGCAGACCTTTTCACACTGTCCTGAAATCAGTGAATTAAAAGCTTATCATTATCAACATACCCCGTCATCTTTCGGCAGAACATGGTGAGGTGAACGGACGGAGAGCTTTTTCTATCGAACTTTTCAAACTCTGGCATTTTGAATTTTAGAGGTAGCACCAGATTAGGGACTAGACTCAATTCTCTTGCATCAACCTCGTAGAATGCATCTACCCTTTCTACAACTTTAAACATTTGCTCAAGCCGTTGGCACTAATCTTCAAGTTGTTTGGGTAGTTCGATCTTCGCTTTACCCACTTCATTAGGATTAGGGACAGTATGCTCATTAGGATTATTAATTCCTACATGCGACAATGATCCAGTCTGAGGACCTTGCTCTTTTTCAACCGAAGACGACACTTGCGGATGTGTCTTCTCAAAAGGACTTTTTGAATTTTGTAGAGCAATTAGGTCTATGACCAATCCTTTACCCATTTCACAATATTTACCTACCAACATCGCAGCTATCTTGGCCAGTAGATCCACTTGTGACTGTGAGATGTGGTCGCGAGTTGCTTGTTGCGCCTTTTTCAAGTTTTGCTCCATGTCATTATTTATATATTCGTATGTTTTTTCAACTTTTTCCAAACAGCCATCCATTTCTTTAGCTTTGCTTCGAGTGAAAAAAACCGATGCTGAACTTGACTGACTTTGAATGCCCCAAAGTCACTATGATCAAAATTCTCACAGAATTAGAAGCTCGACCAAGAAATGATTATGCAATATGATGTGATGCAAATGTATGCATAATGAGATGTTAAAGTGATGCAAAAATAAAAAGGTTATTACGAATAGAATAATCAATAATTTATTGCAAAAATCAAAAAGTATAGAACCTAAAGGTTGACATGATTTATTCGAATAAAATCAATCCTACCAGTCATGCTTCTTCCCGTATATTTTGAACAAAAATGGGTCATACCCGAACATACTTTATACCTGCATATTTTATTGCAAAAAATAAGCCATGTCCACATGGTATCTAGTTACAAGCTTCATTTTGCAGCAAATAAATCATATCCGCATGGCATCTAGTTACATGCTTCATTGCGAGAAGATAAAATAAAAAGCATAAATTGAAAGAAATTAAACACTTTTATCCAAGAGTCCAACTTTATACTTCCTTTCACGTTTTCCCCTCTTCTCGAGCTGCCACGCAAAGTGTGTAGAAAAATTTAGCGTTAAAGGCTCTATAAGTCGGCTACCACTTTGCTCACTTTCCCTCTGGCATTTGCTGCCTCGAAATCAGTCTATTTTGCTCAGCAAGGCTTCCTCAGTAGAAGCTGTCTTGTGGCTTGGCTCGATCAGGGTCTGTTGTCTACTACTTCTGCCTCATCTTCCCTCGTGCATTCTGTGATGTGGCGGCATCCTCCTGCTCCAGCAGTGGTCACCCTGCAAGAATACCAATCATGCATTAAATAATACCTTTTTCATATAATAGATAGATTAATAAACTCAAAGGCATAAACGATGAAATCTATGCATGAAAGGCTATAATGCAGCTCAAATGGGTGTAGGTTGAGTGATAATTGCCATGAAAAAGGGATCAAAATCTAGGACTTTTGGGCACTTATTAGTGACCAACCATATCGGTACACGAACAACTATATTGGTACCTGCCAAAAGAAGAAAGAGTTGTTGTACAAAGGCATTTTTGTTAGTTTAAGTATGAAACACTTAGAAAATTTTTGGGGTTTTAAGTTTTTGACTTAGAAACAAATTTAGGTTCAAAATCCTTGTCATTTTGTGAGACTTTTGAGTACTTAAAAATTTATTTACTTTTACAATTTGGTCCTTAAATAATTTATTATATCAAAATCAAATATAGGTTTTAAAATCTCCCTCTTTTTTATATAACAAAACCAAAGTAAATTTTTAAGTAGATTTGAAAAAAATACCCCCTTCTTTTAGACTAAAAGATTACTTTGAAAATTTTAAGTGCTCTTTACTTCTCCCATTTTTGTTAGATCAAATCAATAGGATATAAATAATCAAAGCAAGAAATAAACATTAAATAGCTCCAAGCATAAAAGAAACAACACATATATCATTAAGAAGTTCAAAGCATAGTTTAAAGCAACATAAAGAAATCCAACTCAAATCCTAAAAACATAAACCAAATAAACCAAAGCATAGGAGTTCAAAAGCAAATAACATAGGTGCATAAAACTTAAATCCTGATATGATATGATATGATATGATATGATATGATATGATATGATATGATATGATATGATATGATATGATATGATATGATATGATATGATATGATATGATATGATATGATATGATATGATATGATATGATATGATATGATATGATATGATATGATATGATATGATATGATATGATATGATATGATATGATATGATATGATATGATATGATATGATATGATATGATATGATATGATATGATATGATATGATATGATATGATATGATATGATATGATATGATATGATATGATATGATATGATATGATATGATATGATATGCAATGAAAGAGCATAAGAAGTTTCTTCATCATTGGCATGGGTTCCATAAAATTGACGCCACTCCCCATGAAAAGCCATAAGAGACATATCCATTGAATTTTGATGGTTTTCAAAGGATGCAACTCTTTCCTCCAAGAATGTGAAGCGAGTGTCGATGGCGGCAAAACCTGAGGACATAGTAGTGTCCAAGGATTGAAACGTCCCATCAAGATAGGCCATAAGAGCATCTAGGGAAGGTGGAGAAACCAGAGCTTCTTGAATTGGAACTGCTTAAGGAGCTTCAACTGGATCGGGTTGAACGCCTTGAGGTAAGTCTGCAGCCCAGAGCCATTCTCTATTATAGTAGGAAAACTTGGCTCGATGGAGAGAACACTCATCAATGGGATCGATGAGAGTTTCAACAACATCATAGTGAGAATCAACGTTATGTTATCAATGTTATAAGTAAATTGTTATAGTGAGAAATTTGATAGCTTAATTAAGAGGTTGGGACAAAAATGAGAAAAATGAAAGGAATGTGCTCAATGTGGGAAGGACCAAATTAAAAGTTGGTGGAAACTTCATGTTTGTATGCTAAAACAAATTCATTCTAGGGTTTTTACACATGTCGATCTTTGGGTTTGAAATGTGGGGAGGTTTACGGTGAAGTGATGAAGGATGATATCCATTTCATCTTCTTCATCCTCAACTGAGCTTAATATTGAGAGAGAATGAGAGAATTAAACTAGCCAAGGAAGCCTAGATTCAATCGATTAGAGCAACCTCTTAAGTGAATTAACTCAAGGTGAAAGCTCTACACCTTCCCCTTTCAATTATGATAAGTTTGTTTGTTCAAGCTATGTGGTCTTATATGTGTTATGTGACACGCGTCGTAACGTGTCAAGAATAGTTTCCTTCATCCAAATAAATAAAAAAATAAAGGAATTAAACTAAATATAGATAGGGAAGTAGGAGTCGAACCCACAGGGACTTAGAACTTTCCTTGTCGCACTTTTGTAGTTTCTGAACCAAGAGTTGTTTATGGAGTTATGTTAATGTGATTTAGGTGGGGGTTTGTTTGCAATGAAATGTCATTGTTTAAGAGAGTAAAAGGAAGGTTTTAAAAGACTTGAAAATAACATGGAGATTTTAGCCTCGGGCTAAGCTTTGACTTGTTCTACTCGATTCATTGGTATGGATTTTAATTTCGAAAAAACTTGTTGGTGAAATTACTTCAAGGTCAATCCTTGAGTTTTTTGTTTGTAAACTGAATCTCCAAAATCAATTTTTGGTTTCAGTTTTGATAATTTGTCTAAACCAACTCAATGTTGAGAAAACAAATTCTTTAAGCTCGTAACCAACTCGAAAAGTCATTTCTATTAAAACGATTCGATTTCAATTTCCCTTAGTAATCTATTTACTAAGTGTGTTCCCTGGAAGTCGGATTTGTTTCAATAACCGATCCTCCCTCCCACTTAATAGATCAAAACAATAGTTTTTCTCCAAAGTAAATCTTTGGGTTTTAAAAAAATCATTTTGATTTAGAAAATAATATGAAGAAATCGAGAAGAAGTTTCCGAAATGTTTGAAGCATAGTTTCAAACCTCGCCTTGAGAACGCGTCATCGCATAAGCTTTCGGCTTAATAAGATCTAGTCGAGCATGGTCATCAAATTAATCATGCTCGACATTTAGGAAATAATTAAAAGAAGGAATATAAGAAAAGAACTTAAGTAAAACTAAAAAGATAAGAATTTCCAAGAGAAGATGAAATGATATTCAATTGATAATTGATTGATTGATGAACAAGTCTTACCCAAAATGGGTATTTATAGTGTTTCAAATAACCTAGGTAAACATAAAATACAAAAGATAATTCTAAAAAGATAATTAAAAAGATAAATTTCCATGTTTATATTTAAAACTCAAAAAATTAGGAGATAAGCTATCTGATAAGCGGCCTGATAAGCTATCACTGCTGCTGATGTCAGCTTCTAGAAGACGCTGACGTGGTGCCCAGTCAGCATTCATGCCCTGATTCATGCCCATGACTCCAGCATTTTCTGCAGAATTCCAGCTTATTTCCAGCATCACGTCCCCTGCATGAAAACAACTGAAAACAACCTAGTTAAATCTCTCAAACTTGTATTTAATCGAAATAAGGACAAAAATACAACCAAAATAAATACTCATCAAATTCCCACCTCACTTATCTGATGCTTGTCCTCAAGTATCTCAAAATTAAATAAACCTAAGCTCAAGTTATCATCCTTAATTTCACGAAGTCTCAAAATTTCTGATATGATTAAGTATCTAAACATGAAAGAAAATAAGGAGCAAATAGATAAATGGCAAGATTTAGAAATTTAAGCAAAAACGACATTCCAATACCCTACTAACATCAATGATGCAAACCAAGTACCCTCACAAGGAATCTCTCATGTCACTCAAAGTGTTTAAGGGTAGAGAAAATCACTCGAGCCAAAACTAATTAGAGCATTACCATAGGCTTGTGGTTAAATCCAATCTCCACTACTAAGTATGAATGTGATGCAAAAACCAGGAGGTCTTAAAAAGGGTTGTAACAGGGCTAAGGTTCGGGTAGGATAAAGGCTGCAAAATAGGGTTAAAAATTTAAGACAAAATCATCCCAAAAATTTATTTGAAACTTTTTTATCTTTTTTTATTCAAATCAAAACTGTTCTACAATATATATATTTGAACTGTGCTGCTATTTTTCTGCTTTTTTTACTGCAGATTCAAATGATTTTTCTGCACAATTTTTTTCCTGCATTGCATATTCGAACAGTTTCTGCACAATTTATTTTTTGTACAGTGTTTTCTGCTCTGATGGACTGTATGATTCGAATCTATTTTTTTAAGACAATTTTGTCTTGAAAAGGGACAAAAATAATGGAAATAATAAGAAAAATGGATTAGGCTAAAATAGGGTAAATTTCAAGAAAAAGGCCAAGGCTCAAAATTGTTTCACTAAGGGAAATTAATCAAAGGGTAGGCAATTTGTTTGGGAAGAGAAAGGGTTAAAAGCTAGTGCCTCAATCATATTTAAGCATCATATTCAATCAATGTAATCTCAAAAAGAATTTAAACCACAAGTTCTAGAATGCAATAATTTAGCTAGGCACGCTCAAAGAAACAAAGAGCAAAAAATAATGCATGCTCATTAGGCTCAAAACTCACAAAAATTATCTTGTGTACCTAGGTAAGCATTATGTCAATTAATAGTGCAAGGAATGCCATAAAAAGGATTTAAAGGAAAATTTAATCATGCCACAATCTATCATGCAACTTAAAATTTCAAACAAGAGAGATAAAAAATCATACGGAAACAATGAGACAATGTAAAACTAAGGATTTAAACAAGGGACTTAAATTAAATAAAATCAAGAAATCAATAGAACAACCAAACGGATAAGCAATATGAAAATTTGGCAAGAATATCTCCCTCCCCCTCACTTGATGCATTTTGCGTTGGTCCGCGGCCTTGTCGTCCGCGGGAAGAGCCGGGGCGAAGATAGGATAGGATTTCGGCCAAGTCAGTCTCTATGGAGTGGAGTCGCTCATCCATATCTTGCTGGGGTTGTTCCTCTTGTGTTGGTCGTGTATGGGCTCGTCTTTGAAACACTTGTTCTCTACGAGTCGAGAGAGTGCCTGGGGGAACAATATAAGGTGCATATGGAGTTCCTGCAAGTAATCCCATGGCGTCTAGGCATTTCTCATCTAAGGCACTCGTAGAAAAAAGCGTAAGTAAACTGAGATGGGTCGAAAGTAGCAGGAAAAATGCGTAATGCTAAATGAGTAATGTAAGGACCCAAAATTAATGGTCGTGGCCTAGTGGTTCGCGCTACACGATGAAACGTGTAGGCCATCCAAAAGCCAAGATTTACCTTGATATTTACCTGCATACACCAGAGAAAAAATAACTCAATCTTACTCAAGGTTGAGGGAGTGTCGTTTCTGTCGGAAAGATTGTAAGCGAGGAAACGATGGATATAGCGTAAGGCAGGGCTATGAATGCCGTGGTCTTTTGTCGTTTTCATATTGTATTAAGAACCTGTAAAACCTGTCAAAGTCTCCAAGGAAAGGTCATTATCGAAGTCTTGCGGTATGTCTAAAAGGGCATATTGATAATTAGGGTCTGAAACGTTAGTGACAAAACCCATATAAACATTAAATTCAGTAATAGACAACCGAAAGTACTAACCCAAGAGCCGAAAAGATATCACATTAGGTGTATCGAGAGACCTTGCACGACTACGATCAAATGTAAAAGTGGAATAAAATTCAAGTACCAATTCACAGTAAGTATCACAGGTAATTTTAGGAAACAGATGCCAACCAATGTTATCGAAAAGTGACATTATCGACTCACGTAAGTGCAAACGCTCTAGAGTTTGCGTGGGAATATACTTACAAACCGGAAGTGTACGATGTCGGATACAATTAAATATTTCAAGTTTGTTTCCGGTAAAGTGCAAGAATCCTTTCAAATTCTCATCGTTTGGTGCTGTAAATCTTTAGCCTCGTCGTTGAGGTTCCTCTTGATCCGATGACATGTCCTTTTGCTCGTGATGTGGCGAATTCGGTTGAGCATTCTCCGATCGAGTGGGATTATTGGAAGCTAACTCGTCAAGAATTTGCTCTGAAAAATTCATAAATGGGGTGAAAGATTAATAAAGGCTGAACAAAAAAATCAGACTTTACCTCATCGGCCATATCGCCTGCAGAATTGTGGTCTGAGTTCATGGACGTGTTCGTGTGCATGGTGAAGGATTGAACACGGGTTGGCGATGGCACGGGCTGAGAATGGTGTTGTGATGAACTGGCCATTGCATCGGAGGCTAAGGAGTGGAACGAGGGTGATGTCGGTGATGGTGGGTGCGACGGTTGGTGTTGTGATGAAGCTCTAGCCTCGCCACTGTGAACGACACTAGGAGTGCGGCCAGTGGACGGGGGTCCTGAGCGGTGCGAGGGGGTGCCCCTCCTCACGGCCGGACGAGGCTGTGGTGATAGAGGCGGGTGTTGTGGGCGGTGGTGCGAAGAGTTGGACGGTTCAGGGAGGTGGCAGAGACATTTCCGTCGAAGGGTTGGGTGGTGCCCATGCCGGTGTGACGCTCAGGAGGAGGTGCGGGGTTGGTTGGCGGCTGTTGCGGCTCGGAATCGCTGCTGATGGACACGAACTGCGGCGGTGCAAAGCGGCAGCGGCCACCGATGACGAGCGACGGCTGCTGTTGGAGCCGGCGGGCTTGGTCACGGGTGCATGGCATTTTGGTGCTAGGGGAATTTCACGAAGGAGATGGCTGAGGGCGTTTGTGCGGCTGAGGGTGTTTGTGCGGCTGATGGTGAAGAAACAAAAATAAAAAATAAAAAGGTTTAAAGAGGGTGGTTGGGTGTTTGACGTGATGGGGACTTGTGTAGGTAAGGGTTTTTTTTTTAAGTTTGGGTGGGGTCCACAGAATCTTTGAAGGGATGAGTTTATTTGGTTTAAATTTGGAGGTGGGAGAGCTTTGACCAGAGATAAGGATGATAAGGGTGGGGTCCACGGGAAGAAAATTTATATATATATGTGTGTGTGTGTGTGTGTGTGTGTGTGTTTTGGTTTTTTAAAATTTGGGTGAAGTGATTGTACGGGTGGGGATATAAGGGTGGGGTCCACGGGTGATAAAGGGATAAAGTGGGTTTTTGTTTTTTTAAATTGTTTCCTAGCTCCAAATAAATTAGAATTAGGGATAGTGTGATAGAATTTGAGTTCTAAAAAAAATTAGGTCCACAAAATCTTGCTGATAAAGATAACTCCCATGCCTTTTATTCGGTCAACCTAAATTATCTACGAACAAAATAAATTAGATATTAGAAAATAAAAAATAAAAAATGATGGAAAAATAAAAATAAATAAAAATAAATTCTTAATTAAAAATAAAATTAAAATAAATAAAATGACATGAATAAATATAAGAAAATTAAAATGAGATAAAATAAAAAGAAAATATTAAAAAAAATTAAAGTAAAAGGAAAAAGAAATGAGTTGTCTCCCATTCAGCGCTTGTTTATCGTCGCTAGCTTGACGACCTCATTCAAGTGACATGTTCGATTAAACGAATTTCCTCGACTAGACCATCCGGGGCATTGTCATAGTACGGTTTAAGCCGTTGACCGTTAACTTTAAATGGCTCTCTAGAATTACTTTTAATTTCCACTGTACCATGTGGGAAAATATTAGTCATTGTCTATGGTCCAAGCCACTTTGATCGTAATTTTCCTGCAAAAAGTTTTAACTTAGAGTTAAATAATAAAACCTTTTGACCAATATAAAATGATTTAAATGCAATATTACGATCGTGAAAATCTTTATTTTTTCCTTAAAAATTTTTGAACCGTCGTAGGCATTTTTTCGAATTTCTTCCAACTCCTGGATATCAAGTTTACGTGTTTCGCCAACTAGATCCATTTCCATGTTGCATTTTTGGACTGCCCAACGCGCATGGTGCTCCAATTCGACCGGTAAATGATACGACTTACCAAAAACAAGGCGATACAGAGACATCCCGATAGGACCCTTATACGCTGTCCGATACGCCCATAATGCGTCATTCAGCTTAACGCTTCAATCCTTCCGATCGGGTTTCACGATCTTTTCAAGAATGGTCTTGATTTCACGGTTTGATACCTCCGCCTAACCATTTGTTTGCGGATGGTACGACGTCGCAATGCGTTGAGTGACGCCAAATTTTTTCATTAGCGCGTCGATGATTCGATTGATAAAATGTTTCCCTCTGTCGCATATCGATGCTCTCAGTGTGCCAAACCTGGAAAAAATACAATCTTTCAGAAATTTGACAGTGGTTTTAGCATCATTATTTTTTGTAGCTTTAGCCTCAACCCATCGCGAAACATAGTCAACAGCTAAAATAATATAAAAATTACCGAATGATGATACAAATGGCCTCATGTAATCTATCCTCCACACATCAAATATTTCGCAAACATGAATAGGATTTAGGGGCATTTCATTACGTCGACTTAAGTTACCAACTCTTTGACACTTATCACATGATTTGCAAAATAAATTTGTGTCACAAAAAATATTTGGCCAATAGAATCCACATTAAAGAATTTTATGAGCTTTCCTTTTAGGTCCATAATGTCAACCGCATGTATATGAATGACAGAAATTAAGGATAGATTTTACCTCATATTCGGTTACACATCATCGTATTACCTGATCGGAACAATGTCTCCAAAGGTAGGGATCATCCCAAATATAGAACCTGGATTCCCTCTTGATTCGGTTAATTTCTGACCGTGGTAAGTCAAGAAGCAATTCACCAGTAGCCAAATAATTCACGATGTCCGCAAACCAAGGTGTTGAAGCTTGCGCCATCATCAAATTTTCTTCAGGTAATTCATCATTAATAGGCGACTCCGAATTGGTCAGTGGGATTCGAATGAGGTGATCGGCCACAAGATTTTCACTTCCCTTCTTGTCCTTTATCTCGAGATCAAACTCCTATAGGAGTAAAATCCATCGGATCAGCCTCAGTTTTGCTTCCTTCTTGCTCATCAAATATCGCAAGGCTGCATGGTCAGAAAAAACAATAATTTTAGTTCTAAGTAAATAAGAGCGGAATTTATCTAAAGCAAAAACTACATCAAACAATTCTTTTTCTGTAGTTGAATAATTGCGTTGCGCTGGATCAAGCGTTCTCGATGCATAGGCGAGGACATGAGGCTCTCGTCCTTTCCTTTGTCCAAGTACCGCTCTAACACTTAAATCTGAGGCGTCGCACATAATTTCGAATGACAAGTTCCAATCAGGCGATTGCACTATTTGCGCGGATACAAGTTTCTCCTTAATTGTATCAAGCGATTTCCTGCATTCGGATGTAAAGTCGAACTCTACATCTTTCTGCAGTAACCGACATAGTGGTTGTGCTATCTTTGAGAAGTCTTTTATAAATCGCTTGTAGAAACCTGCGTGTCCAAGAAAAAAGCAAATATCCCTCACAGTTGTGGGGCATGAGAGTGAGTGGATAATATCTGTCTTAGCCTTATCAACAGAAATTCCTTCAGAAGATACAATATTTCCTAACACTAAGCCTTTATTAACCATGAAGTGACATTTTTCGTAATTTAGTACAAGGTTAAACTCGATGCAACGTTTTAATATATTAGTTAAAATAAGCAAGCACTCACCAAAAGAATTTCCATATACAATAAAGCCATCCATAAATACTTCAATCCCCTTCTCAACATAATTTGAAAATATACTTACCATACATCGTTGGAACGTAGCCGGAGCGTTACATAGTCCAAACGACATTCGTCGATAGGAGAATGTTCCGAATGGGCATGTAAATGTGGTCTTCTCTTGGTCTTCAGGGGCTACGGGAACTTGAAAGAAACATGAAAAACCATCGAGACAGCAATAGTGAGATTTACCAGCTAATCTTTCAATCATTTGATCAATGTATGGTAAAGGAAAGTGATCTTTTCGGGTTAGAGAATTCAACTTCCTGTAATCTATGCAAACTTGTCATCCATTCTGAACTTGAGTTGAAACTAACTCACCTTCGTCATTTTTGATCACCGTGACGTTGGTTTTTTTTTAATGAACAACATGAATAGGACTTACCCACATGCTATCCGAGATTGGCTATATAATATCGGCGTCTAGAAGTTTTTGAATTTCGTCTTGTACTACCTTCATCATTAGATCATTCAAGCGTTGCTTACCTTGTCGAGACGGCTTTGCCCCTTCCTCGACTTTGATCTTGTGCATACAAGTTGAGGGGCTAAGTCCTTTGATGTCTGCAACCCTCCACCCGATTGCTTCCTCATACTTTCGTAGGACTGTGACAAGATCGACTTCCTCCTCTCCGATTAATTCGTTCGAAATGATAACCGGTAAGGTATCATTATCTCCCAAGAAGGCGTGCTTAAGGTGGGATGGGAGTTCCTTTAATTCCAACTTCGGAGCCTGCAAAATAGATTGCAAAGGTTTAGTCTTAGATGGAATTAAAGCTAAATCAGAATTGATAAAGGAAACAGATTCATCCTCATTTTCTGCCTCATCGTCGCAAAGCTCATAGTCCATATCAAAGTTATTAAAAACATTAGTATCCGCATACTCTTCTATATATGGATCAACAATATCAATTGAGTTAACAGATTCAACCTGATCAGGATACCTTATTGCCTTATAAACATCGAATTCTACTACCTCACCGTCGAATTCCATGGATAAAAGGCCGCTCCTTACTTCTATTTTCGTGTTTGATGTGCTAAGGAATGGTCTTCCCAACAACACTTCGGAGCAAGTGTTTGTTCTATCATGAGCCATATCGATCACGTAGAAGTCTGCAAGGAAAAATAAGACATCTACCTTTACCAAAACATTTTCCAACACTCCTTCTGGATAGATTACTGATCGATTCAAAAACTGTATCGTAATCTTGGTTTCCTTCAAAGGATCATTAGTTATCATTTTATAAATAGAAAGCGACATTACATTTATTGAAGCCCCAAGATCTCACATAGCACGTTTAATAGATACGTTACCAATTTGACAGGGTATAGCAAACATACCTTGGTCTTTCATTTTGGGTGGTAACTTACGTTGAAAAACTGCAGAAACATGCTCTCCCAAATTTACCTTTTCGTGCCCGGTGAGTTTCCGCTTGGTTGTGTAAAGCTCTTTAAGGAAACGAGCGTACCTTGGCACTTCGCGAATGACTTCCAAGAGGGGAATGTTCACTGGGACCTTTTTAAATACTTCAATAATTTCTCTCTCTTCGGCCTTTTTGTCACGTTTTACCAATCGTGATGGGAAAGGAGGCGCGACTTCAAGAGGTGGAGACGAAGAAGGAGATGGTGGTAAAGAGTTATCTTGGTTTTCGTTACCTTCTTCCATGGCAGGAGTGGGATTATTGTTTTTTATGGTTCTTTTGGAGCTATAATGGTCCCACTACGGAGTGTGATGACGCTTATATTTTCCCTAGGGTTTGTCTCGGTTTGCGAAGGAAGTTAACCTTTGGAATCAAGACGGCTTGCTAGATGGCTTATTTTTTTGTCTATCTCTTGTAAGTGGGCCTCGGTACGAATTTGGAATTTCTCTTGGGACATCGCTAAACGCTCAACTAAGGTTTCTAGAGATGTCTTTTGTTGTGGGTAGGGTTGATTTTTTCTCTGGTTGTTTGCGTATCCAAAGTTTGACTGGTTTCTCCACCCCGAATTATATGCATTTCCTATGGCATTGGCTTGGGCGACATCATCTTCCTAAATCATCGGACAACAGTCTGTCAGATGTTCTGGACTAGTACAGATCCCACAAAGTCTAGTTGTTCCATTTTTTCCTACAAAAAGAGTTTGCACTATTTCAGCTAATTTATCAATCCTATTTTCTAAAGAAACTGTGCTTACCTCGCGAACCCTTCGAGATGGTTCGCTAGATTGATTAAACCTTTGCGAGTTAGCGGCCATGGTTGATATCAGTGTTTTAGCCGTTGTTGGGGTCATATTGACTAGAGCTCCACCGCTTGCCGCATCCACTACTTTCATATCCATGAGCATCAATCCTTCATAGAAATACTGAAGGAGGTTTTGTTCCGATAATTCATGTTGTGGACAATTTGTACACAACTTTTTAAACCTCTCCCATTATTCATATAAAGATTCGGATTCCCTTTGTTGAATACTCAGGTTGTTGCGCCTTAATTCGCTCGCTTTTGCCGCAGGGAAGAACCTATCAAGAAAGAGTTTAGCCATGCCAGTCCAGGTTGTAACAGAGTTTGGGGTAAATCAAATAACCAATCTTTTGCAATATCTGCTAAAGAAAATGGAAAAGCTCTAAGTTTAATTTGGTCATCAGATACTATCTGAGGCTTTGTGCTTAAACAAACCATGTGAAATTCCTTCAAATGTTTGTGTGGGTTTTCGTTGGGAAAACCGTGGAAGGTTGGTAGTAGATAAATCAAGCCCTTTTTAGTTGGAACGACGTTTCACCATTCGGAAAGGTTATGCACAAGGGCTGATTGTCCTCTGGTGCCCTGATCAGCTGCTGGATCGTCTGTTCGTTGTTTCCCATTTGACTTCGATTTCTGGGATGAATTCAACCTGTTCTCCCGGATTTCTCCTGGTCAAAACAATCAAAAACAAACAGTAAAAGTTGCTGAAGTCCCCGCCAACGGCGCCAATTTTGACATGCGTCGTAACATGTCAAGAATAATTTCCTTCTTCCAAATAAATAAATAAGTAAAGGAATTAAACTAAATATAGATAGGGAAGTAGGAGTCGAACCCACAGGGACTTAGAACTTTCCTTGTCGCGCTTTTGTAGTTTCTGAACCAAGAGTTGTTTATGAAGTTATGTTGATGTGATTTAGGTGGGGGTTTGTTTGCAATGAAATGTAATTGTTTAAGAGAGTAAAAGGAAGATTTTAAAAGACTTGAAAATAATATGGAGATTTTCAGCCTCGGGCTAAGCTTTGACTTGTTCTACTAAGATCATTGGTATGAATTTTAATTTCGAAAAACTTGTTGGCGAAATTACTTCAAGGTCAATCCTTGAGTTTATTGTTTGTAAACTGAATCTCCAAAATCAATTTTTGGTTTCAGTTTTGATAATTTGTCTAAACCAACTCAATGTTGAGAAAACAAATTTTTTAAGCTCGTAACCAACTCGAAAAGTCATTTCTATAAAAATGATTCGATCTCAATTTCCCTTAGTAATCTATTTACTAAGTGTGTTCCCTAGAAGTCGGATTTGTTTCAATAACCGATCCTCCCTCCCACTTGATAGATCAAAACAATAGTTTTTCTCCAAAGTCAATCTTTGGGTTTTAAAAAAATCATTTTGATTTAAAAAATAAGTATGAAGAAATCGAGAAGAAGTTTCCGAAATGTTTGAAGCATAGTTTCAAACCTCGCCTTGAGAACGCGTCATCGCATAAGCCTTCGACTTAAAAAGATCTAGTCGAGCATGGTTATCAAATTAATCATGCTCGACATTTAGGAAATAATTAAAAGAAGAAATATAAGAAAATAACTTAAGTAAAACTAAGAAGAGAAGAATTTCCAAGAGAAGATGAAATGATATCCAATTGATAATTGATTGATTGATGAACAAGTCTTACCCCAAAAGGGGTATTTATAGTGTTTCAAATAACCTAGGTAAACCTAAAATACAAAAGATAATTAAAAAGATAAATTTCCAAGTTTAAATTTAAAACTCAAAAAATTCGGAGATAAGCTATCTGATAAGTGGGTCGATAAGCTATCACTGCTGTTGACGTCAGCTTCTAGAAGACGCTGACATGGCGCCCAGTCAACATTCATGCCCTAATTCATGCCCATGACTCCAGCATTTTCTGCAGAATTCCAGCTTATTTCCAGCATCACGTCCCCTGCATGAAAACAACATAAAATAGCCTAGTTAAGTCTCTCAAACTTGTATTTAATCGAAACAAGGACCAAAAACACAACCAAAATAAATACTCATTGTTATGCAACAAAGATTTGTTGGAAATTTTGATATATGTATGATTTCTCTCAAATGCCGAGTAGTAATTGTTGCATCCTAGGATGATTAATGAACTTATGACATGCATTAACTTCTTTTAACCAAATGTGAAAGAATTAATATGTTCTTTTTCTGCAAGGATGTCAGCATGAACAACTCTGAAATTCATAGAATAAAAATACAGAAATGATAAAAACGTATATATAATACTCGAATTATGTGAAATTTATTTAACTTTATTAGATTCAAGAGGTAGCTGACTATGAGCCACAAAAGCAAACTATGATCTTAGAACATATCACAACATGTAAAATGTAATGTAAAATCCCCCGGTCGACACACAACACAGACAAACATTGAAACTACAACTCTTGTTTTTCCCTAAAAGACATATGGTTTGATAAGCATATGAATTCTTTTGTCTATATCCTTCAGTTTCTGATCAATTAACGACCCCAGCTCGTCCAAATCCTCCTTCTTCACAATGTGCAATCCATTCTCACCAAGATTTTAGGACATGACTTCAGCCAAGTCCTTCTTACGATTCTCTTTCCGCAGCTTTTTGAGTTGTTTGTTAGCTTTTTCCAACCACTGCTCGAGAAACTTCTGTTGGTTCACCATTCTATTGACGAACAATTTTTTGTACTCAAACAACATTTGATTAGTTGCGGCGGCCGACGGCCAGGCCTCTGCTTGAGAGTCACGGCCATGAGAGTAGACAACAACACAACTTCAATCCCACAAAGGGTAGTGAGTTCACTCAGCTTCTTCACGAAACCCTTCTTTCTTTTCTTGTATGTTGCAATTCTTGCAGCATCATTGGTGATATAGGCAAGCTTTATCTTCTTTGTAGTCATGGTGAATTGATAGCTTAGCTTGTATGTAATTACATGTTAGTGTATGCTTATATATTGGCATGGAAGAAAGGATTTTCCCACCGGTCTTCGTTGGACATTATTAATAGCGACTTGAAAAGAAAAGTAAAAATAAGGTAACTCGAATTTAATGATGAGACAAATTACATATTTAGTAGTAACATTAAGTCAATCATAGCCGTAAATTTTATCAGGAATTAAATGGATGAGTATGCATGTTTGGGTTCATATATGGCTTCATTTGAAATATTTATAATTATATGGGTAAATATGACTTTTAGTACCTAATTTTGAATTTTATGTGTAATATGGTATCTAACTTTTTTATGCAATTTGGTACTCAACTTTTATTTATTAGTGCAATTAGATATTTAATTTTTGAATCTGTGACACATATTATCATTTAAAGTAAGCGACATTAAAATTATAAAAATGAACCAGTCGTAATTAAACATGTGTAATTAAAATTATTAAGTACTTAATTGCACCGTTAAAAGAGTTAGATACCTACTTGCACCAAAAGAAATTGAGTATCACACTGCACACATATGTAAAACTTAAGTACCAAAAGTTATATTCACCCTATTTACATTATAATTAATTTTACCTTTCTGCTGGACACAATGCCCAAAGAACATTGGGTTTAGGCCGACCAAAATCCAACTCGAAACCCATACTTCCACGTTGAAACTTCAGACAATATGTGTGTTTTCGTCGTTAGACAAGGTTGCTTTGCCCAGTGCCCAAACGAGAATGCACCACTATGTACACATAAGCTTTTGGTTCAACAACCTTTTAACCACCTTCTTCTGAGCTCAAAACCTAGTTAAATTTATCCAATAAAAAATTAATAGATTTAATGGTTAGTTATATAAATCAAATCAGATTAGCATTAAATCGGCCGGCAACCTCAGTTAATTTAATGATTAAACAAATTGGATGGAACGAACCGATTTATTAAAAATTCGGTAGGCTTAATTATCAATAATATAAATTTAACTAGATTAGTGCCGAATCGATCTGCAACAAAAAAGACAAATAAATATTACAAAAAAATCAAATATAATGATCAAATTTATTTAGCTTTATTATAATTTAAAAATGACATGGTCGACATAACACGAGCAAGCATTGATACTAATACTTCTATTTTTTCTGAACGACATAGGCTTCGATAAGCATATGAAGCCTATTGTGTATCTCAATCAAGTTTCGATCAATTAACAAATTTAAATCATTCAAATCCTCGTTCTCCAAAGTGATCAAACCCTTTCCACCAAGGTTTTGAAACATGACCTGAGTCAACTCCTTTACCCGATTCTCCTCGTGCAGTCTCTTCATTTTTTCATTAGCTTTTGCTATTCTCTGCCTAACTAAACTCTCTTGGCTCATCATCCTATTGCTTCGTTCTGACTTCTGCGGCAGGCAACGCCTTAAAGTCGGAGAGCATGCGGTAGGCTATGGCAGTCGACGGCCAAACCTCCGGTTGAGAGTCACTAGTAGGAGAGTAAATGACAGCACAAGCTTCTACGCCACAAAGGGTAGAGAGTTCACTCACCTTCTTTACCAGACCCATCTTTCGTTTCTTGTAGGTAGCTTTTCTCGCAGCATTGTTGGCGATGTAGGCAATTTTGATTCTGTTTCTAGCCATGAAAAATTGAGATCGTTGAGTTTGTATGTGTCTGAATGCTAACCCCAACATTGTGTATTCTTATATAGTGGTTTTAGAAAAGAAGGGGACCTTACTTGTACTTGCTGGGAATTAATAATGGTGGCTTGAAATGGTAAAGAAGAATGGATATTTCATATTAGTGATGAGACAAATGCATATTTGGTAAGTTTAAACTAATTATAGCTGTTAATTTTTATTACAATTTAAATGGATGAGTATGCATGTTTGTCACTATCATTAAAAGAAATGAAGATGCGCGCTTTTTTGTTTTCATATATCTGGGTTTTGATCGATTAAGAACAACTTATATGCGCTCAAAAGTTATTAGGTGAGAAATTTTATTTTCGAATTTTTAACCGTTCATAGTGATTCACTTAATTTTCAATTTTATTCCACCGGCCGAATCAATTAAACTATCTCCTTCAATATTATTAACTACTAAATAGTAAATACCACCTCCATCTCCCACTCCTTTAACGATCTTTTTCCAGCCGAAAACCTAACTAACTACTAAATACAATAAAATTAACGGCTTATAGTAAATGTAATGTTTAAAAGATTATATAAGACCAATCGATTCGATCGAAATTAATGGACTTGACAATTAAATAAAACTAAATTAATGTTGAATCTATCATCAACCAATCAAATTTTGATACTAAGATACCCAAAACGACGACGTTTTGCTGGATTTGGACCTAGAACCTAGAACCTTTAGAATCAAAGACAATCTCTCAACCACTAAGCCAACTTAAAATTTTTATTTTGTTTCCAACACAAATAATATATATTCAAAGCTGCAGTTTATAATATAAATAATATAAATCTATTATTTCTAATATAAATATATCAGTATACAGTTATTAATATATAAATAAAATGAAAATATATAAATATTTTTATATTATAAATAATATTAAATATATAAATAAATAAATAAATATATTATTATAAAAACTAAAAGACTAATTTTCAAAACCCGAAATTTCCAAAAAGCCCAAAATCCAACAAAATCGTAAACTCTAAACCCATAAACCCTAACCCTAAACTATAAACCTTAAAACCTAATATTTTATTCATAAAAAAATAATGTTAAAATATATAAACAAGTAATACATTATAAATACTAAAAAATTGATTTTTTTTTTGAAATTTTCAAAATTTACACCCCAAAAATATTCACCAAAACCTTAAAGTTTAAACTTCAAATCCGTCCATTTTGGTTGCTAATGAGTTTATGGTTTAGGATTTATAATTTTGGGTTTTAAGGTTTATAGGTGAGAATTTAATATTTTGGTGGATTTTGGGTTTTTTTTTTGTAAATTTTGGGTTTTTAATTACTATTTTTGTTTTTATAATAATATATTATTTATTCATATATCTAATATTATTGATAATATAATTCATATGATAAACTGCAGTTTAGAATATATATTATTTATGCTGGACATAAAATAAAGATATTAAGTTGGCTTAATGGTTCGGAGGTTGCCTTTGATTCTAAAGTTTTAGGTTCAAATCCCATAGTGTGCATAATTTTTCATATTTTCCTCTAGCAAAACGACGCCATTTTGGGCAATTTAGTATCAAAATAGTGGCGCCAAAACGACGTCATTTTGCTCTAGCATCTAAGTCATCACGCCGTTAAGCAGTTAACAACGCGATGATATAAACAAGTCGAAAAATAAAGTTTGGTGGAAAATTTGGACCAATTGAAAGATTGGTGGTATAAACGAGTTGTTTCTTTCGCCGAAACGTTTCACCGTGAGTTCTACGAGCTCTTGCTTCGATCTCTGGGTCAAGGTCAACTAGATTTCCCGGATTGCTCCTGGTCATAAAAATCAAACAAAACAATCAATGATTGCCGAAAATTAAACTCCCTGGCTACGGCGCCAATTTTGACAAGCGTCATTTTACTCGCCAAAATAAAATAAAATAAAATAAACATCTTCAAAATAAAATAAAGAAATTAAAGTAGAATGGAGGAAGAGGGTCGATCCACAAGGAGTTATGTTGGAATCGCTGACTGAGCCTTGTCGTGATTTAGATCCCAAAAGTAGCTAAAACAAATAAATAAAAAAGGGGTTTGGCGTGATTGAAGTGACGAGAGAATAATGAACAATCAAAGAAAATTGCAGTAAATAAAGTGAGGAATGAAGTAGAAAAATCACAAATATGAAAGCAGCCTCGAGCTAATTTCGTCAATTCCTACGATCATTGAAAATAGATTTTCACTCCGGATTCATGTCGGTCGCAGTCTACGAGACCCAGCCCATCGTAACTTGTTTTTCTCTCATGTAACCGATCTTCCCAAATCTATCTCTGAAAGTCGATTCTTAAATAAATCAACCATGTCTATCGCCGTCAAAATACTTAGTTTAAAAAACATGAAAAGCCCGACTCAGAAGTTGTCTCATTGAGAATCGTTTCTGATTTCATCTTTCCTTAGCGGACTGCCGCTAAGAGTGTTCACAGGAAGTTGAAGTGTCACAGGCCGATTCTTCCTCCCAACTGTATAATTAAACAATTCCAGACCAATGAATCCTTTTTGATTTGAAAAACGTTTAAAAGTTTTGGCAAGGCCGATTGCCAAGCTATCTAAACAGGAAGATGAAAATATATCCTGAAGGGATTTAAGAAATATTCAATTCTCACACATGAATTGATTTGTACTAGCTCTCGGCTTTGGGAAAATTAGCCCATGATGTCAGCCACGGCCAAAAAAATAAATAAAACTGTAGAAATGCACATTTCTGCTGCTAATTCCAGAATTGAGTCCCTGCACAGAAAATGAAATAAATGCAACCAATTAAGTAGTGAGAAGTCCTCAAGACAAAGAAAATAGCAAGCAAAAAGTGTCATTTATAATAGGGGACCAATCCTTTTCACCTTTGTACTCATGGCACACAATGGATTTTCCAACCATTCATCCATAATAGGGGACCAATCCTTTTTACTGAATTAATCAAATAAAGAGCCCTAAGCTTTGCATAAAAGAGTACATCTTTTATTGATGTTGATTTCTAGTTGAATACAATATCATTCCTCACCAGCCAAATGCTCCACAATAAAGACCCAAATGTAATAAGCCAGATCTCCCTTAACATACCTGAAAAGGAAACATTAAAACAAAAAGCAAGCAATTCACGGGCGTCGACAACTTTGCACCACTGTAATCTCCACCAGCTACTAAAAGAGAGCCAAAACTGATTCACACAATTACATCCTATATTGATAAAATATGTAAGTATTTTGTACTTAAATTGTGATTATACCAAGTCATGTCATTATTTCCGTTAATTTTTAAAGGTCATGATACTAAAATTAAACAAAAACATAATGCTAGGTACTAATTTTTCCAAAAAAAAATGGTGCACAAAAGCATAAACACAATAATAGATTAAGTATTTCATATATAGTTTCCCGTATAATTTATATTATACAATATTCATATTTTTAATATTTATTAACTAGATTTATATTCGATTAATTTATAAAATTAACTCAATCAATTTTTTTTTTGAAAAATCCTAAATCTAATCCTAATCCTACCTAGAGGAGAGGGAAAAGAGGACTCTAAGGGAAGAAAAGGAGTGTTCGAGTCTAAAACACATGACCTAACAAAATATGAGAGAACAAATATGAACACTTTGGCCAACCGGTCAGATGTGTTTGCTCAACTTATAATTATTTATAAATGGACAACTTTAACAAGTTGATAATTTAATTGTCTTAAAGGATGGTGTATTTCATCCAGGTGACCCCGGGTTCGAGCACTATGTGTGCACGGTGTGTATGCTTATATATTGACATGAGAGGAAAGAGTTTCCTCATATGTCTTTGTTGGATATTTTTAATGACGACTTGAAAAGAAAAGTGAAAAGTAAGGTAATTTCAATTTAATAACGAGTTAAATTGCATATTTGGTAGTAACATTAATTTAATCATAGCTGTAAATCTTATCAGGAATTAAATGGATGAGTATGCATGTTTAAGTTCATATATGGCTTCATTTTAAAATATTTATAATTATATGGGTAAATGTGACTTTTACCTAATTTTGAAATTTATATGTGAGGTGGTATCCATTTTTAATGTAATTGTGCCCTAATTTTTTTAGTGCAATTAGATATATGTTTTTTTTAGATTATGTGTGGCCATACTTGAAATTTGGCATAATATCAAAAATGCCCCTAACGTTTGACCAAATAGTCATTTAGGCCTCTATTTTTTGAACTAATTTAACCTCCAAGATTTTATTTTAGATCAAAATGGCCCATCCGCTGACTAAAACTATTAGTAACTGATGATAAACATCTTGAAGTGACGAGACAAATCTACATGGCAGTGCTCGCCGCAATTGCAATGTCATATAGACAAATATGCTGATTTTACATAATGACACATTAGTTAAAAAATATTTTTTTATAAAATAGTATAAAATATAAAATATTTTTTTCTTCTTACGCGCCATTATGTCAAGTCATTTCAAGTTGTTTATCATCAGTTGACAACAATTTTCATCCGCAGAGGGGCCATTTTGACCCAAAATAAAATGTTGGGGTTAAATTGAGTGTCACATTGCACATTAATGTAAAAATTAGGTACCAAAAGTTATAGTATTTACCTTATGTATATTATATAATTAATTTTACCCTTATGGTGGACCCAATGCTCAAAAACCATTGGGTTTAGGGAAACCAAAAACGAACCCAAAACCCAGACTTTCACAATGGGATTTTAGACAAGTTGTGTGTTCAAGTTGTTAGACAAGGTTGCTCTGCGCGGTGCCCAAACAGGAACCACCACCATGTACGCACAATCGCTATCACAAAAGCTAGACCTAGACCATTGGTTGAAGGCCAATGTTCGAATCTTGATATTAATAATAGAAAGATTGGGTTGGAATGAACATTTCTATAATATATGCAAATTTCGATCTAAATTAGTCCATCAATTATTAAAAAATTAGATCAAATAAATGAATTGATTTAATAAAAAAATTAGTAGATTCGACGATTAATAATATAAATCAAATATGATTAGTATTGAATCAATTGACCAAAAAATGTTCTTTTTTCCTCTGGTTCTGCCAGTTTTCTTTCTTTTTTCCTCTGGTTTTCTACCAGTTTTCTTTCTTTACCTAGTTCTGTGGCGTTTTCGTGAGTATTCTTTGTATTTCTCTTGTTATGGCGGATGTGGTGGATGGATTGGCAGATTTCTCGTTGGATGAGGAAGAGGTGATTATCGTGGCCTCTGATCCGGATCCGGTTGATAGTCAGATATCCTTTGCCCACTGTTTTGTGGGCTTTTTTTAACTTCAAGTATGATTAATTATCAACCGGTGAGGAACACACTGGCTAATGTTTGGCACCCAATCGGAGGAATTGCAATATCAGATCTGGGATCCAGTTGTTATTTGTTTAGATTGTATCATTCGGTGGATGTCGAGCGGATTGAACAGGATGGGCCTTGGTTTTTCAATTCCCACATACTGGTTTTGCATAAACTTAGGGATGGTGATGATCCGATGGGAGTACCACTTGAGAAGGTTAATTTTTGGGTGCTTGTGAATGATCTGCCTCCAGGCTTTGTAAAGGAGACGATGGCTAAGCAATTGGGTAATTTTATTGGTGCCTTTCTGGAGTATGATTCTAAGGCCCTTACATTAGGTATCTGTGGGTCTATGTGTATCCGGGTTTGTTTATCGGTCCTCAATCCCCTTAAGAGACGGAAGAAACTTCTTTTACCAAATGGGCAGAGTGGATTTGTCTCATTCCAGTATGAAAAGTTAAGGTTGTTCTGTTATAGGTGTGGATGTTTGGGTCACGGGGAAGGTTTTTTCCCTCTTCGAGTGCTTCAAGATCAATCTGAGGTGTCCTTTCAGTGGGATGCTTCGCTGAAGGCACCGACATATCGACGGAATGTACAGGCTAGCCCTTGGTTGCGGGAGGAGGATGGTGGCCGTTCCTCTCAGTGGTGGAATTTGCCAAGCGGAAATCAAGGGATTGAGAATCAATCACCTCCGATAAATTCGGGGGACAGAGTAATCAAAGTTCGGGATTTACAGAAATTCAATCTAAAGGAAAGTTGGTGTTTAATCAGACTCAAGGCCGAGGCCCACATTTGGGTTGGCCTCTTGGGCCCTTATCCTCCAATTTTGATACGATTGTGGAAATGTGAGAAGAGGGTCAACCAGTTACAATGTCGGATGGCCTCAAACGCCATCGCACACTCTCGGCGGTTTCTAATCATAAGGATTCCAATGAGTCAATTTATTCGTGATCGGCAAGCCTGTATAAACAGGTCAGCCAGGAGCAATGAAGCTTCTTAGCTGGAACATCCGGGGCTTGGGCAAGCCTCGGGCAAGGATGTGTCTCCAAGAAACTTTGCGAGACGTGAATTCGTCTGTTATTTTTCTCATTGAGACTAAGTTGCAGGCGGCGGAAATGCTTAATGTTCGTCGTAGGTGGGGTTTTCAGTATGGTGTGGAGGTAAGTTCTAGGGGACGAAGTGGAGGGCTTTGTCTTCAATGGAAAACAAATTGTGATGTTACTTTGAGGTCGTTTTCGGATCGACATATCGATGCTATCATTTCGAGAGACTCGGATGACAACCGCTGGCAGTTCACTTGCTTTTATGGTGCACCGAAGGAACAGTTCCGGAATGAATCTTGGGTTTTACTACGTCATTTGGATGATAGCCCGGAGATACCATGGGTGGTAATGGGTAATTTTAATGAGATACTATACACTAATGAGAAGGCAGGAGGTTGGATTAGAAGTCAACGACAGATGGATGCATTTCAGGCTGCATTAGATGACTGTGGCCTTACTAATCTTGGATATACTGGCCGATGGTACACATGGGAGAAAGGTAAATTCTCAGCCACAAATATTAGGGAGTGGTTGGACCGTGGAGTTGCCAATGGGGCCTGGTGGAATCTATTCCCTCTATTTTCTTTACAACATTTGGTGGACTCGTTGTCGAACCATTGTCCCCTTTTGTTAAACACAAGTGGTGATCCTGAGGGTCTGCGGCATTTTCACTTCAAGTTCGAGGCAGCATGGCTGGTTGAAGAAAGGTGTGAGCAGGAGGTATCTAAATTATGGGTCGAGTCTACAGGTTTGGTTCCTGAACGACTCTCTGCTGTTAGCAAGGGTTTAGATTGTTGGTTTCGTAAGCTTCGATGTTCTCGTAAAGTGACCACTACTGTGCTTAAGAAGCGACTGGAAATGGGAGCTAATCAACAACCAATGGACGAGACGTTAGAGGAGATTATGGAGACTAAGCTTGCATTGAACTTAGAACTCGACAAATCTGAATTGTATTGGGAATAGCGTGCTCGCGCGAATTGGCTACGCCATTGTGATCAAAATTCAGCTTTCTTTCACCGATTTGCATCTCAACGAAAGCGACGTAATAGAATTTTATTTCTAAATTCGGACCAAGGTATTCGTATGGAATCGGAATTGGAGATTCATGCAATTGCAAGGGATTACTTCATGAACATATTTTCTACTATTTAGCCGGATAACTATGAGCAAATTTTGTCAGGGATTGCTCTATGTATTTCGGCGGAAGACAATGATGTGTTGTTGGCCCCTTTTGACCGGAAAGAGGTTTATGCTGCATTACAGTCGATGGGTCCTCTTAAAGCGGCGGGTGCAGATGGATTGGGAGCAGTTTTTTATCAATGATTTTGGCACATCCTTGGACATGAGGTTGCTAATTTTTGCATTGGTTTATTGAATGGTGTTTATGATATGCAATTGATTAATTAGACCCACGTCGTGCTTATTCCAAAGGTTAGTAACCCATCCAATATGACGCACTATCGTCCAATTAGTTTATGCAATGTGCTTTTTAAAATTGCATCGAAGGTGTTGGCGAATCGGTTACAGAAGTTCTTGAACATCTGTATTGATGAAAGTCAGAGTGTCTTCATTCTGGGTCGTGCAATTACAGATAATGTGATGATTGCTTACGAAATATTGCACTCATTCACTAAAAATCGGACGGGTTCGGAGGGTTATTTTGCCTTGAAACTTGACATGAGTAAGGCATATGACCGTGTAGAGTGGGATTTTGTGTTGGCAGTCATGCAGAAAATGGGGTTTACGAAGGGTTGGCTCTCAATCATTCAACGTTGTCTTTCTTCTGTGACTTATTCGGTGGTTATCAACGAAATTGTGGGTGAGCCTTTTTCGCCTACTAGAGGTTTCAGGCAAGGGGACCCCTTGAGTTCTTACCTATTTCTCTTTTGCACTTAGGGTTTATCCGCGTTGATTCGGTAGGCTCTAACGAATGGTACCCTTACTGGCTTTCAATTGAACATATATGCATTTACGGTAACACATCTTTTGTTTGCAGATGATTGCCTCATCTTTGGCAAGGCTTCATCCATTGGTGCTCAACATATTAAAAATATTCTCCAGCTTTATGTTGAGAAATCGGGTCAACTTATTAATTTTAATAAGTCAGGCCTGTTTTTTTCGTCCAATACAGCGGACCATGCTCGTTTATTGATCAAGCAGATGATGGGGGTGGAGAATGTGTCGAGTATGGAGAAATATTTGGGCATACCTCCTTTAGTAGGTCGGAATAAGCGTCTTGCTTTTAGTGGGCTTGGAGAAAGGATGAAGGGGAAGGTTAATTCTTGGAGTCTTCGGCCTTTGTCACAAGGAGGTAAAGAAGTATTCATCAAGTCTATATTACAGGCAATTTCGGTGTATGCTATTAGTGTATTTCTGTTACCTAAGATGCTATGCAAGTCTTTGGAATCTATTATGGCCAGATATTGGTGGCAAAAGGGTCAGGATAAAAAGGGCATCCACTGGTGTGTTTGGGCCGATTTGTGCCAACTGAAGGAGGAAGGTGGGCTTGGGTTTCGTGACCTTATGAAGTTCAATGTGGCACTACTAGCTAAATAGGCCTGGCGATTAATGATCCAGCCTACATCGTTGATGGTGAAAGTTTATCGAGCTAAATATTATCCATGATCTTCGTTTCTTACTTTGAATCTCGGCTCACAACCGTCGTATATCTGGAAGAGCGTATGGAGTGCGCGTGGGCTTCTTGAACAGGGCTTGCGATGGAAAGTTGGTGCGGGGACGACCATCAATATATGGAACGATTATTGGCTTCCTTGCTCCCCTCTTAGACGTGTATTGTCTGAACAGAGTACTGATGCGTTGCTGGTGGCTAATCTTATTCTACCTAATGAAGGACGGTGGAATGAAGACTTGGTATGGGGAATTTTTTCTACAGAAGAGGCGGATCTGGTCCTCTCTATTCCTTTGTCGAGATTTTTTTAAGAAGATTGTCGAGTGTGGAACGAAGAACAATCTGGAATTTGTTCGGTCAAGAGTGGCTATCGAATTTTATTGGAACCTACGACTATTTCACAGCAGGATAAAAGTCTCTACCGTAAACTTTGGTTAGTAGACTGCCCTTCTAAAATTAAATTACAAAACTGGAAGTTTGTTAGGAATTATGTTCTTACGAAAGCTAATATGTTTTATCGAAGGCTTCTACCTGACTCTACATGTCCAATATGCTCGAATGCTCCTGAAGATGTCCTTCATATATTACGGGATTGTCCAAAAGCTCGGCAGGTGTGGACTGTCCTAGGCTATTCTTGGACTATAACGGAGACACGGTTGGGTTTTAAAGAATGGCTCTCATGGATGTTTGATACTAGTCCGCGAATGAAGCATATGGAGATTATAATCACCTTATGGGCATTATGGTATTCACGTAATAAATTTATACATGAAAGACTTGATCAGAGACCAAGAGATATTTTAACGCATATAAAACCATATTTGACTGAATTAAGGGTTTTACCGGCCAGTCTCCAGGCTTTGTCTTCGCCACCGCCACAAGGTTGGTCTCCGCCGCAGGACCCATATGCCAAAGCCAACTTTGACGCTAGATTTACAGTTAACACAAAACAAGCTTGGTCAGGGGTGGTGGTTCAGGATTCAAATGGACAGGTGCTAGGAGCGTGTCGTCGGAAAACTTACCGGATACAATCGATGTTTGCAGCTGAGGCATTGGCGTTGATCCATGCGTTGCTTTTTGTGCTTGATCTGGGCCTCTCTCTAGACGTCTTTGAAGGTGATTTGCTAACGGTGATCCGCAAGATGGTCTCTCCGGCTCCAGATATGTCGGCGATAAGCTCACTGGTATGGGAAGCGAAACAGGTGAGCCGATCGTTACATGCTGCGAGGTTTGCCCATGTTCCTAGGGCAAGTGATCAGGTTGCCCATCTGTTGGCGGCGGACTCGTCGTGGGATATGGACGATCGTTTTTGGGTGGAGGAGGTTCCCCCGTCGATCACGAGCTTGGTGGAGGAGGAACGCCGGCTCTTCATCGGAATTAGGTCCGTTGTGCTTTAAGATCGATCTAGGTTTTTCTTTTGCTGCACCCCTCTGTGCGTGAATTGGGGATTTTCTCTTTGTTGAATGGGGGTGGGTAATGTGCTGGTCTTTCGTTTCAGAGACTCTCAGCGTCTCTTTAGTTTTTTCTTCTTTTCAGTTTAGACAGCTTTATTGCGGGATAGTTGTCATGGATGGTCTTATTTTAATTTTAATAAAGTAACAGACGCTTTATTAAAAAAATTGAAAAAAAAAATGAAAAATTAAATATAATGTTTGAATTTATTTAGCTTTATTATATTCAAGATGTGGTTGGCTGACTATGAGCAACAAAAGCAAACTATGAAATATAATGTAAAAATGTCATGGCTGACTGTGATCATATTTTTCCCGAACGACATAGACTTTGATAAGCATATGAAGCCTGTTGTCTATGTTATTCAAGTTCTGGTCATTTAAACAACCTAGGTCATTCAAATCCTTCTTATGATAAGCATGACTTGAGTCAACTCCTTTATGTGGTTCTCCTTGCGTAGTCTTTTGGCCCATCGTCCTATTGCTTCGCTATACGATAAACAACGCCTTGAAATCGGAGAGCATGTGGTGGGCTGTGACAGCCGACGGCGAGGCCTCCGGTTTGGATTCACAACTAAAAGAATAGATGACAACACAAGCTTCTATGTCACAGACGTTGGAGAGTTCACTCACCTTCTTCACCAGACCCTTCTTTCTTTTCTTATAGGTGGTTTTCCTGACAGCTTCGTTAGTGATGTAGGCAATCTTGACTCTGTTTCTAGCCATGGTGGAGGGATTAAGATTGCTGAGTTTGTATGTGTTTGAATGCTAACCCCAACCCTGTGCATGCTTATATAGTGGTATTTGAGGTTTATAGGGAGGAAGGGTTTCCCCACTTGTCCTAGCTGGACATTAATAATGGTGGCTTGAAAAGGTAAAGAAGAACGTGTTTTTCATGTTCATTGATGAGACAAATGCATAGCATGTTTAAACTAATTATAGGTGTAAAATTTTATTACAAATTAAATGGATTAGTATGCATGTTTGTTATTGTTGAATGGAAATCATCTGGCCTTATTCAGTGCCCTTACTTATTCCCTACACTCAAAATTAATTTTATGGTTTAGGGTTGAAGGTTTAGGGTTAAGGAATTTAGGGTAGGGTATATTTTTTAGGGTAAAGGGTGTAGAGTTTATGATTTAGAATTTGAGGTTAAGGCTTGAAATTTAATTTTTTAGTGTTGGACATATATAGGGGCACCGAATTTTTATCCGTTATTGTTAGGAAGAAGAAGAAGATTTTGGTTCAAAATTTTTATCTACAAGGTGTGTATTATAAAGGGGCATATATGAACATATATTATCATGTAATCACTTTAAGACTGTTAAATGAAGAAGATGAAAATGCACTTTTGGGTTCATATATATAGGATGGAAATCCTCTACCCCTTTTCGGTGCCCCTACATATGCCCCACGCTTAAAATTAACTTTAGGGTTTAGGGTTTTAGGTTAGGGGTTGTGGTTAGGGTTTAGAGAATTTAGGGTAGGGTGTAATTTTTAGGGTATAGTGTGTAGGGTTTATGATTTAGAATTTAGGATTAAAGACTTAGAATTTAATTTTGTAGTATTTTTTTTAGTGTTGGAGCATATGTAGGGGCACCGAAAAGGAGGATACGAATTTTATGGCATATATATATATATATATCAATAATGTATGACTTTATTAAGGAGACAAAATCGCTCAAAACCATACAGAGGGAAAAAAAGCTCAAATAACAATTAAATAGAACAAGCAACAAACACTGGAACAATACAGCAACAACACTTTCACAACTCACAGGTCAATGGCCATTACATCCCAGCACCAAGCATACCCACAAATGAAACAGCAATCACAAATCCAACAAAATTCATCCAGATTTGTGAGAAGCCACTCCACAAAATTCATGTTCAAATATTCTTGCATTGCAGCGTTTTCCCATTTATCCAATAAACTTGTTTGTCGAGTAAAAGAAGCAAATTTGTTAATTTCAGTTTTATTCTATTGATCGAACAGCTTCAAGTATAACACCGCGAAAACCAGCCTGCCACGCCTGAGTGAGACCTTCTAACATGCCCCAGAATTCAGCCTCCACCACGGAGCAAAACCAAGAATCCCATCCGCATTTCTTTTAACAACACCACAAGTAGCAAAGCCAGTCCCCGGTATAACAGCACCATCACTGTAAATTTTACGAGCAAAACCTCGGTTAATACAATAATTAAACAAAATTAGATCGAAAAAAATAGTTTAATAAAATAACCAATAGATTTAACTATTAGTAACGTAAATCTGATGGAATTAGTGTTGAATCCATAGTTGAATAAATAATACAAAATGAATATAAGTGATACCATTAAAATCAAATATAATGCCCAGATTTATTTATCTTTATTAGATTCAAGAGGTGGATGGTTGACTGTAAGCAACAAAAGCAAACTGCGAAATATAATGTAAAAATGTATTGATTGAAACATCACAAACAAACATAAACATGAAAACTAATACTCTATGTTTCCCGACTGACAGAAGCTTCGACAAGCATATGAAGTTTGTTGTCTATGTTATTTAAGTTCTCATCAATCAACAAACTTAGATCATCTACGTTCTCTCTTTTCACATTGTTCAAACTATTTCCACCAAGATTTTCAAACATGACTTGAGTTAGCTTATTTTTGTTGTTCTCCTCGCGTAGTCTATTCAGTCGTGCATCAACATGTGCTATTCTTTTCATAATTAAATTCTCTTGGCTCATGCTCCTATCGGTTCGCTTTACGGCAGGCAAAGCCTTGAAGTCGGAGAGTATGCGGTGGGCTGTGGCATCGAACGGCTAGACCTCCGGCTGAGAGTCACAAGTAGGAGAGTAGATAACAGCACAAGCTTTTACGCCACAGAGGGTGGAGAGTTCACTCACCATCTTCATCAGACCCTGATGGAATATAGACTGGACATGGATGAGGTAAGGTTGAAGAAGAAGATGAGCAGAGAGAAAGCAAAAGGAAACAAAGGCTTTTCTTATTATCTTGAAAGTAGATCGAATACAACTTGAGTTTACATTATACAATATGTTTGCTTATATACAAAACAATATTACACATAACAGATTCTTGAACAGATTCTTGATCTTCATCTTTGGATGATGACAGCTCAGCATGTAAGCTGTTACAACAACTTCCTTAACAACTATATACTAACATACTTCCTATCTCCCTTTCCTCTTCTAAGAGATAAAGACAACCATTAGAAGAAACGAGAAACATGCATGTTTGCACCATGTCTTAATAAATTTCTTCAAAACAGAAAATGCTATTGACTTGTAGCTGAAGCTCTGCAGGTGAAAAAACTCTAAGCTTCTGTCGAAGATGTAAAAAGAAGGCTGCAGACAATGGCTTGGTGAAAACATCTACAACCTGTTCTGAAGCAGGAACATAGTTGACTTGAAATGATCCTTCAGAGACCTTCTCTCTAACAAAGCTGATGTCAATTTCAACATGCTTGAGTTTTGCATGGTGAACTGGATTAGCTGAGTGTGCAATTGCACTGGTGTTATCACACCAGATAATTGGAGTTTTGGAAAGCTGGATCTTGAGCTCAGTAAGAAGAGATTTTACCCACATAGAATCACATACTGAATCTGCTAGACTTTTGAACTCAGCTTCAGTAGATGATCTGGAAACAACTGACTGTTTCTTTGAACACCATGAAACTAAATTTCCACCTAAAAACAGACAATGACCACCTGTTGATCGTTTATCATCCACATTTGTTCCTCAATCAGAATCAGTGTAGCCAAGTAAAACATTAGTCAACGATTTGTTGCTGAAAAATAGACCATGTTCTATAGTACCTTTAAGATACCTAACAATCCTCTTAACAACTTTCCAGTGCTTGTCACGAGGAGCTTGCATATACCGACTAACCTTATTAAGAGCTAACTGAATGTTTGGTCTAGTTGTACATATATGTTGTAGGGTTCCTACCACTTGTCTGTAAAGGGTACAATCTTCAAAAGGATCTCCATCATTCAGAGAAAGAGAAGGAGAAGTAACCATAGAGGTTGGTGTAGGCACAGCTTCAAGCATTTTGGCTTTATCCAATAATTCCAGAATATGTTTCTTCTGATTAAGTATTATCCCTTGATCCACTGGGACAACATTCATGCCAAGAAAAAAGGTGAGTTTCCCTAGATCTTTAAGAGAAAAGGCACTATTAATTTGCTGAATAACAAAATCAATCTCTTCAGTATTGTTGCCAGTTACTACTATGTCATCAACATAGACCATTATATATACTATGTTGCCTTTAGATTCTCTAAAATATAAAGAAGAATCAGCTAGAGAGGGGGAGAAATTCATCTGAGAAACCAAATGATTCTTAAATTTTTCAAACCAAGCCCGAGGAGCTTGTTTGAGACCATAGAGAGATTTCTGAAGCTTACAAACAAGCTGTTGAACAGTAGAATCTTTTTGTTCAAACCCGGGTGGTTGTTGCATATATACTTCCTCTGAAGTATCACCATTCAAGAAGGCATTATCCACATTAATTTGCCTTAAAGTCCATCCATTGTTCAAGGCAACACTAGGAAGAATCCTCACTGTAACTGGTTTAACTACAGGGCTAAAGGTTTCAGAGTAATCAAAACCAGCTTGTTGAGAGAACCCTTTTGCAACAAGCCTAGCTTTGGATTTGGGCCAAATACTCACACATCGATTGATCACTCTTGCGGATATTCTTGAGAGAGCAGTGCAAATGCATTATTCGAGTTGTAGATGTAACAGAGAATACCTGATGAATCTTGGTCCAAATCTGAAGGGCATTCTTACAGTTCACCAAAGAAGGAAGAATGGACTGCCCGATGGATGACAGCAACTAAGAACAGAGAACACTGTCTTCTTGCTTGAACCTGGCATACTCCGGGCTGACCGACCGTAGACCACCATCTCCAGTGACATATTGCTCAGAAATAGAAATATTCGTCAAGATGAACCTGAAGAGCCAGGCTCTCAATGGCGAATTGAATCTGTTGTCGCCAGAGAAGATAGTTTGTATCATCCAACCGAATGGAAATGGATTTGTTGGTGAAAGGCTTCAAGCTCTCAGATACCTCTGATACCATGATGGAATATAGACTGGACAGGGATGAGGTAAGGTTGAAGAAGAAGATGAGCAGAGAGAAAGCAAAAGGAAACAAAGGCTTTTCTTATTATCTTGAAAGTAGATCGAACACAACTTGAGTTTACATTATACAAGATGTTTGCTTATATACAAAACAATATTACACATAACAGATTCTTGAACAGATTCTTGATCTTCATCTTTGGATGATGACAGCTCAGCATCTAAGCTGTTACAACAACTTCCTTAACAGCTATATACTAACAGACCCTTCTTTCTTTTCTTGTAGGTTGCTTTCCTAGCAACATCATCGGTGATGTAGGCAAGCTTTACTCTGTTTCTAGGCATGAGGAATTGAGATTACTGAGTTTGTATGTGTTTGGATGCTAACCTCAACATTGTGTATGCTTATATAGTGGTGTTTGAGGTTGGTAGGGAAGAAGGATTTCTCCACTTGTACTAGCTGGACATCAATAATAGTGGCTTGAAAAGGTAAAGAAAAATGTGTTTTAAATGGATGAGTGTGCATCTTTTATTGTTATTATTGTTATTAAATAAGATGATAATGGTATTTTGGGTTATATATTTTGATTTTCTCCAATTAAGTACCACTTATGTGCGCTCACAAGTGATTAGGTGAATATTTTCATTTTCGAGCTTCTAATCGTTCATAACAATTCACTTAATTTTTAGAATTATTCTACAGATCGAACCAGTCAAACTACCTTCTTCAATGTAGTTAATTACTAAATGCTACCTCCAACTCTCGCTCCTTTTAATGATCTTATTTCGGTCCGAAATGCAACTAATTGCTAAATTAAATAAAATTAACGGTTTATTGTAAATGTAATGATTAAATATCATACTAGGCCGATCAATTCAATCGAAAGTCAATAGTTTTGATGATTGAATTAAAGTGGATTAATGTTGAATCTATTAACAAGTGCTTCTACTCTAAATAAATGATTGAACTTGAGTTTGCTAAGACGAACATCACCCGTTTTTCCACTAAGACCACTTATTGGGGTTTTCTTTTACATTTGTAACTCTTCATAAAATTATAGAACTATAATCTATGCTTGTAAAATTATAAAACCAGTAGTTAATACAATAACCGACAAAACTTGTACTTGAATTTCGACCCCTTTCTATTGGATTCTAGAAATATAATTAGCAAGGTAAAAGTGAATATAATCAGGGGTGTGCAAAAACATTTGATCCAATCGATTCGATTATTCGTTGATCCAATCTAAAAATTTGAATATCCGATTTGAATTTTATTTTTGAATTAGATATCTGATTCATTTTTTATTTTTCAGATTGGATACGGGTCACAATATTTTAAGTTTCGGATTATCCGGAAATTTAAAATTCCATGGATATGAATCTTGTTATATATTATTTAGTAATTTGATGTTTGTTATATCCGAAAATATAAAATTTTCATAGATGTTAATAATGTAATATTTGACAAATTTTTAGTTGTAATTTCCAAAAATTTGAAATTTCTATAGATACACCCGTCAAATTTAAAAAATAACTTAAACTAAATCATATATTCGATATCCGATGTCCAATTTTTAGATCGGATACGGATTACCATTTTACCAATTTGAATTTTCAGTTTGATCTGATATTGAGAAAATGCATGCCTCTAAATATAATTCAGATATTATGAATCACAATGTTGAAGGTTTAATATTTGTTAGGGTTGTTAGGTTTGTTGAATGGGTAGCTAAGTTTGTTACGTGAGCTGGCAGCCAGCTAGCTAGCTTGCATGGAGCTATATAAGCTCTTGAATGTTGCAGCAACTAGGCAATTATCCTTTGTAACCGTTTCTTTGAAATCAATAAAATATCATCTTCTTCACCATTTCAACATGGTATCAATCGCCAGGATCTCCTGGGTTTCTTAATTTTTTCTTCGAATTGTTTCTTCTTTCATTGTCTTGCCTCTTCTGTCATGACGAATCCGGGCGATTCTTCCGCTGCTACCAGTGATTTTTCCACTGGTTCATCCTCCGGCAAAAGCTTCACCAACAAACGTGTTAGTGTGGTGCTCGATGAATCGAACTTCTTGATTTGGAAGCAACAAGTTTTGCTTGCCGTCCGAAGTCATCGTCTCGAGAAACTGCTCACCGGAGCTCTGAAGCCGCCGCCGGAAACAGTCACCAATGATCAAGGCACGGTTGTTGATAACGAAGCTTATGAAATCTTTGTTGCTCAGGTTAGTGCGCTTGCTTCGTGGATCCTTTCGACTATAAGTTCGAATCTCCTTTCTGAGTTTGCTGGCGCTGAGACCTCTGCTGCCATTTGGGACACAATGGTTAAGTATTTCTCGAATCGCTCTACCACCTCGGCGATGAGCCTTCATTATAAGCTCCGTTCTATGCGGAAAGGAGATCTGAGTATGCGAGCCTACATCTCTCAAGTGAAGGAGGTGTGTAATATGCTCTCGTCTTGCGGCAGTCCCATCTCTGATCTGGAGAAGATTGCTTCCATCCTCAAAGGTCTTCCAAGTGAGTATCAGCCCTTTATTGCTTTAATCACGGCGAGTCAGTCTCCTTTTACCCTTGATGCTGCTGTTAATGTTCTTCTTGATGTTGAGACACAGCTGCTCACCTTTGATCATTTTTCGGATATGTCTTTGTCTCCTGCTGCTCATGTGGCTCATATTGCTAATCCTCCTGCTCATGAGACTACACAGTCTAGTTACAGGCCCTATCGTGCTGTGGTCAATCATCGTGGTCGTGGCAGATCTGGTTATAAACCTAATATGCGACCTCAATGCCAATTGTGTGGCAAGATTGGTCATCTTGTAGACCGTTGCTGGCACAGGTTCGATGAGAGTTTCCCTGTAGTCACAGCACGCTCATCGGAGGCAGTCAAGGCTGACGCCACTGCTCAAGCTAATCTTGCTGATGGTTCAAACACTCAGTGGTTTGTTGATTCTGGTGCAAGTCACCATGTCACTCCTGAAGCCACGAATCTTGGTGATGGATCTGACTACGCTGGCCCTGGTAAGTTGGTTGTTGGTAATGGGTCAGGTCTTAGTATTTCTGGTGTTGGTAAGTCAGTTTTACATTCCTCCTCACGATCCTTGATGTTGAGTGATGTGTTGCATGTTCCAAAGGTCACTAAATATTTGTTATCCGTTTCGAAGCTTGCTAGTGATAATAAGGTGTTCTTGGAGTTTCATGCTGGATCGTGCTTGGTTCGTGATGAAAGGACAAATGAAGTGCTTCTTCAGGGTGATCAGGTTGGTGGTTTGTATCGTTTTCGTGCTTCTCGTTCGCGTATGCCTCAGGACGCTGCTCAATGCCTTGTGGAAAACACAGAGAATAAGCTGAAGTCTGCAGATGCTTACACCTTGTGGCATCGAAGGCTCAGCCATCCCTCTTTTGATACTTTAGTTAAAGTTTGTAAGCAATTCGATGTTTGTTTGGATTCCCATATTAATAAGAAGGTTGAATTATGTGATGCGTGTCAAATGGGTAAAAGTCATACCCTTCCCTATGCTTCTTCTACTACTGAGTATACCAAGCCATTTGAACTTGTGTTTACCGACCTTTGGGGACCAGCACACGTTTCTTCTCAAGGTTTCTCTTACTATGTTTCATTTGTGGATGCGTTCACTCGCCATTGCTGGGTGTACCTGTTAAAGACCAAGTCACAAGCCATTGTGGCTTTCCAATCATTTCATAAGCTTGTGCAGACTCAATTTGGTGCTCATATTCAAGCTGTGCAGAGTGATTGGGGAGGGGAGTTTCGCAGTCTGTCTCGTCTTCTTGTTCAAGAGGGGATTTTCCATCGTGTTACTTGTCCACACTCCTCTCAGCAGAACGGAGTGGTCGAACGGAAGCACCGTCACATTATCGAGTTAGCATTGACTTTGTTAGCTCAGGCCTCCCTTCCTCTGCGATTCTGGTCCTATGCTGTCACTACAACCGTGTTTCTTATCAACAGGTTACCCACAAAGGTCCTTGCAGGTGTCTCTCCTTTTGAGAGGTTGTTTGGTCGCAAACCTCAGTATGACATGCTAAGAGTCTTTGGTTGTAAATGTTTTCCCTGTCTCAGATAATTTAACACTCATAAGCTTGAGTTCAGGTCGCAACCAGCAACGTTTTTGGGGTATAGTCCCATGCACAAAGGGTATCAATGTGTTACCTCAACTGGTCGAGTGTATATTTCACGCAATGTTGTCTTCGATGAAGGAGTATTCCCGTTTTCTCACTCTGCTGATAATGTGGCTTCCTGTGCTGATGATGCACACACAGGTGTTCAGTCGGGGGTGCTTCACTTGGTTCCTGGTGCATCTCGTTTGTTTGCCCCTTCTGATGCGTGTGAGGCTGGTGATACTGAGAATTTAACTGCAGCGGCTTCTGCTCCTCTTGAGGACAATAGTGCTCTTGAAGGCCACCCAGGGGCTACTTCTTGCCACGATGGTGATGTGATCTCTCCAACTATAGAAGTTGGTTCGCGCGGTGCTGACCGTGTCCTAGACGCTGGTCTTCACATTCCTGAGAGTTTTTTACCCAGTGTTGACATGCCTCTAGTTCAGTGTGCTACTGACGAGGCTCAATTTCATTCTTTGCATGAGAATATAGATGTTGTGACACCCTCTGGTCCTGTTGGTGGTGGTAATTTTCAGTCTCAGGATACTGATGTGCTATCTAATGCTACCCTTCTACAAGAGGATTTGTCTATACCTGTCTCACAGGAAGACTTACCTCCCCAACCCACTTCATCCTTGGATATTAACACACATCCCATGATGACTCAAAGCAAAATGGGAGTCTTCAAACTAAAGATTTATTTTGCGAACGTTGATACTGATGTTCCTGCTTCAATTCATGAAGCATTGGCTATTCCTCAGTGGCGTGAGGCAGTGCATGCTGAGTATGCTGCCTTGCAGCGAAATGGCACGTGGAAGCTAGTCGCCCTACCAGAAGGACGAACCTTGGTTGGGTGCAAATGGATTTTCAAGGTCAAACAAAACTCCGATGGGTCGATTTCGAGATACAAGGCACGTCTGGTCGCGAAAGGGTTCAGTCAAGTCCCTGGCCACGACTTCCACGATACGTTTAGCCCTGTAGTGAAGCCAGCAACAGTGAATGTGGTGCTTGCTTTGGCCGTTTCCAATCGATGGTCGCTGCGACAAATCGATGTTAACAACGTATTTTGAACGGTGATCTCAACGAAGAAGTGTTCATGATGCAGCCTCCTGGCTCTGAAGAGGTTGCTAGTGATGGGACTAGGCTCGTTTGCAAGCTTGAAAAAGAGCTCTACGGGCTGCGACAAGCACCCCGGAGCTGGTACACCAAGCTTAAAGACTATCTCGTGGAAATTGGTTTTCGCATATCAGCTGCTGACTCCTCTCTATTTATTCGATCTCAGTCCGGAGTATTCATCTATGTACTTGTATACGTAGATGACATTGTTGTTACTGGTGGTTCTGAGGAACAAATTGCAGACGTGGTGATGCTTTTGGGAAGAGAATTTTCTCTTAAGGATCTGGGCTCTCTAAGCTTCTTTCTAGGCATTGCAGTTCAGTGGTGTAAAGAGGGGTTATTTTTGAGTCAACAGAAGTTTGTCCTAGAGCTACTTCAAAAGTCGAAGATGGACAAAGCTAAACCTGCTTCAACGCCCATGCTTCCTTCTGTTAAGCTCTCTCAGAATGCTGGAAGTCCTATTGCTGATGCTACAGGGTTTAGAAGCATTGTTGGGGCGCTACTGTACTTGTGTCATACCAGACCTGACATAGCCTTTAATGTTCATCGTGTCGCGCAATATATGCATAATCCATGTGAAGAGCATTTTGCGGCGGTGAAACGGATCCTGCGTTATCTGAGTGGAACGTTGCACCATGGTCTTCTCTTTCGACCCTCGGAGCCTGGTTCCAGTCTCGTAGCATTTTCTGATGCCGACTGGGGTAGCAATCCAGACGATAGGCGTTCCACGACGGGGAGCTGCGTGTATCTGGGTAGCAGTTTAGTCACTTGGTGCTCCAAGAAGCAACGTATTGTGTCTCGTTCAACGATGGAAGCCGAGTATAGGAGCATTGTTGATACAGCTTCTGAAGTAACTTGGTTGCGTGCTTTACTGTTTGACATGGGTGTTGTGCAGCGTACTATTCCGGTGATATGGAGTGATAGCATGAGTGTAGTCTCCCTCAGCATGAATCCTGTGTTTCATTCAAAGTCCAAACATGTTGATTTGGATGTTCATTTTACCAGGGAGAAGATTGTGGATAAAAGTCTCCAAGTAAACTATGTTCCTGCTCCTTATCAGACGGCCGATGGGTTTACTAAACCTCTCACGAGCTCTTTCTTCGAATTGTTTCGACGCAGATTGAATGTTGTATCTGTCAATGAACTTGTGTAGAGAAGAAAAAATAGGGGAAATGTTGAAGGTTTAATATTTGTTAGGGTTGTTAGGTTTGTTGCATGGGTAGCTAAGTTTGTTACGTGAGCTGGCAGCCAGCTAGCTAGCTTGCATGGAGCTATATAAGCTCTTGAATGTTGCAGTAGCTAGGCAATTATCCTTTGTAACTGTTAGGATGTAATCAACAGTTAATGGGTTTAGAATTTAGTTAATCTGTTTTTTAAGTTTGTTAATAGTTGGTTATTAGTTTGGGCTATATAAACCAAACTTTTGTAATCCATTAAAAATATCCATTGATGTAGTGTTTAATAAAAATCTGAAATACATTTTTCTCTGTATTTTACTAAAACACGAAACCTTCATCTCTTCTCTTCTTCTCAATAAACCACCGTTTACTATTCCGGCAACAATGTCGCCTCTTTCACATGGTATCAGAGCAACGGGCAAAGCCCGCGTCGACCTTTTATCTAATAAATGCATCTCTTCCAGAAGTCGGGGTTTGTTGCACGTATTAGCTCTAGAATTACTACGGTTATCCGAGTAGCAAATACCATCAAACAAACTATAACTGATTTAATGAGCCATTCGCAGTTTCACAGTCTGAATTAGTTCATACTTACACATGCATGGCTTAATCTTTGAGACATGCAAATGCCTTTCTCACCGACTCTTCGTCAGATTCATGCTCGTCGAAACCGGACGAATTTCTGGAACAATCCTCTCCTAGTACAATTTTTTGATGTCGATTTTAGAGACCAGGTGTTGGACTGGTTCAATTTCCAGCTTCACGCAATTCTTTTTCCGAATATTGTTCAATTTGTCACCGTTGCTGCTGACAAGTTCAAACCATTTCATTTTTCTTGAGGGAGCATCGAGAGTCAACAGATTTCAAGTGCTGCTCGTAAGTATGAATTACAAGGTTTTTGTGAGTTCCATGTTGCTCTTTACTGCAGATTGAACCTTAGATGCTTTGATGGTATTACTGCTATGGTATGAGCATAGGTGTTTGGCGTTCTTACTAATGTTGTTGGTTCTTACTCGATTAGTGTAGCCTAGATCGTCTATTTCATTCGCAATAAGTTTCTCAATTTGAGATGTTTGACTTCAGTTACTGAACTCATATCAAATGGTGCTATAATTAGTTGTGAATATTTTGAGTTTTGTGGCATGAGTTGCTCGCAGTCATGCTTTGAGGAGTAGATTGGATGTTATTCTAATTTGGCTACTCAATCTGAAACTCTACAAAGATTGGTGATGGAATATCACAATTTTAGTTTGTAGTTCAGTTGTTGATTTGAGACATGCTGTTCGAAGTTGATTACACAATATGAGGTTGGGTAATTACTTTAGTGATGCACTTGGTGGTTCTGAAAAGTTGGATAATTTGTTGATGTTGAATGCTGCTGGTTTCTACTGCTACAATATAATTTGTTCATTGGGAGCTGGTTCGTGCGGGTTATTTTTTTTTCAAAATTTGTGGTGCAAGCTAGTTACTTCTCTTTGGTGCTTCACTTGTTGATATTTTGTCAACGTTGAAACTCTTGAAACACTGCTTAATGAGTTCCAAGCTGGTTATTGTTGGTTCCTGTGGCCAATAAATTTTTGAAGGATTTCTGAAGAAGAAAAATTGTAAGACAAAAAGGTGAGTAAAGAAGAACGAACGGATGAAGAACACCTTCGATTCTCAATAAACCACCGAATAAGAAATACAACTTTTGTTTCTAAAGAAACTCTGGATGAAAGAATGGCGATTGAAGGAAGAAAGCATTTTTTTCTCTCTGTGTACTGATTCTATCAGCTCACTGTGATTGTTCATTTGTTCCAAGAGTTCCAGTTCATTGACTATCAGCTACCAGTCCAGCTTATTCAATCTGTCAACTCTTTGAAGAAGTTCAAAAAATAATTGTTAGAAAGCAGGGTGAATGTTAGGATGTAATCAACAGTTAATGGGTTTAGAATTTAGTTAATCTGTTTTTTAAGTTTGTTAATAGTTGGTTATTAGTTTGGGCTATATAAACCAAACTTTTGTAATCCATTAAAAATATCCATTGATGTAGTGTTTAATAAAAATCTAAAATACATTTTTCTCTGTATTTTACTAAAACACGAAACCTTCATCTCTTCTCTTCTTCTCAATAAACCACCGTTTACTATTCCGGCAACAATGCCGCCTCTTTCACAGTAACCGTTTCTTTGAAATCAATAAAATACCATCTTCTTCACCATTTCAACACACAAATGGGTGGAAGTGAATGAATGGCAGAATGGGTGTGCTGAAAACGAATGAATTGGTGCATGCCGTTCGATCTTGATTTGCATCACTTATGGTGCAGTCCGTAGCCTATTTAGAAGCAGCTGCTTGCCTTTGAAATTTTTTTTTGAACAAAGGAAACTGGCACTAAACAAGAAAGAACATTACGAGGAGGAAATATCCGACCACAGACCAGTCGGAGAAGCAAATCGGCACACACGTCGGAGAAGCAACCGAAGGGAATGAAGAAAAAGGGAAAAGAGAAAAGAAAGAACGATGATCGGGGTGGGAGGATCGCTTGACCGCCAAGAGGAAAACCAGCGGTTCCTTAACATTCATTCCCTCAATTTTATTCAAAAATTAATAAAATAAAGTTGAAAAATGATTTGATATTAAACAGTGGGAATTAGGAACGTTCATTTTATGATAAAAAAGAACTTTGATTTAGATCGGGAAATATGCTTTCTTCAAAAGCAAGGGTTCAAGAGGGTGTAGCTCATCTCCTATTTTGTTTCTTTGGTTATAATATTTATTACCCAACTTTTTAATATGTCTTTGTTTTTGTACCTCTCATAATTTTTTGACAAAATGTTACATAACATTATATTTTTATTTTGTTTGGTACCACGACCATTAAAAACTAATGAAGATGGTGACGTGACTATTTTATTAGGATAATAACAGTTTTAGTCCTAAAAATTTATATATTTCTATCAATTCAGTCCAAACATTATCAATTTAATTATATATGACGTAGAACTTCCATTATGACCAGAAAAACTAGTATCACACTGTTAGTTTTAGGATTCTAGGGTATTCAACGTTCGGTTTTGGGAATTGAGATTAAACCTTGAACGAGAGAAAAAGGATCAAAACGCAGCGTTTTATTAAAAGGAGTAAAACGAATATAAGAATAGCATTTTTACAAAAATTGCTTAAAACTAATACAAACTATCTATTTATACTAAACAAGATGATTAATCTTGATTCCTAACTACCAGCCAGCTATACAAGATGAAAAAGAATGAATTCTGTTAGCCTCCCTCAAGTTGGAGCATAAATGTTATGCATGCCCAACTTGGAGACTAAAGAAGTAAAAGGAAAACTTGGTAGAGCCTTAGTCAAGCAGTCTGCAATCTAGTTATATGTTGAAACAGGCAGCAACTTGATGAAACCTTGATGAATCTTCTCTCTTATAAGATGACAGTCGATCTCAATGTGCTTTGTCCTCTCATGGTGTACTGGATTCTCTGCAATCTGTATAGCAGAAGAATTATCACAGTAAAGATTTGCAGATTGAAAGGAAACATGAAAATCTTTTAATAGATAAAAGAGCCACTGTATTTCACAAGTAACAAATGCTAAGGCTCTATACTCAGCTTCACTGGATGAACGAGAAACAATAGTTTGTTTTTTGGATTTCCAGGAAACTAAAGAAGATCCTAAAAATACACAATACCCAGTTATAGACTTTTTGGAATCAGGGCATGAAGCCCAGTCAGAATTAGAAAAGGCATTTAGATGCAAGTCATTGTTGGCTGCAAAAAATAACCCTTGACCAGGTGTACCTTTTAGGTACCTTAAAATTCTATGAGCAGCATTTAAATGTGTAGTAGTAGGACAAGATAAAACTGAGATAATTGTTGCACAAAGAAGGAAATGTCAGGTCGAGTATTAGTTAAACACAACAATTTTCCAATTAGACTTCTATAATCAGTAATATCCTCTAAAAGAGTGCCATCAGTTTTTGAAAGACGTTGGACTTCTCTAGTAACAACTATGGGTGTTGACACAAGTTTAGAATCCAGAAAACCAGTATCACTAAGTAATTCAAGTGTATACTTTATTTGACAAACATGAATACCAGAGGCAAACCTATCAATTTCAAGACCTAGGAAATATTTTAGATCTCCTAAATCTTTAATCTTGAATTTGTTATGTAGAAATTCTTTAACATTAGTAATTTGTTCTGAACTAGGACTAGTAAGCACTATGTCATCAACATAGACAGCTAAGGCTATAAATTCATTTCCTAATCCCTTAGTGAACAAGGTATTATTAGCATAGGACTGCTTAAATCCTTTTTCTATTAAAGCCAAGGTTAATTTTTCATTCCATTGTCTGCTTGCTTGCTTTAAACCATAGAGACTTTTCTTTAACTTGCAAACAAGACCAGTTTTATGTTCAGTACTAAAACCAGAAGGCAAATCCAAATACACTTCTTCATGCAATGAACCATGAAGAAATGCATTATTAACATCTAACTATTGTAATTTCCAATTCTTAGAAGCAGCAATAGAAATTAGAGTTCTAATGGTAGTAATTTTTGCAACAGGACTGAAAGTACTTAAAAAATCAACTCCTAGTTGTTGAGTGTAACCTTTTGTCACTAATCTGGCTTTATACCTATCCAGAGTTCCATCAGATTTAAATTTTGTCCTAAAAACCCACTTACAACCTATAGTTTTCTTATTTGGAGGTAAAGGCACCAAATCCCAAGTATCGTTTGATTCTAAGGCAGTTATTTCTTCTTGCATAGCATTCCTCCAACATTCATGTTTTATAGCTTGTTTGTAAGTTTTAGGTTCAGTTAAGACATCAATCTTATTAACAAAAGATGTATGTTGATCAGAAATATTGTCATAAGATAAAACATTATTGACATAATGCTTAGAAGTTCGAGATTTAGGTAAATTTACCTAAAAATGTTGAAGTTTCTGAGGGAGTTTTATTGACCTGGAAGGTCTAGAAACAGAAGGAGGAACAACAGAAGGAACAACAGTCTTAACAGAAACAGAAGGAGGAATGACAGTTTTATCAGAATCAACAGGATTATTACTTGGATTAGAAGAAACAGATGGAACATGCAGATCAGTAAGAGAAGAACTTGGATCTTGTAAAGGTATGGCTTTAGTATTATTTGGCAAAAGAAAATCATCTAAGAAGGCTAAACCTTCACAACTAGGTAGAACCAAATCAGAAGAATGAGATTTAAGAAAAGGAAAAATAGTTTCTTTAAAAACAACATCCCTTGAAATAAAAACATATTTGGTTTCTAAATTATATAACCTATATCCTTTAACATGCTTAGGAAAACCAAGAAAAACACATCTCACGGCTCTAGCATGTTTTTTTTTGTAGCAGACTTAGGTAATTCAGAGGCATATGCTAAACAACCAAAGACTTTTAGATTACTAAGCTGAGGAGTTTTAGCATATAGAACTTCATAGGGAGTTTTGTTGTTCAAAATAGGTGTAGGTGTTACATTTATCAAAAAAACAGGAATGCAGAACACAATCTATCCAGAAATGCAAGGGCATATTAGCATGCAACCTAAGGGCTCTAGCAACAGCAAGCAAATGTTGGTGCTTTCTTTCAACTATATTGTTCGGTTGAGGGGTATAAACACAAGAAGTTTGATGAATTATCCATTTTTCTTTGAAAAAGGTATCCATTTGAAACTCTTGTGCATTGTCAGACCTTATATATTTTATCTTGATAGAAAATTGAGTATGAACAAAAGCATAAAAATCAATTAACAGTTTTCTAACTTCAGACTTAGCAGAAAAAGGAAGAATCTAGACAAATATACTTTTGTCATCCACAACAGTTAAGAAATAACTATGACCATAGATGTTTTTTATAGGAAAAGGACCCCACACATCTACATGGACAATATCAAAAATAGAATCAGAAACAGACATGCTTGTAGGAAATGGCAACCTCTTATGTTTGGCTAAATGACATATATCATATTGAGAGATATGACCAGATGGAATATCATTACACATTTTAGAAAAATAAAGAATCCTAGGACTAGATGGATGTCCTAGTCTAGCATGCCAAGTATTTAAATTATTAGAATCGGGAGATAAAACAAAACTGTTATTAGAAACAGAACTAAAAACAGAAGAACTAACAGGTTTTGAGAAGTGATATAACCATTTTATAGCTTTAGTTGTACCAATCATCTTCAAGGATTGGACATCCTGTAAAAAACAACCTTTATTAATAAAAGAGACAGAGATATTCGAATGCAACATTAATTGACTAACAGAGATAAGATTAAAACCAAAATAAGGAATATGAAGAACATTTTGTAACACTAGATCTTTAGTAAGCTGAACATTACCTATATGCAAAACTGCTACTAAGTTTCCATTAGGTAACTTAACATACTTATTATTAATAATGGAATAAGAAGAAAATAAAGAAATATCATTTGTAATATGATCAGTTGCTCCTGAATCAATGATCCAGGAAGAACTGCTCAAAACATTATTGCAAGAACTATTTAAACTAGAATCAGAACAATTGAGAATTATACATGAATCTTCACTGGTTCCAGAAACAAAGTCTGATGTCAGGGCATTAACATTTGACTGAGATATGTCTTGGACAGAAACATCTTTTTGTTGAAGTAAAGAAAGAAGGCCTTCATACTGTTCTTTAGTAAAAGAACAACTTCCCATAGACTTGACTAAACTGGACTGATTTTCAAGACTCTCAGAACCTAGATTTCCAACAAGATTAACTTTGCTAGAATTGACAGGGGATTTATATTTGTATCCAGGAGGGTACCCGTGTTTCTTATAACACTTTTGTACGAAATGACCATACAAACCACAAAAGGAACATAAGGGTCTACGACCATTGACTTTAGACACATTTGGCTTTCTTTGAAATTTCCCAGAAACATTACGATCAACAAGCAAAACATTATTATCACAGGAACTATTCGACACATACCTTTCATGTTGAACAAGAATAGAAAAGATTTCATGGATTTCAGGAAATGGCTTTACCATAAGAATATGAGATTTAGGAATGGCAAAACTGTCATTAAGACCACGAAGAAACCTAAGAGCAAAGTCTTGATTCCTAAACTTAATGGCAGAACAAGAACATGATGAAAGGGGACGCAAAACAGACAACTCATCCCATAAAATTTTTAACTGGGTATAAAAGGTAGTGACGGAATTTATACCTTGAGCAAGAGAATAGTACTCTTGTTGAAGATCAGAAACCCTAATCAGGTCACCTTGACTGAACCGATTACGCAAATCCGTCCACAGTTCATGAGTCGTGTCGAACCACAAGATGCTCTGAGCAATCTGAGGACTGATTGCTCGTTGAAGCCAGGACAAAACCATGTTATTGCACTTAACCCAGGCGAAGTAATTAGAATCGTTCTCATCAGGCTCCTTCAACGAACCATTGACGAACTGAAATTTATTCTTGGAGATAAGGGCCATTCTCATCGATCGTGCCCACAAATGATAATTGGAACCCGAGAGCAAAACGGAGGTGAGAAAAAGGGAGGGATTTTCATTGGGGTGGATGAAAAATTCATCGGAAGGGTCGAGATTACGAAACCAAGAGGCATCGGAGGGCAGAGAAGATCATGAGGCGAAAGAATCAACTGATACCATGTTAGTTTTAGGATTATAGGGTTTTCAGCGTTCAGATTTGGGAATTGAGATTAAACCTTGAACGAGAGAAAAAGGATCAAAACGCAACATTTTATTAAAAGGAGTAAAACGACTACAAGAATAGCGTTTTTACAAAAATTGCTTAAAACTAATACAAACTATCTATTTATACTAAACAAGATGATTAATCTTGATTCCTAACTACCAGCCAGCTATACAAGATGAAAAAGAATGAATTCTATTACACACAACTAGCAACCCAATATTAGGTGCGGTTTTTGCAACCACATAATGAACTCTTGACATTCAAATTTTGCTTTAAAACCATTGTTACGATCATCCAGATAGTAGTAAGTTTTTATTATGAACAAGAAGTTTTATATTGGAAGTAGAAAACATTCATAAAATCAGGAAGAGTAAGTGTAGAACAAGAAGGCTAAATAGCACTAATAAAGTCTTGAATCGATTACGATTAAGAGAAAGATTACGATTAAGATAAAGACAGAGGAGTGATGTTGAGCGTACTCCAAGAAAAGAAGTCTTAAGACAAGGTTTCATATTTTATTAACGTATTTCATATGCAATGAAAATAGCACCAAAAAGTTCTAAAGTTTCTGCTCCAACAAACATTTGATGATCCCTCTTTTTCCTTTTCTAGACTTCGTTCGAGAAGGCATCTAGGTACTCGGCTCGAATGGGTTGAATGATGTTTGGCGACTGGCTAATGGGGCTACGGCGAGGGATGATGACATGAAAAAGTTGAACAATTTTGATGGAAGAATAAAAATGAGTACTTTACAATTTCACTCCTAAAGTTAAGATAATGTTTTAAATTGAAGGGTTTTAGATAAATTGATAAAACATGTAAATATTTTGTAACTAAACTATGATTATACCAAGTCATGTCATTATTTTTGTTAATTTTTAATGATCACGGTTTAGGAATGTGTAGGATGAAACATGTTTAAACATTCAATATCCTCTAATTTATGGGTGGGAAAGGATTTTAGTAATATAGACTTTGTACCAAAATTATAGGTTAAAACATGTTCCTCTTTTAAGGGTTGTTTTCTATAAATATTGTGTAAAGAAGGAAAAAGAAAATTGCATGAGGACAATCACAGAGAGGAATTAGCTCAAAGCATGGACTTTCATAAGAGAATGAGCCCTCTTTTTTATATCCTTCAAGTTCTTATCCAAATCCTCCTTTCGCATTGTGTAGCTTCTTTCCACCAAAGTTTTGGAACATGTCTTGAGCCAACTCCTTCCTACGATTTTCCTCGCGCAGTTTCTCGAGTAATTCAACACTCTTTCTAGTGATGGTGAATGAAAAGTTTAGCTTGTATGTAATTGCATGCTAGTGTATGCTTATATATTGATATGAGAGGAAAGGGTTTCCTCGCTAGTCTTCATTGGATATTATTAATAGCGACTTGAAAAAGAAAGTGGAAATAAGGTAATTCAAATTTAGTGATGAGGCAAATTGTAAATTTGGTAGTAAAATTAACTCAATCATAGCTGTAAATCTTATCAGGAATTAAATGGATGAGTATGTATGTTTGAGTTCATATATGGCTACACTTTAAGATATTTATAATTATATGGGTAAATATGACTTTTACCTAATTTTCATAATTTATATGTGATGTGTTATATAATTTTTTTAGTGCAATTAGATAACTATTTTTTAGATTATATTTGGTCATATTTGAAATTTAACCACGTGACTTTGAATATGTAACACATTTTTTGACAAATTTTAATCCTAATCCTATCTAAAGGGGACGGGAAGGGGAAACTCTAGGGGGAAGGAAGGGGTGCTCCTATTGGGTCTAGAACTCATGACCTAAAAGAATGTGAGGGAACAAAGATGAGCAGTTTGACCAACCAGCCAAATGTGTTTGCTCATGTAACACATATTATTACTTTAACTAAATGATGTTAAAATAATAAGTATAAACCAATCATAACTGGACATGTGTAGTTAAAAAATGTTAGATATATAATTAAACCGTTAAAATAGTTAGGTACTTACTTGTACCAAAATAAATTAAGTGTCACATTGCACATAAATATAACAATTAAGTAAAAAAAAGTTACATTTACCCTATTTATATTATATAATTAATATTACCCTTGACCCTTCTGTTGGACCCAATGCCCAAAGACCGTTAGGTTTAGGGCAACCAAAAACGAACCCAAAAGCTAGACTTCCACATTGGGACTTTAGACAACTTGTTTGTTCTCGTCGTTAGACAAGGTTGCTCTGCCTAGTGTCCAAATAGGAACCACCACCATGTACGCGCAATCGCTGCCACAAAAGCTAGACCATTGGTTGAAGGTCGGGGTTCAAATCTTGATATTACGAATGAAAAATTTGGGTTGGAAAGGCTTGGGGGCTGATTACGCAGAGTTAACTGCTGTAAAAACATCGTTGGAAGTATTTATGGAATCTAAATGGTTAGGTAAAGCCATTCTCCTTGTTGAATCGGACTCAAAGTTTGTGTTGAATTGGATGAAGGATGTACTGCAAAGATCGTGGTGTTGGTGGCCTATCTTGGCTGAAATTGATGGCCTGGTTCGAAGGATAGGGTATCTTGAATTTGGTTACACACCAAGACACTTGAATGTTTTGGAGGATTGCTTGACAAAGGAAGAGATGCAGCGTTCAGCCCTATTCAAAGCATGGTGGTAAGGCCAGATTGGAAACTACAGGTGTGTATGGATTTTGATTTGTTGGACAAATTTCTTTTGTTTTTTATTGTTTTAGATTATGGTAAAAGGTGTGTGTAAGGAGCAGGATAAGAGCATGAACTTATTTATTTGAGTTTGTTGTATTGAATTAGTGTTTGATGGTGATAGCTCCGTGTAATCAGTTGTAACTTCCCCCAGTTGTATGTACTCTTTTCCTACAAATAGGTTTAGGGAGGTTTTTAACGAGACATACAACTCTAGGTTTTTCTATAATAAAAAATGCTATTTGCCGAGCAAAAAAAGGGTCGAATACCGATAGTTATACCAATTGAAGTATGCTATGAAAGGCCAATTCCATGTTCCAACAATCCTTTAACCACCTTCTTGTAAGCTCAAAGCCTCTTTAAATTTATCCAATAATAACACATATACAGAATAATCACCTTAAATAATGCAATGGTTAGAAAATTTGGATCGAACGAATTGATTTAATAAAAAAATAGTAGATTCGACGATTAATAATGTAAATCAAATTTAAATTTCCCTCCCCTCCCCTAGGTAGGAATTGTTCAAAAAAAAATTGATAATCAAAATCCGAAAAATCAAATATAATACTCAAATTTATTTAGCTTTATTACATTCAACATGTTGTTGGCTGACCGCGAGCAACAAAAGCAAACTGTGAAATATAATGTAAAAATATCATGGTTAGCATAGCACATAGAAACATTGAAACAAATACTCCTATTTTTCCCGAATCACATAGACTTTAATAAGCATATGAAGCCTAATGTCTATGGCATTCAAGTTCTGATCAATTAAACAACTCAGATAATTCAAATCCTCTTTCTTCATAGTGTTCAAACCCTTTCCAGTTTCTACTAAGGTTTTGAAACACGACCTGAGTCAACTCCTTGCTCTTGTTCTCCTCGCGTAGTCTCTTCATTCGTTCATCAGCTTTTGCTATCTTTTGCCTAACTAAACTCTCTTGGCTCATCGTTCTATTGCTTCGTTCTACGACATACAAGGCCTTGAAGTCGGAGAGCATGTGGTGGGCTATTACAACCGACGGCCAGACCTCCGGTTGAAAGTCGCAAGTAGGAGAGTAGATAACTACGCCACATAGGGTGGAGAGTTCGCTCACCTTCTTCACCAGACCGTTCTTTCTTTTCTTGTAGGTGGCTTTCATGATAGCATCGTTGGTGATGTAGGCAAGCTTTACTATGTTTCTAGCCATGGGGGATTGAGATTGCTGAGTTTGCATGTGTTTGAATGCTAACCCCAACACTGTGTTACCGTCCAGCACCCTAGGGTCCAATCTGCCGCACACCTAGGGGCCATTTCCAGCACCCATGGGGCCTCACACCGTTCAGCCCACTATGCCGCACCCATGGGGCTACAATGCAGCCTGTCCGCGCGCACCCAAGGGCTTGTCCGCCCAGCACCGAGCAGGCCGCCCAGCAGCACCCGAGGGCCTGTCCGCGCAGCACCCAAGGGCCTGACCAAGCAGCACCGAGCAGCCCGGCCTTCAGCACCCATAGGCCTGTCCGAGCAGCACCAAGCAGCCCGTCCAGCCACCCCTATGGGCCCATCCGGATTTTCACCATCCATGGCCATTCAAGCCCATTCCTTGGGGAATATCTACCCCTTTGACCATGGCATACAAGGCAACAAGCAAGCATCCATCCATCCCTCGATTCATGGAGAATCATATCCCTTTCACAAGGAAAGAAGATCACCCAAGATGGAAGGAATCCTTAATAGTAAACTCTTGCCTTTATTAGATAGCCTAGGCCAATCTTGGCCATCCATTGTAATCAATAGTGACCGTTAGATCGGGAGGTGCTAGGCTATAAAAAGGGCCTCACCCCCTCATTTGTAATCATCCTGAATTCTCTTTGTTTTCATCTTTTCTTCATCAATAAAAAGCTTAGCAGCGTTGAGTACTCTTTTCCCCCTAACTAGGCTTAGAGGGGGGTTTTAACGAGGCTCTTCGTTTTGCAAATCACTCGAGCCATCTTGTTCTTTCTTTCTTCGCAACGCTTCCGCAACTCTAGCCAAGCCAAGACTTAGCTTTAAGGCTTACTTGGTCCCTTTCAAAGTTCATTTCCCGACCAAGTGCCGCACGAGCTAGCCATATAAGCCTAGCCCCGTGACAAGTGGCATCAGAGCCAACGTTTTAGCGAAGAATTGTTCGAGATGACAAATCCAAGTGACGCTCCTATCGACATCTCAAAGCCAATGGAGACTCGTGGTGGAAAAACCAAGAGGGCTAGTTCGAGAGACGCCATCTCAACCTTGCAAGACAAAGTTACCCGTTTGGAGGACAACACGAATGAGTCGAGAGATAGACTCGATGTTGTCGAGGACCGACTAGCAAAGTTGGAATCTCGGGGTGATGGTTGCAAGGATGATTCCCAAGACCTCGCAACTAAGGTCGATGACGTGGAGATTGAGAATAGATATCTCAAAGAGGGGCTAACCGAACTAGAAAAGGCGATGGATGTGCTAAGGGCCGAACTCAACATCTATAAGACCGTCGTAGCCAACGGAGTGGTTTCAAGTCCGAGTAGAGTGCTAGCCGATGTGCCGAAACCAAAGGGATTCAAAGGATCAAGAGATGCTCAAGAAACCGACACTTTCTTGTGGAGCATGAACCAATATTTCCGCAACACCAACACCGTGGATGAATCCACTAAGGTAAATGTTGCTTCAAGTTATTTTATTGACGATGCTCTTTTATGGTGGAGAAATAGGTGTGCCGACTACGATGGAGAAGCTCCCGTAGAAACTTGGGAAGAGCTTCAAAGCGAGATTCGTGAGTCGTTCTATCCCAAGAATGCTCAAAGAGAGTTGCGCTCAAAGTTACACCAACTCAAGCACGAAAACAACATCCATGACTATGTGAAGAAGTTCATCGCATTAAAGCTCCAAATCACCAACTTAGGAGAAGATGAAGGCTTCTCAATTTTCATGGATGGGTTGAACCGATGGGCTAACATGGAGTTGGAAAGACGTGGTGTCAAAGATCTTTCACATGCTCTTGATGAAGCCGAGGCAATGGCCAAGTTCGAGAAGCGAGACTCGCCCAAATCTAAACCGAAATCCAAGCATTGGGGAGACAAGAATGCCAAAGCCGGAGGTGATAGATTTAACCACGAAAAGAATTTCAACAACAATAACCGACAAGGCCGATCGAATAACAAATGGGAGAGACGAGGATGTTTGCAATGCAAAGGACCTCATCATATTCGAGATTGTCCACAAAGGACAAATCTTTCTACCGTCAAAGCCAACGACGAACCCGCCGCCCAGCTTGGAGCAATTGTAAGTAATCTCCAAGTAAATTCTTTATCTAACAAGCCCAAAAGTGGTCTTATGTTTGTAGAAGTCACGATTGCCGGAAAGCAATTGCGTGCACTTGTGGACACCGGAGCATCCGAGCTGTTCATGTCCGAAGGAGCCACCCAAAAACTCAAACTCAACGTGTTGAAGACGAGTTGGTGGATCAAGACGGTCAACTCGAAAGAAGCGCCCATTGCCGGAGTTGCAAAGAGGGTCGAAATCCAACTTGGAAGTTGGAAAGGTCGTGAGGATATTAAGGTAATTCCTCTTGACGATTACGATCTTGTGATTAGTTTATCATTTTTGGACAAGATTAATGCACTTCTCTTGCCATTTGCCGATGTATTGGTTGTGCTCGACCGCGCCCAACAATGTTTGGTCCCCGTGAGTCGAGATGTAGGTATCCAATCCAAGATGTTGTCTTCCATCCAGTTCCGCAATGGTGTGCGAAAGGAGGAAGAGTCTTTCCTTGCCGTGCTTAAGGAAGACGAGGCGATAGAAGCCGAAGAAGTTCCCGAAGAAGTGGAACGTGTGCTCGTAGAGTTCGAGGACACCATGCCTTCCGAATTGCCGAAAGCCTTACCACCCAAGCGAGAGGTGGATCATCGCATCGAGTTGGTGCCAAATGCCGAGCCGCCAAGCAAGGCACCCTACCGAATGGCGCCACCGGAGTTAGAAGAACTCCGAAAGCAACTTGGAGAGCTCTTGGATGCCGGGTACATTCGCCCATCCAAGGGTCCGTTTGGAGCACCCATCCTATTCCAAAGGAAGAAAGACGGTAGCTTGCGCATGTGTGTCGACTACCGCGCTCTAAACAAACTCACGGTAAAGAATAAATACCCTATTCCTTTAATTACCGATTTATTTGATCAACTTGGAAGTGCTAGATTCTTCACAAAGTTAGATCTTCGCTCGGGATATTATCAAGTTCGCATAGCCGAAGGTGACGAGCCCAAAACCGCGTGCATCACAAGGTATGGATCTTTTGAGTTTCTTGTAATGCCATTTGGCCTTACAAACGCTCCCGCAACATTTTGTACTTTAATGAATAAGGTACTTTCACCTTTTCTTGATCGTTTTGTTGTTGTCTACTTAGATGACATTGTCATCTATAGTGAGACTTTCCATGAACATTTAGTGCACTTGAGGAAGGTTTTGCAGGTTCTTCGTGAGAACGAGCTTTACATCAAGCGCGAAAAATGTAGTTTCGCTCAACAAGAAGTTCCGTTCTTAGGCCACATCATTGGAGGTGGTAAGATCCGAATGGATCCAAGCAAAGTTCGAGCCATCGATGATTGGGAACCGCCGACTAAGGTAACCGAACTTCGTTCTTTTCTTGGTTTAGCTAACTATTATCGTAAGTTTGTGCAAGGTTACTCCGCCATAGCTACACCTTTGACCGAACTCTTGAAGAAGGACAAACCTTGGGAATGGAGTCCAACTTGTCAACAAGCGTTCGAAAGGCTTAAACAAGCCATGGTAAGTGAGCCCGTCCTTGCCTTGCCCGACCATTCCAAGCAATTCGTCATCCACACCGATGCATCCGATTATGCCATTGGTGGAGTTTTGATGCAAGAAGGCCATCCCATTGCCTTCGAAAGCCGGAAGTTGAACGACACCGGAAGGCGTTACACCGTTCAAGAGAAAGAGATGACCGCCGTCATCCATTGCCTTCGCACATGGCGACACTACATATTGGGTTCCAGGTTTGTCGTCTTTACCGATAATTCTGCCATTTCTTATTTTCTAACCCAAAAGAAATTGTCTCCTAAGCAAGCTAGGTGGCAAAATTTCTTGGCGGAATTCGACTTTTCAATGGAGCATAAGCCCGGAAAGACCAACACCGTGGCCGATGCGCTTAGCCGAAAAGCTAGCCTTGCCTCCATTAGCCAACCTAGTGGTGAGTTGTTAGAATCCATCAAGGAAGGCTTGACACATGATCCCACCGCAAAGAACCTAGTCATCTTTGCCAAAGAGGGTAAGTCACGCCGATTTTGGGTCGAAGACGATCTTCTTTTCACAAGAGGCCAACGTTTGTTCGTTCCCTACTTCAACAATTTGAGAAAGACATTGATGAAAGAATGTCACGATTCGAAGTGGGCCGGACACCCAGGTATGCATCGCACCTTAGCTTTACTTAATGAACGTTATTATTGGCCTCGTATGAATGAAGATGTAGAAGCGTACGTGAAGACTTGTCTTGTTTGCCAACAAGACAAGATCGAAGCAAACAAGCCGATGGGACTACTCCAACCTTTTCCAATACCAGAAAGACCATGGGAAAGTATTTCTCTTGACTTTATTATTGGTTTCCCTTGTGTTAATAATTTTTCGAGTATTATGGTTGTAGTAGACAGGTTTTCAAAGTATGCTACATTTATTCCCGCCAACAAGACATGCCCCGCCGAAGAAGCCGCTCGTCTTTTCTTGAAGCATGTCGTGAAGCTTTGGGGCATTCCAAAGTCTATAGTAAGTGATAGGGACGCTCGGTTCACGGGTAAGTTTTGGACCGAGTTGTTCAAGTTGTTGGGTTCCTCCTTGAACCTTTCAACAAGTTTCCATCCACAATCCGATGGGCAAACCGAGAGGGCCAACGCGTTATTGGAGATCTATTTGAGACACTTTGTTAGCGCATCCCAAAAGAATTGGCCTGACTTGCTAGACGTGGCCTAATTCTCCTACAACTTGCATAAGAGTGAAGCCACGAACCAAAGTCCGTTCGAGATAGTGATGGGCCAACAACCGCTCACACCCGATGCCATCGTGACCAAGTACCAAGGTCCAAATCCAGCCGCCTTCCATGTAGTGAAGGACTTGCAAGAGCAACGAGACTTAGCCAACGCTTGCCTCCACAAAGCAAGCAAGCGAATGAAGAAGTGGGCCGACAAGAAGCGACGCGACGTCGAATTTCAGGTAAATGATTTAGTTTTGGCTAAACTTAATCTAACACTTCGAAATGCTTCTGTTCACAGGGCTCTTGTGAGGAAGTATGAAGGCCCATTTCGTGTGATCAAGAGAGTAGGCAAGGTGGCCTACAAGCTAGACTTTCCATCCAACATTCAAGTTCATCCCGTCTTCCATGTGAGTGTTCTCAAGCCTTATCACAAGGACGAGGAAGATCCGGAAAGAAACTTCTCCAAGCGAGCACCCGTTGGAGTTAGGACTTCGTTCGAGAGAGAAGTCGAAGCCATTGAAGCCGATCGAGTCATTCGACGCAAAGGCTACCAACCAAGGCACGAATACTTTGTGCTTTGGAAGGGTCTAACCGAAGCCGAGGGTAGTTGGGAGCTAGACAAAGACTTGTGGCAATTTGAAGACAAGATTGCCGATTTTGAAGCCCAACGAGCGACGAGGGCGTCGCTCATTTCGGTGGAGGAGAATGTTACCGTCCAGCACCCTAGGGTCCAATCTGCCGCACACCTAGGGGCCATTTCCAGCACCCATGGGGCCTCACACCGTTCAGCCCACTCTGCCGCACCCATGGGGCTACAATGCAGCCTGTCCGCGCGCACCCAAGGGCCTATCCGCCCAGCACCGAGCAGGCCGCCCAGCAGCACCCGAGGGCCTGTCCGCGCAGCACCCAAGGGCCTGACCGAGCAGCACCGAGCAGCCCGGCCTTCAGCACCCATAGGCCTGTCCGAGCAGCACCAAGCAGCCCGTCCAGCCACCCCTATGGGCCCATCCGAATTTTCACCATCCATGCCCATTCAAGCCCATTCCTTGGGGAATATCTACCCCTTTGACCATGGCATACAAGGCAACAAGCAAGCATCCATCCATCCCTCGATTCATGGAGAATCATATCCCTTTCACAAGGAAAGAAGATCACCCAAGATGGAAGGAATCCTTAATAGTAAACTCTTGCCTTTATTAGATAGCCTAGGCCAATCTTGGCCATCCATTGTAATCAATAGTGACCGTTTGATCGGGAGGTGCTAGGCTATAAAAAGGGCCTCACCCCCTCATTTGTAATCATCCTGAATTCTCTTTGTTTTCATCTTTTCTTCATCAATAAAAAGCTTAGCAACGCCGAGTACTCTTTTCCCCCTAACTAGGCTTAGAGGGGTTTTTTAACGAGGCTCTTCGTTTTGCAAATCACTCGAGCCATCTTGTTCTTTCTTTCTTCGCAACGCTTCCGCAACTCTAGCCAAGCCAAGACTTAGCTTTAAGGCTTACTTGGTCCCTTTCAAAGTTCATTTCCCGACCAAGTGCCGCACGAGCTAGCCATATAAGCCTAGCCCCGTGACAATTGTGCATGCTTATATAGTGGTGTTTGAGGTTTATAGGAAGGAAGGGTTTCCCCACTTGTCCTAGCTGGATATTAATAATGGTGGCTTGAAAAGGTAAAGAAGAACGTGTATTTCATGTTCAGTGATGGAAAAATGCATATTTGGTATGTTTACACCAATTATAGCTGTAAATTTTTATTTCAAATTAAATGGATATGTTTGTTATTGTTATAAAGAATAAAATTTATGTTTAAATATTTTTTTCTATAAGGAGTGTGCCTTATTAAAAGGTCAAGATAAGAATATGAACACATGATATTTTGTAATCAATGTAAGACTATTCAAAAAGAAGAATAGGATGAAAATGCTTTTTTGGGTCCATATATTTTGTATAAAAGGTGTGTCTCTTATTATGTGCCTCGTTAAAAACCATCTGCATACCGAAAGAGGAAAAAGAGTGCACACAACAACCAAATAGAACAAGCAACAAACACTCGAACAATACAACAACAACATTCTCACAACTCAGAAGCCATCTCATCCCAGCACCAAGCAAACTCACAAATGAAAGAACAATCACAAATCAACCAACCTCCAAACTTTCTCACGACACAAACTCGGAATAACAACCAAATTCTTTGGACTCCCCTCCGTCAAGACTTGTCATGATCTCTCGAATCAGCCCCCACAGAATAATTTGATCCTCTAGCCTATGTGGCACGTACACATTACCTGTTACACGATGTCATTAATCCGATACCCAGTACCACACACAAGTTATTAGGAGAATGATGAGTAGCTACTTTGGTCAATATTTTCATGCTAATTATGCTCAATTGGTTGTTTTTTGTGGTTCTAAATTGTGGCTTATTACGTGATTTACTGTGCAGGACCTCGCTGCAGCGAAATATTACGAAAAAGGCCAAAATCTGCAAGTTTTCTGGATTCATGGCCGGATTAGTGGGCATGGATTTGGGCATGAATACATTGACTCGACGACACGTCAGCGGATAACGTCAGCAGCACGGGAGGATGACATCAGCACAGCATGAATACATTGATTCAGGATGATATCGTATCGACCAGGATTTGGATAAAGACTTGAGATTTATCCCTTTTATTTAATTTAAATATTTTTTTAGGAATTATCTCTTAGGATTTATCTTTTTTAATTTGAACTTATTATCTCATCTCTTATCACTTAGGTAATTTCTAGGGTTTTAGACTAGTATAAATACCCCCTTGGGAGTAAGACTCAAATCATCTCATTTTTTGTTCTTCACTTGTTTCTACTTGAGTTTTATAAAACCCTTTTCTCTTTCAGTTTTTATTTTCTTTACTTTATTTTCTTTTGAAAACGATGCCAAGCATGGTTAATTCAATAATAATGCAAAGCTAAATTTTCCATAGCCAAAGGCAGTAGCGATGGCTCGGTTTCAACGTGAGGAATGAAAAGCGCTTAAACAACTTCAGGTTTTACTTGTCTCTATTTTCAAAAGCTAAACTTCAAACCAAAACAGCGTTGGAATTATTTATGGAATCTAAATGGTTAGGTAAAGCCATTCTCCTTGTTGAATCGGACTCAAAGTTTGTGTTGAATTGGATGAAGGATGTACTGCGAAGATCGTGGTGTTTGTGGCCTATCTTGGCTGAAATTGATGGCATGGTTCGAAGGATAGGGTATCTTGAATTTGGTTACACACCAAGACACTTGAATGTTTTGGAGGATTGCTTGACAAAGGAAGAGATGCAGCGTTCAGCCCTATTCAAAGCATGGTGGTAAGGCCATATTGGAAACTGCAGGTGTGTATGGATTTTGATTTGTTGGACAAATTTCTTTTGTTTTTCATTATTTTAGATTATGGTAAAAGGTGTGTGTAAGGAAGAGATGCACCATCTACCACAGTCATCTTAGGAAACTGACCAACACGGAGTCCTGTACACTTTGTCACACCTTTCCCTGCAAATGGAAAACACTTTTCATTAAACACAACATGTCTCGAAATATAAACACGTCCATCAGGTGCCAAGCACTGATATCCCCTATGACTTGGACTATAGCCTAGAAATGTGCAGGCTTGCGATCGATAGCTCAACTTATGATTCTGGTATGGTCGAAGATGTGGAAAGCATTGAGACCCAAACACCTTCATGAACTTGTAATCTGGTACTTTCTTGTTTAAAACTTTAAATGGTGACTTCCCTTCTAGCACTCGAGAGGGCAACCGATTAATGAGATATACAGCTGTGATCACAGCATATGTCCAATACTGAAAAGGCAGTGATGCTTGTGCCATTAACACCAAAGCTAACTCAATAATATGGCAATGCTTTCTTTCTACTACACCGTTTTGTTCTGAGGTGTGTGGACAAGAAAGACAATGAACAATGCCCATAGAAGCCATTACAGTTGACATGCTTCTATATTCTCCTCCCCAGTCAGTTTGCATTTCTTTAATAGTAGTATTAAATTGAGTTTTAATCATTTGAGCGAACAACTGAAAAGCTTGATCCTTTTTCTTGAGCATATACACCCAACAATGACGCGAGAAAGCATCAACAAATGAAATATAATATCGAAATCTATTTGAAGGTACATGTGAAGGCCCCCACAAATCAGAAAACACAAGCTGAAAGGGTGAATCATAAACTGTTGCAGATTCATTAAAACTCAATTTGTGACTCTTGCCTACTCGACAAAGAATACAAGTATTATCTATGGAATCATCAATTGCACTAGGTATTACAACGCCTACATGCTTACAAGCCTGAACTAATGTGGAATGAGCAGGATGGCCTAGCCTCATGTGCCACAATCGACATTCCTCAGCCTTTTTTGCTACATCTACTTGAACATGATGACAAACATAACCTTTAGAAGCTGCACCAAACTGATAGAGTCCATTGCATTCTTTTCCTCGCAAAAGAATCTTCCCTGAACCTTCTTCTTTGACTAAGCACTCCTTAGCATGAAACTCAAGAAAAACAGCGTTGTCTCTAGCAAGCTTGGAGACAGATAGCAAATTCTTAGTAATGGCAGACACATGTAACAAATCTTTTATCAACAAGGTTCGAGTATCAGTGAATAAATGGGAAATCCAAGATTTAATAATATTTAGAGCATGACCAGATCCTACTGTTAACTTACCTGGGCCAACAAAATCAGCACCATCCACCACCTTTGATGCATCAGGCGTTACATGATGTGTAGCACCTGTGTCCACAATCCATTGATCGCCACTCGAGGTAGATGCAACTACATGAGCCTGAGCAGCAGTACAATCATGACACATGCATCGTTCAACACTGCTAAAATTAGCATCTGCAAAGTCAGTTTTAGGAGCCAGCACCCCAGGAAATTCACGATCAAACTGACGCCAACATCGATCAGCTGAGTGGCCAAGTTTGCCACACAATTGACATTGAAGCCTGGACCTTCCTCGACCACGACCACCATGTCCATATCTGCCTCCATTGTAATGATAGGCAGGTGGCTTGTGCCCAGTAACTTCTTGAGAACCAACAGGACCTTGAGCCATATTGACATTCATTGGCAAATGAAGTGGAGTTTGAAAACCCCTCAATTGTGCTTCAGCACCCATTAATACAGATTTAACTCCATCCAAAGAGAATTTTTCTTTACTAGATGTAATAATGGCCATAAATTGCTGATACTCAAATGGAAGCCCATTCAAGATCGTAGCGATCTGCTCAATTTCAGAAACATTACTACCACAAGCTGCCAAGGAATCACATACCTCTTTGATCTACATCAAATATGTCCTCATACTCTCATCACCCTTCTTGATGGAGCGAAGCTTACAATGTAAGCCCATTACACTTGTGGTAGATCGATTTGCAAAGAATTTTAACACAGTATTCCATACCTCATGTGTTGTATCAGCGCCCACAAACTGAGGAAGAAGATCCGAGCTAATTGTTGAGAGTAGCCACGATGCAAGAGCACTATCTTGCGCTACAAACACCTCATAATCATCATTCAGAACCATTTCACCAGCATCATTGCGAACTTTCTCTGCAGGAGGAGTAACCTGCCCAGTCAACAAACGCTCAAGTTGATGACTGCGCACTGTGAGCAACACATGTTGCTTCCATAACAAGAAATTCGTTTCATCAAGCATAACGTTGATTTTCTTGTTTGTAAACATTCGAGCAATAGGTGTTGAATCAGCAGAATCAGAACTCGATCGAGCAGCATCACCAGAAGCAGGTATGATGAAGAAACAAGATAGATACAGAGAAGAAAAAGAAATGAAGAACAAAAAGAAAAGAATAATCAAAAGATCGGAGGGCAAGCGGAAAGAAAAGAATTCTCCCAGAATCACCAAGCAAAAGATACCATATTAAAAAGAGTAAAGAAATGAAGAAGAAGAACTTTATTGAATGTAATATGTATTTACAACAATGAACAATCAATCATATATGTAGCCATAAGAGTGGCCTACTAACAGTCTACTAACCATCTAACAAACTTAGTTAGCTGACAGCAACAGACTGTTGAGTCAGCAACTAACTAACAGAAAGAAGAAACTAACAGAAGAACCCTCTAGCTATTGCATGCATGCATTACGTCCAATACCATCCGAAAATTCTACTCAAAACCATTCTTTAATCTGTTTCAAATTGTAAAATTCTACTCCCTTCCCACTTATCTTCTAAGAAAATCTCCAATGCGAGCTTAAGCGCAACAAGTACTGCAAAATCTTTCCCCTGGCTCTCGTCGGGACCTAAAAAAATTGTGCGAATACACCGTCCATAGACCTCAATGCACCACCACAATATGCTTGCCCGATTTATTCAAAGACGTCAATGTTAAATTTCACAAAATCTACTACAGGAGAATCCCAATTAAGCGCAACAATGTCAGAATTTATTCTTGTATGCAGTCCGAATCTCGAAGACTCCCACCATCCTTCTATGTTATGTATCCATTCATCCCTAGAGGCCTTTATCCAAAAGAGCGCGCGGAGTTTTGAGTAGAACAACAAATCCTTCAGGTTGGAAGCTTTATTTTCGAAAACTTTTTCATTCCTCAATAGCAACAAGCTCCATAATGCTGCTCCCAAACCTAAACAACCATAAACGTCTTTAATTCCTGAAAAACTGGATTTAAAACAAAAAAACATACAAAACTTTCAATATCACCAGGATGCAACTATTGCACATTCCACCATGCATGTGTAGAACATTCCCCAAAACATGCACACGACACTACACCCTACAAATAAATGATCTGTAATTTTTTGATCTGTTCATGCTAGTAGCAGTAACACTATCTTTATCCAAGGTTGAAAAAGCATAAATTTTGACTTGTCCCATGTAGTTACAAGCCACCCTGATCATCCAAAAGCATTCGAAACCTTAAAATCAACTCAACAACGAACCACATCTTTACCTCTTCCACCCCAATATATGTTTCTTAGTCTCTTGGAGAAAGACCATTTCTACTTTTTACAACCTCACTAGCTTCCTAACTGTTGCCACTTTTACCACTAATCCGAAACCCCCTCACAAATGTGTCATTCTTTTTTGCATGTTTTAAGTTTTAGATAATTGTTATATATATATATATATATATATATATATATATATATATATTTACATTTTTTTATAAACATTTAATTTTAAGTTCTTTATTTTTGGAGCCTCTCTCTCGGGGTCCTGTGCGGTCGCTCTTATCGCGCCTGTCCAGAACCCCCACTTCTACTCATTGTAACTCGATCACCATCATGCGCGCTTTTTCCCCTTCCAATGCGGAGGGTTTTTAATGAGGCACATGGTGATGGTGATCATGTATGTCTTTTTTATTAAATAAAATTTGAGTAATCTTCACCAGTGGTCCCTTTTGTTTAGGGTATGTTCTATTTTGGTCACCAAAATTCAAAAAATATTATCTGGTCACTTACGTTTAGAATCGTTTCTATTTTGGTCCCTTGGTCGTTAGTCTCCGTTACTTAAAAAAATTAGTTTCTAATTTAACCCCAAACTTTCAAAATTTTATTTTTCACCATCTTCCCCAAAAATTATAAAAATAAAACCCCGGAAAATTAATTCAAAACCCAAACCCCGGCTTCTGTCATCTGCTATGATGTTGAAACATCTGCAGTTTCCCTCATTTGTTGATCGACTGGGTAAGAAGAAAATTGAGAAAGTTTATAATCTTTGTTTCCTTCAATTTCCAGCTAATATCTCCGAGTCTTATCTGGATTCTTTAGAGGTTGATAGCCAGAAAGATTATAACACTTTGTTGCATGAGGTCTTGCAAGGAGAATTTGATGACAAAGTATCTGGGTACTGCCAGCCTGATCTTCACTCGTTATCTCTGAAATGATATGTTTTGTATTATCTTGTCCCTTAATTTAGATGAAATCTATCATGGGTTATTGATTTTTTCCATTTGTCACTACAAGAAAATCTATTTGTAGTGACATTGAAAATAGTCACAAAAAGTGTTAAATATAGTCACTGAAATTTACAGTGACTATTTTTCTGAGTCGTCACCTGTCGTCACTAATAACTCCGTCACTATTATATTAGTGACAACTTTCATGCATTTCGTCACAATAGTTATGTTTTTTATGACCACACTATTTGACACAAATGATTATTAATAGTGACTAAAATTTAGACACTAATGTTATTCTTACTAGTGACAAACATTCTATCACAAATACATATTTAAATAGTGTCTAAAATATGTCGTCACTGTCAATAATTAAAAATTAATTATATTTTAGTTGTAACCATTTTATTTAGGGTTTAAACTAATCACTAATTGTCCCTGAAATTTAATGGAGCTTTTGCATTTTAGTCCGCAAACTTTTAAGTTTTCATTAGATCACTGAAATTTAATTATAGATGATGTATCATATTCAAATATCAATTTTTAGTAAATAAATGAAATGCATGGCTTCAAGAAGGATCGAACCTGAAACCTTTAGGGCGAGAGTGCAATACTTATCCACTAGGCTAGGCAAGAAATTTTATACTATTTTGAAAGAAAAATAATATTTAGGTTTAATTGTAATTGAAATTAATTTTATTTATTTTAAAAATATTTATTAATTATAACACATTATTATAATAATAATTTACCTAATTTTTCTATGGTTTCTTATACGAAGTACGTATGTTGAAGAAACCATTTAGATTTTTTTGTAGAAAAAACTAATCAAAATAGAATATATCTGTTAAACTTTTCAAAAAATTTCTATCATATATTATGCTAAAATCACATAGTAGTCTTTGTACTCTAATTTGGTCACTTTAAATTTTTATACTTTTTAAATTTTGAATTTTTTATCCTGACATGAATGGTCGTATTTAAATATGTTAAGTAAAATTTTCTTTTTAGCTAATTTGTTATACATAAGTTGCTTATTTGATTTTTTTTCTTTAATTTGATCATTTTTAGTCATTGTAATTTAGTCATATTGTCGGTGTCTCGTTAGGATTAGGATTAAAATTTTAAAATTTAAAAAATATAGGGACTAAAGTTGATCAAAAATAGATTGACTAAAACAACAATTTACACATAGTATAGACTATAGAAATATTTTACCTTTTGACAAACTAGTTTATGATAACTTTAATTTTTATAATTATAAAAATAAATTTATCATGTGCCAATGTCTAATTCATCATTACTTTTATTTTTTTTATTTGTGACAAAATTTATCACAACAAAAAGTGAAACTTTAAGTGACAAGTAATTTCATTGTAACAACAAATATCAAATAATAGTGATCACTTCACATATCGTCACTATCATGTGTCAAAGTTTTAGTGACAATGAACTTTGTGTCACAATTGTATACTTATAGTGAGAATTCATTTGTGAAAAATACAATCGTCACAATTACTACTGTTACAGTGACCAAATAAAAATATGTCACAATTATTTATACTAATTGTGTCTCACAAAAAAATTGTCACAAAAAGTTAATATTTGTGACAAAATTATTCTCAGTCACTATCAATTTGTCACTAAAAACCTATATTCTTGTAGTGTGTTGTCAAATCTGTTTGTCTAGTCATTTCATTGTGGTTTGCTTTTATTTTGTATGACATTGGCTTTTTATCTTTTATTTTTTTCTTAACTTTTTTATGCAGCTAAACCACTTCAAAAGTTAGAGATACTCATCTAATCTTTTAATAAATCCTCTTTGGAATTGTTCTTTTATCTTTTATTTCTCTAGTCAAAAGAAAATACTAGTATTGTTTTTCTTTCCTAGTTCCGGGCAACGAACTAGTTTTGTTTTAGTAAGCTTGGGTACCAATTGTCAAGTGAAAAAGATTTACCCCTTTTTTTCAGCAGGATGTATATAAGATTTTGAGAATTTGAAGGAAGTGTTTACTTTATACACCTTTAAAAAGTTTGTATAAGCTTAGAATTTTATTGTAATGCTTTAGGGTTCTAGAAGTTATCATTTTATTGTAAATTGATTGACTTACTTAAGTACAATGTATATATTGAAATAGCAGTTGCTGCATATTCCCTCTGTGCACCATCCAAAATGGTGTGTGAAATATTGCGCTGTTTGTTTTACCTTGAGCTTTATAAATGAACACGTCATTTTGCAGAGATTTATGATAGTATTCTGCCATTGTACAAGATGGCCAGTAGAAAGTAATCTTTTGTGTATCTTCCATTCTCAGTAATCTACAAGCCGACATGCAGTCAGTGACAAGTGAAGATCACATACCAGATGTTAATTGGTGGAACTTATTTGACAATGTATGGGTTGTTAATAGTGAGATGAATGGAATCGGTCAAAAATTCAGCATCGGTTGGTCCATCTTTCGGCCAAAGAGCACGTGGTTTGGTAGAATCTCTTAATATCCCTGCTGCAGAAATGGTTGTCGTTGTCTCTGTAGGCATTGGCAATGCATTGAGTGGAAAATAAAATTTTGAATTAATTTTTTGGGGTCTTATTTTTATAATTTTTGGGGAAGATGGTGAAAAAAAAATTGAAAGTTTCGGGGTTAAATTAGAAACTAATTTTTTTAAGTAATGGAGACTAACGGCCAAGGGACCAAAATAGAAACGATTCTAAACGTAAGTGACCAAAATAATCTTTTTTAAATTTTGGTAACCAAAATAGAACACACTCTAAACAAAAGGGACCACTGGTGAAGATTACCCATAAAATTTTATATTGCCGAGCAAAAAAAAATTAACAGGCTTATATATGATCTATTAATACCCACTTACAAGGCATCCAACTAACGGGAATTACAGTGGTTTGGCTGGCAATGGCATGCATCGAAACTAATATATGAAGGTAAAGAAAACATATATAATGCTTGAATTATATAGATTTTATTTAGTTTTATTAGATTCAAGGGGTGGTTGACTGTGAGCCACAAAAGAAAACTATAATCTTAGATCAAACTACAAGGTCGACACAACAAAAGCAAACATGGAAACTAATCTTCTTGTTTTACCCAAAAGGCATAGGGTTTAATAAGAATATGAACCCTCTTGTCTATATCCTTCAAGTTCTGATCAATCAACCATCCCAGCTCGTCTAAATCCTCTTTTTTCACATTTTGCATCTTCTTTCCACCAATGTTTTGGAACATGACTTGAGCCAACTCTTTCCTACGATTCTCCTCGGCACAGTTTTTCGAGTCGTTCATTGACTTTTTTATCTACTGCTCAAGAAAACTCTCTTGGTTCACCATCCTATTGAAGGGCAACTTCTTGTACTCGGACAACAGGCGATGAGCTGCGGCGGCCGACGGCCAGGCCTCTGGTTGAGACTCACGTCTAGGAGAGTAGAGAACAACACAAGCTTTAGTCCCACAAAGGGTAGTGAGTTCACCCAGCTTCTTCACTAGACCCTTCTTTATTTTCTTGTAGGTAGAATTCCTTGCAGCATTTATTGGTGATGTAGGCAAGCTTTATCTTCTTTCTAGTCATGGTGAATTGAATGTTTAGTTTGTATATAATTGCATGTTAGTGTATGCTTATAGGATGAGTTTGCCACGCTAGACGAGCACCGATGAGCACCACTAACGATGAGCACCATTAATTCAAATTATAAAGACTAAAAATCCAAAGGACTCACCGTATGAATATAAATTATTTAAAAATAAAAAGGTTAATTAATTAAAATATATTATTTTATTTTTAATTTTCTTTTAAACATAGATCAAAATATCTACCTACCCCTAAATTACAAAATCCTAACTTTTGTTCATTTGAAATTCAAGCCGCGGTCGCCACCGCCGTTGTTGCATTATTTGAATTAGACGTCATCAAGCACCACTAATTGTTGATAAGCTCGACTATAACGTCGGACATTAGTCTTGTCTTTGCTGCTCAGTGTTGTTTGACACGGTTCCAATGCCTGTTTTTGTGTGTGTTTCCCTTTGTTGTTTACTGCATTATTCGAAGAATGTTTTTTTCTTAAAAAAATAATTATAATTTTTGCAAGTCATTTGATGCAGCGGGAAAGGGCTCAACGACGGTGGCTTGAATTTCAAATGAACAAAAATTAGGGTTTTGTAATTTAGGGGTAGGGTAAGTATTTTGATTTATGTTTAAAAGAAAATTAAAAATAAAATAATATATTTTAATTAATTTACATTTTTATTTTTAAATAATTTATAATTATACAGTAAGTCCTTTAGATTTTTAATCTTTTAATTGAGTTATTGGTGCTCATCGGTGCTCGTCGAGCGTGGCAGAATTATCCATGCATATATATTGACATGGGAAGAAAGGGTTTCCCCACCAATTCTAGCTGGACATTATTAATGGCGATTTAGAAAGGAAAATGAAAATAAGGTAACTCGAAATTAATGATGAGGCAAATTGTATATTTGGCAATAATATTAAATCAGTCATAGCTGTAATTTTTATCATGAATTAAATGGCTTCGGTCAGTGATGCGGCAAAACTCATATTTGGTAATATAGTGATGATTATGCATGTTTGGAGAAATTATATCATGGGTCTTTCCCACCACGTCATTCATGAGACCAACCAATAAAATGCATCAATTTTATTAATTTTTTTCTATCTCATCTTTTTATCAAGCGAATCTTCACTCATAATTACTGCAAATCAAATTTAAAAACAGTTTTTACCAATTGAAGATTCACTTGGTAAAAAGATAATATGGAAAATTTAATAAAATAAATGCATTTTATTGGTTGGTCTCATGATGGCATAGTGGGAAGGACCTATGATATAATTTCTCGCATGTTTGGGTTCATATGAATGGCTTCCGCCAAAAGACATGAATATTGTCTTTGAAATTTTTCCCACGGTATGATAGATGTCAGATTATTTTTCAGAATATTGTGATTTCTACAGTGAAAAATAAAGTCAGATGGATTAAAATCTGACTTTGAACAGTAAACACCATTAATGATTAAAGAATTGAAGCCAGGCGGATTATAGTCCGACTTTGAACATTGTTTTACACTGAAGTCAGAACCTTTTCCCACCGTTTTTAGCATTTTTTAATTGAAAAAATAGGGATGAACAGTGAAGTCGGATCCCTTTCCTACCGAATTTACTTTTACTGTCCCAATTGCTATAGATTTGGAATTAATCCGACAAGTACAATATTTTTAGGGAAAAAAACTTGTTGTCATATTTAAGTAAAGTTGTCAAATGGCTTCACTTAATATATTTATAATTATAATAAAACATAAAACATGGTGATAGTTGAGGGGAGATGGGAGAACGACGTGGAGTAGGAATTGGGAACCGCGTATGGACGCTGTTTGTAGCGAATCTACCGAATCAGTTACACTGGCAGGGAATCTGGCAGGTATTCGATCGCCATGGTGTGGTGGTCGACGTGTTTGTACCCCGGAAAAGAGCGAGAGACGGCTCTCGGTTTGGATTTGTTAGAATGGCCTCAGCGATCGACGCGAATAGGGTGATCGAAAGACTGGATGGGTTTTGGTTATATGGCTCCAAGATTAGGATATCCATGGCGTATAATGGGGAGAGGGAGATGTCACGACAACGATATCGGAAGCCACAGACGGCTGCGCCTCAACCTAATCGAAATCAACGGCCATTGGAAAAGAAGGTGAAACCTAACGGGAGTGATGATCACCAGGATTTGGCAGGACAACAACCGGGAAAGGGGAGTGTTTCAATAACTCACGATACCTCCAACGATGAGGAAAGAAAGTTGGGCACGACACCTCGCAAAAAAGCAAAAGGGGTAATCGACTTGGAAAAATCAGAAATTCTTAAGACATGTGCCATAGGCTTCTGCTGTCGACCGTATCAAATTGCGGAACTAGCGAAAGAATTACATAAAGCAGGTTTAATGGGTCTATCAGTAATGCGGGTAGCGGGAGCGGTTGTGCTTTTGATGTTCGATACAGTGGAGGCCAGGGAAGCGATGTTACGATCAAATAAACTAGACCAGTGGCTAGAGAGTGTATCACCATAGGCCCCAACGACAGTGATCCCAAGTAGGAGAATTTGGCTTTCTATTGGGAATTTGCCGATACATGCCTGGTCGGAGGAAACTTTCAGCAACATCGCGGCATTATGGGGTGTATTGACTCGTATAGACATAGAAACGCTAACTCCATCCTCATTTGAAAGAGCACAAATTCAAATTGAAACTGACTGGGCTTTCCACATCGATGAAATAATCGAACTGGAAGTGGGGGAGGAGACATATCAAATACGTGTTCTAGAATTTGAGGAAGCAATAGGTCCTAAATGCTATTGCAATTGTGATGTTGAACCAAGTGAGAGTAATGAAGAGGAGGGGGAAAGATAGATTGATTGGAAAACTAATTCCGTCTATAATGATAATGAAACATCAATAGCGGATACAGTGGTCCCAAATTCCGTTTCCATACACGACACAAAGACAATGGGAGAAATAAAGATCGATCGGAGCTATCTCGATCGTATTTGGAGGGAAAACCAAAGAGAGGAGTGGGGGTGGTTGAGACATCGAGTTGGATGAATGATGAACAAGTGGGATTATTAGACAGGGAAGAGGGTGAACGGATTAGTGGTGAGGTATTGTGTGCAGTGCAGAAGATTGATAAAATTTGTGAAGATCAATCGCAAGAAATTCGGACAGAACCGAGCCCAGCGAGGAATGGGCCAAGAGTGGAAATACCAAGAGCAAATAAAGCAATAGTAGTTGAGGTAAATGGGGAACAGAAACGCATCCGACAATTAGAGGAGATTGAGGCATGCTTGGCGAAAGAGGGGGATAAACCGACAGTCGAACAACACGCGAAAAGGGGACGTGGACGGCCGCGGAAAAAGAAAGATTTGTCTGCTGAAACTGAGGTAATTGTGAATGGTTCTCTCTCAGATTCTGATTTTGTTTGTTGTAAACAAGGGTTGTTGTGTGAGGCTAGGGAGACAGTAGATTTGAGGAATTTAATAGGGGCAGTAACGGAGAGACGTGAAGACGAGATAATCAGTGATATAGCGCGCTTAATTGAAGCGCGTAGACAAAAAATCTAGCAAACAATGAAAATGTTGTCGTGGAATGTTCGTGGGATCAGAGCGTTGTCGAAAAGGAGATTGATCCAACGTATTCTACGTCAACATAGGTGCGTTTTGGCTCTCCTACAAGAGACCAAAACGGAAATTATCACAGAGGAGATTGTTCGACAAATTTGGTATGAGGATGGTTTTGAATTTAGTTTTGTGCCTTCGGATGGGAGAGCAGGTGGGGTAATTGCAATATGGGATCCTAAAGGATTCAAATTAGAGTCACAGGAACGGCGGATTAACATGATTGTATTGGTTGGTCGATGGGTGAAGGAGAATTGGGCGGCTGGGTTGATTGGAGTGTATTCATCGTGTGCGATCATGGAGCAATTGTTATTTTGGGAGGAAATTAGTCATGTGGTACAAGAGAAACGTATCGAATGGTGTATATGTGGCGACTTTAACATGGTGACTAAAGAAGATGAACGCACGGGAATTACACATAATGCTAGAGGTATGAGTAATATTTGTGACTTCATTGAACATATTGCTGTGATCGATGTACCAATGCAGGGTAAGAATTTTACTTGGTTCGGTCCGGGGGGAAGGGCAGTCGTTTGGATCGTTTTCTTGTGACACAAGGGTGGGTGAACCGTTTTGAGGCGTTGACAGTAGTGAACCTGCCAAAGGAGTTGTCTGACCATTCACCAATTTTACTTGTGGGTGATGTGTTTGACAGCGGACCGAAACCGTTTCGCTTTTATAATATGTGGTTGAAAAATATTCCAGCAATAGAGGATGAATGGAAGCGGCTAACAGTGAATGATGAGGGTGCGGCTATATCGACGAAATTAAAAGGCTTGAAAAGTATGTTAAAAGGCTGGAATAGTGACGTTGAAAATCAGTACACAAATGTGGTTTCGGAATTGGACGAATTGGATGCTAAGTTTGGGACTACGGGGCAGTCGTTGGAAGATTTAGAACGTGCAAAGGAACTATATAAGCAGCTGTGGAAATTAGCAAAGTTGCGTGACTCCATATGGCGTCAAAAATCACGCATACTATGGTTAGTGGAGGGAGATCGTTATACAAGTTTTTACCACAAAGTGGCGAAGCTTCGACAACTCCAAAATCAGATTGCTGGCATACAAGTAGAGGGCCGGTGGGAAACTAATCCAGAAATGATGAAGATTATGGTTCGAAGGGAGTTTCGACGGCATTTTGATAAACCAAAGTCAGCTGGTTCCATGTTACCAAATGTGAATTTTGGGAGATTGTCGAGTGAACAGCAACGAGGCCTCGAGGTGGCATTCTCGGAGGAAGAAATAAGGGCGGCACTTTGGAGTTGCGAGGGGGAAAAGGCACCAGGCCCGGATGGCTTCCCATTCGAATTCTTCAAAAAAGGATGGGCATTTTTAAAGGAGGATATTATGAGGTTTATGACTGAATTTTTTGAATCCAGTAGATTACCACCAAGAGTAAATTCAACGTTTGTAGTGTTGATAGCGAAAAAAGACTGTCCGAGAGTTATTGGGGATTTTCGCCCAATCTGTTTATTGAACTCTGTTTACAAGATATTGGCGAAGTGCATGGCGAAAAGACTACAAGGGGTGTTGCCTTCGCTGATTACCGATGTACAGGCTGCTTTTATCCGAGGTCGCCAAATTATGGATGGAATTCTATTAGCAAATGAGGTAATTCATTCTATGAAGAAAGGAAATTTAGCGAATGGAGGATTAATTCTAAAGTTAGATTTCGCGAAAGCCTATGATTGTATAGATTGGGACTGCCTAAGTAGAATTATGTGCCGTATGGGATTTGGGGAGAGATGGAGGGACTGGATAATGGCGTGTGTGAGCTCAGTTCGCATGTCGATTTTGATAAATGGGAGTCCTGTAACACCCCAATTTTGGGCTTAGAAGTTTTGGGTTGAATCAGACCGGTCGGATTTTCGGTTCGAGTATAAAAGGTGGTTTTTAGGGAAAGCCTAGTTCGGGATGCATTAAAAATATGGAAAAATGTCTAAAAATCCTCTTTTATTATATAAAAGAGAGTGGTGAAATCAATTTTACAAAATGAGGTTTGGAAATGTGACATTTTGAGTTAGTGACTAAAATGTAATTTTTGAAAAGTTGGTGACTGTTTTAAAAGGATTGAAACTTTGAATCTTTAAGGAGCTAATTTACCCAAGGGAGGGTTTCTCCAAATTTTTCTTAAATATTAAAAGTTTATTTAATGTTATTTAATAAAAGGAAGAGAGGGAAAATAGATATTTTTGGTTTTATAACTAACTTTTGATAAAATTTTCCCATTACATTTTCTCTCCATTTTCTCTCAGCCAAACACATTTCCCCAGCCACTTTTCCTCTGATTTTCACATCTAAAGTTGAGATTCCAATCTCTAAATGATTTCTAATCATTTCTACACTAAATCCTCATCATTTGCTTATTGAATTTTCAAGAATTTTGGTTCTAAACAAGGAGAAACTCACATTTAGAGGTATGAACGTCCTTCTCCTCTAAATACTCAGTTCTTTACTGAAATTCCCAAGTTCTCAATCCTTGATTTGAGTTTTATTAAAGGTTTTGATGTTGTGATCTTGATTTTGGCTTAAAATGCAAGATTTGGATTTAATTTTGATTAAATTCGTATTAAATGATTGGGCTCTGTTTTGAGATGCCTTCTTGATGTATTTTGGATGTATAATTGATGTGTAATTGAGGTTTAATCAATGCAATCCCGAATAGGTTGATATTCCTAAGTTTTTGCTTGAGTTAATGGTGGTTTTGAGGTGATTTTGATGTTCTGCTATAGCTGGAGGAATAAGGACGTGATTAGATCCTTTTTGGATGTTAATTGATGTTTAAGAATGATTGGAATTGATGGATCTTGGCTGGGTAATGTTGTAGAGGTGTTTGGATGTGATTTCGGTTGTGTTTGGTAGCCGAAATGTGAGTGTTGATGGGAGCAACGAGTTTAGGTGTCTTGGTTGAAGATATTAATGCATGATGATGCATTAATCCTCTGCTTTGATGTGTTTAAAACAGGGGAGGCATATTCGGATCCTTGTGGTGTTGATCCGGAGGCTTGATTGGTGTTTCGGCAAGCTTGCGAAACGGAATCGGTGAGTGAAGTTTGGTTTACAGCTTTGAAACCATTGTTTGAAGGTTATGGGAGCTTAGTTTAAGTCTAAGCAACTTAGCTAAGCTCAAGAGTAAGTTTTCGGTGAAACTCTCTTTTTGATGAACCATGAGATGGTTGAATGCAATGTGTTTTATTTGCATGTTTAAATTCTGTTTTGAAAGCATATTTTAGCATGTTTAATGCTGGTTTTATAAGCCATGTGTTGAAGGATGCTCAAGGTAAGAGATCCTTGTTTTGAACATTGATAAATGTGGTTTGATGCATGGTGATGCATGTTTATTTAATGGCTTTGTTAAATGCTTTAAAACAGTGGATTTATGATGGTAAATGATGTATATTGGCAAGTGATGTGTTGGTTTAAAAGTACTTGAATCGGATATAGTTAGCCGGCTATAGGATTGGGTGCACCGTGAATAAAGTCGCCTTGGATGTTGAGGGGTTGTGATTGTACCGTAAACTCCATCCAAGTACACTAACGAGATGGTTAAGATCACAATGATGGTTAAAAGTCCATGTGTGGATCTTGTGTATGGTTAAGATCACAATGGTGGTTAAAAGTCCATATGTGTATCTTGTGTTGTGTGTCCCGTGTTCTCGTTAGTGATGTTATACAACTACCAACGAGTGATGTGGAGGGGTTGTGATTGTACCGTAGACTCCATCACGGGTGTTGAGGGGTTGTGATTGTACCGGTAAACTCCACCTTGATATTGGTAGTGTGTATGAAGCGTATGGGACAACGCTTGTAATCTGCGTATCCGATTGTGTTTTGAGTTGTAAAATGGTTATGGATTATCACTTGAAAGCCAATATGACATGTTGTTGAATTGAAGCATGAGATGCTTGGTTTGTATGCATAAATGCATGATAAACGTTGTTTTGGAACTAAAGGCCTTGAAAAGGTGTTTTTACAAATGCATTATTGTGATGTTTTAAATGAGCATTCCTCACTAAGCATATGTGCTTACGCTCTCTCTTTCTTAAACCAATAATGCAGAGCATTGAAGTGCTTTAAGGGCAGTAAGGAGGTCAAAGATCCAAGTGAAAGTCTAAGCTCATGTATGGTGACTATTTTCACAACACTATTAGCTTTTTGGTATTTGGCAATGAGAACCTAGATTGTGTTTTTGGGAGATGTTTTGGACTCCCTAAGTTTGGTTTAATGCCTATGATGATGTTGGAGTATGTAAGTGGCCATTTGGTAATTGTTTTGGAGATTTGATGATTGCATGACTTTCATTATAGGATGCATGCCTATAGATTTGGAGTTTTTCCCAAATGATGCCATGATTGTGTTTTGATGATGCTAATATGATCCCTTATTGTTTGATGATTTGTGGGTGTGATATGGAAGTCATATGAATGTGTTTGATGGGTTAAAAGGGTGTTAAACCAGAAAAATTCTGCATTTCTGGGCAACCCGTATCGGAACGGGTGCTACTGTTTCGGAACAGGTGGCCTGAAATGGCCTTGGCGTTTCGAAATAGGTAGAGTTGTTCCGAAACGGATTTGCCACTGTCAAGCCCTATTCCGCAACAAGTTTCGGAACGGTCTCGCGTTTCGGAACGGTCCTTCCCTGTTTCGGAACACCCGACCGTTGGGCACTGAATCTGATGGTTATATGTTTTGAAATCCTCACGTTTTGGTCCCAATCTTTGTATATGCAATTGTTTGAGCTTGAGATGTCCGTTTGAGATGAAATTTGGCAGAGAAGCATGAAACATGATTAATTTCATAATGGTAATTCAAAAATTGGTTAAGTCCTCATAATTTCCATAATTTACAATTTGGTCCCTAAATTCATATGTTGTGCAATTGAGTCCCCAAATGTTTTCCGATTGCTGTAAATTTTGAGTATGCTTATCTCAACAGTACACGTAGGGTTAATATGCATTTAGACAAGATTAAAAAGAAAAAAAAGGGTCGTTAATCAAGGTTGACTTTTGGGTTGACTTTGGTTTTCCCCGTGTAATCTTCGTAGTTCGGGTCAACCGTCTAGGCCGGGCTAAGGGGGTTACAAGTCCAACGAAGGAATTTCCGATGCGGAGAGGCATTAGGCAGGGAGATCCGTTATCGCCACTACTGTTTGTGATTGTAGCTGAATTACTCCACCAATTCATGGTCAATGTGGAACGAGTGGGGTTGATACAAGGGATCCGAGTGGTGGGGGATATTATGTTGGCACACTTACAATTCGCCGATGACACTATTGTGTTCTTATCAGGCGATATAGAGGGTGCGAGGAATTTAAAAAGAGTATTGACATGTTTTGTGTATGCATCCGGTTTACAGATAAATTTTGATAAGTCCTGTTTATTTGGAATTGGGGTAGACAGTGAGTTAATTGCGGACTTTGCATCGGTCCTCGGCTGCACAATTGGTGAACTACCGATCATGTACTTGGGAATTAAGCTGGGGGTTCATCCGCGAGGGGAGGAAATGTGGGAACCGTTGATCCGAAATGTGCGTAAACGGCTTGCAGGATGGAAGCGCAAGTCCCTATCGTTTGCAGGTAGATTGCTCTTGATCAACACAGTTTTATCGGCTCTTCATGTGTATTACATGGGGATTTTTATGGTCCCTAAAAAGGTGATACGACGGATTGATTGCATTCGCAGAAATTTTCTTTGGGGTGGTTCGGAAAAGAGGTCGAAGATGAGCTGGATTAGATGGGATGTGGTGTGTAAACCGAAACGGATGGGAGAACTTGGGGTGGTGAATTTACGTATCAGAAATTTTGCATTATTGGCCAAATGGGTTTGGCGTTTTGCACATTCGGATAACTCTCTTTGGAAAGCAATTATTGTGGCAAAATATGGTACGGATGTACAACAGTGGAAAATTCAACATAAAGGTAAACGACACATGTCGGCAATGTGGAAACAAATTGTCTAGGTGCAGGAAGATGAATACGTGGATGCATTTATAAATGTGGATTAATTTATATGGCTTGTGGGGGAGGGGAATAAGGTATTGTTCTGGTGGGACTGCTGGGCACTCGATGTACCGCTGAAGAACTTATTTCCACGTTTGTTTGGGTTGGCGACAAATAAAATGAGCTTTGTGTGTGAGATGTTGAGCTGTCCAAGCAGGGAGTGGGCGACGCATTTTCGACGGGAACTACGAGTCTTTGAAACAAAGCAACTTGCTGATTTGAGAGCATGTGTGGCAGATTTGAAATTACACGCGGGTGTATCGGATAGAATTGTATGGAAACATGCAGTGTCGGGACTATTTTCGGTAGGAAAATTACATGGATTGATGTGCTCAATTGGCCTCTCCGATACAATGCAGGTGGGAATGGTATGGAACATGCCAATTGTGCCGAAAATACAATGCTTCTTGTGGTTCATTTTGGTCGATCGTTTGCCGACTCTAAGAATGCTGATTGATCGTGGAGTTCCAATAAAGTTGGATTCTCTTGTATGCCGATAGTGTGATGGTGGTGAAGACAATTGCGACCACATCTTATGGTCTTGTTCGTTCACATTTGAGGTATGGTCTTTTTTCTTCTCATGGTGGGATGTTGCTGTGGTGCGGACGCGGAAAGTATGTGATTTTATTGCTCAATGCTGGCTGGGTTGGTTTCATGGGGAGATCCGAGCGTGGTGGGTGATAGGTTGTGCAAGCGTTTTGTGGTCATTGTGGTTGGCGCGGAACGAGCTTATGTTCCAAGATCGCCGTACTTCGAGTCGGGTAGTCTTCTTTTTGGCCCAGCTCCGGGCATTGTATTGGACTCGTGCTTATATGCGAGAGGCTTATATGAATGAGGCGAGCTGGTGGACTTGCCCGAGGGATTGCTGGTCGGTGCAGCAAGTACCAAACCTGAATCGAATGCATGTCGTGTGGCTACCCCCTTTGGAAGGTGTATGGAAATTCAATGTAGATGGAGCCGCAAGGGGGAAACCGGGGATGGCAGGGTGTGGAGGGGTGCTACGGGATTGTCATAGCCGAATTTTGGCAATTTTTTCAGGTTCGATAGGAATGGCGGATTCTAATGTGGCGGAAATTCAAGCGATTGCCTATGCATTACGGCTGTTATGTGAGATGCGGTTGGGGACGGTTTCATCGATTGTGGTGGAATCCGACTCGATGGTGGCGGTATCATGGATGCATCGCACAGAGCATCGTCCGTGGCAGCTTTGGGGGTGGTTTCAACAAATTGATGAGGACTGCTCCGTGTTGCCTTGCGTTTGTTTCAACCATATCTTTCGAGAAGCAAATGGGTTGGCGGATTCCTTGGCGAAGAGTGGTGTTGATAGGGGTAATTGGGTATGGTTGTATCGCCATTGACGAGATGTTTGTCCGTCGGCACAATCACATTGGTACTCTTTTCCTCTACCTAGGCTTAGAGAGGTTTTTAATGAGGCCATTGTGCATTGTGATTTTGTATGATTTCATTTTAATTAAATCATGCATGCTGTTCAAAAAAATATATATTTATAGTTATATGGCTTCACTTAGATATTTATAAATTATATGGGCAAACATAATTTTTAGTATTTAATTACACCATTAAAAACAGATAGAAATCCTTCAATTAGCCTAAGGATCAAAGATACTCATCCACTTCCATTTGTGTGAGTCTGAATCCTGATATATGTATTGAGAATACCGTATTTATATTATATATGGTTGCTTCGGGTTAATTTTACCCTTCTGCTGGATCCAAATACCATTGGGTTTAGGGCAACCAAAAGACCCAACGTCAAACCAAAAACCCAGACTTCCATAATGGGACTTCAGACAACATGACAAGGATGATCTGTACAGTGCCCAAACTAAGATTCTTTGTGGCGAGGATATGGTTCCTCGAGAATAGACCGAAGAACATAAGTGGTGCATTAAATGTAGGAACATTGGACACGACAGAAAAAAATATCCTCTTATGAGTGGCCCTCGAATTGACTAATTGTACTTCTCAGTGTAATGTTTTATTTTCTAAATATCATAAACGATCTTCCAAGCTGTGATTTTTGGTTTTCGTACCATTTTTAATGTGATTTCTACACCCTTTAGGATGCCTTATATACGCCAATTTTAGCACCATTGTAAACATATGTTTCAGTACTACGACGTGAAAGTTAAACGACAAGAAAAAATATCCGCCAACATACCACAAAATCCACTTAAACATGCCTATCGACCCATGTTTACTTGTTCTTCATGGAAAAAAAACATAGCTACATAGCATTTTTAACGTGATTTCTACACCCTTTAAGACGACTTATACGCGCCAATTTTAGCACCATTGTAAATATATGTTTCAGTACTACGACGTGAAAGTTAAACAACAAGAAAAAATATCCCCCAACCTACCACAAATTCCATTTAAACATGCCTATCGACCCATGTTTGCTTGTTCTTCATGCAGTAAAACATGGCTAGATAGTGTTTTTAACGCGATTTTTACACCTTTTAGGATGCCTTATACGCGCCGATCTTTACACCATTTTCAAGAGATGTTTTATTACTACGACGTCAAAGTTCAAAAATAGGAAATATTATCCTCCAACACCCCGTAAATTCACCTAAAACATGCCCATCGAAGCTAAACAATTCGCGTTGTAACAAACGCGAGTTCTATTCAGATCCTGCGATAAATTCGCGTCGTTCCATATCATTTTCTCGCGGAACTTATGTCCTGCTAGGCGCGAGTTCTTTTTCATTGAATATAAAAAGAGGCCAACGGATAAAACGCGCCACATCAGATTGAACTCGCGTCTCTCTGACCGCGAGTTCAGAAATCGCGCCTGGCAGAACGCAAGTCGTCATTACGTGGACCAAATGAGAGTATTTTTCCAAATAATTTTTAATGGGGTATTTTTCTAAATATTTTCCTAAAATGAAATATTCAGCCAAAATTGCCCATATTAATTATATATTGATTTTTTATTTATCAAACTATTTTTTAATTTTATTAGTTATTTAAATTTATGTTATTTAGAGAATATTTTTGTAATTGTCAAATATAAAAAAGTCTTTACAATTCTTTTATTCAAACTTCTAACTCTAAAAACACCTAAAATGAACTTTTTCAAGTTGAGAGGTTTCACTCCAATCCTCTGTTACAATTCTTCATTTATCAAACATCTAAATTTGTAGATTTGATGGGTCAAACCTCTAAAATGGTTCAAACCTCTAATTATGACTTAAAATTTTGTTTACCAAACAAGATCATAATCGTTACATTTTACAGGTAAATTAACCGAATCATTAAGGTTAAACGATTTCGGTTAACCAAACCACTTAAAATAATGGTTAATCGTTATTAAATTAGTCATATATATATATATATATATATATATATATATATATGTATATATATGTATATATATATATATATATTATTCACAAGATTAACTACTTCAATCTTCAGGCCCTCTTATAATATAATATTTATCCGAGAGATAATTTTATTATTTTAAAAAAATAAGTAAACATGTGAACAAAATTGTAATAAATTACAAGTTAACTTGTAATGAAGCAATTAATAATGCTAAACAATTAATAACAATTAACTATTAATAACAATTAACAATTAGGGATGTTCATTGTCGGGTACCCGGTTCGTCCGGATACCTACTTTGCTGGCCCGTGTCCCGACTCGTTACACTCGGGTACTCATGAAATTCGGGTACCCGAAAAATGGGGTACCCAGTTCATATTTTTTTTAATAATAAAATTAAAAATTCACATATTAAACACAAAAATATTTTAAAAAATTTTTAAACTTAAAACTTAAAAGTATATAATACAAACATAGAAATAATTTAGGGATTTAAATTTAGTTTTGGAGTAAAAATATTAAGAAACTTAAAATAAAAATATAATTTGAAATATAAAAAATATATATTAAAAATTTTCGGGTCGGGTACCCGGTAAAGAAAAACTTTCGGCCCGTGTCTCGGAAAAATTACCGGGTCGGATACCCGGCCCGAAAAAAATTAAAAAATTCTTACAATACCTGCCTATTTTATATCAGGTCAATCGGGTCGAGTAATTTTAAACAACCCTATTAACCATTAACAATTAAAACGGTTATTATCTCTATTTTTCAAGTGTGATATATTAGTTTCGTGAGTATTATTTTTGTCGAAAAAGCAGAGTGACTACAATTTTAATATATAAAAATAAAGAGATCAACTTTCAAAAGTGAGAAGCATCCAGGGACTTGGATAATAATTAGAGCAGAAAAAAAAAACAAATCCAGAACATAGAAAACCGTAAACGTATATGTTTCCGTGTAGTTAAACCTACGCGTAAGGCACGTGTCGGAATGCCTATTCCCGCGTTTGACGTGGCAGCACCCTACCGGCTATCTGATGCTGGTCTCAACATTCTACCAAAACTCTCTCCAATCAGTATCGTTATCAACCCAATAAGAACCTGCCATGTAAGCAAAACAACAAGAGCACGTGATTTCCCGCTCACAATTAATAAACACGCACGCCTTCCCCTAACTCGGCGATTTTGCTTCGCTGTCTCTCCCGAATTGAACGAGTCTTAGTTTCTCAACCCAAAAAAAAAAGCATTTCCATAAATACAACTTTCCGACAAATCTCCATTGAAGACGAAAATGAAGTGGCGGCCGAGGTCTCCGGTGAAAAGATCGTTTCATGTGAAGGTGAAGCCATTGAAACTCGAAGGAATAAGCAGAAACAAGGAGGAGGAAGAAGAAGAAGATGAGAACAAAATCGTGGTTGTTGAAATGGTGTGGAAAGGACCCAAACCCGGATTGGGTTCGTTCTGTATATCGTCGTCTTCGAGACATAAGCGGAATCGCAGCGGCGAGAGAATTCTGGGGAATGGGAAACCCATCGAATGGGACGTTGATGAATTCGACAACCTCTGCGATTTCTCGGTTGTTCCCAATGGTTCTTGGGATGTTTTGTTCAATGTCTTGCACGTAAGTAAATTGGGGAAAAACCGTTTCTTTTTAAGATTTCTGTTTTGGTTTTTGGTTTTGATTTTCCTTTTTGGTATATACAGGGAAAGAAACGTGAAGAGAAGAGTAAATTGGCGGTGGCAGGGAAGGTTTCTTTGGATCTGGCGAAACTGGTTTCCGACATGGAGTGGTCGGAGATTGAACGGAAGCTTCCGGTAACGTTAAACGTTAACGGTGTGGTCATCGAAGCGGCTCTATTCGTAAGTTCCGATGTTCTTCTATTGTCAAGTTTCTCTCTTTATTATTCCGGCAATGCCTTTGGTAATGGAATGGCAATGTAACTTCAACCGAGCCTTTTGTGTCTAATTCTTGTTGTAGTCCCTCTATCATGTTGAAAATTTGGGATTTAACTCATCTACTTTAATTTAACATCATTTGGTCGTTCTATCTTTAATGTTAGGTATTAAGGGTGTTGTATATTTAAACCTACTAATAACATTATGAAATAGAGATTAAGAACTATATTGAAATTGAAGTAATCATGTAAAAGATTGAACTTTTAAGTTTAGCATAGTTGAGGGACTAAAACGACAATCAGACAAACTTCTTCTCGCTTCTTTGAGCTTTCGTTGTTGGCCTTTGTCGTTGTTCTTTTGGTAATCTTGAGAAAACAAAGAAAAAGAACCAAATTAGATCACTTTACTCTGCTTGACTTTGTCTTGTCAAAAAAAAAAACTCTGCTTGACTTTGTGTTTTTCATGTCTGTTTTGAAGATTCTAGTGAGTTTCGCGGAGGTCAGAGGTTCTACAGACACGACAGGAGGTGCCCAAAACTCGGCCGAGTCAATCAAGGAAGATGGTTTCTTCAAAATGGTGAAGAGTTTAACTCGCCAGAAGGAGAAAAAGGATAGCTTTCAAAAGGATCAATTAAGTTCCTATGACTCCGACGAGTCAGCGGTATTTGACTCCGATGGTTTGCATGGGAATGACTCTACCACCACGAGTGAAAGTTACAGCGGCGAGCTGAGTTTAGGACCTGAGTTGGAATCGTTCCGATGTTTGGAACCAACCCAGAACAACATGTTAAGGCTGTTCTCATGGAAGAAAAGACGAATAAGTTTTCGATCGTTGAAGAAGAAAACAGAGCCGTTGGTTTTCGATGCTGACCGTTGCCCTCAAACCGGAGAAAACCGCTGGGAAGTGAAGCAATTAGTCAGCAGAAACGGACGAGCGAGGCTAAAAGCTGAAGTGTTCTTCGCTTCATTCGACCAACGGAGCGAAAGAGCCGCCGGAGAGAGTGCCTGCACGACACTAGTTGTCGTCATTGCGCACCGCCTCAATTCAAACCAAGCCTCGATGCCAACGAGACTCGAATTCGATAGCCTCATAACAGAAGGCTCATCACAATGGCGTAAGCTCTGCTCCAACATAGCTCACACCAATGCCTTCCCCGACAAGCATTTCGATCTCGAAACCGTACTAAAAGCCGACCTCAAGCCCGTCACCGTCTTGCAAGACAAATCATTTACAGGATTTTTCAGCCCCAAGAAATTCGAGTGCTTGAAAGGCGCAATGTCTTTCGACGAGATATGGAACGAAATAAGTAACGACCGTGATCAGCCGAGGGTGTACATTATCAGTTGGAACGATCATTTCTTCGTGTTGAAAGTAGAACCGAAGGCATACTATATAATCGATACTTTGGGTGAGCGGCTATTCGAGGGTTGTAAGCAAGCATACATGGTGAAGTTTGATGATTCGAGTTTGATGTACGGTAAGGAGGTTGGGGAAAGTGAAGAAGCTGAGATGGTGATATGCAGAGGGAAAGAATGTTGCAGGGAATACATAAAAAGATTTCTAGCGGCCATAACAGTCGAGGAGCTCGAGGAAGAAGAGAAAAAGGGCAAGGTTTCGACTTTTTCTCTTCACCGGCGACTGCAAATCGATTTTCATTACACTTCTGCAATGGCACTGAGTTAAAGGGTGCTTTTGACTTGGGGTTGATATATTGTACAGTTGTTTAGCTTTTTATAATAGACAATGACATTTTTATTCATTTTGAAAGTGTATATATATATGTAGATCATGCAACATTTTTTACATGTAAATTAAGACCTGTCTGGTTTGTTGTATGATTCTCAATCTGTTGTTTATCAGTGGAAGCTGGTTTGGAGCACAAGAGCAGCAGTTAAACTGAAAAAGTGGTAGCCATATATTGCTCTCACTGTTTATCGAACCTTTTCGGATGTTCGTTTGTAATTTAACATATGAGTGATCCGATTGTAACTAAACTTTAATTAAGTGATCTAATTATAACTTTTAATATTTGGGTGACCTAAATGCAACCTCATTAATAATTGAGTGAGTAGCGAATTAACGGATAGTTGATAGTGGATTGCATTAGTCGATTTGATTAGCAAATTACATTATCGAACTGTATGAAATTATTTAGTAAAATTAACTAATAGATGTTTAATTAATTGAACAAACATTTGAGATAGTTTATTTGTTATCAATGTTTTGTATCTATTAATATTAATAAATTTAGTTTACTATTTTTTTACACTAAACTTGCTTTTTAGTTAAGTGCGAGTTTGAAATTTCCTTTTGGCTAAACACAAGTTTGCCTTACGTGAGCTGAAAGAGAGATTTTTTTTATATAGGCCTTGTTTGTTAAAGAGAAGTTTGAGTCAAAATTAAAAGTTTGAGCTAAAATTAGAGATGTGATCAGTCAAATATGCTAATTTAGATGTTTGGTAAAGAGCGAATTGAGGTGAAACATCTCATTTTGAAAAAGCTCATATTAAAAGTTGCTCATAGGATTTTTTGAAATTAGAGGTTTTAAAATAAGAGTTATAAAGACTCTTTTACCTTTAACAATTATAAAAAACTTCAAATAACCTAAATTTAACCATTTCTATTTTATTCAACCTCACGTATTTACATTGTGATATTTATGAACTAATGCTTTTTGTATTTTCTTTTTATTCTCACACATTTATATTTGTATTTAAATTTAATAATTAATTAAGTTGTATTAAAAATAATTATATAAATAATAAATTGATATATAGATCCTTCAAATATGCTTAGTAATGTTATATTAAAAATTATTTTTCATAATCTAATTAATATTACTAGATACAAAATATTGATAACTAATAAATCATTCAAATAAGTATCAAATTTAATAATGTCATTGTATGTCATTTTGCTTGTTTAAATAATCAAACAACTACCAGCTATTAGTTAATTTTACTAAACATTTTTATAAAATGAGTTAATAAATTCGCTAGTCAAATCAGCTAATGCAATCAACTATCAGCTAATGTAATCCGCTATCAGCTATTCGTTAATTGCCAAACATGGTCTTTGATATGGTTGTTTTTTCTAGATAGTTCCCGAAAAGGGAATATTCATTTAATTTTGTCGTAATTATACTCTGCATTGGCGGTGTAAATTTTTTGTTTTTATGAGCGCCCTAATTATATGGGTTAAAAATTTAATTTAAATTTATGATCTAGGTTTATGTGTTTAAAATTTAGAAATTGTGGTTAGAATTTAGAGTTTGCACGGATAATTTGAAATATACATTTCGCCAAAGAATCCCGATGGACAATTAGAGCCAGCCATTTTTCGTAGCACTAAGTTGGAAACAAATGCAAAGATACTTGATCTTAACAACCTTATGGTTACGGCAGCTTATACATGGTTGAAAATGTGAGAGAAGAAGATAAAGATGGTTATGCAGTTCTCGAACCGTCATTGAAATCTGTTCGGTGCATAAGATTGGTATGTTCAACTGTGATCATGGGCGAAGCCACATAAAGGTTGGCACCCGTGGTCCACCCTTAGGGTCTATTCTTTTTTTAATCAGGTGTCTCGAGCAGTGGAAGTGATTTCCCTCATGGACGGGGGCGTCCGGATAACGTGAAGCAAAGGGTGATGAGTGGTGTTGGGAATCATACGGTGCTATCAATTAGCGATAAGGGTGTTGTGGGTAAGGGGTCCAATAGGGCCAAGAGTAACTCGGTTGGGTATCATGTGGGTCGTGGGGCTAAGGAGAACAGCTTCAAAGGTCTACGTGTGAAAAAGAATTTCGATTATCGTGTGAAGAGATGAACAACGTGTGCATGGCATGGAGGAGGATGACCCTGGTGCTAACTTACCTACGGAAGGGAGTTCCCTGATCGTTGTGTTGGAAGATACTGTTGATGTTGTGGTGCATGTCGGTGGGAGTTTGGAACCCGGTTTGTAAGTGGTTTTTTCCCTTGATTTCTTATGATGACTACTATTTTCTGGAATTGCCGGGGTGTGGCAAGCCCCGGGTTTATGAGACACTTAAGGAATTTTGTCAGTGGCGCTAGTCCAAATATTGTGGTTTTCTTTTTGAAACAAGAGCTAGTGGTCAAGTCGCTGGTCTGGTTATTAGGAAGCTTGGTTTTGATAATTCATTTAGGGTGGAAGCGTAGGGTTTTAGTGGAGGCATTTGGATGCTTTGGCGTAATGATGTGGTGGTGGATGTTGTTCGGGTTTCCTCTCAGTTTATTCATTGTCGTTGTCGAGCTGAGTACGAGTCGGATTGGTGTTATGTTAATGCAGTTTATGCAAGCCCAGTGCGTCTCGCGAGAAACTTGTTTGGAGCCATTTAGTGTAGTTGGATCTAGAGGATGAGGCCCTTTGGGGTACTCGGGGGTGATTTTAATGTGATTAGTCAAGGGGAAGAACGGAAAGGGGTGCTGCACATATTGTGGGTGTTAGTAATCTTTTAGTGAGTTCATTGTATCTTTGAATTTGATTGATATGGGTTTTGTTGGAAATGAGTTCACTTGGAGGAGTGAAACTTTATTCTAGAGACTTGACCGGTGTTTAATAAACGTGGATGGCAAATGAAATTTCTGATGTCTCATGTTGTTCATTTGGAGAGGGTGGGGTCAGATCACTACCCCATTGTGCTTCGGACGAATGCTAGATTCAAACAAAACTTCGAGAAATCTTTCAAGTTCATTGCAGCATGGCAGGAGCATCTGGAGTTTAGGGATTTTTTGTCATCTATATGGAACGATATGAAGGATTTGTGGGCAGATTTGGAGGATATTAAGCCTAAGATCTTATATTGGAATCGTGATGTTTTCGATCATATTGGTAACAGGAAACGCGAGTTACTTGCTCGTTTAAAAGGTATTGATCGCGCTCTACATAGGCGGTTCTCTACTTAGTGGATTTAAAGGTTCAGCTGAAGGCCGAGCTTGATTTAGTGCTTGACCAAGAGAAGAGCTTATGGGCGCAGAAGGCTCAGGCGAAGTGGGTTGTGCAAAGAGATCGCAATACTCGGTTCTTCAATGCGTCGATTGTTGCACGTAGGGGTCCTAATACTATTGTGCGCTTGAAGGATGAGGACGGTTTGTGGTGTAACGATCAGTACGAACTTCAAAGCATGGCGGTGGATATTTTCAATGGCTTTTTATGAGCTCGGGTGTAGGGGAGGGGTATATGCATGTCGTGGTATGTTCCCTCTGATTCTGCCGGTTGTTTCTAGGGAGTTGAACCGTCTAGTAACTGATGATGAGATTCATGAGGTTATTTTTAGCATGAATCCGTTGAAGGCGCGTGGGCTTGATGGTATACATGCTTATTTTTGCCAAAAGAATTGAGGTCTTTGTGGAAAGAGTGTGTGCCTTTTCTTACGATCAATTTTTGAGCATGGGGTGGTGCCTGGTGAGCTTAAGCAGACTCTAATTGTGTTGATTCCGAAGATTGCTATTCTTGCTTCTATTAGTCAATTTCGCCCGATCAGTTTATGCTCGGTTTTGTATAAGGCAGTTACGAAGATTATTGTTAATCGTATGAAACCATTCTTATCAGACTGGGTTGCGTGTAATCAGACCAATTTTATTCCGATGAGGTCTATTACAGATAATATTCTCATGGTGCAGGAAATTATACATTTTATGTGTTGTAAGTTTGGTCGTCGAGGGTGGATGACCATTAAGATCAATTTGGAAAAGATATATGATCGGTTGGAGTGGCCTTTTATCTGTGATACTCTGCGAGATATGGGATTCCCAGGGAAATTGCGACAACTTATTATGACATGTGTCTCATCCGTTTCTTCTCGGATTACATGGAATAGGTCCATTACGGATTCTTTGCTGCTGTCTAGGGTTATAAAGCAAGGGGATCCCATTTCGTCTTATCTCTTCGTTTTGTGTATGGAACGACTAAGTTAGGCGATACAACTTGCAGTGAATAACAGGTGGTGGAAGCCGTTTACAGTTTCTAGAGATGGTCTGCAAGTGTCACGTTTATTTTTTGTAGACGATGTGTTTCTCTTCGCTGAGGCTTCCCTGGATCAGGTGGATGTGGTACGTAGTGTTTTGTGAGACTTCTGTGTTGCTTCTGGTTTTAAGGTTAGTATTGCAAAAAACACTATTCACTTTTCTCGTAATATAGAAGGGAGTTTGCACGCATAGATTAGTAGCACGTTTGGATTCTCTGAAGTTGCTGATATGAGAAAGTATTTAAGGGTACCAATTATTCATAAGCGAATCACGAAAGAGTTGTATCGTTATCTCATCCAGAAAGTTTAGGATAAATTATCTAGTTGGAGGGCGAAAACGTTATCTTTGGCCGGCCATATTATTCTTGCTAAAGTTGTTCTTGCCGTGATTCCTTCTTATACCATGCAAACGACTTACCTTCCCAAAGGTGTATGTGATGAGATTGAGTGTATAATTAGTCGGTTAGTTTGGGGTTATAGCCATTATAAGCGTGGTATCCACCTGATTAGTTGGGAGGACATGTGCCAGCCTATTGAACGCAGAGGCATTAGATTCAGAAAGTTGTCGGTTCAAAATGAAGCCTTTTTTATGAAGCTCACCTTTTATATTTTAACGTAAGGGGATCAATTATGGGTTCGACTGTTGCGGGCTAAGTACAAATGGCACCATCTGCTTGAGGGTCTAACAGTCCAACATTCGTGTTCTCGGGTTTAAAGGGGTATTTGCATAGTATGAGATGACATTAAAATTAATATGGTTTGGCAGCTGGGAGATGGCCGACACGTGAAATTCTGGAGTTATACTTGGTTGGGGTCGATTGGTCCTTTATCTGATCATGTTGTTGCTGGACAATCAGTCTCTGATTTGAGTGCTACAATTTTCTATTTTGTGGACGCAGAGGGGCAATGGAAATGGCATGCATTAGATCGATTGCTTCCTTTGGATATTTTATTGCGGTTTGCAGCAATAAAAGCTCCTTATGGCCTTGATGTTCTAGATTCACCTTGTTGGGCGCCAACTCCAAATCGTTTGTTCTAGGTTCGCTCAACATATTCTTTGAGGAATGGAGTGCAGTTTGGACCGTAGGAGCCTTTGTGGAAGGTGTTGCATGGCTTTAAGGGTTCGCCACGGGTAAAGACTTTTTTGTGGCTAGTGTGTCATGACAAAGTGTTAAAAAATGAGGAATGAGCTCGACGCCACCTCACTATGGATCGTCGCTGTGGAATTTGTGGGGCGGAACGAGAGGATATCGATCATATCTTGAGGTGATGTTTGATCGCGGTTACTTTGTGGGGATCTTTGATTTGTAGGGATAAGGTGGATAAATTCTTTAGCCTACCAATTAAAGCTTGGATTTATGCGAATCTTTCCTCACTGTGACGATTTTTGATTGATGGTTCTCATTGGGACGTATTGTTTGGGGCTCTTCTTTGACGATTGTAGACTTGTCGGAATGAAAGGATTTTTGAGCTGCAACTTGATCGCCGTGACAAGGGTAGCTAAGGGAAAAACATTTTCCTCTAGTCTCGACAAGGGGTTCTTCTTTCTTTTCTTTTCTTTTCTTTTCTTTTTGCGGAGCAACATTTTCCTCTTGTCTTGACAAGGGTGGCAAAAAGAATGGACAATAAACAAAAATGTTTTGGGTTAAGATGTGGTAAGACAAAGAAAATGGGAAATAGGCTCAAATTGGGTAACTAAGGGAAAACATATGGGTAGGCTTTTTGAAAGTCTAAGAAGTAGGTTAAACCTAATTTCCCTTATTATCTTAAAGCACCAATCCAAAAATGTGAACTCAAAATGCATTCATGAGCATGTTCTAGAATAAACATGCTAAGTTTGACACACTCAACAAAAAGAATGAACAAGATATAATGAATTGCTCTTAGGCTCAAAGTCTCACCAAAGTGTGTAATTTGTATCAAGTCATGTGCATTTTTCAACTAGCAAACCAATGAGACGTCATCGAAATTTTAAGTAAACACTAGTCATGCTCACCACTTTCATACATTATAATTCAAACCAAGATGTATCTAAAACATATAAGGTATTCCAAGATATTAAACATAGACTCGAGGTTTCAAAGGACAAATCAACATATACGAATTGAAGCACACCAAAATCCAAGCACAAAAACATAATTTTCAAAAAGAAAGCGAAAAAAAATTGAAAATTTTTCACAAACTTAAATGAAAACAATCTAGAAAATGAAATCATGTATGAAATATCTCCCCCACACCTAAACTCTACATTGTTCTCAATGTATATCAAAATAGATTGCTCACAAAGAAATTAAAAGAGAAACAGAACTCCCATAATGTGTGAACAAGTCGAACCGAGATAGTCTAGGATGATGGTTGAAAAAGAGGTGAAACTCTCATATGCTGGAAGTTGTGAACCAAGACATCTCAAAGTGAAGAAGTCAAATTTTTAAAGGCATCTACAACAACAAAATCAGAAGGTTGTTGGAAGTAAAGCGTGGCCACGACTTCTAAAGATTAATCTCCTGCTAGAAAAAAATGAACTTCTTCATTAAAAGAATCTAAAACTAAAAACAAACTAAGTTAAATGAAAAAAAAAGAAATAAAGCATTTGGTTTGCCTCCCAATAGCGCAACTATTTAACCTCGTTTTGCTCGACGTAACCATGGAACGTTTCGGTCATCCAATTCCTACTAAATTGAATTTTGGTTCCCACTCTTTCCCAAGTTTTCTTCAAGGACATCGAGAACCTATCTCTTCTCTTTCAGCATCCTAAAGTTCCTGCACAATTCTTTAAAATGTAACGCCCGAGTTTGGGGCCCGAAAGATACTCAGTTTGGACGTCGGGTTAAGCCAGTTAGGGTTAAGCAATTTTGGGGAAACAATTTAAAATAAACCAATTTTAAAGTCTTTAAAGAAAAAGGGTATTTTAGTAAAATGTAGTCAAATGGGTTTTTGGAGATAGGTTTTTAGTTAAAATAAAATACATTATTTCAAAATTGTCATCCCTCCTTCTTCCCCAAAGGTTTTTCACGTTAAGCTCCCCAAAACCATAACCACAACCTATTTTTCATCAATCTTCACCATTTGGAAGTTTAAGGAGGTAAGCAACTTGATTTCTTAATCACCTTTTCATTTCAAACTTGCTAGTAGCACTTTCTTTTCAAAAGAAGGGGGATTTCTCAAGTGTCTCCATTTTGGGTAAAAATTGGGGGTTTGAGGAGTTTAAGCTCTTTGGTGAAAACAGTGGTTTGGGTGAGTTTTAAAGGATGTTTTGAGAGTAAAATAGTGCTAAGATATTTGGTTTAACATGAAATCCCGGATTTTAGGAAAATAGGTGATTTTGATTAATGGGTTTTTAGGTTTTGGGCTTAGAAATGGTGGAGAAGCGTTCCTAATGTTTTGGTGTTGCTGGGTTGATGTTTTTGGAGTGTTTGAACATGGTTTGGATGATAAATTGATGGGAATATGGCTGACTTGAGGTTAGAGTAGGTTTGAGGATGATTTTGCTTAGTATAGAACATAAATAGAAATGCTTGTTGTTGTCAGATTTTGATGGAATTGATTTCAGCGAGTTCGAATGTTGAAAGATGTATTAATTCCTTGTTTAGATTTGGGTAGAAGTAGCGGATAACGATTCGGGTCCTTCAGACGTCACACTGGGAGTTGCGGAAGCTTGAAGGAGAACCGTTAGCTTGTTTCGGGTTTTGAGCTGGTGAGTGGAAATTGTTTTGAGGCTTTAAATGTTCAATGAAAGTTTCTTGGGGGTTTGGGTGGAGCCTTAGGGGCTAACCTAAACCCAAGCGTAAGTTCATCCATTTTTGCCTTGTTTCGTTGATTGTTGGTGTATGTGTTTATTGGTGTTGTGGTGTGAAATACGAAATGCTTTTATCCCCGTTTTAATGTTGTTGTGTTGTCGTAGTTGATGTCAAGCCTCACGTGATGGTTAGTTGTTGTTGAATACGGTGATGTGTAGTCCCACTAAAAGTGACTAGTAGACGAGTACTGTGATGTGTAGTCCCACCGGAAATATGCTAGTTATTGTGTACGGTGATGTGTAGTCCCACCGAAATTGGTTGTGCATGTGCATACCATGTTTTGTCTATGTTTCCATTTATCGTACTTCCTCCTTAAATGGTTTTGTCTTTAAAACTATATATATGTTTTGAATTGCATTGTTGTTGTTGTGTTTTAGAGCTCCGCTCACTAAGCTTTTAAGCTTACACTCTTTTTTTCCAACAATGCATATCGTTAGTGGCATCGTAAGGCAAGCGGGAAAGGGAGAAGTTCTTGGAGTTCTTTGCTAAGCTCAAAGTATGGTTTTATGGTTGTAATAATATTTAGGCAATGGGAATGCTAGACTTACATGTTATGGAGTTGGTGTCCAAACTCCTATGTTTGTTTTGTCATTGTTATTGTTGTTACTATGTTTAAAGTGTTGAAGCATGTTTTGGTTAGATTTTGACCCTTGAGAATGTTAAGCATTCTTGTTTGAACTAAAAATTAAAAATAAAACTATGAGAAACTAAAATAGCTCCCCGGCAACGGCGGTCGAATCCCAAGAGAGCTGTAATTAGAATCTCAATGCTAAAACAATAAAAGTAAAATGGGGGCGGTGTATCAAAATAAAATTAAAGAAAATAATTAAAATCTGAAAAAAAAAAATAACGAAGATCAATCTTACCGAACTTCCAATCTAAAGGTGTGATTTCCATCCAACCGTAACTTTGATCATAGGCTTAAAGATAAATTTCTCATATCCAAGAAATTAGTCTACATGGGGAACACCACAACAAGCATTTGTTCTCCTTTTATATCGATTAGTCTACTTGGGGAACACCACAACAAGCATTCAAAACCGAAACTTACCATTAAATATAATCAATGATAGCATTAAGATTAATGAGAATGACTATAACAAAATCAATCAAATCAATTTTGTACCTTTATTTTCCTAGGGATTATCATGCGTGATGTGTAGTCTAACGAACACAAAACATGAGCCTTACCCTTTGCTACTTGCGTCATGGATAGCGATAGAACACTCAATATCGAACTAAGGCGTCAATTTAATTAATATTAAACATTCATAAAAATAAGAACAAAAAATAAAGATTACTAGGATTAAAAGAGAAATACTAGTTTAGTACAAGACTCACAAAATTACAGCGGAATCACTTCACCCTTAAATCGAAAATAAAAGCTTAACCACACATGGGGGAATAAGAATACAAGAGAGAAGAGCCGTCGAAAGATTGATTCTAAGATACCCTCTAAGAGACCTATTGAGCTCATTATATAGAGAGCAAAAACCCTAAACCTAAAAGTAAATCTCCTTTAATTAGGTTCTAATCAAATAAGCAAAGATAAGATAAAGGGAAATCTAAATAAATAAAGTTCTAATTAATAAAGGAGATTGATTCTTGTTCCAACACTTCCTAAATAATTGAAATATCCATAAAAGTGGGCTTCATCTCGAATTTGATTCCAAAAAGTCGGATTCTTCACGTCAAACACCAGTCTCGTATCGGTCACAAGGCGTGGTCACGCCTCATCGAAGATGAGCTTCTACCCAATTTTACTTTCTTCCAAAAGACTTAATTTTCACTTGGGAAGATAAAAGCATGCTTTTAAGTTGAATTTCACTGTTGCACCCATATTTCACCTCATAAATTAAAACAAACATAATTTCCACAATTAAGCTCAAAATATAATTAGAATATGAATGAACTAATCACTACAAAGAGTATATAATTATATCCTATTAAAATGGTAAATGGTTGATTGGGTATTCTAGAAGGGTGGGTGTTTGCTATGTTATTGAAGCGGGATTGTGGGGTATCTATGAAGGTCTTCTCTTGGTATAGTCTTTGAGTATTCGACAACTGCAGGTTGAGTCATATTGTTTAGAGGCGGTATGGCACGTTTAGCAATATAGTGCTGCGACTTGTGATTTTTCTCTTGTTGCTCATATTGTGGCTTTGTTAAATCGACAATGGGAGGTGGTGTTAAAGCACGGTGTCCGTGAAGGGAATAAATTAGTTGATCGTATGGCCAGGTCTGCTTCGAAAGAGGATCTTTTGTGTCATTATTTTTTCTTGCCTCCTGAGGATTATATTCGGCAACTACAGGTTGATGCATCAGGGAATGGTCACCAGGATGTTGACGGTGGTTGTGTGTTGATGTTGTGTTGGTGCTTCGGTGTGGGGCTTGGATAGTCTTTGGTTTTGTTTTGGTTTATTTGGTCAAGTTTCTCTTGTAGTGTCTTCTTAAAGTTTTCATGTTTAGGGAGGTTTTTAATTAGGCACATAGTTACTTCTTTCCTCTATTTATCAAAACATATATATTATAGAGTGGGTTTGTTTTAGTGGTAAAGTATGTACAAGAAATTAAGTTTGTTTTACTTGAAGTTAGTGAATCGGGTTCTATTGATGGTGTTTTTTAGTCTTTTATTTTTTTAGCTTAGGTGTAAGAAGCCCTTGAACTTTTGAAAAAAATCAATTAAGCCTCTGAATTTTTTTACACTCAATTAAGCACTTGAACCAAAAAATTGAACTAATTAAGCCCTTTGACCAATTTTGACCATTAAATCTTCACAATTTTTTTCTTTAGATATTACTGGCATATAATACACTACAGTTCTATCATGTTACATTTACAGATTTCTTCAAAAAATATTTATATTTATATATATATATATATATATATATTATACGTTTTTATAAAACTTCTAAACATTTTTTAAATAAAATATTTTTTTGAAAAAGTCAAATCAAAACACTGTGACACAACGCACTACAGTAATAGATAAAAAAATTATCAAAATTTAATGGTCAAAATTGAATCAATCCAAGGGTTTAATTAATTCAATTTTTTAGTTTAATAATTTAATTTGGTGCAAAAAACTTTAGAGACAATTTTTTTTTCTTCAAAAGTTTAAGGACTTTTTAATGGTTAAAAACATTTAATTTCTAGCTTCGTCCATTGTAATGGTGCCAAAACATATGAAGAATGAGATCAAACACCTCTTGATCCAAACCTTTGAAGTACAAACATGTAAAACACAACATTCTTTATACATTGCGGATCAACAGCCTCTCCAGTTAGTTTTGCTCTGAAACTCACTAAACATTTACTACTTACATATTTGCCACATTTTAACTACTACAAAAGGGGCTGCCAAAAACATTCGAACAAAGTCGATGTCAATCGTCTAAAGGGGCCAAAGTCTAGGATCCTACAGTTTTCATTCTTCTAGTTTAGCGGCGGTAAGTAAGCTTTGGGGACAATTAAAATTCCTGTTCCGTTAGCGGATCATGAAAGTATCTCTTTCTCTTTCTCATTGCAGCATGAGCATCCACATTCATATGTTCACCTTCAACACTCCGTTCATTCGACTCCGTAGAAGAGTTCAAGGAAGATAATCGTTTATCAATAGCAGGGGACTTGCTCCACTCAGTAATTATGGTATCGGTGTCTTCGGTTTCTTGAGTCCGAACGTTTCCAAGGCAAGGTGTTGAAAGAGGGCCTAACCGCAACGATAGATCGCAGGCAATTCCGAGGTACGGGTTATTAGAAGAATGGAGCTCATCAAAAGAATGGAGCTCATGATTGGCACCGAAACCATGCCGCAGTTCTTCGGATTCATGATCATTACCATAGTAAAGAGGATAAACTGAATACTTTTCTAAAGCTAAGTTCTCAGATGCAGAACCAAACACGTTAGCGGTGTAATGACCGTCCCGGCCAGTTTGTTTCGGAGATCCAAAGCTCGTACGAACCACATTGGCAGTTGCAGGTTTCATAAAGCTAGCCAAGCAATGTGTGTTAGCCATGAGATTTCCTTGAGTAGCAGAGCTAAGGTAACACCTTGGACTACAATTTCGTTCGCTCCTCGAGTTTCGTCTCGCCGTGCAGCCTAAATTGAGAGCAGCTAACCAACAACAACAGAAATATATACAAATCACCATTTCTGCCATAAAAATCACAAATTGCAGAATATCTGCAAAGGGTACCTTCAATACAAGGTTGAAGAAGCTTTCCCGTTTCAGTACTCGCATCTCGTCTAATAACGGTGTTAATCGCATCATTGGTTCGATCCCAGAGGGTTTTAAGCTCTATGTACTCACCCTATGCAACAATCACAAGTCAAAACATGAGCTTCACATATCAAAGTTTGGGCTTTCAACACATAAATTGTCAAAACACTGTAATCAAAGACACAAAGTCGACATTTTACCTCAGAATTTGCTTTAGAATACATGATTTCTTCAGCTTTCAAGACAACAACAGGGAGCTTCTCTTGCCATTCCTTGTTCTTCTTAGTTGCAGAGCTATGAACTTCATTTACAACTCTGAAACAAAACCAGATACATGAAATCAAATCAGAAACACATTTTTGGAAGAAAAGAAAAGGGAACCTGAAGATTTCTTGAACCAGAGAGCCTCTCATGGGTTGGTGAGTATGACTGTGCCAAGCTTTTCTCTCAAAAACATAAGGCCTTGGACCGGGTCTAGGCATCTTTCAATGAGGGGAATCAGAAAGACAGGCTTTTTTGTTTGGTTTCTTCAAAGGGAAACAATCGAACAAAGGGCAAGGTTGTGTTGTAAACTTGAGGGTAAGCTTATTATTATCATTATGCCGCACTGTATCTGCAGCATTTATAAGCTGTGAGAAAACAAAAAGCATCGACTGCTGCTGTTCTTTTTTCCTATGCAATAATTTCAAAGAGGTGTTTTTTTAAGTTTTAAATTACAAGTATATAAAATATTTTTTTTATCAAAATAGGTAGTTAAAATATTTTTCGTCAAAATAAGTACTTAAATTTTTTTTGTCAAAAATAAATACTTAAAGTACCCCATCTGTCTCTCTCAAAATAGCTCAGTACGAATCCCATAAGTCTTTAAAATAGAGATGTTAGAAAATTTTATTGGTGAAAATAGACTTATGTTACAAATAAGTGTTTAAAATGTATTAATATTTTATTTAGGTATTTAAAGTATATTTTGATCAAAATAAATTTTAAGGCGTAAATGAAAAAGGGCTTAAAGTATATATTTTTTAAAATTTTAGATGTAAATTATTTTGTTGAGTTGATCAAACAATTGTAAATGGCCAAGAGAGAGTGAATTGTCAATGAAAATTTGGTGGAATAAATTTAATGAGTGAAAATTTGGACACAAGGCAATTAGAGTAGTTCAAGTTCCTAAATGAACTCTACATCCACTACCTTAGCTCTCACTAAAGATTTTCAACCAATCCACTAATTGATTCTTCCCCTTTCCTTGGATGAGGAGGAAACTTTGATTAAGTTTTGTACCCAAAGTTTAATTCACTCACTCTTACAAATAAGGGTTTTTGGTAAACTTTACAAATGTCTCTCTAAGGATAATGTTTACCCAATTATAATTAAACACACCCCAAACTCACAATAAAAACTGCAATGAAAGTCACAATAGAGTTGGGTACAAAGATTTGACTCTAAAATGAACAAGGTTTAAATTTGAATGCTTTGATGTTGCTTGAAGGCTCAATAATTATTGTTGTAGCTTTATAGACTTGTTTTTATAACTTCTCATTGATTTCTAGCCGTTTGGGTGGTTAAGATCATCAATAGAGCCGTTGGGGTTCTCTCTTCCCTCCATAAATGCAGCTACCCGTATCGGACACGGGACCCCCTGTATCAAAACGGACACTCAAAAAAGAAATAGTCGTTATGTGTAAAATAGGGCCCGTATCGAAACGGCTATAGGCCTTATCGAAACAACAAGTGCAAAAGGAATGTCGTATCGAAACGGATAAGGGTTGTATCGAAATATTTTGAAATTATAATTTGGTGTTCCGAAACAACTTGGGGTGTATCGAAACACTTAACCAAATCTTTAAAATTCAATTTTTGACACGTAACGGCTAGTTCATTAAATGCCCAATTTTAAAATTACTTAACCCCTGTAACGAAACGGGTGTTAGTCGTTCCGAAACAATGCTTAAAAATCAAAGGCCCAGATGAAGGTCGTACCGAAACAGGTTTGAGCCGTTCCGAAACAGATGTCTCCAGTGTCAAAACGTATCGAAACACTTTAAGGATGTTTTGAAACGCCTGAGCTATTTTGTGTATTTTGGCCTGAAAAACACTTAGAAAATTTATGGGGTTTAAGTTTTGACTTGAAAACACTTTGAGAATAATTTGTACTTGTCAAAATCGAATATTTTGACTTAAAAATTTTTTACTTTGCAAATTAATCGTTGAATTACTTGTTATATCAAAATCAAATATTGGTTTTATATTTTTTTTTTGTAAAAATAAGTACCTAAAGTTTCAACCGCTATAATTTTAGGTGCCTCATAGTTAACTATCGTTAAAAAAACTATTAACCAATAAAAATTGGATACATGTCATTTTTAATTTTTAATTTTTTTTAATTAATTTTTTGTTTTTAATAATTTAAAATTTTTCAAAAAAAATTTGAAATTCTAAAATAATTCCCCAATCCCTAAATCCTAAATCCCCAAATCCTCACCATTATCATCGTCGGTCACTGTCACCGACCCTACCATTTTGGTCACCGAACTCAACTAACCATTTCCCCTAACTCACAGTCGCCGAAAATCAGTAAACGATGTGTCAACCGAAAATTGAACAACAATATGAAATAGTCATTTGATTGGCACGCCGTTCACCGATGTCTGGCGATGGCGCGTTGGGGGAAATGGCCGGATGGGTTCGACGACCGAAAGGGTGGGGTTGGCGACGACGGCGACAGTGGTAGGAGTGAGGATTTGGGGTTATGTTATTTTTAGGGATGTAGGGACTTATTTGAACATTTTTTAGAATTTTAGGACTTTTTTAAAATAAATTTTATACTTTTTTCAAAAAAAATTAAAAACTCAATATTCTTGCCATGTGTCGCGTTTTAAATGAGTAACGATTTTTTTAAACGGTCGGGCGCCTAAAATTATAACTGTTGAAACTTTAGGCACCTATGTTTACAAAAAAAATACTTTAGGAACCTAAAGTTCAAAAGAGGTACATTTTGGGCACTTATTTTTCATTTAAGCCAGCTTTTAAAGTATATATTTTTGTCAAAATAGGTATTTAAATTATTTTTTTTGTAAAAATAGGTACTTAAAGTATTTTATGTTAAAAAGGGTACATAAAGCATATATATTTTTTCATATGAGTTCCTAAAAACTATCATGTGACATTGATTAAAAAATACAATAGGATATTTTGACAAAAAATATACTTTAGGTATATACTTTGACGAAAAAATATTTTAGGTACTTATTTTGACAAAAAAATTGTTGAGTTGTGTGGAGCTCGATTCGATCAACCAATGTAGCTCACCAAGTGGTGGAGAGGTGGATATTTGGGTGGAAGGGTTGAGGAAGCTAAATTGAAAAGTGACACAATGATTTATAGTGGTTCAACCTTCTAACCAAGGTCTACATCCACTACCTTAGCTCCCCACTAAGGATTTCACAATCAATCCACTATTGATTCGTCCCCTTTTCTAGGATTAGGAGGAAACCCTTACAACCGATCAAGCTTCTACCCAAAGCCTTGATCAAAACCCTCTTTACAAAGAGAAACAATAAGCAAACTTAAAACCCTCTAATAGGTGTTTGTTTGCACAATTAAGCACTCACCCAAAACCTAAAACACTTGAGCAAATTTGATAATTTTGGCTCACTAGTGTTTGCCTATACAATAAATGACAATTTAAGCTCTAAGACAATCTTTGATCATTTGATGTTTGACAATATAAGCATTAGCCTTCTCTTGATGCTTGGAGGTCCCTTTTATACTCCCAATTGAGTTTGTAGCCGTTACTAGCCGTTGGGGATGATTTCGAGCCGTTGAGGACTTTATTTCCCTTCATAAATGATGTTCTGCAGCTATCTGTATCGATACGCGTGGAACGGTATCGGTACGACCTTCATAGGAACTAGCCGTTGGGCTTTTGCCAGCATAGGCGTATCGATACGCTTGAGGGCATATCGGTACGAGTTCACATTTGAATGGCCGTTGGGAAATAGCCGTTGGGGTGGTTGAAATGGGATCGGTACGCTTACCTGGCGTATTGAAACGACCCCACTCCGTATCGATACGGCAAGGGCTTGTATCGATACGGGTTTTGACAGTGGCACAACTAGGGCAAAAAGATATCAGTACGGGGGTTTACCGTATCGATACTGGTACTCTGAAAACACTAGTTTGGCTTTTAAAAACATGAAAAGTCTTTGCCAAAAACCTCTTAAAATACCTCAAACATAAATTCAAGTTGTTTGGACTTAAAAACAAGTTTTAAATTCTTTTCAAATTAGTCCAAAACATTTTTCAATTATTATATCAAAACATTAGTTCTACAATCTCCCCCTTTTTTATATAATAAAACTAACTTGAAAAATTGTTTGGGATTTTCCCCCTTTAACTTTAAAAATGTGAATAAGAGATTAAAGATATGAGATTAAATAAAGCTCCCCCTTATTCTATTGAAAATTCAATTTTTCAAACCATTTCTCCCCCTTTTTGTTATATCAAAAAGAATTTAAAAACATTAAGTTTAAAAACATTAAATAAAGCTTCCGGTTTGGAGCTTAATTTGAAAAAGAGCCGTTTGTTCGGTATTAATGTGGCTGAGTCAGATTTAAGGTGTTGGGCGAAAGCTGTAGGGTGCTAATCGTGTCAGTTTCCTACGACTTATTTGGGGCTCCCGCTTGGGGCGAAACGCAATATCATTTCATTATGGGAGCCAATTATTAGTAAGTTTGTGAGATGGTTAGAAGGTCAGAAATCTAAACTACTGTCGATTGGTGGTCGTGTAACAATGTTGAAGTGTAACGCCCCGGTTTTGGGCTCGGAAGTTTTGGGTGTTGACCGGTTCGGTCAAAGTGCTGATCGAATATATAAGAGTGAATTTAGGAAAGCCTAGTTCGGGTTGCATTAAAAATATGGAAAAATGTTCTAAAATCATCTTTTAATATATAAAAGTGAACTGTGAAATCAATTTTGGAAAATGAGGTTCGGAAGGTTGACATTTTGGCTAGTGACCAAAATGTAATTTTTGAAAGTTGTGGGATAGTTTTATAAAGGATTAAAACTTTGAATCTTTAAGGAGCTATTATTCCAAAAAGGATTTCTCCAGATTTTTTCTAAGATATTTTAAGGCTCAAATCTGATTTTAAAGATTTAGAAAAGGAGGGAAATCATTTTAACTAAATTTCCAACAAACTTTTCATTTTCTCTCAAATTCTCTTTTCTCTCATTTTCTCTCAACCCAAACAAAATTCTCCAGATTTCTTTCTCTGATTTTGACATCTAAATCTCTCCTTTCAACTCTTATTTGATTCCTAATCATCTCATCATCAAAACCTCTCAAATTACAAGTTGATTCATCAAGCTTTTTGGCTCTAAAATGGAGAAATTCAAGTTTGGAGGTAAGAACGTCCTTCTCCTCTAAACTATCAGTTCTTTACTGAAATTCCTAAGTTCTCAATCCTTGATTTATGTTTTATTAATGGCTTTTCAATTGAGATCTTGTCTTTTTTGGCTAAAATGCAAGATTTGGTGATTTTGGTGAAAATTTCGTGTGATCTGTTTAAGCAGGGTTTTGAGGTGTTAAATTGATGTTAAATGAATGCTAAAATGATTAGAAGTTGAGGTTTAATCAATGCAATCCCGGATAGGTTGAATTTCCTAAGTTTGGCTTGAGTTTTTGGTTGTTTTTGGAGTGTTTTTGGTGATCTGTTATACCTGGAGGTATGAGGACGTGGTTGTGATCATTTTGCATGTTATTTGATGTATAAAAATGGTTAGAAGTGATGGATCTTGGCTGGGTTAAGTTTTGGAAGTGTTTGGAGGTGATTTCGGTTGTGTTTGGTAGCCAAATTGTTAGATTTGTGATGAGCAGCGAGTTGTGTTGTTGTTGCTGGTGTTTTAATGCATAAGGATGCATTAATGTTCTGTTTTTGTGTGCTTGAAACAGGGGAATTGGATCCGTGAGCTTTGGAGGTGTTCTTCGGAAGCTTGGAAGGCTTGTTGGCTAGCTTTGTTTGGTTATCGGTGAGTGAAGTTGGGATTTCAGCTTTTGAAACAAGGTTTGAAGGTTTTTTGGGAGCTTAGTTTAAGTCTAAACAACTTTGCTAAGCTCAAGAGTAAGTGAATGAGTTTTTGCTCTTGAATTGTGTGTGATTTGGTTTTAAAATCAAATGTGATTGATGATTGATATGCATGTGTTTTGCATGGTTTAATTCTGTTTTGTAAGCATGTTTTTAGCATGGTTTAATGCTGGTTTTGAAAGCCTTTTGAGAAGGATGCTCAAGGTAAGAGATCCTTGATTTTGTTTATGGAAATTGTGATTTTGATGCATAGTGTTGCATGTTGATCAATGGCTTTGTATGATGCTTAAAAACAGTGAATTGATGATGATTAATGATGGTTTGCATATTGGTTATGCATGTGAATCATTGGATTAATGATGTAATGGTTTTGCATATTGGTTATGCATGTGAAACATTGAGCTAATGATGTGATAGCTTGCATTATGTTCATGCATGTGGAACATTGGATAATATGGTAAGATGGTTATATTGGCAAGAGGTGTAAATGGTTCTTGGTTCGTTGATCGGATATAATTAGCCGGCTATAGGATTGGGTGCACCGTGAATAAAGTCGCCTTGAAGGCGGAGCGGTCAAGTGTGGACCGGATAGGCTCCCCTCAAGTATTCCTAACGAGATGAGGTCAGTGGAGGTTGTTGCCCACGGGAGGACCTCGGTTGCTTAAGGTCAGTGGAGGTTGTTGCCCACGGGAAGACCTTGGTTGAGTAAAGGTTATAAGGTGGTTAAAAGTCCTTATGTGAGAACCTTGTACTTGTTAAGATCACAATGGCAGTGGTTAAGTCCATGTGTGGATCTTGTGTGTGATGTCCCGGATCTCGTTAGATGAAGTCTACAACTACCAATCGGTTGTGCAAAGGTTGTATGGTGGTTGAAAGTCCATACGGGAAGACCTTGTGCATGTCAAGGGTGTATGGTGGTTGAAAGTCCATACATGGGAACCTTGAGGAAAAGCTAAGGTTGTATGGTGTTTAAAAGTCCATACATGGGAACCTTAGGTTGTTGAGGTCAGTGGAGGTTGTTGCCCACGGGAAGACCTTGGATTGGGTAGTGTGTAGGGAGCGTTGGGACACGCTCGGAATCCGCGTATCCGATCGGGTTGTTGTGTTGGAAAGTGAATGTGGTTGATCTTATGGAAGCCAATATAATGTTCTTGATCTTAATAATGCATGGTTGCGTGTGAAGCATGAGATGCTTGATTTAATGCATGGTTGCATGGGAAGCATGAGAAGCTTGAGATGATGCATGGTTGCATGTGAAGCATGAGGTGCTTGAATTGATGCATGGTTGCATGAGAAGCATGAGATGCTTGAAATGATGCATTGTTGCATGAAAAGTGTATGATGCTAGTGAAGGCATGTTTACTTGTTAAGTTGTACAAGCGTTGGTAATCATGTGGTAAATGATGCATGTGAGCATGAAATATCTATGTTGCATTGGGGTCTTGTATGACTTGTGTTAAAGGCATGTGATGATGATGTTATGGTTTTATGTTGCCTTGGTTAAATGCATGAGATGGTTTATTTAAGCTATGGTTTTAAATGGTTTCTTGCTCGTTATGGTTTACAAGTTAAAGAAAGGTATGTTGTGAAATGGAAGTGTCTTCCATGGTTTTGATTAAGCTTGGCATATGGTGTTTATGCATGTTTTGAGCTTGATGTTGTAAAGGGGTTTTTCAACATGGTTTTGGTAATCAAATCGGGTTTGTTTTAAAGTGTTTTAAAGACCCGCTGCATTGATGGTGTTTTGGTTTTGAGCATTCCTCACTAAGCATTTTGTGCTTACGCTCCTTTTTGTCCATCAATGCAGATTCTTGAAGTTTGGGCAGCAAGGAGCAAGGGATTCAAGGTGGACTCCAATGGAGATGTATGTCTCGGTGAATAGCTATAGTTAATAAGGGCAATGGGGTAGAATCTCTCGGATTTATGTGTATGTGATCGTGTATGTTGATCATGTTGTTTGAGATTGTTTAAATGTTGTTGCTATGTTGTTGAACATGAATTGGCTTAATTGAGGTTGCTTTGGAAAGGTTTATGCTTAAATGGATAGCTTGAGTAGGAAGCATGCCTTTGTTTTTGGGGCTTTTCATATGAGTTAGTTATATGTTGAATCGTTGATGCAATTCTGGTCCTTGCATGTTGTTTGATCATGTGGTATGGTTTAGTGATGTTAATTTGAAGTGTGAGGCATGTTTGATGAAGTGTTTGAGTCGTTTTCAGGCAGGGGTATCGGTACTCGGGCTTGTGTATCGATACGCCTGAGCCAAATATGCTCGTTCTTGCCCAGGCGTATCGGTACGGTTGAATAGGTACCGATACCGTATGAAGGCCGTATCGATACTGGGAAACTCGTATCGATACCGCTGCTGAAGTTTGGTTACTGCCTTCCCCGCGTATCGATACGACACGTGGCGTACCGATACCGGACCGTTAATTTCAGTTAAAAGTATCTTTTGATGTTTGTTTTGTTTGCGTTTTAGTCCTGAATCTTGTTTGTGCAATTGTATGAGTTCGGGATGTCCGTTTGAGCTGAAATTTGGCAGAGAAGCATGAAACATGATTAATTTTAAGTTGGCAACTTAAAATGTGGTTAAGTCCTTAAAGTTTTCAGAATTTACAATTTGGTCCCTAAAGTTGTAATTTGTTCAATTGGGTCCCCGTTTGATCTCTGATGTTTGTGATCTTTTAGTATGTTGTTTGTGTGATCACAAGTAGGGTTAATGTGCATCTAGATAAGATTAAAAAGGAAAAAAGGGTCGTTAATCAGGGTTGACTTTCGGGTTGACTTTGGTTTTCCCCGTGTGACTTTCTTAATTCGGGTCAACCGTCTAGACCGGGTTAAGGGGGTTACATGAAGGCTGTCCTATCTAGGGCTTACAAACAGTGCCCTGCTCGGGAAGTGGGTGTGGCGCTTCGGCAACGAGCATGATAGCCTTTGGAGGCGTGTAATCTGGAGCCTGGTTAGGAACGATGCTTCGGAACTGTTGGTGCCAAATAACTCGGCGAAGTCGACTTCATGGATTTGGAAGGGTATCACAAACTCTTTCTCTCGAGAAGATAACGTGGGGCAGTGCTTAAGAGAGAACTGTGCGCTTCAAGTGGGCAATGGTAAGTCGATAAAATTCTGGAGCGAACCTTGGCTTGGAGGAATCATGTTGAAGGTTCGGTTTCCTCGCATCTTTGCCTTAGCAAAGAACAAACAGGGGTGTATAGCAGATTTTGGTACAAGAGGAGAGTCAAGGTGGTCTTGGAATATCCAATTGTGCAGACAAGTGTTTGATTGGGAGAGAGGTCAGTGGAATGAGATGATGGAAATGCTGAACAGTTTCGTCCCGAGTTTGGTTGCAAGAGACTGGGTTAGCTGGCGTGGGAACAGTGATGGGGTGTATACAGTTCGTTCTATGAAGTTGTTGATAAAGGAGTATAATTCGAGCCATACAGTCTGGCCTAAGAAAGTTTGGATTGGTGTGGCACCGCCAAAGGTCGAGGTGCTGGTCTGGAGGATTATGTGGGGTCGCGTCCCAGTGAAGAATGAATTATTGAAGCGTGGCGTAGTGCTAAACAGAGATGAGAATTGTCCTTTGTGCGGGAAGATGGAGGAGTCGAAGTTCTATTTGTTTTTTAGTTGCCAAGTAGCTTGGCAGATTTGGATGCACTTTTGCTGGTGTTTGGGCGTGCATTTGGTTTTGCCAGGCTTGTCGACAAATTTCCTGGAAGTCTGGAGTGGGTTAGCAGTGGCTCGGGACAGATTTTGGTGGGAGGTGATCCCATTCGCAGTGTTTTGGACCATATGGCTCGGCAAGAATGAAACCGTTTTCCAAAACAAAAAATTGGATCTATTGCAGCTCATTTTCTTGGCAAAATGCCGCTGGGCAACGTGGTTAAAGGTAAAATATCCAGGGGGCTCAGTCTCGATAGATAGTTTGGTGGCTGATCCGGTTTTAGCTCGTGTACTTTTGGGAGGCGGTACAAGTGTTGCTTCGATCCTCAGTTGGGAGCCCCCCCCGACTGGTTTTGTTAAGCTCAATATTGATGGTGTTGTGTCCCGTTCCAGTGGGAAGTGCGGCATCGGAGGCATCCTCAGGGACTCCCAAGGTAATTCGCTTATGCAATTCTCAAGTCCAAGCAGACCGGGGCTACCTACTTTGATCGAGTTTCAGGCAGCAGTTGAGGGGATTGCAAGATTTAAACAGTCAGCTTGGAGTCGAAATCACCGGCTCATAGTGGAGTCGGACTGCAAGACCCTGGTGCAATGGTTGACAGGTGATGTAGAAGCCCCGAGCTACATTTTGTCTTCAGTTTTGGAGATGAGAAGTGTGATCCAGCAACGAGGATGAGTCGTCAGATGGATTCATAGATCCCGCAACTTGGAGGCGGACAATCTGGCGAAGAAGGGTATTGGCTAGGTTGGTTTTAGGGGGGGAAATTTCATGGGTAGTTTTGATCGTGGGTTTTGTTTTCGGCTTGTTTCTCATTACAAACATGAACTAATTGTGGTAACTCTAATTAATCTCGATTAATAAAATGAAGGGTACTCTTTTCCCCTAATAGGATTAGAGGGGTTTTTAATGAGGCCCTAAACTTTTCAAAAAAAAAACAATAGAGATAAAAACTTTGACAAAAATAAGAATTTGGTTTTAAAATGGCTCCCCCTTACTCAAAGCATCATCAAAAATGTTAGTCCAACATATATGATCATCTAGTTGAATAAAAAGAAAATAAGACAAATAAATGCTAAAACAACTAGAGTTTTACCAACACTTGAACCCAAAGGAGGATGTGAAGCCTTCCTTCTTCAAGTGTTCTTCCTTGTGTGCATGAAGTTCCCCCTCAATGTTTGACTTGTTGAACATCTCCATCACACCTAGCAATAGACAATCAAGTAATTTTTTGTATCCAAATTGCTTTGGATCCATGAACATTAGTAGCACAAATTTTTAGTCCCCTTAGGAATCCATTTTTCAATGTCATCCTTTTTAATTGAAGTGGTTAGTCCTTTTGGGACCCAAACACTTCTAAAACATTTTCTTTAATAAATCTAGGGGCACTAGATTGTCTAACATAAAAATTTGATTTTCCAAAATTGTTTTTCTTTTCAAGCTCTTTGGAAATCAAATATTTTTCTTCTTGAACTTTTTGAAGCAATTTTTGTAAATCAAAACATTTTAATTCAAACTCTTCAAGTTTTGCTTCAAGTTCAAGTTTGGTTTTAGAAAGCAAATCATTTTGAATTTTTAACTTTGAAATCAATTTATTGTTTTTCAAAATATGGCTTTTAAAATCTAAAACCAAATCATCATAGGCATCTTGTAATTCATCAAAGGAATAAGAACATTAAGTAGATGAATTAGAAGTTACCCTTGAATCTTCTTCGATGGCCATAAGGAAAAGGTTGGCTTGTTCATCGTCGGTGGAGTCCTCATCACTCCAAGTAGCCACATGTGCCTTCTTCTTATGGCTTGAAGTGCTTGCCCTCTCCTTTCTTTTAGGTTATCATTCAAGCTCTCTCAAGGCTTTCTTCATGAACATGGCACACTTCTTGAAGAGATGAACTATCTATTCATCTTCATCATCCTCTTCACTTGTGTAGACATGATGACAAGTGGAGGATTTGAGAGCCATGGCACTAGCATTGATGCCAAGCCCTTTGATTTTCTTCTCTCCCATAGCTCTAATTTCTTCCATATTCTTCTCATCCTCTTTGTTCTTCTTCATGATTTGATGAGTAAGGAGAGACCCCATGAGTTCATCAAGCTTCAAAGTCTTCAAATTTTTGGCTTCGATGATGACGGTCCTCTTTGAGTCCCAAGACTCGGGAAGTGAGTAGATGAGCTTTCGAACAAGCTTCTCCTCCAGGATGGCTTCTCCATAGCCTTTGAGACCATTGGTGATGGTGGAGAACCTATCAAACATCTTCTCGATGTTTTCTTCCGGATCCATTTTGAAGTTCTCATACTCTAAGGTTAGGAGCCCAATCTTGGTCTCCTTGACTTCATTTGTCCCCTCGTATGTGACTTCAAGCTTGTCCCATACCTCCTTGGCACTCTCAAAAGAAGACATCTTCTCATAGATGGATGGACCAAATGCACAAAATAGAATGTGCAAGGCTTTTCAATTTAGCTCCATCTTCTTGCGATTGTCGGCACTCCACTCCGCTTTACTTCTTTGAGGCAGGAACGGACCATCTTCAACTACATCCCATATCTTGTAATCTTTTGATTTGATGAAGAACTTCATCTTTGTCTTCCAATGGGCATAGTGAGTTCCGTCAAAGAAAGGTGGTTTGTCGATTGATTGTGCCATATGAGCCGGTTGATGAAATAGTGATCGAGCTTGACGGATCTTCTCAATAGGATGTTAATCCTCTTCGATTGAGCCAAGCTCTGTTACCAATTGTTGAGTTGTGCGGAGCTCGATTCGATCAGCCAATGTAGCTCACCAAGTGGTGAAGAGGTGGATATTTGGGTGGAAGGGTTGAGGAAGCTAAATTGAAAAGTGACACAATGATTTATAGTGGTTCAACCTTCTAACCAAGGTCTACATCCACTACCTTAGCTCCCCACTAAGGATTTCACAATCAATCCACTATTTGATTCGTCCCCTTTTCTAGGATTAGGAGGAAACCCTTACAACCGATCAAGCTTCTACCCAAAGACTTGATCAAAACCCTCTTTACAAAGAGAAACAATAAGCAAACTTAAAACCCTCTAATAGGTGTTTGTTTGCACAATTAAGCACTCACCCAAAACCTAAAACACTTGAGCAAATTTGACAATTTTGGCTCACTAGTGTTTGTCCATACAATAAATGAGAATTTAAGCTCTAAGACAATCTTTGATCATTTGATGTTTGACAATATAAGAATTAGCCTTATCTTGATGCTTGGAGGTCCCTTTTATACTCCCAATTGAGTTTGTAGCCGTTACTAGCCGTTGGGGATGATTTGGAGCCGTTGAGGACTTTATTTCCCTTCATAAATGCTGTTCTGCAGCTATTCGTATCGATACGCGTGGAACGGTATCGGTACGGCCTTCATAAGAACTAGTCATTGGGCTTTTGCCAGATAGGCGTATCGATACGCTTGAGGGCGTATCGGTACGGGTTAACATTTGAATGGCCGTTGGGAAATAGCCGTTGGGGTGGTTGAAATGGGATCGGTATGCTTACCTGGCGTATCGAAACGACCCCACTCCGTATCGATACTGCAAGGGCTTGTATCGATACAGGTTTTGACAGTGGCCAAACTGGGGCAAAAATGTATCGGTACGGGGGTTTACCATATCGATACTGGTACTCTGAAAACACTAGTTTGACTTTTAAAAACATGAAAAGTCTTTGCCAAAAACCTCTTAAAATACCTCAAACATAAATTTAAGTTGTTTGGACTAAAAAACAAGTTTTAAATTCTTTTCAAATTAGTCCAAAACATTTTTCAATTATTATATCAAAACATTAGTTCTACAAAAATACTTTAGGTACTTATTTCGACCAAAACAAATATACTTTAGATACTTAATTTGACCAAAATATATACTTTAAATACTTATTTAAAACCTAAAAAAAAAGTATCTAAATAAAAATGTTGATATACTTTTAGTTTTTACTCACAAGGCTTTAAAATAGGGATGTGGAAAACTTGTTTCATGAATGGGTTCAATTAAAGTTTAGTTTATAGTAGAGTTAATGACATATCAAAAAAAATATGAACAAATATATATCATATATATATATATAACTATTTAAATCGAAACTAATTAGTACAATAACATTATAAATATTTACGATTAAATTTGAATTGAAACTCAAATAATTCAAGTTGACTTGACTCTACTCGCATTTCATACGCTCAATTCAAATAATCGAGGTACAAAATATGATGTTAGAAAAGGTGTTAATAATCGAAGGAAACATAAAATAGTAAAAATAAAAGGCATAAAGCCAAAAAAATGTCCTAACGTTTGATTGAATTGTTATTTTGGTCTCTATTTTTTTTGGAACCAAACATTTCATTTTAGGTCAAAATAGTCCCTCTGCGGATGAAAACTGTTAGTTAACCAACGATAAGTGGTTTGAAATGACATGACAAACCTATATGGCATAACATGCTGACATGACAGTGTCATATATTAAAAAGTGTTGACTTGAAATAATATCACATCAATCAAAAATTATTTTATAAAATTATTTTTCTGTTGACGTGTTATTTTGTCAAGTCATTTCAAATAGTTTATCTGTTGAGATGATCAATCGGATGCAAATGGCCAAAAGGGGTGAATTGTCAATTAAAAAATTGAAGGGAGCAAGATGGAAAGATAAAATTGATGGACAAGAGATTTAGAGTGGTTCAAGCTTCTAACAAGCTCCACATCCACTACCTTAGCTCTACACTAAGGATTTCAAGCAATTCACTAAAGAATTCGTCACCTTTTTTAGGCTTAGGAAAAAACCGTTACAAATTGATCAAGCTTTCTACCAAAGCTTGATCAAGATCACTCTTTTACAAGGAATTGTGGCAAATTGAAATTGACATCTTAAAAGGCTAATATTTTGCCCAAATTATAAGTGCACTCTTCCCAAACTTGAAATAAAAGATTACAATGAAATAACACAAGTTGGGTACAATGGTTTGACTCTAAAAAGTTCAAAGAGATTGGATTTTTGCTTGAATGCTTCTCACTTGATGAATAGTTGTTGTTGTAGCTTTTGAGTCTTGCTTTTATACCCCCATTGATTTCTAACCGTTTGGGTAGCTGAGATCATAAATAGAGCTGTTGGAGACTATTTTTCCCGCAATAAATGCACTTCTCAAGCAGCGCGTATCGGTACACGGAAGCCCCATTTCGGTACTTGTAAAATAGAAACTAGCCGTTGCAAGAGTAAATGCATGAGCGTATCGAAACGGTCTTAGTGTAAAATGAGTTGTATCGAAATAGCTAGGCCATATTGGTACGGATTTTTCTCACTAGAATTTGGGGGAAAAATCTTTGGAAAATTACATCGGTATGCCTCAAGGGCGTATCGAAACAGAAAGCTTGTTTTTACAAAGGCGTATCAAAACAGACATAATGTATGGGTACTGGTTAACTAAATTTTGAAGCTTTAACTGACATTCAATGATCGAATAATTTAATGCAAAGATTTTAAAAATCTTAAGACTCTGTATCGGTACGCTGATGTGTCGTACCGAGACTCGTTTATTTTAAAACATCTCAGGTTGAAGGCCATATCGAAACGGGCAATCGCGTATCAGAACATCGCATCGAAACGGGGTGAACTGTATCGAAACGAGGTGTTCAATTAAAATTCTAGTAGCCAAAAATCGCATCGAAACGTTATAAGGCGTATTGATACGCCTGGGCGATTTGGTTAAGTTTGGCTTGAAACATTTAGAAAATTTTAGGGTTTAAGTTTTGACTTTGAGTGAGAGTTTTGAGTACTTAAAAAATTATCAACTTTTGCAAATTGGTCCTTGAATGATTTGTTATATCAAAATCAAACATAAGTTTTAGATTATCATTTGCTGACTAACAGTTTTCATCTGCAGAGGGGTCATTTTAACCCAAAATGAAACGTTGAGGGTTAAATTGGTTCAAAAAAGAATATTGGCCAAAATGATTATTCAGTCAAACGCTATGGGCATTTTTTTGGCATTATGCCAAAACAAAATAAATATTGATTTTATTATGTATAAATCAAACAAATCATAAAATTAAATACAAAATATCGAAAAAAAGTAATTAAATTAAATAAGGGCGAAGCTCCCTTGGGGCCTTAGGGGGCTCCGACCCCTATTATAAAATTAAAATATTCGATAGACTTTGGTCTAATTATAATTTGACCCATGTAAAAATAAATATTCAAATTAAAAAAAGGGTTTATTAAATATATAATCAAGTAAGGATTGAACTAAAGAAGAATACGCTCGCGTTATCAAATTTTTTTAGTATAATATCAATTTAAGTCTTTATAAGTTTAAATATTAGACAAATTAGTCATTGCCCCATGAATTTTGAGTTTTAAATACATAATAAACACTTACATTTTTTAAATTCAATATTTTGTCCCCTACAAATGTTTAATCCTAGCTTCGTCCCTAGAATTAAATCACAATCGTTTACTTTTTTCTAGGAAACAATTCGGATGAACGAATTTGTTGAGGCCTATGAAATCACGGTTTCCTTCAGAAAGATTCTCCCGCTCCTATGGTGTTTAAGAAATGTTAGACGTCTATCTCCTAAGATACAACAACTGAACGAGCACAACAATAGTACATTTTAGTGACCAGCGAACCATAACCTCGTCTTCATCTATCACTAAATATACTTTTGAAAATCATAGAGTAAAACTAGTAGAAAAATCAGTTTTTTGTTGTTGTTGTGTTCAATGTAGTAGGTTTACACAATATTTATAGGGATATGAGTTTCATTTGAAATAAAATTTGTGAATTATTTGCATTTTATTTGAAATAAAATTAAATAATTAAATAATATTATCACAATAGTATATGAATTAAAAAATAATATCTTAGCATATATTTATCCTTTTAATTTCAGAAAATTCAAAAATAATATCGAAATTTAAAGATAATACATTATCATATATTTATCCTTTTATTTGAGATATTACAAAATGCTATATTAAGGAAAAATTATCTCGTAGTAGGCTAAAACATCCACATGCCCACGAAGGGTTCGATTGATTCGGACATTCACGTCACCCCATTATATCAGCTTAAGCCATTCAATAATTACCAATTAGGTCTTGTATGTTAACATATCCCACACTTAGTATCGCACCTATGTGAGATATAAGCTTTCCCTTTTCCTTAAGCAATCCACAACTAGCCTATTTTGAGCATCAATTTCTCATTCATCACTCACTCATTTTGAGCGTATGACATGATGTTGTAAAAGTCTTATGGAGTATAATATAATGTGATTTTAATTTTTCAATGAATGGAGCGAACACTGATCAATCTCAATGGTAAAAATGATTCATTCGCTAAAAAAATTAACATGATTTGATTTTAAATTGATCAAATGGTTAACAATGACAATTGAAAAAAGGTTTAACTTTTAGCTTCTATTAGACTGTTATCTCCTTTTGTATCATTTCTGATGTCGTTCGATAGATTCTCTAGTTAAAATATCACCAAATTACTTCTCTTTCTCTTTTAGTGCAAACTACTTTATAAATTATCTTTGTAAACCATCAAATATTTTAAAACCAAATTATGTTAATATTTAATTTAAATAAATCTCTCACTCTCGGTATTGAGCGACGACCATTCTATTCATAAAAAATATTGGCCATGAAGACAACTACAAATTTGAAACCTTATAATTTTTTGAAAAGAAAAAGACTTTGATGTGTTACATTAATATTTATTACACAACAATTAACACAGTGATCGTAACGAAACTGATTTGACTTGTCTGAAATTAACCAATTAAACCTAAACGTTAACTTTTAAACCCTATAACTTAGGGTGCGTTTGGTTCACGAAATGTAAGATTACATTTGGGAATAAGATTCTTGAAATGTAACATTACTTGGAATATTAATGAGAATGTTACATTACATTGTTTGGTTTATTTGGTAGGAATATAAGATCAGTGTGTTTGGTTGGAGGTATATAAGATTATCTGGAAGTGATATTTACTAAATATGTCATGTGTTGCATTTTCTTTTTAGCATGTTAAACTTTTAATATTGAGTTAAAAACATATGCACAAAAAGTAATAGAATTATTTTTTTACACTATCTAAAATTTACATAGACTCGTTACCCTCTATTAAAATATTTTTGTGTGTTTTTAAATGATAAACTTTTAATATGTTCAATTTTATAATTTTTTATTACTTATGATAGATTGTAAAGTAAATTAAAGTTATAATAAAATAAAACTAAAAGTTGTATAATACTAAAAAGAATTAATATCATAATTTTAACCAACTAAAATATTTTATAAGATGATGAAATCTTATAAATCAAAGAATAAAATTAAAAACATTAACTCCTAACTTATTAATTTTCAAACAATATGCAATCCCAACATATAATCTATAAACATCATAAATATAATATTAATAAAAATATGTTAAGATTAAAATAATATTTAAATATGTGTAACACAATTTACATGTTAAATTAATTAAAATTTAATGGGGATGATGTAACAACCCAAATTTTCGAATCAATGTTTGGGCGTTGACCCGGGGTATGAACATTCGTGTTGGTTGGAGTAATTGAACCCATTGGGCCAAGTTTGGGGCTTTTTGGATGAGGAATTTGTTTTATGGGCTTGAGTCATGACAGTTTTGTAATAAGGGTAAAGGTGAAAGGTTTTATGTTGTAGTATTACCTTTTTTTAAAGTGTTGGTTGATTTCCCCTTGGGATTTTGGTGAGTCACATGCGTTTTGAAAAGGGGGAACAAGATGATCTTATTCATCTTTCTTTCTTCTTCATTCCCTCATACACTCCCATTTTCTCTCTACCTAAACACCCTTTCTAAAAGCTAAAACTCCCACTTTTATGCATTGTTTCTTCCACCCAAGGTCCAAAATTCAAATATGTTAATATTCCCGTCAAGAGATTTAAGAAAAGAAAAATATTGATGTAAGAAGGTAATGTTTTCAAAAATGGATTTTTGAGATTTAAGCTTTTCCTTGAGGTTTAAGGTTATAAATTCACAGCTAAGGTTATCCCTAGTGGTTACCCCAAGTCATGATTCGTTTTTCTTGTTGTTATGGTAAGATGAGGTATTTTTTAGGGTTTCATCAAGCTTGGATCAAAGGAGAAATTGAAGGGCTTTGCTTGGGAGCTTGATTTCGAGATTTCTAACTTAAGCCCAGTACATCTCTAACTTCGACTCTTCATGAGGATCATAAAGTGAATGCCTTTCTTGATTTGTAGTTTAAGATTGCTAGATTTGGTGTTTGGTAGCTTAAAGCCTAATTAATGGTAAATCCAGATTAAATGTTAATAAGGTGTAATAAGGGTAGCAAACCACTCTAATCAACTCCCATAAGATGTAGGATTAAGTTAAGGGGCTAAGGATTACGTTTTGGGGGATTGGGAAGTGATTTCCCGAGCCTTGGAAGCTATTTCTAGGGTTCGGTATCGATACTCGAGGAGCCCATGCCGATACCCTATGTTATTTATGTTGATCACTAGCAAAATTAAAAGGGGATATCGATACGCCTAAGGTGGGTATCGATACTCAATTTTCCATTAAAATTCTAGTAGCTTAAAATGGTATAAGTACCTGGATGCATCGATACTCGGGGATCGTGTATCGGTACGGGTCAACGGCCAACCCATTTCTCTATGAAGCCGAGTATCGATATGCTTAGTATGGGTATCAGACCCATACAGCAGTATCGATACTCTTGGTTTGGTATCAGTACCCACTGGGAAATTAGCCCGAAAAATAAAATTTGAGTTCGAAAGGGCTTATAATTCGAGGGCTAGGGCCTAATGTCTTCTAATGTGATAAAATAAATAGTAAAACTGAAAAACCGAGTTTTAATCCTCACATATGAGAGTAATGTGAAATAGCTTGATAAATGATGACTCGAATAGATGTGTTGGTTAGTGTTATGCCTTGGAGGCATTTGTTGATGGTCTGGCTTGGTGCCACTACCTCTTTGTGAGGCGCATGAATGATCGAAGAGCATGTGTTATCTTATGTTGTGGTAAAAGAATCTGGATGTCCTATAGTCAGTACTACGATACTTATATAAGGGAATTTGTACTTCAGGCTGAGTGATCAAGTACATTTGACGTACCCACATGTTGAGTGGTCTGGGTACGGTTAGAACCTATCTGTGGCTATGGTGATCCGGATAAGGTAATATACTCAATAAGCTAAGTGAGCTCGAGTAATCTGATTTGCTAAGTGACCTCAGGTATACACTACTTGTGGATAATGTGATCCAAGTATGTATAGGACGTATTTGTGGCTACGATGATTCGAATATGGTCTATTGACCAGATGGCTGTGTGAGCACGAGTAACCCGATGGCTATGTGAGCACGGGTAACCTATCGGCTGTGTGAGTATGGGTAAAGTGTGGCTTCATTGGCCATTATGTGGATGATGCATGGATATGTTATATATATTATGTGGATGCTATAGAGCTTAGCCATGTACCTGACGATTGAGCGATCAGGGTGTGGTATGTATTAACTCGATGGGATGTGTGAGCTCGAGTATCTCGATAGGCTAATTGACCTCGAGTATATTAAAACTTGTAGATCTTAAAAGGTAACCTGCAGACTTGTTGATGCATTGAGATAATTGATCTAAGAACTCTAGCTAGTGTAGGCTAGATTGTAACTCGTGGATAGTAAAGCCTTATATGTGCTCTCTAGACTATACTATCTTGCATACTTATTTTATGATATTCACAAATTGTGGTAGAGTATAAATGTACAACAAAGCTTTGTTAGCTCATCGTGTGGATGTGTGGTTTTTTCGTGCGTAGGTTGAAAAGTCACCCTCAGAGGAGCTCATCAAGAAGGGATTTCCCAGCACCGCGTTTGCTTTAGAGTATAATACTTGTTATTTTAGTTTGGGCTAATTTATTCATAGGACCTTACCACTGTTGAATCTATAACTCTATTTTGAAGTATTATTTTGTTATATGGTGTTTTAAACTTAGAGATCCTGTTTTGTAAACTTATTTAAATGCTTATTTAATTACATGGATGTGTGAATGTTTAATGCTTTTAAATGATGGCTAAACGTATGGTTTCAAAATGGAATTTTTTATGGGTCGGTTTTTGTGACCTGAATGTAGTACTTTGGATCCGGTTTGGGATTGGGGTGTTACAGTAGTGGTATCAGAGCTTAGGTTTAGCCGGTTTTAGGAAACTTCAGGGTGGTATAGAGGTCGTGGTAAGGTGTCTAGTGAATGCAATCCCCTAAAGTTGAGTTGTACTCTTCCAAGTCTGGAATCCTGATGATGTTGCCTTGTCTCCTTGTGTTTCAGAAAAGTTCGATGGCGAGTGAAGCCAAACGCGACCAGGAAAGTCATGAGGAGAGCCATGTCTCTCAAGTAGAAGATTTGGGTAAGGAGTCTGTCCTGGATGTTGGGGACAAGTGCCTTACGTGAGGTACCGGAGGTGGAGGGACGAGCCACCTCCATGATCTTACCTTTGCTCTCCTGCAAGTGGTGCAAGCTATTGTCTGAATATGCCCAAAGACCAATCATGAGATGGTTGTAAAAGACATACTTTTTTTATCTTGTTTATTAATATAAATCTATTATTATTATTATTATTTCAGTCTTATTATGTGCATCTATAAATAATATATCAAGACTAATATGTAGTTGATTGATGACAAAATGTTGTCATTGACATGAATATGTCAAAATCAATACATAAGTATGTGTTAGAGAACGACATATTAGATAGACCCGCTATGAGCATGTTTCTTGGATTATTATGTGACAGTCACATCATTGCTCATGGTGATAACTACATGTATGATCCTCTGACTTGAGATCATCATTATTCCAACATCGCGAGTGACATATTTTGATACGGTCAAACGTGTGTCGTAATTGACTACACTATAAAGACTAATATTGGATATGTCACAATCTATGCTGTGGAATATGGTTGATCAAGATAGGATTTGTCCCTCCTACATAATAGAAATAATATCATAGACCACTTGATTGAGTGAGACTAGAAAATGCATGGCCATGCTCGAATAAATTGATATGGGATATTATAGTTATTCGTTTATAATAGTCTACTCAAGATATCAAGAAATATTAGATGGACTATAGAAGTGTGACTAATCCATGACTTGTGTCCAACCTATATATGAGGACAAAAGGATATAATACATAAAAGAAGTTAATCACGAAAAAGGTTAAGTCGAACCACCACTTCATGTAACTTAGGTAGCAATGATGTATTTCTAGATGCCACTCATTGCTTGTAATATTAGAATTGTTCTAGATATTACTGCTAACGTTACATGAACCTACAAGGGTCACACCCTGTGATTGAAACGGACAATTATTGACTAGATAGCATGTTTACAAACTTGTTATGCACGAAATAAGTAAGAACCGAAATTATCATGACTATTGTAATTATAGATAATCTCGTTTATATATTTTAATACCAAATAATTAATGTTATTAACAGATACTATTAAAATATATATCCCTAAAGAAACTTGATAGAAGTAGAATCAAATTCTACATATTTAATTATATTCAGATAAATATAATGTATATTTAAAAAATCTGAATTTAATTAAAATTAGGTTTTTGAATGCTATATAAAGACATGAGGTCTAGCAGCCAAATATATGTTTTTCAAAAAACCTCTCTAACAGTAAGAAAAGAGAAAATATTGTTCGTTTCATTCGGGTGGACTGCGTAGATGTCAGAACACAATTGTGACGACTCAAATTCTATTTGGATTCTCCTATACTCCCCGTGGATTTCCAGATTTATTAAGGTAACGTTTCATCCTTTTCACCTCGAATTCGTTCCTCGTACATGAATATTTTGAGGTAATCGCCAGATAATTTTTTCCACTGCGCCATTGGGTGTATCGACATTCCCCAACAGTGGTATCAGAGCCACTTGTACGATACGAATTCAGACTTAAATACTTGGATGGTGTTTTGCATGAGATGCATGTTTTACTTTTTCTATTTTGACGAGTATGCGATATTTGTGCAAAACATAGAAATTGAATTCAGTTGTGATTAATATGTTAATCTGTTTTAAAAAGTTTTACGATCGATGGTTAAGCGTTAATCAAGTGTTTGTTGCGGTAAGCTTTTGATAATCATATGTCAATAGTTGACATGATGAACATACAAGTAAGGTAGCAGATCGATTTTGGCAGAGGAATAATGGTTGTTCCAAAGTGAAAAACCTAAAGGCTAATGATTTGGATAATCATGAGATGATTGGGAACAATAGTTGTTCACCAAATAAAAAAATTACATGAGATGTAATTAGCAAGTGTTGCTTACCTAAATAATTGAATTCTAAGAGTAAAGCCAAAGTTGACTTAGGATGAAATGAAATATGGATCCTTACCTACTAGAAATACTTTTAGTAAGTTTTTCAATTTTGAGGGCTTTTAATAGTGGGAATATTATTACTTTATAAACATGATAAAAGGTACTTATAAATTATATTTTATCGTTATAGTTTTTATGGCAAACTCAAACAGATTATCATTGCGATACGTCCTTGAGAAGGATAAATTGAATGGCTTGAACTTCCTTGATTGGTTCCGTAACTTAAAGATTGTCCTTAAGCAAGAATGAAAACTGCAAATCATCGAATAACTTGTCCCTAAAAAGACATCATATGATGCTTCCAAAGATGAAAGGGAAGCTTTTGAGAAATACTCAAATGACATGGTAGATGTCGGATGCTTGATGCTTGCGACCATGAATCCTAAGCTTCAGAAGAAACATGAGGACATGGTTCCCTATGAGATGGTTAAAAATATCAAAAAATTATATGAGGGGCAAGCTCGTCAAGAAAGGTATGAGATCTCTAATGCTTTGTTTCAATGCAAAATGATGGATGAAACTCCAGTGGGAACTCATGTTCTCAAAATGATAGGGTATATTCAGACCTTGGAAAAATTGGGTTTCCCTCTAAGTGTTGAATTGGCTACTTTTTCTATCTTGTAATCGTTGCCAGATAGTTTTAATCAGTTTGTTCTTAATTTCAATATTAATGAAAGTAACAAATCGTTGCCTCGGTTTCTTGGGCTGTTAAGAACATCAGAGAACAACATGAAAAAGGTTGGCTGCAAAACCTATTCTGATGGTTCGAAATGATAACAGAAAATGAAAGCCCAACACCAAGGCAAAGCCAAAGCCCAACAAAGGAAAGGCTGCATTGAAATCCAAAGGAGGAGTTGCAAAATAAGGAAAGTGTTTCCATTGCAACAATGCTGGACATTGGAAGAGAAACTACCCTGCCTATCTTGAGGACATCAAGAAAGCAAGAGATGTCACATTACGAACACAAATGAGGTTTGAGTTCAAGCGTTTTGAATCAGGGAAGATGGTAGATATGATTGTCAACTGTGATGAAACTTGTATGGAGTGAGTTTCTTGAGTTGATGCCTGGATAGTATCGTTTTTGTCTATCCTATGTTGTTCTGATTTACGACTCGATATGAGTGTTGTTTGGTTGTTGGGAATGAATTATTAGGGATTCATGAGAGAGGTGTTAAGGAGTTCAATGTTATGAGTTTTGGCTAAGGAAGTTTTGAAGAGGAATTTTAGAATCGAGGAGAACGTAGGTGAGTTCGGGAAAATGGTTGGATCTGAGATGGTTGCATCTTCTTCATTCGTTTAATTTCGAGGATGATTTTTAGGAGGGGAGAGTTGTAACGCCCAAATTTCTGAATCAATGTTTTGGCATTGACACGGGGTATGGACCTTCGTGTTGGATGGAGTAATCGAACCCATTGGGCCAAGTTTGGACCTTTTTAGATGAGGAATTGGTTTTATGGGCTTGGGTGGTGACTTTTTTGTCATAAGGGTAAAGGTGGAAGGTTTTATGTTGTAGTATAACCTTTTTTAAAGTGTTGGCTGATTTCCCCTTGGGATTTTGGTGAGTCGCGTGGGTTTTGAAAAGGGGGAACAAGATGTTCTTATTCATCTTTCTTTCTTCTTCATTCCCTCATACTCTCTTATTTTCTCTCTACCCAAACACCCTTTCTAAAATCTAAAAATCCCACCTTTATGCATCGTCTTTTCCACCCAAGGTCCAAGGTTCAAGTATGTTAATATTCCCATCAAGAGCTTCAAGAAAAGCATAATATTGAGGTAAAAAGGTAATGTCTTCAAAAATGGGCTTTTGGGATTTAAGCTTTTCCTTGAGGTTTAAGGTTATATATTTAGAGCTAAGCTTATCCCTAGTGGTTACCTCAAGTCTTGATTCATTCTTCTTGTGTTATTGCAAGAGGAGGTATTTTTGAGGGTTTCATCAAGCTTGGATCAAAGAAGAAATTGAAGGGGGTTAAGGATTACGTTTTGAGGGCTTGGGAAGTGATTTCCTAAGCCTTTGAAGCCATTTTTGTGCTTTAGTATTGGTACGCTGGGAGCCCGTACCGATACCCTGTGTTATTTATGTTATCACAAGCAAAATTAAAGAGGGTATCAATACACCTGAGGTGGGTATCAATACCCACTGTTTCATTGAAATTCAAGTATCTTAAATGGTATCGGTACGATTGGAGTCATATCGATACCTGAGGGTATCGTTACGCAGGGACCGTGTATCGGTACGGGTCAACGGTCAACCCCTTTCTTTATAAAGCCAGGTATCGATACACTTAGTCTGGGTATTGGTACCTAGAGACTAGTATCAAAACTCTTGGATGGGTATCGGTAACCACATGGCAATCTGCCCGAAAAATACATCTTGATTTCAAAGGGCTTATAATTCGAGGGCTAGGGCCCAATGGGCTTCTAATGTGATAAAATGAATAGTAAAATCAAGAAACTTAGTTTTAATCCTCAAATATGATAGTAACATGAAATAGCTTGGTAAATGATGACTCGATATAGATGTGATGGTTAGTGTTATGCCTTAGGGGCATTTGTTGATGGCTTGGTGCCACTGCCTCTTGGTGAGGCGTATAAATGCTTGGAGAGCATGTGTTATCTTATGTTGTGGTAAAGGAATCCGGATGTCCTAGAGTCAGTAATACGGTACTTATATAATGAAATGTGTACTTCAAGTTGAGTGATCAAGTAAATTTGACGTACCCACGGGCTTAGTGATCTGGGTGCGTTAGAACCTATTTGTGGTTATGGTGATCCGGATAAAGTAATAAACTCGACAGGTTGAGTGAGCTCGAGTAACCTGATTGGTTGAGTGACCTCGGATAAAGACTACTTGTGGCTAATGTGATCCAAGTATGTGTAGGACGTATTCGTAGCTACGATGATCCGGATATGGTCTATTAATCTGACGGTTGTGTGAGCACGAGTAAAGTATGGCTTCATTGGCCATTATGTGGATGATGTATGGATGTGTTATATATGTTATGTGGATGCTATAGATGTTAGCTCATGCACCCGACGGTTGAGTGATCAGGGTATAGTATGTATTAACTCGAAGGGCTATTTGAGCTCAAGTATCTCGATAGGCTATGTGACCTCGAGTATGATAAAACATGTAGATCTTGAAAGGTAACTTGTAGACTTGTTGATGCCTTAAGATAAGCGATCTAAGAACTCTAGATAGTGTAGGCTAGATGGTAACTCGTGGATAGTAAAGCCTTATTTGTGCTCTCTAAACTATATTATCTTGCACACTTATTTTATGATATTCATGAACTGTGGTAAAGTAGAAATGTACCACTGAGCTTTGTTAGCTCAACGTGCGGATGTGTGATTTTTCCGTGTGTAGGGTTACAAGTTACCCTTGGAGGAGCTCATCAAGAAGGGATTTCTCGGCACCGCATTCGCTTCGGAGTACAATACTTGTTATTTTAGTTTGGTCTAATGTATTCATAGGACCTTACCATTGTTGAGTTTGTAACTCTATTTTGAGGTATTATTTTGTTATACGGTATTTTAAACTTGGAGCTCTTGTTTTGTAAACTTATTTAAATGCTTATTTAATTACATGGATGTGTGGATGTTTAATGCTTTTAAATGACGGCGAAACTTATGATTTTAAAATGTAATCTTTGATGGGACAATTTTTGGTGACTCGAATGTAGTACTTCAGATCCTGATCGAGATTGGGGTGTTACAGATAGAGCATCAAAGGATGAAGCTGCAAGATGGGGAGGTGTACTAAGATCTGAGTTAGGCATAGTTAAAGCTTTATTCTCGGGACCAGTCCCATGATGCAGATCAAATTTTGCAGAACTTTATGCAATCAAAATTGCTCTTGAGGTTTTTATTGAAGCAAACTTGATGGTACATCTGAGCTGGTAATAGAGTCGGATTCACAAGTAGCATTGAACTGGGTCTCCTACATATTGACAACATGGTAAGAGAGGTTGCAAACGTGAACTTTGTATATATTGGTCGAGAAAGGAACGCAATACCGAATCATTTGGTGAAGAAGGGCCTATCGAGAACAAAAATGTTTAAGGCTTGGTGGTAATTAAATGTGTAAGATTTTAGTACTGAAATAAGTTATTAGACTGTAATATAAGTTGCACTGGGTGTATGTTTGTCTGAGCTTGGGGTTATTGTGGGAACATGTTGGGATACATGGATTATGATTTGGTATGCATTTGGACTTTGTATTTTTATCCCGGTAAGTGTGTACTCTTTTCTTTCACTTAGGATTAGGGAGGTTTTTAATGAGGCATGCTTGTTGGATGGTAGTAATGGGCTATATTAATAAAATTTAAATTGCCGAGCAAAAAAAAATTGAATAATAATATTTAATTAACTTACACCACACATATTTAATCATCTAATTAAATTCAATAAAGGATCAATGTGAATAAAATTCATTAATATAGGGGCAATATGGTCCAAAAGGGTGGGAATTGACAAATACCTAATAAATCCAAAGGAATCACATTCCCACCATTTAATAAAAAAGCACTACTGTTGGGAATACAATATTATCCCTTGGAGGGAATGTTCCCCAACCAAACGTGGGTATGTTATTTCGAAAAAGATCATTCCCCTATGTAAATGATCTTTTCCGCGAACCAAACGTCCCCTTATATTAATGAATACTAAATTAAGTCTCTAAACCCTAGAATAATCTTATTTCTAGAATATTTATTTTACCGGGAGTGTATAGATAATAATATATATTTTAAGGGAAATTACCAAAAATTCCACTAATGTTTGACTAAATGGTCAGTTTGGCCCCTATTTTTTTAAAAAATTAATCATCAATGTTTCATTTTGGGTAAAAATGGCTCATGCATGAATGAAAACTGTTAGCCAATTGACGGTAAACAACTTGAAATGACTTGACAAAATGATACGACAGAAGAAAAATATTATATTTTATACAATTTTATAAAAAAAATTGACTGATATGTATCATTTTGTAAAGTTAGTATATTTTCTATATGGCAATGCTTTCGCGACGTGCACTGCCATGTATGTTTGTCAGTTGTCACATCATTTCAAGTAATTTATCTTCATTTGACTACCATTTTTCATTTACAGGTGGGTCATTTTGACCCAAAATAAAAACGTTGAAGGTTAAATTGGTTGGAAGAAAAGAATATGCGTCAAAATGACTATTCAGTCAAATATTAGAGATATTTTTTGGTAGGCATAAAGCCAAAATATGCCCATGACGTTTAACTGAATAGTCATTTTGGCTCATGTTCCTTTTTTTTGAACCAGTTTAACCCCCCAACATTTCATTTTGGGTTAAAATGGCCCCTCTGCGGATGAAAACAGTTGGTCAACTGAAGATAAACAACTTGAAATGACTTGACATAATGACGCGTTAAAAGAAAAAATATTTTACAATTATAGAATTTTATAAAATTATTTTTGACTGACGTGTCATTATATAAAGTCTGCATATTTATCTATATGACACTACTATCGCACCGTGCACTGTCATGTAAGCAAGGGTGGTTCAAAGATTCTGGGGGTATTCAATTTATTAAAATAAGGACTTAATTTATAATATGAAAGAAGTATAATGTTTTTTTTTAAATAAAGTTCTCTTAATTTTTTCACTTAAAAAACGTTGTTCTTCTTGCATGTTTTGAAGCAAAATCATATACAACGTTTTTAATGTCAAGTTCTTTCAAAAGATTGCTCTCAATTTCCATTGAAACAAGTCCATTTAGCATTTCTTACGAAATAGTTGTATGTAATTATGACTTCAAAAACTTTAATTTTGAAAAGATTCGTTTTGAAAAAGCAATAATAATATGAATAGTCAATAAAACTCCATATACAACTGTCGCATTTGAAAAGTTGATGGAAATGAGCGGTCCTAGTTGCAATTAATGTTTGTATAAGATTTTTTTAAAATTATTACATATATTTTACAATACTTTTTTGAGAATATATACACGACAACTCTTTGGGACCCCTATTTTCGGGGATTCTGTTCGGTCAAACCTATTGAATACGCTTAAAATTATCTTTATATGTAGATTTGTCACGTCATTTCAAATTATTTATTGTTAGTTGATTAATAATTTTTATTCGTAAGATAATTATTTTGATCTAAAATAAAACGTTGAGGTTAAATTAATTAAAAAGAAGTATTATGTTTTTTTTCACACCTTGATACTTATGAAACACATAAAGTAAGTGAGCAGCTTTTGTAAGATGATGTCAGATGTGAATCAAGTATATTTTCTGTTTACGTGTCGGTTGTGGAGGATGTTAGGGTTGAATGTAGGGGCATGCATTTGTCTGAGACCGACACTTTGCATGGTCAAAATCCTACTTCGGATTCACCACGTAACAGTCAAGCACACACTCAACGAGGGGATTCGGGACCGGTGTGCGGATGCTTTGCCTCCTGTCTTCCTCAAGGCTTTGTCTTTATTTCGCACAACTCGTATGAAACATCTAGTTTTGGTGAACAAGGTTTTTAGTAAAACTTTATATATATATAAACTCTCAAATTTTATATATATATTTAAATGGTATTAAACTATTCAAAAAATTATATTATGAATTTTTTGTCACGTATGTTGTGGTTTCAATTAAAAAAAATATTTACTATTAGTTTTCTTATCATCAACTGATTCAAAAGGTAAATTTTCATTTCTATATGAATAAAAATTCATTTATTAAAAATTTAACACGAAAAAATAAATATTTTTTATTGGTCGAGATCATAATTGTCATTAGGGGTGTTCGCGGTTAACCAAAATACTATAACGGTTAACCTATAAATTATATTCTTAGTACAAAAATTATATGTTCTTAATGTAATTAGAGAGAAAATGTATAGATAATGTATCTAAGAATACATAAAAAATTAGAGACTCATTCTTAAGATTTTGGACACCCCTAACTGTCATAGCAAAAATATAATTTCTATACAACTTACATACATTAGATTTTGGAACTATATATTCCGATTAACTTAAGAGAGAAATTGAAAGTTTTCAATAACTTCATATAATATTTTATGAAAAAATATTTATTTAATAGTCTAAAAGTGATTACAATGTAGTATTTTTATGAAAAATATTTTAAATTTATAGATCGTATAAATCGATAATTTTAGAGTTTAAAATTTGAAAAATACTTTGATACACATTATTTAATAGTCTAAAGTTTACACAAATCTTTTAATTTTAGAGATTTAGGTTGCGATTTAAAGGTTTGAGTTGTAGGTAGGGGTGGAACCTCTATAGGACCAAAGGAGGCAATGCCCCCACCCCCAATTTTGAAAATTTTGAATTTTGCTACTAAATTTTTTTAAAAAAATTAATTTACCCCCTCAATATTTTAAAAATTCATATTAAGCTTCAAAAGTTTCAATATTTTTAATTAAATTCACTCTTAATTTTTTTAAAAATTTTGATTAAATCTCTCAAAATTATTAGAATTTTTAGTTAAACCCTCCAAATTTTTGAAAAATTCCACTCAAGCCTCCAAATTTTTATAAATTCTATTTTGGCGCCCTCAAACTCTTACTCTAAGTTCCGTCACTAGTTGTAGGGTGTGGAATTTAAGGTTTATGGTTAGAATTTAGAGTTTAGGGTTTAAGGTTTAGGTTCTAGGTTGTTAGGACTAGGGATTTAGGTTTTAGATTTTATAGCTAAAATATGAAAGGTTGTGTAATTTTTTACACAGCTTGTGTATCAAAATATAATCCTTAAAAATTTAGTTTAAAGGTTTGGTTTAAGGTTTAATGTTTTAGGATTTAAAACTTAGAGTTTAGATTTTTATTGATAGGATGGAAAGATTTTTTTTTTTTTTGAAAAAACAAAAAAGTATGATTATATAATCATGACGTACAAGACAATGTCATAGACCTCGTTAAAAAACCTCCATAAAATTTAAATAGAGTGAAAAGTGCACTATGTCAATGTTCTTCATACCACCAACAATATTCGAGCTCAATCTGGTACTGAAACACACCAGGTTTACAAGAAAGAATTGCACTTAACTCACCAAAGCAACATCAATCCCCTAAGCAACAAAACACACACGTACTTCAAAAAGGCTCTGGCAAATTACCTTGGCCCCTCGAGCACGCTGCAGTATGCAAGGAAAAGGCACCTAACCAACTCCAAATTTGTAACAACTGATCTGCTAGACTTAAGTGGTCTATAACAATGGACAAACCATATACCTTTCTTGGATGGAAAGAAAATTGATTTACATGAAAAATTAAATGGATAAAAAAGTGGAAATATGAAAAGTTAATTGTTTCTTTCCATTTGTGTGTTTGGTAGAAAATTATGGGAAATTAAAAGAATGTATTTTATCTTCATTCATTGTTTGATAGGGCTGAAAAATGGATGGAAAAAAAATTAAACTTTGAAAAATTCATATTATGAACCAACTCACATCTCTCTCACATTTTTTTCTCCTCGTTTCCTTCCAATTTTGAGAATTTGCATGAGTATGGAAAAATTCATTGTTTTTTTTACTCGTTAGTATGGAAAATAATCATCCATCTAGTTCGATTTTAGTTCGAGTCTAGAGTAAATCGGGTTGAGACAGATATCAAATTGAATTATTATCGAATCAGCACAATATTAGATCGATCGATTTTTAGATTGAGTCAACCTTTAGAATTTTTTTATTAATACATCAACTTCATCATTTAGACTCAATTTCAACTTCCAACACTTCAATGTTCAATTCAATCATCATCAAGCAACAAAAAAAACACAAGATAAAGGGTCATGGGAAAATATACAATGAACCATAATATAACTGAGTATGTTGACTTGTAAAAATCACTACAAAAAAGTACATATATTGATGTTTAGTTATAGCGACAGATAAAAGTTCTCGGTATAGACAATATATACTGATGGAACATAAAACTGTCAGTACAACTTTTAATTTTTACCGACAGATATATTATTCATCGGTATAGAGAAAATTTATAACGACAAAAGACAAAAAATTGTCGGTATAGGTGTAATGTATACTGACAAACAATAGTAATCGTCGATATAGATCTATTTTATACCGACGAACAATAATAATCGTCGGTATAGGTAAATTATATACCGATAGTTAATTCTATGTGTCGATATAGATATATTTTTTACCTAGAGAAAATTGTATGTCGGTATAGGTTTAAAATTTTCACGGGATTCAGATTTATAATGACCAAAAAAATAAAATAAAAAAACCCAAAATGAAAATCGTTAATCCTTCTCTTCACCGTCGCTCCTTCTCTTCTCCGACTACCTCTTTCTGTTCACCTTCACTCCAATTCTCGACCCTCAAGTCCAAGTCGGCGATGTCAAGCACCAAATTCATGAAATTATCGAAATCCCTTTCAACTTCCAGTGCTTGATTTTCGGCCATCAACTTAATGAAGATTCGGTGATTTCTCACTCCAATGCCACCCTTAATCTCTCGCTCTAGATTCTTGGTGGCAAAGGAGGTTTCTGATCGTTGCTACGTGGCGTAGCCACGAGGGTCGTGCAAAATGAGACGAGCAATTTCGAGGCATGCCGGGATATGATCGGAAGGAGGGTGAGGCATGTGAACGTGGAGAAAAGGTTGGAGGAATGGAAAGCGGAGGAGGAATAGAGGAGGTTGGAGAAGATCGCAGAGGACTTTATTAAGAAGAAAGCTAAAACTAGGGAAAATTAGTTGGAGATAGAGCGGCCGAGAAGTATGTAGCGAATTGTATAGAGGAGTCAGCGAGCCGTGTAGTGATGGTTGAAGAGTTCGTTAGGGCAGCGTGCCAAAACGTAAAACGAAAGGCGATGCCAAGAGGAGCTGACCCCAAAAAGTTGAAGATTTGGCAAGTTTTCAAGATCATTATTTTGTTTGTAATTTAGATTGGTATAACTATTAATACCATAAGCTTTTAAGATTTGGTAAGGCTTTGAACCCGAAACCAGAAGTTTACAAAGAAACAGTAGTTTTAAATGCTAACATTACAGAACCAGAATAACCATTGAACTTTGAACACTTGAAGTTCTTCTCCTATTTCCTAGGCTAAATACTAACAAAGAGCAATACCTTTGATACATCTTGTTGGAAAATCGACGGACCCAACACATCCACTATAGAGAACCTAAGACTGACCACTAGTGCTACACCAACTCCCTGAGTCAGTTAGCCTTTCTATCTCCTAATTTTTTAGTGCACAATAACTTAGGTGACAGTGTCGACCATACACCATTTAGGCGATATAACCGACCATATACTATTCAGGCGGCAGTGACGACCTTATCATTTAGGCAGCAAGGCCGACCATATAATAACCAACTCAAGTACACTAAGAAATACATAAACTAAGACTCAACCAGGAAACTTCTAATTACAAGGGTAAACAACACTTTTATTGATACACAAAATATATTACAAACAAATACCTCATTAATTAATTTCTCTACACCCACGTACCCTTACTTTTTTACTCACTTACACACACCTACGTCACTTACACACCTCTGTTGAGTGTGTAAAAGTTCTATATTTTACCCCTTATTTAACCCATATTTTTGCTGCATTCAAGCATAATTCATTGCATTTAGGTAAAGTTTCATATATACATCACAAATTAGATAAAATGACACAGTTGCTACTAATTTTTGCTACTTTTGCAGGTAGCTGCTGTGGCAGACTCAGGACAACGAAGGAGCAGAGCTGGAACACAGGACTAGAGTCAAGAAGGAGGACGCTGCCGTGGCCACTGCCGTGGCAGCCATGACGACACAATGGTGAAGGGAAAAGTGAAGTGGATCTCGACAGATAGAGGAATTCAAGCCGGTCTGTCGTGGGTCACTCCTATATTTTTCTGAGCCCTGGAACAGAATGAAGGTCAAGCCCAAAGTTCAAGGAAGAAACCCAAAGCAAGAAAAGAGGACAAATTAAAGGCATCTACTCAGAAGATTTAATCTTAATTAGAGTTGTACTTTAGTTTGAAGTTGTCTTCTTACCTTATTAGAAAACTTGAACCCAAGGCCTATATAAAGGCATGTAATTCGACCTAGGGAAGGATAGCTGATTCTCTAGACGTCTTCCCCAAAACCCTTGTCGTTTCCTCCTTCTCATCATGTTCTAAACTTCCCCTAGAGCTAAGGGTTGATTCTGTAAAGTAGTTGCAAGGATTGTACTGTTTTAGGAAATTTCTGTTCAATAAAATACAACTTCAAGTTTGCTTATTCTGGTTTCAAAATCTTACAAGAGTATCGGGAGAGCATTGTGAGATTATCTATTTACTTAATATCGGGAGAGTTAAGTATACGAAAGGAATAAGTGCGGGTTCTCCAGTTTATGGTTGAACTATCTCGGACCTAGGGATAGGACGAGGTTAAAAGGCTAAGGAAGAATTCAACAACATTGGTGTTCACCCTTTGATTCACGCCGGGAGGTATCATCCAAGAAGTGTCATCAACAGTACTTGGACCTAAGAATAGGACAAGTCACAACATGGATTCTTGCCAAGCTTGAAGTACATAGTTGTGTGATCGCTGCCGCGGCAACAACATACTGCTGCCGCGACAGGTGTTGTCACGGCAGGGACGATAACATAACAAGAGTTCTTACACAGTGCAACACCTGCACTACCGAGCAGATCAATACCGGCCTATTTCTTAACCCTAAAAACTTCGTTATCTTATATTCAGTATTCTTCAATATTATTTCTCAATAAATTAAACTCTTTCCTTTTTCTTTTGTGCAGCAATCCAAGGATAAAGCTATTTCCAGTCCATGTGGATTCGACATCTGATACTTTGAGTATCACTTTACTACTTGCGTCGTGTACACTTGCACTATATTGCAATAGGACTTTTGACACGCAACAACCTTAACCTGCACTACACTCACCTCACTCTCTCAATCTTGCACATATGTCACTCTCAACTTGCACCCACTCACGTCACTCACGTACACTCTTCACTTGCACACACAACTTTCACAATACACGCCTATTTATAGGCAATTTAAGTGGGTGGAAGACTGCCCGTTACAGCTAGAGGAAGGGATGTATGTTGGAAATTATAACAAGCCGAGAAATTACGACTCCAACAATTACAATCCTAACTGGAGGAAATATCCCAAGTTCTCATGGAGTAACCCAAAGAACGCACTTAATCCTCAAATGCAGAACACTCAAAACCAGGGGGTACCAAGAATCCTGACACGGCAGCAACCGCAACAGCAGCCGGCAGTCGCACCTAGTATCTTGGAGCAGACATTGGCCACATTTATGTCACAAACAAGAGCTTACATGGAAAACATGGATCACTTTGTCAAGAAGACTGAGTCATTCATGGACAAAACAGAGATGAGAATGACTAACCATGAGGCTACACTTAAATCACTGGAGACACAGATGGGTCAGGTTTCCCAGCATATTAAGCCGAGGAAAAACTGAAGATTCCTTAGTGATACTGAAGTCGCTAGAAAACCCACACATGAGCAGTGCAAAGCTATTACAACTAGGAGTGGGAAACAACTGCAAGGGCCGGAGATGAAAACCGTACCGATTGAGGAATCAGCTCTAGAAACACCTGCCGCAAACACTACCCCGACAGAAGAGGAGAAACCTGCTGCCGCCATACCTGTCACGACAGCAGAAAGGACAGAGGAGAAAGACAAGAATGCTGAAGACCCTAAGCCCCTTCAGATCTGGATACCATGTGAAAGACGTCTGGAAAATTACCGTCCTCCACCTCCTTTTCCACATCGGTTACAAAAACAGAAACAGGAATACCAGCTCAAAAAGATCTATGATATTTTTAAGCATGTTCACATCAATATACTACTGTTAGAGGCCATCAAGCAGATGCCCGATTATGCAAAATTTCTCAATGATGCTATGTCGAAAAGATCCAGACTTGGGGAATTCGAAATGGTAAAAATGACAGAGGGATGCATGGCTATCTTGCACAGACATCCATGTTGAATGTGTAAAAGTTCTATTATTTACCCCCTATTTAACCCATATTTCTGCTGCATTCAAGCATAATTCATTGCATTTAGGTTAGATTTCAATTATACATCACAAATATATTAAATGGCACAATTTCTACTGAAATTGCTTGCTTTTGCAGGTTGTTGCTGTAGCAGATGGAAAAGTAGGCGTTTGGGCAGTGATGCAGAAAAGCTGGAACTAGATGAGCAGTCGAGGAGGACGATGCTACCATGGTCGCCGCCGTGGCAGCCAAGGACGACAGTAGTTTTGAGGAGAAGAAGCAAAATGGGCCTCGACAGAAAGAGAAAATTAAGCCCGTCTGTCGTGGAATAGCCATATATTTTTCCAAGCCCTAAATCAAAACGAAGGCCAAGCCCAAAGTTCAAGGAAGAAAACTCCAAGCAAGAAGGAAGGACGAATTAAAGATATATTCTCTGAAGATTTAGTCTTTAATAGAGTTGTACTTTAATTTAAACTTGTATTCTTGCCATATTAGAAAACTTGAACCCAAGGCCTATATAAAGGCATGTAATTCGACCTAGGAGAGGACATCATCTATCTCTAGCCTTCTTCCCAAAACCCTAGCCGTTTTCCCCTTCTCAACATGTTCTAAACTTCCCCTAGGGCCACAGGTTGATTTGTAAAGTAGTTGCAAGGATTGCTTTTGTTTTAGGAATTTTCTGTTCAATAAAATAAACTTCAAGTTCTCTTATTCTGGTTATTAACATCTTGGAAGAGCACCGGGAGAGCATTGTGAGGTTATCTATTTACTTAATATCGGGAGAGTTAAGTATATGAAAGAAATATGTGCGGGTTCTCTAGTTTATAGTTGAACTATCTCGGACCTAGGGATAAGACGAGGTTAAGTGGCTAAAGAAGAATTCAACAACATCGGTGTTCATGCTTCGATTCACGCCGGGAGGTATCATCAAAGATGTGTTCATCGACAGACTTGGACATAGGGATAGGCCAAGGCACAACATGGATTTTTTCCAAGCTTGAAGTACAGAGTTGTGTGATCGCTGCCGCGACAAACAACAGACCGCTGTCGCGACGGGAACGACAACATAGCAGATATTCCTAGACTTAGCAATACCTGCACTACTGAGCAATTCAATACCAACCCGTTCTCTCCATCTTGATTATTTTAATCCTATTTTCCAGTATTCTTTATTATTCTCGCGACAACAACTTAAATCATTCTCTTTACTTCCGTGCAGTAATTCAAGGTGAAGCTATTAGCTCAGTCCCTGTGGAGACAATATCCGATACTTTCGTATCACTTTACTACTTGCGTCGTGTACACTTTCACTACATTGCGATAGACACTTTTACACGCAACAAGTTTTTGGCGCCGTTGCCGGGGACTGGCAACATAACTTTACCCTACCTTTTACTGCATTCGTTTTATTTTTCTGTTTTACTTGGATTGTTCAACCTATACCTTTCACAAGGTCTTTTGTTTGAGTATGCGCAGGTCTCAACGGGGGAAGAAACTTGAATACCAGTTAGATCCTGAACCCGAACGAACATTCAATCTCAAGAAAATAGTTCGTTACCTCGTTGAAAGGAACGAATATCTATAGGAACAACTTGAAGCAATGGTGAACGAAAGACGTGAAGAAAGAAGGGACAACCATGGGAATCTCCAGGATAATAACAATCCTGTCGGAGATGGAGGGATCGATCCACTTGTCGTCGACCCTCCTGTCGCTGCCGCACGTCGTTCATGCCGAGACTATATGCTCAATGATCATGTAGAACTAGAAACCACCCTGCCAAATGTAGATGTTGACAACTTTGAGCTAAAACATGTTATGTTCAGCATGATCAACAACGTTGGCCAATTTAGTGGTGCTGCTATAGAGGATGCCAGGGAGCATCTGAAAACGTTACAGGAATCTGTGGTTTGATTAGACTACCAGGATTTAATCCGGAGATACTGAGGCTTCGGTTATTTCCTCATTCATTGAGGGACAGGGCAAAGACTTGGTGGAATAAACTTACGCCGGATTCAATTAGAACTTGGGCAGATTTAACTCGTGAATTCTTATCTCGTTTTAATCCTTCACACATATCTGAGCGATTACGTAATGAAATTGCTACTTTTCAACAGGAAGACGACGAGCCAATGCACGAGGCCTGGGACAGATTTACCACTCTTCTAAGGAACTGTCCGTTGCATGGATTCCCCGTTTGGAACCAAGTAAATTTTTTTATAATGTTGCCAATTTACAAACTCGTATTAGAATTGATTCAGTAGCAAACGGATTACTGCTGGAAAAAGACCCAGATAAGGCAATGACAGTATTGAAAAATCTGGCGAAGAATGAGGAACAATTTCCGACAGCAAGAAGAGGGGGTAAACAAGTCCTAGCTGTAAAGGATTATGAGGCCGACAGCTCATTGAAATCACATGTGGCATATCTCACTAAGGCAATGAAAAAGCTCTTGAACGAAGATTCACAGCCTGTATACTTTGCTGAAGATGTATGCGAAATTTGTGAAGGAAATCACAGTTCGGAGGAATGTCCAATACAGTTAGAAGAGGGAAAGTATGTTGGAAACTACAATAAGCAGAATTATAACTCCAACAACTACAATCCCTACTGGAGAAAGGATCTGAAGTTTTCCTGGAGCAATCCTGATAATGCTCTGAATCCTCAAGCATAGAATAATCAGAACCATGGATGACCTAGACTGTTGACTCGGCAGCAGCAGCAACAACAACCATCAGCTGCCACAAATAGTATACTGGAACAGACTCTGGCTACGTTTATGTCTCAAACAGGAACCTACATTGAGAACATGAATCACTTTGTCAAGAAAACAGAAAATTCATGGACAAAATAGAGATGCGGATGACCAATCATGAAGCTACTCTAAAATCATTAGAGACACAGATGGGTCAGGTTTCTCAGCATATTACACTAAGGCAGAATGGAGGATTTCCTAGCGATACTGAAAACGCTAGACAACCCACACATGAGCAGTGTAAAGCTATCATAACTAGGAGTGGGAAGAAACTACCAGGGCCTGAAAAGGAAGCTGAATCAATTAAGAAACAAGCCTTGGAGTCGACTGTCGAGGAAGCTGCCCTGATAGGTAATAGACAGCCTGCTGCCGATGAGCCTGGCACGACAACAGAAGGGACAGAGGAGAAAGATGATGAACATAAACCTCCTCAGATCCGTATGTAGTGGGAAGGGCGTATTGCTGATTATCGTCCCCCACCTCCTTTTCCCCAACGGTTACAGAAATTGAAATAGGAATCACAGCTTAAAAAGATTTATGATATTTTTAAGCAGGTTCATATCAACATTCCGTTGTTAGATGTCGTTAGGGAGATGCCCGGTTACGCCAAATTTCTCAAGGATGCCATGTCGAAGAAATCCAGACTTGGAGAATTTGAAACGGTTAAGATGACAGAAGGATGCATGAGTATTCTGCACAAGCATCCACCCCAGAAGAAGAAGGATCCTGGGAGCTTCATCATACCTTACGTAATCGGAGACAAATATGTGGGTAAGGCGCTTTGTGATCTTGGTGCTAGTATAAATTTAATGCCCAAATTTGTTTTTTAGAAATTAGGTATTGGTAAAGCTCGGCCCACAACAGTAATTCTGCAGCTGGCAGACCACTTTTACGTTCATCTAGAAGGAAAAATTGAAGATATTCTTGTAAGGGTGGATAAGTTTATTTTTCCTGCTGACTTTCTTGTCTTAGATTGTGAAGCAGATGAAAACGCACCAATCATCCTGGGGCGACCCTTCTTAGCCACAGGAAGATCACTGATTGATGTGGAAAAAGGAGAACTCACCATGAGAGTGAATGATCAAGAAATCAAGTTGAATGTTCTCCAAGCAATGAAGCATGCTGATGCAGAAGAAGAATGCAAGACTATCACTGAAGTTACCCTTGACCAACCTTGTATCAGGTCAGGCTGTCACGACATAAAAATTGGTCACTGCCTCGGCAGCCACTTAGAAGACTGTCACGACAGCACTGACGACATCAACTCCTCAGAATCTGATACATCTGATACTGAAGATCCAGAGGAGGTAAACTGGATAGGCCATCGTCCAGGTAAGTTGTTCGAGCCTTTAAACTATACCTCGGATAACCATGTAATTCAAAAGCCATCAACTGTTGAGCCCCATGTTATAGATCTTAAGCCCCTGCCAGGGCAGCTAAAATATGTTTTCCTTGGTTTAAATGATATGTTGCCCGTAATCATCTCTTCCAAGTTGATGCAGGAACAAGAACAACAGTTAATAGGGATGCTGCAGCAGCACAAGAAGGCTATTGGGAGGACGATAGCTGATATTCAAGGCATTAGTCCAGCATTATATATGTATAAGATTCTTCTAGAGGATGATCATAAGTTGACTATTGATGCACAAAGGCATCTAAACCATGCTATGAAAGAAGTGGTGCGAAAAGAAATAATCAAATGGATAGATGCTGGAATAATCTACGCCATCTCGGACAGCAAATGGGTGAGCCCGATGCAGTGCGTTCCCAAGAAAGGAGGAATGATTGTGGTAACCAACGAAGACAACGAGCTAATCCCAACCAGGACTGTGACCGGTTGGAGGGTTTGTATAGACTAACGAAAGCTTAACAAAGCTACCCGGAAGGACCACTTTCCTTTACCCTTTATTGATCAAATGCTTGATAGATTAGCGGGTAAACCTTACTGTTGTTTCCTTGATGGTTATTCAGGTTACAATCAAATAGCTATCGCACCGGAAGATCAAGAAAAGACGACGTTCACATGCCCTTACGAAACATATGCTTTTAGGAGAATGCCTTTTGGACTCTGTAATGCACCAGCCACCTTTCAAAGGTGCATGATGGCAATATTCTCCGATATGGTGGAGGATTTCCTAGAAATCTTTATGGATTATTTTTCAGACTTTGGAGACAACTTTGAAAGCTGCCTAGGCAACCTACAGAAGGTGCTCGAGAGATGTGAAAAAGCAAACTTAATATTGAACTAGGAAAAGTGTCACTTCATGGTGAATGAAGGGATAGTCCTTGGCCATAAAATTAGCTGTCGTGGCATAGAAGTCGACAGAGCTAAGATAGAAGTGATCGAAAAGTTGTCGCCACCCACCACAGTCAAGGGAATCAGAAGTTTCTTAGGACATGTTGGTTTTTACTGGAGGTTCATTGCGAACTTCTCAAAGATCACCAAGCCCCTATGCCATCTTCTGGAGCAGAACCGACCCTTCGACTTTAACGCTAAATGTACTGAGGCATTCAAGGTTCTGAAAGAAAAGCTGGTAACAACCCCAATAGTACAGCCACCAGATTGGACACTGCCATTTGAGATCATGTGTGATGCTAGTGACTATGCTGTCGGGGCAACACTTGGGCAGCGGAGAGACAAACTTTTTCATGTTATATACTATGCCAGCAAAACACTGAACGACGCCCAAGTGAACTACACCACCACAGAGAAGGAAATATTAGATGTGGTATTCTCCATTGACAAGTTTCGCTCTTATATACTTGGAACGAAGGTCATAGTCCACACAGACCACTCTGCATTGAAGTATTTGTTCACGAAAAAGGATGCAAAACCTCGATTGATTCGTTGGATTCTGCTACTACAAGAGTTCGATCTCAAAATCAAGGACAAAAAGGGGACATAAAATCAAGTGGCAGATCACTTGTCAAGGTTGGAGAAGGGAAAGAGTCTACCGACAGATGAGACAAACATATTGGAGACCTTCCCTTATGAACAGTTGTTTGCTGCCACAATCACTACCGCGACAGCCATGGCGGTAGGTAAGTCTTCTGAACTCCCCTGGTATGCTGATTTCGTTAATTTTTTAGTTAGCGAAATAATTCATCCTGACCTTAATTATCAAGCTAGGAAGAGGTTCCAAAATGATGTTAAGCATTGTTATTGGGACGAACCTTTTCTTTTCAAAATTTGTGCAGATCAGGTTATAAGGAGATGCGTACCACAGGATGAACAGGAAGATATACTTCATCACTGTCATGCTTCACAGTATGCAGGACACTTGGGAGGCAACAAAACTGCTGCCAAGGTTTTGCAGTCTGGATTCTATTGGCCGTCACTGTATAAAGATGCTCAAATCTTCTACAAGAGTTGTGACAAGTGTCAACGAATGGGAAACATCTCAAGAAGACACGAGATGCCGCTGCAAAATATTCTTGAAGTCGAGATATTCGACGTTTGGGGGATAGATTTCATAGGACCATTCCCATCTTCACGTGGGAACTTATATATCCTCCTGGCAGTAGATTATGTGTCCAAGTGGGTTGAAGCAATCACCACTCAGAAGAATGATGCCAAGACGGTTCAAAGGTTTTTACATAAAAACATTTTTTCCCAGATTTGGCATCCCTAAGGCGATCATCGGTGATGAAGGGAGGCATTTTGACAATAGGGTTATAGCTGCTTCCTTGAAAAAGTATGGTGTCAAACATCGGATCACAACAGCATATCACCCCAATACCAATGGACAGGCTGAAATATCCAACAGAGAGGTCAAGAATATTCTTGAAAAGATGGTAAAGCCAACTCGGAAAGACTGGTCTCTACACCTCAATGATGCATTATGGGCCTACAGGACAACGTTCAAAACTCCATTGGGAATGTCTCCTTATCGGTTGATTTACGAGAAAACGTGCCATTTACCTGTCGAGATCGAGCACAGAGCATACTGGGCCATCAAAGCAGTTAATATGGACTTGGAAAAAGCAGGGCAGAAAAGGCTACTCGATCTGAACGAAATTGACGAAATTCAGACAAGAAGCTGCTGCCACGACAGTTCTGCCCAGGGCAACTTGTGTTGCTTTTTAACTCTAGGTTGAAACTCTTCCCAGGGAAGCTGAAATCTAGATGGTCTGGCCCATTCCAAGTGGTTCAGGTTTTTCCCCATGGTGCCATCACGATCAGATCTTTAAAAGACGGGCACCAATTCAAAGTCAATGGACAACGATTGAAGCATTATCAGGGGACTGAAGCCCCAAGAATGCAGGAAGTGGTTACCTTAGGAGATGCCCCACCTGGCATCCCTAATTTAACCTAAATTTTATTTTTAATTATTTTTATTCTTTATTATTTTAGGAAATTAGATTTATTTTATTTTTAAAATAATGTTTTTATTTTTATTTTTTAGGAAATAAAGGAGACAATAAGAAAAAGGGAAGTGAATTCAGCCCAACATCCTTCCATCAGCCCAAAAAGCCCAATTCTGGAGCCTGTCGTTACAGCTGCCGGGACAGACGCGGAAAATACAGGCTGTAGACACGTTGTCGTGGCAGACATGCAAACGCGTAACAGACGCGCAGCAGACACGGAAACGCGTGACAAATGCGTCAGAAACTACGTAACAGCTGGCCCCGTTATTCGCGCTTGCCGTTACAGCTCCAACGGGAAGCAAACTCTTCTCTATATAAACTCCATTTTACTATTCATTTTTCACTCACTTCTACTCTTCTTACTTGCTTTCTCTAGAAATTTTTTCTTGCTTTCATTTTTTTTCTTACAATCCTTGCAACCATGTCTTCTAAAAACACCCGCAGGAGTGCTGCTTCAGGCTCCACCCCGACAGCATCAACCCCACGATCCTTCCAGATACGTGACATGTGGGAGGAGAAGGGTTTTATCTACACTATCAAGGAAGGGAATTTGGGACTGCAGCCGTTCATCGCCAGGAAAATCAAGGCCCTGCAGTGGAAGACTTTTGCAAAACAACCAGAGGAGATGAATGTGTCTCTGGTCCGAGATTTCTATGCTGCCATTAACTGCAGAACCACGACAACAGTCACCGTGAGAGGGAGAGAGGTGCCCTTCGAGCCAGAATACATCAACACTCTCTACGGATTTTATGTGGGCAACAACGAGGATGGTCACCAGCAATTTCTAAATAGCTTAGACCCTGCTACCTACGATGCTGTCATGGCAGAGCTCACGGATGAAGGTACTCAGTGGAACACTAATCCGAAGAACCCGAGGACGGTGAAGAGAACGCAACTCATCCCGGAGGCTAAACTGTGGAACGCTTTCATAAAAAATCGAATCATGCCATCCTCGCACAATACCACTGTCGACCAACCCAGGTTAGCCCTCATTCATTCTATTTTGCATGAGAAGCCTATTAATGTGGGCAACTACATCCGAGAGAGTATTTTGGAGTGTGCACAACGGCCGACAGGACCACTCTACCTTCCCTATCTCATCACAGCCCTCTGCCACGACCATCATGTACCTGAAGCTGCCACTGATCTAAGAGTCCAAGAGAAGGGATGGACTGACAAAAATATACTCAGCCTGATGGAACTAACTGCTGCCACCCCGCTGTCACCTTTCGACCCCACTGACACGGCAGCAGAGACGACAGAACCGACAGACACTGAACCTGCTGCCACAGAAGCCAGGCAGCCCACAGCAGCAGCAGCTCCGACCGACACCTCCTCCCAGATCCTTGCTGCCATACAGAAGATGGAGGAACGACAGCTCGGCCTCATGAGCTTCATTAGGGATTTCACCACAGGCACGGTACAATTCATTCAAACTTCTCTTAATTTCCCCGATGTTGTATTTCCTGCCTTCCCATCCCATTATTTTGCTGCACCCACCCCTGCCCATACCCCTACTCCTGCTGCCACACCCAAGGCACCGTCTGCAGCATCCACACCGACCCCTGCCACGACAGCTGCAGGCAGCAACCGCACAGTTGATACCTCTACCCGAGGAACCAAGAGGAGAATGCACTCGTAAGAACTTGATGCATTCATAGCCGGTTTCTCCTCTTCCTCAATTTGGGAGGAAAGTGACAACGAACCCTCTATTAAGAGGAATCTATCCAAAGAGTTCACACCGGTCAAGCGGCAGAAGAAAATGGCAGATAAGAACAAGAAGGATAGCGGCAGCAGCAGTGACAGCGGTAGCAACAACAGTAGCTCGGATGTACAAGTAGTGGAGAAACCCCCTCACATCTCCCCTACCAGAATTCAACCTTGAAGAGAGACCAAAACGAAGAACACATCCGCCTCCCCCATCTGCCAGCCAGTCAAGAAGGCCCCTGCCCGCCGACAGATCCGTCTGAGCAGCAGCGACGACAGCGCATAAAATTTGAGTTTCTTACCTTATTTTGCTGTCTGCCTTTATATATTTTGTGATGTACTGTTTATTTTCTTTTTCTTGTCATTTGCATTGAGGGCAATGCAACCCTTGAGTTTGGGGGTAGCATCCCTCCATTAATGGGAGTCTAATTTAGTTTCAAAATTGTGTCTTTACTTAGTTTATTTTTGCATAAAAAATGATGAAATTTTTTGGCTTAAGTCTTTGAACTGAACTTACCTACCGTGATAGCTCTATCGTGGCAGTGCCTTTAGGATAGTTTTAGGAGCAGTTTAGAGCCTTACTATAGTTCTGAAATTTAAAACACCATTTGTGAATGTTATACTGCCTAGAACTCTTCTAGTTAACTAGAATAGGAAGCCTCACACTTGAATAGCCCCTAGAGGTGCCTAACACTGGCTCTAGGAAAAGAAGTTTAGCAAAATAGACTCAATACCTAGAAGTGCCCGAAACCGGCTCTAGGAAGTTAGCTAGAGGTGCCCGAAACCGGCTCTAGTCAAACTTAAGCTTGAAAAAAAATCGAGTCTAAACAAAAAAATTAAAGGAGCACAAGAAGTGCCTTCAAAAAGATAAACTTTGGCATAAAAATTCAAGTTAGAGGCTGAAATATTCTAGTGAAACTAAGGGAGTCTTGGCATATAATTGTTCACAAGCATGCACACACTGCACGAGGACTATAGCAAGATTCCGGATGAATCCTAAATTATCCGACAATGTGCTGTTGTCAATAGAGAATGAATGGAGGGTAAGGGAAAGTTCACTGTTTTTAAGCCAAAACAAAAATATTTATTTTTCTTTTAGGTCTGAATTGCTTGAGGGCAAGCAAAAGCATGAGTTTGGGGGTGTGTTGAGGGTGTAAAAGTTCTACTATTTACCCCCTATTTAACCCATACATCTGCTGCATTCAAGCATAATTCATTGCATTTAGGTTAGATTTCAATTATACATCACAAGTATAATAAATGGCACAGTTTCTACTGAAATTGGTTGCTTTTGTAGGTTGCTGCTATAGCACATGGAAAAGCATGCGTTTGGGCAGTGATGCAGAAAAGCTGGAAGTAGATGAACAGTCGAGGAGGATGATGCTGCCATGGTCGCCGCCGTGGCAGCCAAGGACAACAACAGTTTTGAGGAGAAGAAGCAAAGTGGGCCTCGACAGAAAGAGAAAATTAAGCCCGTCTGTCGTGGAATACCTATATATTTTTCCAAGCCCTAGATCAGAATGAAGGCCAAGCCCAAAGTTCAAGGAAGAAAACTCCAAGCAAGAGGGAAGGAATAATTAAAGATATATTCTCTGAAGATTTAGTCTTTAATAGAGTTGTACTTTAATTTAAACTTGTATTCTTGCCATATTAGAAAACTTGAACCCAAGGCCTATATAAAGGCATGTAATTCGACCTAGGAGAGGACATCATCTATCTCTAGACTTCTTCCCAAAACCCTAGCCGTTTTCCCCTTCTCAACATGTTCTAAACTTCCCATAGGGCCACAAGTTGATTTGTAAAGTAGTTGCAGGGATTGCTTTTGTTTTAGGAATTTTCTATTCAATAAAATAAACTTCAAGTTCTCTTATTCTGGTTATTAACATCTTGCAAGAGCATCGGGAGAGCATTGTAAGGTTATCTATTTACTTAATATCGGGAGAGTTAAGTATATGAAAGGAATAAGTGCAGGTTCTCTAGTTTATAGTTGAACTATCTCGGACCTAGGGATAGGACGTGGTTAAGTGGCTAAAGAAGAATTCAACAACATCGGTGTTCATCCTTCGATTCACGCCGGGAGGTATCATCAAAGATGTGTTCATCGATAGACTTGGACCTAGGGATAGGCCAAGGCACAACATGGATTTTTGTCAAACTTGAAGTACAGAGTTGTGTGATCGCTGCCGCGACAAACAACAGACCGCTTCCGCGACAGGTGCTGCCGCGACGGGAACGACGACAGAGTATATATTCCTAGACTTAGCAATACCTGCACTACTGAGCAATTCAATACAAGCCCATTCCCTCTATCTTGATTATTTTAATCCTATTTTCTAGTATTCTTTATTATTCTCGTGACAACAACTTAAATCATTCTCTTTACTTCCGTGCAGTAATTCAAGGTGAAGCTATTAGCCTAGTCCCTATGGAGACGATATCTGATACTTCCGTATCACTTTACTACTTGCGTCGTGTACACTTGCACTACATTGCGATAGACACTTTTACACGCAACAAATCCACCCTAGAAAAAGAAGGACCATGAGAGCTTCATCGTACCGTGCATAATTGGTAACAAATTTGTGGGTAAGGCAATTTGTGATTTAGGTGCTAGTATAAATTTAATGTCAAAATCTGTGTTTCAGAAATTAGGTATTGGATGAGCACGACCCACGACAGTCATGCTGCAGCTGGCAGACCGCTCTTACGTCCAACCAGAAGGGAAGATCGAATATATTCTGGTAAGAGTGGGTAAGTGCATTTTTCCTGCTGACTTTCTTGTTTTAGACTGTGAAGTAGATGAGAACGCACCAATCATCCTAGGGCGACCCTTCCTAGCCACAGGCAGATCACTGATTGATGTAGAGAATGGAGAACTAACAACGAGAGTAAATGATCAAGAAATCAAGCTCAATGTTCTCCAAGCAATTAAACATGTTGATGCAGAAGAAGAATGCAAGGCCATCACTGAAGTAATCCTTGACCAACCCTGCATCAGGTCGAGCTGCCATGACATTAAATTTGGTCACTGCCACAACAGCCATCTGGAAGACTGTCACGGCAGCAACGATGACAGCAACTCCTCTGATTCAGACATATCCGACAGTAAAGGACATGAGGAGGTGAATTGGATAGGAAATCGTCCAGGTAAGTTATTCGAGCCCCTAAACTATACCTCGAATGAACACATAATCCAAAAGCCTTCAACTGTAGAACCACCTGTTTTAGACCTTAAGCCTCTGCCAAGGCAACTTAAATATGTTTTTCTTGGTTTAAATGATATGTTTCCCATAATCATCTCTTCCAAGTTAATGTAGAAACAGGAACAACAGTTAATTGGGATGCTACAACAGCATAAGAAGGCTATTGGATAAACGATAGCTGACATCCAAGGCATCAGTCCGGCATTATGTATGCATAAAATTCTCCTAGAGGATGATTATAAGCCGACTATTGATGCTCATAGACGCTTAAACGATGCTATGCGAGAAGTGGTGAGAAAAGAAATTATCAAATGGTTTGACGCTAGGATAATTTATGCCATCTCGGGTAGTAAGTGGGTGAGCCTGGTGCAGTGTGTTCCTAAAAAGGGAGGAATAAACGTGGTGACCAATGAAGAGAACGAACTAATCCCATCCAGGACTGTGACCGGTTGGAGGGTTTGTATGGATTACCGGAATCTTAACAAAGCTACCCGGAAAGACCATTTTCCCCTACCTTTTATTGATCAAATGCTTGATAGATTAGCGGGGAAACCTTATTATTGTTTTCTTGATGGTTACTCAGGTTATAACCAGATAGCTATTGCACCGGAGGATCAAGAAAAAATGACCTTTACTTGCCCATACGTCACTTATGCTTTTCGGAGAATGTCATTTGGACTCTGCAATGCACCAACAACCTTCCAAAGGTGCATGATGGTGATATTCTCTGAAATGGTGGAGGACTTCCTGGAAATATTCATGGACGATTTTTTTTTGTCTTTGGAGACAATTTTGAAGGTTGTTTAGGCAACCTACAGAAGGTGCTCGAAAGATTCAAGAAAGCGAACTTGGTCTTAAACTGGGAAAAATGTCACTTCATGGTGGATGAAGGGATAGTCCTAGGCCACATGGTAAGCTGCCGCAGCATAGAGGTAGACATGGCAAAGATAGAAGTCATTGAAAAGCTGCCGCCACCCACCACAGTCAAGGGAATTCGGAGTTTCTTAGGGCATGCTGGGTTTTATCAAAGATTTATTGCAATTTTCTCGAAGATTACCAAGCCTTTATGCCACTTATTAGAGAAGAATCGCCCCTTTGACTTCAATACTGAATGTACTGAGGCATTCAGAATCTTGAAAGAAAAGCTGGTAACAGCCCCGATTGTACAGCCACCAGACTGGAGTTTTCCATTTGAAATTATGTGTGATGCTAGTGACTACGTTGTAGGGGCAGCACTTGGGCAGAGGAAGGACAAGCTTTTCCATGTAATTTATTACGCTATCAAAACACTAAACGATGCCCAAGTGAATTACACCATAACAGAAAAGGAAATGTTAGCAGTGGTGTTCTCAATTGACAAGTTCCGTTCGTACATACTTGGAACAAAGGTGGTGGTCTATACAGACCATTCAACACTGAAGTATTTGTTCGCTAAAAAAGATGAAAAACCTAGACTGATACGTTGGATTCTGCTGTTGCAAGAACTCGACATTGAAATCGGGGATAAAAAGGGGACAAAAAACCAAGTCGCAGACCACTTGTCAAGATTAGAGATGGGAAAGAGTCTATCGACAGACAAGACCAACATACTGGAGACCTTCCCTGACGAGCAGTTGTTTGCTCCCATAAGCACTGCCGTGATAGCCATGGCGGCAGGTAAGTTTTCTAAACTTCCTTGGTACGCTAATTTTGTTAATTACATAGTTAGTGGAGTACTACCTCCTGAACTTAATTACCAAGCAAGGAAGATGTTCCAAAATGATGCAAAACATTATTATTTGGACGAACCTCTTCTTTTCAAACATTGTGCAGATCAAATTATCAAGAGATGTGTACCACAGGATGAGCAGGAAGTTGTGCTTCATCACTGCCATGCTTCCCCATATGGAGGACACTTAGTGGAAACAAAACCGCTGCCAAGGTGTTGCAATCTGGTTTTTATTGGCCCTCATTGTTCAATGATGCCCAAGCATTCTACAAAAGCTGTGACAAGTGCCAACGGACTGTGAACATCTCAAGAAGACATGAGATGCCACTGCAAAACATCTTAGAAGTCAAAATCTCCGACGTATGGGGGATTGATTTCATGGGACAATTTCCAGCATCATGTGGGAACCTCTACATCCTACTGGCAGTGGATTATGTATCTGTTGAGTTGTGTGGGGCTCGATTCGATCAACCAATATTGCTCACCAAGTGGTGGAGAGAAGGATTTTTGGGTGGAAGGGTTGAAGAAGCTAGAAAGAATAAAGACACAATGATTTATAGTGGTTCGGCCTTCTAACAAGCACCTACATCCACTACCTTAGCTCCCCACTAAGGATTTCACAATCAATCCACTAATTGATTCGTCCCCTTTTCTAGGATTAGGAGGAAACCCTTACAACCGATCAAGCTTCTACCCAAAGCCTTGATCAAAACCCTCTTTTACAAAGAGACAATGAAAGCAAACTTAAACCCTCTAATAGGTGTTTGTTTGCACAATGAAGCAATCACCCAAAACCTAAAACACTTGAGCAAATTTGACAATTTTGGCTCACTAGTGTTTGTCTATACAAGAAATGACAAATTAAGCACTAAGACAATTTCTTGATCATTTGATGTTTGACAATATGAGTATTAGCCTTCTCTTGATGCTTGGAGGTCCCTTTTATACTCCCAATTGAGTTTATAGCCGTTTAGGACCGTTGGGGTTGAAATAGAGTCGTTGGAGCCTTTAATTCCCTCCATAAATGCAGTTCTGCAGCTCCCCGTTTCGAAATGCTCGAAGCCGTTTCGAAACACTCTTAATGTAGAAAGAGCCGTTGCAGTCTGTCAGGGTACCCGTTTCGGAACACCCCCTTGCCGTTTCGGAACGCGTATCGAAACGCCCTTAGCCCGTATCGAAACGACCTGCATTTAAAAGTTAGTTGGGAAAGAGCTGTTGGGGTTTATGACCGTTGTGGTCAGTGCCACGTGGGCGTATCGAAACGGCCTAGCCCGTTTCGAAACGCTGGGCAAAAATTCTGTCCATAGAGAGCCCGTTTCGAAACCAGTTTCGAAACGTTTTGGCTACTGGAGGCACCTGTTTCGAAACGCCCTAAGGTGTTTCGAAACACCTGGACAGTTTTGTTAAGATAGGCTTGAAAAACATGAAAAACCCTTTTTAAAATCTTCCCTAAACATAATTTCAAGTTGTTTGGACTTTGTAAATGTTTTAAATACTTTTTAGATTAGTCCAAATCATTTTTCAAATATTATATCAAAACATTAGTTCTACAATCTCCCCCTTTTTGATATAATAAAACCACTTGAAAAATTGTTTGGGATTCTCCCCCTTTAACTTTAAAAATGTGAATAAAATTTTAATTCAAATAAGGCTCCCCCTTATTCATTTGAAAATTCAATTTTTCAAACCATTTCTCCCCCTTTTTGTTATATCAAAAAGATTTAAAACATTAAGTTCAAAAATAACAATAGAGGTAAAAATTTGACAAAAATGAGAATTTGGTTTTAAAATGGCTCCCCCTTACTCAAAGCATCATTGAAATGTTAGTCCAACATATATGATCATCTAGTTGAATAAACTAAAAATAAAACAAATAAATGCTAAAAACAACTAGAATTTTTACCAACACTTGAACTCAAGGTAGGATGTGAAGCCTTCCTTCTTCAAGTGTTCTTCCTTGTGTGCATGGAGCTCCCCCTCAATGTTTGACTTGTTGAACATCTCCATCACACCTACAATAGACAATCAAGTAACTTTTGGTATCCAAATTGCTTTGGATCCATAAACGTTAGTTGCACAAAATTTAGTCCCCTTAGGAATCCATTTTTCAATTTCATCCTTTTTAGTTGAAGTGGTTAGTCCTTTTGGGACCCAAACACTTCTAAAACATTTTCCATTCACAAATCTAGGGGCACTAGATTGTCTAACATAAAAATTTGATTTTCCAAAATTGTTTTTCTTGTCTAGCTCTTTGGAAATCAAATCCTTTTCTCCTTGAACTTTTTGAAGCAATTTTTGTAAATCAAGACATTTTAACTCAAACTCTTCAAGTTTTGCTTCAAGTTCAAGTTTGGTTTTAGAAAGCAAATCATTTTGAATTTTTAACTTTGAAATCAATTTATTGTTTTTCAAAATGTGGCTTTTAAAATCTAAAACCAAATCATCATAGGCATCTTGTAATTCATCAAAAGAATAAGAACATGAAGTAGATGAATTAGAAGTTACCCTTGAATCTTCTTCGATGGCCATAAGGCAAAGGTTGGCTTGTTCATCATCGGTGGAGTCTTCATCACTCCAAGTAGCCAAATGTGCCTTCTTCTTATGGCTTGAAGTGCTAGCCCTCTCCTTTCTTTTAGGTTCTCATTCAAGCTCTCTCAAGGCTTTCTTCATGAATGGGGCACACTTCTTGAAGAGATGAACTATCTCTTCATCTTCCTCCTCCTCTTCACTTGAGTAGACATGATGGCAAGTGGAGGATTTGAGAGCCATGGCACTAGCATTGATGCCAAGCCCTTTGATTTTCTTCTCTCTCATAGCTCTCATTTCTTCCCTCTTCTTCTCATCCTCCTTGTTCTTCTTCATGATTTGATGAGTAAGAAGTGACCCCATTAGTTCATCAAGCTTCAAAGTCTTCAAATTTTTGGCTTCGATGATGGCGGTCCTCTTTGAGTCCCAAGACTCGGGAAGTGAGTAGATGAGCTTTCGAACAAGCTTTTCCTCCGGGATGGCTTCTCCAAAACCTTTAAGACCATTGGTGATGGTGGAGAACCTATCAAACATCTTCTCGATGTTCTCTTCCGGATCCATTTTGAAGTTCTCATACTCCAAGGTTAGAAGACCAATCTTGGTCTCCTTGACTTCGTTTGTCCCCTCGTATGTGACTTCAAGCTTGTCCCATACCTCCTTGGCACTCTCACAAGAAGACATCTTCTTATAGATGGATGGACCAAATGCACAAAACAAGATGTGCAAGGCTTTGCAATTAAGCTCCATCTTCTTGCGATCGTCGGCACTCCACTCCGCTTTACTTCTTTTAGGCACGAACGGACCATCTTCAACTACATCCCATAGCTTGTAATCTCTTGATTTGATGAAGAACTTCATCCTTGTCTTCCAATGGGCATAGTGAGTTCCATCGAAGAAGGGCGGTTTGTCTATGGATTGCGCCATTTGAGCCGGTTGATGAAATAGTGATCGAGCTTGCCGGATCTTCTCAATAGGATGTTAATCCCCTTCGATTGAGCCAAGCTCTAATACCAATTGTTGAGTTGTGTGGGGCTCGATTCGATCAACCAATATTGCTCACCAAGTGGTGGAGAGAAGGATTTTTGGGTGGAAGGGTTGAGGAAGCTAGAAAGAATAAAGACACAATGATTTATAGTGGTTCGGCCTTCTAACAAGCACCTACATCCACTACCTTAGCTCCCCACTAAGGATTTCACAATCAATCCACTAATTGATTCGTCCCCTTTTCTAGGATTAGGAGGAAACTCTTACAACCGATCAAGCTTCTACCCAAAGCCTTGATCAAAACCCTCTTTTACAAAAAGACAATGAAAGCAAACTTAAACCCTCTAATAGGTGTTTGTTTTCACAATGAAGCACTCACCCAAAACCTAAAACACTTGAGCAAATTTGACAATTTTGGCTCACTAGTGTTTGTCTATACAAGAAATGACAAATTAAGCACTAAGACAATTTCTTGATCATTTGATGTTTGAAAATATGAGCATTAGCCTTCTCTTGATGCTTGGAGGTCCCTTTTATACTCCCAATTGAGTTTATAGCCGTTTAGGACCGTTGGGGTTGAAATAGAGTCGTTGGAGCCTTTAATTCCCTCCATAAATGCAGTTCTGCAGCTCCCCGTTTCAAAACGCTCGAAGCCGTTTCGAAACACTCTTAATGTAGAAAGAGCCGTTGCAGTCTGTCAGGGTACCCGTTTCGGAACACCCCCTTGCCGTTTCGGAACGCGTATCGAAACGCCCTTAGCCCGTATCGAAACGACCTGCATTTAAAAGTTAGTTGGGAAAGAGCCGTTGGGGTTTATGACCGTTGTGGTCAGTGCCACGTGGGCGTATCGAAACGGCCTAGCCCGTTTCGAAACGCTGGGCAAAAATCCTGTCCATAGAGAGCCCGTTTCGAAACCAGTTTCGAAACGTTTTGGCTACTGGAGGCACCTGTTTCGAAACGCCCTAAGGTGTTTCGAAACACCTGGACAGTTTTGTTAAGATAGGCTTGAAAAACATGAAAAACCCTTTTTAAAATCTTCCCTAAACATAATTTCAAGTTGTTTGGACTTTGTAAATGTTTTAAATACTTTTTAGATTAGTCCAAATCATTTTTCAAATATTATATCAAAACATTAGTTCTACAGTATCCAAATGGGTATCGCCACACAGAAAAATGATGCCAAGACTGTTCAGAGATTTCTACACAAAAACATTTTCTCCAGGTTTGGCATACCTAAGGTGATCATTAGTGATGAAGGGAGACATTTCGACAATAGGGTAATCGTTGCTGCCTTAAGAAAATACGACGTAAAGCACCGCATTGTAACAACATATCACCCTCGAACCAATGGACAAGCTGAAATATCCAACCGGGAAGTAAAGAACATCATTGAGAAGATGGTTAAACCTACTCGAAAAGATTGGTCTTTACACCTCAATGATGCACTCTGGGCCTATAGAACAGGATTCAAGACACCATTGGGAATGTCACCCTACAAGCTTATATATGGGAAAACATGCCACTTACCTGTCGGGATAGAGCACAAAGTTTATTGGGCTATCAAGGCAATAACATGGACTTAGATAAGGCAGGACATAATAGGCTACTTGACTTAATTGGAATTGAAGAAATGCGAGCAATGGCCTATGACAACGCAAAGATTTACAAAGATAAAACCAAAAGGTGGCATGACAAGAAGTTGTTGCCACGACAGTTCTGCCCAGGGCAACTTGTGTTGTTGTTTAACTCTAGGTTAAAACTTTTCCCAAGAAAGCTTAAATCTAGATGGTCCGACCCCTTCCAAGTTGTGCATGTTTTCCCCCATGGTGCCATCACGATCAATTCCTTAAAAGACGGACACCAATTCAAAGTCAACGGACAGAGACTAAAGCATTATCAGGGGACTAAAGCCCCAAGAATGCAGGAAGTAGTTACTTTAAGAGATGCCCCTCAAAGCATCTCTAATTTAACTTAGTTTTTATTTTACTTATTTATTAGGAATAAAGATTGATTTTATTTTATTCTTAGGAACTAAGATTTTATTTTAATTATTTTTAGGAAATAAGGGAAACAAGGAGAGGAGAAGAAGTGAACCAGCCCACCATATCAACAGCAGCCCAAAAAGCCCAAAGGATGAGTCTATCATCAGCTGTCGCGACAGACGCGGAAAATACAGCCTGTCACCATGCTGTCGTGGCAAACACGAAAACATGTAACAGACGCGTAGCAGACACGAAAACGCATAACAGACGCGTCAGAAACCGAGTAACAGCTGGCCCTTTTATTCGCGCCTGCCGTTACAGCTCCAATGGGCAGAAAATCATTCATCTATATAAACCCACATTCACTATTCCTTTTTCACCTCACTTTTACTCTCTCAACTTGCTCTCTCTAGATCTCAAATTTCTCTTTATTTTCCACAGCCTTGCAACCATGACTAGCAGACAAACTCGCAGAAGTGCTGCCTCCAGCTCTGCCGCAGCAGTGAACACACCCAGCCACAGTGACATCCCAAACCGCTTTGCCTCAATCGACTCTGTCGGCAGATTTTACCACTCTTTCTAGAAGAGGGAAATGTAGGAAGAAAGGGGTTTTCTCTACACCGAGCCCACGAGAGACCTAGGGCTTGAACCTTTCATCGCAAAGAAGATCCATGCCCTGAAGTGGCAACGGTTTGCTACCCAGCCGGAAGAAATGAACGTCACGCTAATCCGGGAATTTTATGCTGCCGTCGACAGCAAGGATACCACGACCGTGACGATGCGAGGTAAAGAACTTACTTTTGAGCCTTCCTACATCAACACCTTCTACGACCTCCATGTCAGTAGAAGGGAAGACGCCCACAGTAGGTTTGTCAAGAGTCTGTCACCGACAGACTATGATGCTATAATGGCAGAAGTGACGGAAGAGGGGACAGAATGGAACACCGACCCAAAGCATCGGTAGACGGTGAAAAGAACTCAACTAACCCTCGAGGCCAAATTATAGAACCACTTCGTGAAGAAGAGAATCATGCCATCCTCTTATAACAGTACGGTCGACCGACCCAAGTTAGAACTTGTACATTCACTTCTTAATGAAAGCCCCATCAATGTCGGCTGATACATAAGGGAAGGAATTTTGGAATGTGCTCTCCGACTGTCGGGACCTCTTGTCTTCCCGTATCTTATCCCCGAAATCTGCCGAGGCCACAACGTTCTAGAAATTGCTGAAGACTTCAAAGTCCGAGGGAAAAGGTGGACGGAGCGTAACATCTTCAACCTCATGGAGCTTAAAGCAGCAACCCCACCCTCCTTCTTCAACCCTTCTGCCACAGCAGAGCATCCGACAGAGCCTAGTCAAACAGAACCTGCCGCAACAGAGCAGCAGCAGCCCCTCCATGCCTCCACTTAGATTCTGGCCACACTAAAAAAGATGGAGGAAAGGTAGCTTAGTTTGATGAGCTTCGTAAGGGACTTCACGGCAGCCACGATAACTTTTATTCACAACAATTTAAATTTTCCAAATGTACCGTTCCCTACCTTCTCAGAACAATACTTTGCTTCCCCCACACCTACTCTTGCTGCCACACCGAGGACCCCTTCTGCTGCCTCTACTCCTACTCCGGCCGCGACAGCTGAAGGCGACAGCCACACTGCCACTGCCAGAGGCGAAAAGAGAAAGGAGCCGCTGCCAGAACTCAACGGTGATTACTTCGAAGGGTTTTCCTCTTCATCCGTCTGTCAAGACTATAACATGGAGCCCTCTGTTGCTCGAAACCTTTCGAGGGAGTTTACTCCAATGAAGAGGTAGAAGCCCAACAAAGCTGGTGAATGACCCTCCGGCTAGGGCAAGTCTGCCAGCAGCAGCAGCAGCTCCGAAGATGAGGTACAAGTGCTGGACAAGCTACCCCAAATCTCACCCACCCGTATCCAACCACCAAGGGAAGCCAAAAAGAAAACTACCTCCGCCTCTCCTAGCACTCTGCCAGCCCCCACAATGAAGGTCACTGCCCGCCGGCAGCTACAGATTAGCAGCAGCAGCAGCGATGACAGTTCTTCAAATTAAGTTTCCATTTTATTTTTGTTGTTTTGTTGTTTTATTTATATTGTGATGTATTTTATTTTTTTATGTCATCATGCATTGGAGGCAATGCAACCCTCGAGTTTGGGGGTGGCATCCCTCTAGTAATGAAGTGTCTTTTGTGTTTTAAAATTACGTCTAAGTGTTAGTTACTATTTAGTTTATTTTTGTCAAAAAAATCATTTGGCTTAAGTCTTTGAACTGAACTTACCTGCTGTGACAGACTCTATCGTGGCAGTGCCTTTAGGATATTTTTAGGAACAGTTTAGAGCCTTATTATAGTTCTGATCTTTAAACACCCTTTGTGACTCTTATGCTGTTTAGACTTCTACCGGTAAACTAGAATATGAAAAGCTTAAACACTTGAGTTGCCCCTAGAGGTGCCTAACACAGGCTCTAGGAAAAGAAGATAAGAAAATTTAGACTAAATACACCTAGAGGTGCCTAAAACCGACTCTAGGAAGTTAGCTAGAGGTGCCCAAAAATAGGCTCTAGTCAACTTAAAATAAGAAAAGAAAATTGAGTCTAAGAAAAACTAAAGGAGCCTAAGAATTGCCTCTAAGAAAATGAAAGTTGGCATAAAAATCCAAGTGAGTAGCTTAGCTATTCTAGTAAATTAAAGGAGTCTAGGCACATATTTGTTCACAAAACATGCACACACTACACGAGAACTATAGCATGGTTCCGAATAAATCCAGAAATATCCAAAAAGGCATTGTCTGTAATAGGGAATGTGTGGTAGGTAATGAAAGGTTCACTGAATTAAGCCAAACAATTTTTTTTAGTTAAGTCATATTTGTTTGAGGGCAAGCAAGAACTTGAGTTTGAGGGTGTGTTGAGTGTGTAAAAGTTCTATATTTTACCCCTTATTTAACCCATATTTATGTTGCATTCAAGCATAATTCATTGCATTTAGGTAAAGTTTCATATATACATCACAAATTAGATAAAATGGCACAATTGCTACTGATTTTCGCTACTTTTGCAGGTAGCTGCTGTGGTAGACTCAGGACAGCGAAGAAGCAGAGCTTGAACACATGACTGGAGTCAAGAAGGAGGACGATGCCGTGGCCACTACCGTGGCAGCCATGACGACATTAGTGGTGAAGAAAATAGTGAAGTGGATCTCGACAGATAGAGGAATTCAAGCCGGTCTATCGTGGGCCACTCCTATATTTTTCTGAGCCCTAGAACAGAATGAAGGTCATGCCCAAAGTTCAAGGAAGAAACCCAAAGCAAGAAAAGAGGATGAATTAAAGGCATCTACTCAGAAGATTTAATCTTAATTTAGAGATTTTATATAAACATTCAAATATTTATTATAATATTTTTATTTATCATTAGATTCATGTTATTTTATTTTAATTAATGTATAATTTTAAAAATTAGATTTCTTGAGGGAAAAGTTTTCAAACGTGACTTCCTAAATTCGACTATTTCTTCTAGGCTGAGTTTAGGGGGTTACATGTCGTCTGAATAGTATATGGTCGGTTATACCACCTAAATGGTGTATGGTCGGCACTACCTCCTAAGTTATTGTGCACTAAGAAATTAGGAGATAGAAAGGCTAACCAAATTAGGGAGTTGGTGTAGCACTAGTGGTCAATCTTAGGTCCTCTATAGTGGGTGTGTTGAGTTAGTCGGTTTTCCAACAATTCGTATCAGAGCGGGCGGTTCGGGACCGTTACCAGTGGAGAAAGCTTCGGTAAGCGTTGGACGCTTACATTGGTCGGTGCATCAGTTCGTTGAGGGAAGACTCTGTCGAAACACATTCATGGACTGTAAATCTTTGGTAAGCGTTGGACGCTTACATTGGTCGGCGTTGCATTAAAGTGCTAAGGGGAGATTCTGCCAAAATATAGTTAGGGACATTAAAGCTTTTGGTTCGGAACCAAGCTTAGTAAACGCCGAGCGTCAATCAACATGGCAGACTTTGGAAGCACAAGCAAGGGGATTAGGAAGCTCAATAACCACAACTACGGTTATTGGGAGACATGTATAGAGTCCTCCTACCTACAAGGTCAGGATTTGTGGGAAATAGTCGCAGGCACCGATACAATTCCTCCACCGAGAGAGAATGTTGAAGCCTTGAGAAAATAAAAGATCAAGGCTGAGAAGGCTTTATATATATGGAAGACCACAATTGAGGAGGACCTACTGGAGCATATTCGTGATGACAAGACACCAAAGGCAGCTTGGGAAACTTTGGCGAAGTTATTTTCAAAGAAGAATGAAGCACGCCTCCAACTCTTGGAAAATGAGCTCGTGGGCATCTCACAAGGAAACTTATCTGTTGCTCTGTATTTCACAAAGGTGAAATCTATCTGCCGTGAGATATCTCAACTTGCACCAAAGAAGAAGGTGAGCGAGGTGAGGATGAAAAGGATTCTCATCCATGGCCTAAGACCCGGGTATAATGCATTTATTCCCGTCGTAAGGTATGGCCTACTCAACCATCCTTAGTGGAGCTAAAGAACATGTTGGCTAATAAGGAGGCATTAGCTAAACAGATGAGCGATGTAATCATAAAAGACGAAGATGAGGCATTCTTCATCAGCAAGAGGAAAGGCACGTCAAAAAGACAAGGTGTGTCAAAGGAAATGAGGACACAAGGAGACAAATTTCATTAAAGAGAGAGAAGTAACACTTCAAGGGGAGCTCGACGTGGAAAAGAAGACTATCACCAACAGTACGAGGAGAACGACAGAAGACAAAGTGGTGAGTGCTTCAATTGTAGAAAGAAGGGCCACTTTGCTCGAGATTTTAGATAACCCAAGAGAAAGACCTTCCAAGGAAACATGGCCACCACAAAAGAGGAATAGAGTGAGGTCATATTGGATGGTTCCATCAGCGAGGAAGAATATGACGTAGACGATAGACTTTTTGTTGAAGAAGATTTAATAGAAGAAATGGAGGAATCATCTCCTGTAGCAACCACATACTCAAAGGCAAACTACAGTGATGATGAAAAGTTTGAAGAAGACATGGAGGCACCAACTCTCGTTGCAAATACAAATCCAAATATATACTACAAGAATGGAGAGTTAGAAGAAGACATAGAGAAACCAACTCTTGCAACAACCATGGAGTCAAAAATTGATTACGAGGAGGATCAGATCGTCGACTCTGGGTGCTCCAATGATGAGAGATGTTGTGATCAAACCAATTGCAAAAGAAATTTGGTATTTGATGAAGCTTCTTCTGAGAGGTCGCCTCAGAAGATCAAGCTTTTAGAATATCATGACTTAGAAGAGATTTCAGAAGATAATAAAGAAGGTAAAGAGCAAGCATCATATCCAAGTGAAGAAAGAGAAAGCTCACCCTCAAAAGATAAAAGTCTATAGAAGACGGTTGTATATCAACCTACATTTGAGGAGCTTCATCCAAGCCAAATGGAAGTCAACGAGCTTCACGAAGAAATGTTGGGAGTCCTAAATGAGGTTACTGGTAAGTGTTCACAACAATGTGAGACTTTTTCTAGTGAAATTCTTACCCTAAAAGAAGAGAACAAAGCCTTATGGGAAGAGTTTAAGATGGTACGTGGGGAATTGGAAGATATGAAAGAGGAGATGGTGCTTCTCAAGAAGGCACTAGCTCATGATGGGAAAGCTGCCTCATCTGTCTCAATTTCAACTTCTTTAAGAGTGGAGGTTTCTAAACCTAAGTCTTATAAAGAGGATAGAAACTCGAAGGTTCTAGATAATTTCCCGTGGATATTGGAACAATACATCCAAGCTACAAATACTATGGAGGATGCAAGGAAGATCGACCATACCTTACTTTATTTGGAAGATGCTACGCTACTATGTTGTGGCGTAAGCATAGTAAAATGAAGAAGGGAGTTTACACCCTTGCTACTTGGGAGGAATTCAAACAGAAGCTGAAAAAGTCAATTATATCACAAGAATGTGGTGAAAGAGGCTTGAGCAAAAGAATTCTCTGAAAAGCTATTAGAGATTTCCAACTATCTCAACCAAAGAGAAATAAGCGATAAAAGAGAAAGAAAGTAATCTTTTTAGCAACAAGTAGAGACGAGTATAGAGTCTCTCTACATCCTCAACTCCATCAAGTTCAATGTTAAGGGGTCTAAGTTCGAAAAGAAGGGGTTGTTCGAGCAAGTGAAGATTGGAGGATAACTAGTACGTGCCTTAATCGACAGTGGAGCAACAAACAAGTTTATCAAGGAGATCCTTGAAAGAGAGATCAAGACGATGCCATCAAAGATAGATGAGCAAGTTGCAGACATATTCACAAGGAGTGTTAGTAAATCAAAGTCTGAGAAGATAAGAGAACCACTCAGTAAGATCTACAAATCATCTATGGAAAGAAGCCATTGAGAGGGAGTGTTAAATCTCAACCCAGCCCACCGACTTCTTACCCTCTCTCCAATGTTTTAGAAATTACCCTAGTATTATATTATTATAACTATGTAAAATATCCAAGTATCCAACGACATAGTGGAACTATTGTCCGTCGACTTAAATTGCATATAAATAGGCGTGTATTGTGAAAGTTGTGTGTGCAAGTGAAGAGTATAAGCGAGTGACGTGAGTGGGTGCAAGTTGAGAGTGACATGTGTGCAAGATTGAGAGAGTGAGGTGAGTGTAGTGCAAGTTGAGGTTGTTGCGTGTCAAAAGTCCTATCGCAATGTAGTGCAAGTGTACACGACGCAAGTAGTAAAGTGATACTCAAAGTATCAGATGTCGAATCCACAGGGACTGGAAATAGCTTTATCCTTGGATTGTTGCACAAGAGAAAAAGAAAAGAGTTTAATTTATTGAGAAATAATATTAAAGAATATTGAATATAAGATAACGAAGTTTTCAGGGTTAAAAAATAGGCCAGTATTGATCTGCTCGGTAGTGCAGGTGTTGCACTGTATAAGAACTCCTGTTTTGTTATCATCCCTGCCGCGACAGCATTCTGTTGTTGTCGCGATAGCGATCACACAACTATATACTTCAAGCTTGGCAAGAATCCCTGTTGTGACTTGTCCTATTCCTAGGTCCAAGTACTGTTGATGACACTTCTCGGATGATACCTCCCGACGTGAATCAAAGAGTGAACACCAATGTTGTTGAATTCTTCCTTAGCCACTTAACCTCGTCTTATCCTAGGTCCGAGATAGTTCAACCATAAACTGGAGAACCCGCACTTATTCCTTTCGTATACTTAACTTTCCTGATATTAAGTAAATAGATAATCTCACAATGCTCTCCTGATACTCTTGCAAGATGTTGAAACCAGAATAAGCAAACTTGAAGTTGTATTTTATTGAACAGAAATTTCCTAAAACAGTACAATCCTTGCAACTACTTTACAGAATCAACCCTTAGCCCTAGGGGAAGTTTAGAACATGATGAGAAGGGGGAAACGACAAGGGTTTTGGGGAAGACGGCTAGAGAATCAGCTATCATTCCCTAGGTTGAATTACATGCCTTTATTTAGGCCTTGGGTTCAAGTTTTCTAATAAGGTAAGAATACAAGTTCAAAATTATATTCATGTCCCCAAATAATAAATAGAAATCTGATTAAACTAAAATAGTTTCGTACAAAATAATAAAATAACCGGATAAAATATGAGATCCTCCAAGTACCGTAACACATAGAGTCTACATATCTGTAAGAAGAACTAAGGGGGAGTAAGCTAAAGAGCTTAGTGTGTCTCTAAAGTGCAAGAAAAATCATAATCGTAAAACATAATATTATTTTCTTAAAATTCTTTAAAGCACAACACATAAATCACAAGGGCAATGCAATGCACCCAACTACGTCCGCAAAAAATGAGGAAGGTTCCCATAACATTCTCTCTACGTTCGCCAATCCGAAGTAGAATTTAGCCTGAAGGGTGAAACCACTGAACTTCCTCCTTACAAATCCCAACACATGCTCATACACATATGATGTTTAAAATTCAAGTTTTATAAAAACCAATTCCATAAATCCGACAGTCCATAAACATAATTTATAAATCACAGTCCATAAATCCATAAATACGATGTTTCATAAAACAATTGTTTGTAGTTCATAATCAAAACAAATTCTGAAATCGTATGCATATGACGTCAATCATACAAGCCATAATACATATAAATAATCACACAAGAGGTAAAATATCAACATAAAAAATAGTATATAATTTAATTATAACACCAGAAGAAAACACACCTCAGCCAAAGTAAACTCAACCTACTATGGATTAAAGATGACTTTGTGGAGGTTCCAACCAAAGCACTTGATTTGAAGAGAAACATGAGGAATTGTTGGTGTAAGCAAACCAATTAAATTTACAAATGAATTGTCTTGTAAACTGTGAATTGACCACCTTCCTAAGAATTGAAAATTGATTATAAAGGAGATTCCTCACAACTTGGCTTTAAAAACAAGTAGATAATTGATTGACTTTACTAGACAAGGGTATGGTGTATGGTACTCATAATCAAAGAAGATTTGAAGTAAATCTTTAAAATTCGGTGATGCAAACGCTAGCGAGAATTACAACAAAACAACAAAGGTGGCTGTGCGATAATTCTTTAGCATGTGGGTCGTTAGATCGAATGAAAGAGCAAGGGAATTTGGGGTTTTGGTGGGGCGCCAGTTAATGTTTTAGGGTGGAATTTTATTGATAGGTTTAGGGTAATACATATATATATATATAAAAGATTTGACGAATTATAATTTTATTAGGATTATTATTATAATAATAATAATAATAATAGATAAAGTATATGAAAATCAGAACATGTAAACATCACGAAACCATCAACCATGAAAACATTGTTTTTAATTAGTAAACGTGTCGATGCCACATGTGCTCATTAGACTTTCATGATATTGCATATTGACTTCGAAGTTTGATGAAAATTTTATTTAGTCTTTATAAAAATTAGAGTTCTGAATTAAAAAATTTTAATTGTCAGGGTTTTTAATTAAAAATTTAAAATTTAGAGTTTTTGAATTAGAGATTTTTCGAATCTATGGTTTATAATTTGTGCATAATTTTTGGGGTGTTACACGACAGCGCCAACCATATTATTCAGGTGGCAAGGCCAGCCATATAGTAACCAACTCAAATACATTAAGAAATACATAAACTAAGACCCAACCGAAAAACTTCTAATTACAAGATTAAACAACACTTTTATTAATACACAAAATAAATTATAAACACATACCTCATTAACTAATTTCTCTACACGCACGCACCCTTGCTTCTTTACTCACTTACACACCTCAACTTGCACCCACTCACGTCACTCACTTACACTCTTCACTTGCACAAACAACTCTCACAATACACGCCTATTTGATATAGGATATTCAGCAGTTTGTAGCTTGTTGTTGCAATCCTATCAAATGCTTTTTTTAGTCCCAAGTAAATCTGATTATAGCTATTTGATGTTATTTAAGCTTTGTCTTCATGTTCCTGTGTAAAAAGGTGTTGGACCATACAAATTGAATCATTGAAGAAAAGATATAATGTTGTGAAATTAAAATCAGCATATAAATTGAATTGTCATGGGCCTCATGGTGATGCCGATGGTTTTTTAACGCTGAATGGCAATACGATACATCATAACTATGAAATATAACTATATTCCAGATTGGAGGCACTGTTACTAAATAATTTTTTTTTAAGTAATGGGGATACTCCAAAACTTCATGCTGAAAAGGTACCATTCTTCCACATCATATCTCTTCGTTTATGATATATATAGCAATTAGTGAACTGCAAAGTGTCCAAGAATTCTAGCTAACAACTAGTGCTTCTCTTGAAACTCGAGATCTTAATTCACTACCCGAAAATTGTTTGATTGATGATGAAATTGTTTATAAAAATTAAAAGGCATGTCTTCTTTAATTCATGACAGATGTAAAGCCGCTTGAGCGTATTTTCCGTATATCTCGGGAGAAAGCAAAGAGTTTAGGTCTCAACTTCACTCATTGGGATGTAAGTCTGAGGGAAACCATTGAAAGCTTGAAGGAGAAAGGCTTCTTAAGCATTTGACTTCTCGTTGTAATGTCCATCTTGTTGGGTTTGGAACATGATATTTTTAGTATCTTCTTGAAACAAGACATTATATATTTTAATATTCAAAATAATTATTAATATTTAAAATAAAAAAATAAATGTCAATTAAACCTATACTGGCGGGTAAAATTGTCGGTATATGTATTTTATACAAATATACATGATAGATATACCGATGGTCGAACCATCAGTAAAAACCCGCCGTTATATATTTATCATATATACCGACAGATTGGGTCCATCGGAATAGATACACTAATTTATCGAAGTAGGCCACACTTATGTCTACGGACATGTCCGTCAGTCTAGAATTCTAATATCTATACCAACGGTTATATACGTCGCTATAAAGATATATCGACTACCATTTTACTGACGGCTTTTAATTTGCTAAAATATCTCTTTTGTCTGTTGGTATAGAATTTTAGATCTTATACTGATAGATTTTTAGTGTTTTACCGATAATTTTCTGTCCGTCGTTATATGTTTTTTTTGTAGTGAATAGAGGTAATTATATATTTAGTGATGTATGTATTATTGATATATGATGATTGATGAACATATAAATTGCAATTTAATTTAAATAGTGATTAAAGTGTTTTTTACTAGAACTAATTTATAGTCAATTACATATTAAAATTCGGATTGATGTTCAATCAAGAACGGATTTGAACGAATTAATCCAGATTTCTTACTGTTCGAGTTATGATGGAGATTTGTGTAGAATCGGGATTTTATCCGCGCTTTTATATATAGGATAAATATCCTATACACAGGCGGTGGAAACTGAAAGTTTTCACAAGCGCCCTAGTTTTAGGGTATAGGGAGTTAGTTTAGGGTATAGAGTTTAGGGGTTTAGGTGTAGGGTGTTAAAATTTAGGGATAGTTGTTTCAATTTAAGGTTTAGGGTATTAATTTAAGGTTTATAGGTTAAAACCTAAATCCTCACCATATTACCCTAAAAACTAAACCCTAACCTATAAACCCTAAATTATAACTCTAAACCTTAAATTGAAACAACTATCCATAAATTCTAAACTCCTACACCTAAACCCCTAAACCATATACCCTAAACTAACTCCCTATACCCTAAAACTAAGGCGCTTGTGGAAACTTTCAGTTTCCACCGCCTGTGTATAGGATATTAATCCTTATATATATATATATATATATATATATATGATAATAATAATAAAAATAATAAATAAAATAGAATAATAACAAAAACTTAAAAATACATTAGAGTCCAAATGTATTACAAAGCCCGAAATATATTACAAAAGGTCCAAAAGTGTTATAAAGCCAGAACCTAATACTAAAAACCCACTACAGTTATTAACTAGCCCATTACAACTCATATCCAGCCCAACAAGCACAAAATGCCCTCTGATCCCATGTGTGTTTCTTTTTTCCGCTCAAACTCGAGCACCAATGGACACGTGGCGAGACAGCATTGGCTCCGCTTTTTTCACGCGGATTCCCATCGATCTGGAACTAGCTGACATCGCCAGCCGTGCAAAGTGACGTCACGTCTGACAGTGGGTATAAATACCTGCGAAGAGAGAGAAAATGCAATTAATGACCAGTAATAATTACCTTAATAATTACCAAAAAAAAACAAAAGTTAGAGGAAGCTGAGAGGTTACCTGGAGAACTAGAGTTGGCCGAGGAAGAAAACTGGAGCAAGGATACTGTGCTGAAAGCTCATCAGAACCATTGAAACACCGAACTAAGGTATTTTTTTTTTACCTCTGTTCACTTCTTTTCTTCATTTAACATGTTCAAAACACTAAGTCGAGTCAGTATTCCATAAAAATCGAACCTAATCTGTCCTAAAATCAGACCTCAAGCATAAAACACATCTTAAACCTAAACCTAAACATAAAATTAGATCCATAACATTAAAACTTAGATCTAGGATAATATAAAACAGATCTAAACTCTAAAAAGCAAATCCAAATTCGAAATAAGATAATAATAAAAATAAATAAAAAATATAAAGAGGGGAGAGTTCGAAGACTTATCTCGCTTTGCTGTCGCTGGAAATGCCGCCGGAGTGAAGATTTGAGTGTTAGGATCACTGTCAGAGTTGAAAAATATAGTGGTGAGGTCACTGGTTTCGGGTAGATAGCCTAGGATTGGGAGAAGCATGGTGTTTATGATGAAACGAGACTTAGATCTAGGATTAGGGTGAAAAAATAAACTTTTGGGGTAGATCTAGGGTTCCGGCGACGACGGAGACGGTGGTTGGAGTTGCAAACGGTAGTCAGAAAAACTAGAGTTGGCCGGAGAAGATGACCGAAGAAGATTCGATCATCGAAGAAAGGTTGAAGACAAACGGACAGTGGCCGGAATTTACAGAAGTGCCAGAGAAGATGACCGAAAAAAATCCGGCCACCGGAAGTGGATAGGAGAAGACCGGAGGTGATATCCGGTTATCGATATCATCCCAGCGGCCAAGAAACATGTCGGAAGAGTTTTAAGGAATGAGTGGGGATCAAAACAAGAGATTTCGAAGGGTTCTTGGTTCGTTCTAGAGAAAAAAATGGTTTTGATCTTCAAAAAATAGATTTTGGGAGAGTTTAAGTGTTTGTGAGGATCAAACTAGGTTATTTGAAAGAACTGGTGAAGAACATGAAAGGAAAAGTGAGTTTTGATCTTTGCAAATATTTTTAGGGAAAGGTTTCGGTGTTTGTAAGGATCAAATGGTGGAATTTTGAAGAACTAGGAAAGAACAAAGGGGAAAGTTGGGTTTTGATTGAAAAAAGCTTAGGTTTTTATGGTTTTGGGTGTTCGAGTACAAATGATTTGGAGAGAGATAAATGAGGAGAGAGTGAAGAGAGTGGCCAAATGGTCGTTCCAACTCGGTTTGGCCTATTTTACTGAGTTGGGAACGACATCGTTTTGAGGAAACGGGTCGCGAGAGGATCCGCGTGTTTTTGTGCAGGTTTGGGTACGGGTCTGTGACCCGGTCGATTAAAAATGGTTTGAGTTTGGGTTTTAACCTAGTGGGTCGTTGGTATTGGGCTTGGTTCAAAAGGGTCTGGGCTAGTCTTTTAAGGGTTTTAGGTTTAGGCTCTTGAGTTTTGTTTTCTTTACAAACCAGTCACCATTTATTTGTAATTTTAGTCACCTAGTATTCAATCTAATTCAATTTAGTCCCTTTTTAGAATTCATTTGTTTTAATTAATTGTTTATATTTAATTACTTCATTTAACTGTTTTAATTATTCACATGTTTGTATATTTTTAAAAAGCATAATATTATATATATTGTTTGGGAAATTAAAATCACGTGTTTAAAATATAGGATTAGAGCCATTAGAGTAGTTTGCTTAATCATAATTAAATAGGAGAGATCATTGTAGAAAATAAGTGGATATTTGAAACAATGTTAAAATACTCAATATTGGCTAGTGTCACAATGTAGAGTGATGTTAGCTAATAAGTATTCCGATAAAGGTTTCAATTTTTCACTTCAACTTAGAAATGGAAATAAATCAATAATTAGGTAAATTTAAAAATTAAAATGGGGTTAATGATTAGAGACATATTAATTAGAAATGTTGTTATTTTTGAGTTTGTTAAAGGAAGTGCTCAATATTATTTTGGGTGTTTTCTTTTATATCCAAAATTAATAACATTCATAGAACTTTAATTAAGTTAATGAATGGAGCCTAATTAGGGTACACTTAAAAATGGCAAGACAATAATTGATCATGCATTAAAATCTTTTGTGTTGAGGTACATTATTCAAATATAAGTTGAAGTGTCCTAATGCAACTAGATGTTTCATAACTATATTCGACCGAAATGTATTTTCTTACAAAAGGATACTTCCATTCGGAATAAAATTCATTTTGCGGTTAAAAGATTTAATTAAATCCAGATTAATGTTCGAAATGCCAAAATGCCACGTATAATTAATAAAGTACCGATAACGGCAGTCCGTAGGGATGCTAACCCTTCCCTACACGTAACCGACTCCCGAACCTGAATTTTTCAAAAGAATCTCTGGTACGTTTTTATGGTGTCCGACCTACCAAAGTGGCCGGTGGCGACTCCAAAATGATTTTTCATCCAATAAAAAGAATTTTGATTAAAAATGGAAATTAAGATAAAATTGATCAACACTCCGATTTTTTAATATTCAAACGTCAGGCTGTTTTTATTCTAAACAATTAAAAAAGCGGATCTTAAAAAAAAAACAGTTGCGACAATTTGGTTCGAGTCAAATTGCGTATTGGTGAATATCATTCCAGTTAAAATTCAAGTTGATTTTAGTTTAATTTGATTTGTTTCAATTTTTGTATTAAGTTTGAATCATTATATTCATATATATATATATATATATATCGAATCTCAGATACGCAAATAAATCACGTACCATAATTTCTATCATGTTTGCCAGGTCTAGATACTGACCATGTCGTTCAATTCATTTTCTGTTTATACGTGGATATATTTGATGTGATTGACTTTAAGTAAAAGTAGAAAACTTTAGCGAGGTCCCGAATAAAAATACACTGTATTTTTTGGTGTTTTTATTTGTGCTCAACAATAAAAAATAATATAAATTAAATTTTAAGTCTTAATTTTAAATTTTAAATCTTAAACCCTACACCATATACTCTAAAAAATAGGCTTTGCCCTAAATTTTTTAAACTCTAATCATAAACCCTAAACTTAATTTTAAGCATGGACATAAGTAGGGACACCGAAAAAGGGCAGAGGATTTTCATCCGATATATTTATTGTTATTCAAATTTTCTTTGCAATCAAGTAATTGACCTTATGAATAGAAGAATTAGATTTTGTTTAATAGATCTAACATCTAATTCTTCTAGACCAATCGATTTAAAATTTGGATAAACTAACACACCTACAAATCATAATTTTATACAAATATTCACTTTTTAATAATTAATTAGAAAAATAACTCACAAACTTAATTATTTAGAAAAATATTCCTTTTCAGTCCATGTAAAGACAACTCTCTTTTTATAGGACGCGAGTTTGAAACTGACTTTTTACAAAACACGAGTTTCGGTTGAGTAAGTTAGTAAGAAAGAAAAAAATTAATTTACTGCATTTTTTACGCAAAACTTACTTTTAATAGGATGCGGGTTTGAAACTCGCTTTTGGTAGGACGCGAATTTGGGCTAAGTGAACTGAATGAGGTCATTTTTCTAAATAATCAAGTTTGAAGTTATTTTTTTAATTAATTATTAAAAAAATATTTGTTTAATAGTAATACCTTTACAAACTAAGTTAGTCAAACCCAAATTGTCTAAAACTAAAAAGAACACATTATTCGTTATCACCGAACCACCAAATAGATTCTCTATGCAACAAGTAATTAAGCCTAAAGTTCTAGTGTACTTATAATTTAGGTAGAAAAATAATGCATTCATAAGGTAAAAGTTTATTGTAATGGTAGTAATGTTGTGAAACCCAAAAAATATAATCTTACGTTATCGGAGGGTAACGTAAGATCACCCGAACCAAATGGCTAAACGAGTATAATATGTTATTTCTGGTTAAAGCTCAATATTTATAAACTGAGTTGGTTCAAGTGGTAAATAATTTAATATTGTTTAAATATGTATCGAATTCAAATTATTCGAACCATAAATCAGATATCAATAGAAGTGAGAGTATATATCAGCTGTCAACCAAGGGCATGGACTCACCTGTCAATGTCATTTGCCCCAGACCTAATAAAAGAGCGTGAAATACACACGAAGAAAATAAAATACTTCATAGCTTGAGTCACGTTAGACTCAATCTTTATTAAAAAAATCAGTCAGTTATACATCATATTAACAAGCATTTATTTATCTAAATTGAGAGCTCTATTTTAATAATTTAGATATAACCCATTAAGAGCATTCGTGCATGAAACGAACATTACGACCAATAAGAGATGACCTTTCCATTTCTTGATTAAAAAATAGAACATTTTAGGTTGGTATTTAAAGAATTTTTGGTCTTAAATTAATACATGAACTAAACACATTCTTCAAAGCTAACACCTAAAGAATTTTTACTCTCAAGTTGATGCCCAAACTTTAATTTCATTCACTATTTTAGTACTTTTATAAACAATTTTAGTTCTAAAATTTATTAATTCTATCAATTTCATCCTAATTCAATAAATTTAACCATTCATATTTAAAAAAACACATCGATTTAGTCATTATTTGATACTGCCAAACTAAATAAATCTATCGGATCAATGTGTAAATTAATAGATAACATTTTAAAGATAAAAACAAACAATTTAAGAGAATAACAAGAAGCAAATTGATATGATTTTTAAACATAAAGAGTTAAATTAATTAATTTATTTCAAACAAGGACCAAATTGATAGAATATATAAGTTTTAGTACTAATTTGGGGAAAAATTGTCTAGTTCGAGGACCAACATAGAAGCAAAAAATTTTTAAGTACCGACTTGAGAAAATATGTCTACTTGAGGTACCAAATATATATTTAAGCCATTCTTGACTAAAAAAAAGGATCAAAATGCAAAGGAAATGATGATTGTTGTGGCTTTATTTTCAATCTGTGGACGAGGATAGAGAAGAGAAAGAAGGTGGACCATGTCAATGGGTCCCAAGGCATAGGCATCCAGTGCCATCAAATCTTAGGAACAGAAAATGGGAATTTTCCGGGCAGAATCAAACCCTTTCTTGCAGAAAAAAAAAAACATAATTTCAATGCCATATTTGTGGACTTAAAGGTCCTTTTCAACTCATTCTCTCCTGTACCATATATGTCACCCTCTATTTATTGATTAAAACACACCTCAATCATACTATAAACAGCAAGTACCAACTCAATTACTACTATAATAGTGACGGATTTCGGTAAGCTATATCGATCAGTCAACATTTCCTACCAGCATAGCTTAGAAGAAACATCAGAACCGAGCAGTTGCAAAGATTCACACCCACCCTGCAAAGTGTTGTCCGCTTTGACTCCATAGTCTCACGGTTTTGACCCAAAAAAGGCACTAAACCGTGAGAAATCAAAGCGGCAAACACCTTGTAGTACGGGTGCGAGTCTCTGCGTAGAGCCGAGAAATAAGACAGATGGATAGCAAATAGCTGCCCAAATTAACATGATTACCATAAGGAGCCGCAAGTACTTACGTTGCAAGAAAACCAAAAACCTAACTCTTTTGGTTGCTTCAACTAATTCGAAACCAACAGGAGACCCAACAGTGAGGTGTTAAAAAGTCGAACTGATAATCTATAAGTTGTGATGAAAGAATAGAGTTCTTAGAATAATCAACAACAATTTAGTAACTGCAGAGCAGAGACAGTTCGATGGATTTAACGAGAGGATTACACAATGAACATAGGAAAGTAAATAGAATTCTATATAACAAAAGCACAAGGAGATATCACAACCGGAACATGAACCTCCCAGCACAAAAAAATCCCCACAATGAGCAAGTGTTTTGTGAACATAATGCAGCCTAAGGGGGGAAAGAAAACTAGGAAAGATAACACAAAAGGTAGGCAAAGAAAAGTTATCTATTTTATATGTGGAGGAATCAGTAAGGAGTATAGTAATACCCGGCCGGTGGTCCCATTCCATTGACCGGTGGCATTCCGTAAGGCATCACTGGCATGGGTCCAGGTCCATAGTATCCAGGGTTACTGATTTTGGCCAAACTAGCTTGACCTTGCATCCCATCCTTTGAATATTGCTGCCATACTTGCTGCTCCTGAACAAGCAAATGTTGTTTCTTCTCCATATCAGCCATTTGTACATAAGGAGGAGGAGGAATGCTCAAAGATGCGGCAAACGGGTCCTGATTGACATTCTGAACTGTTCCATCAGGTGCTGGAAGGGCTAAAACTTGTGTCGTGGTCTTCCCTGGGCCTGGCAATGCCACACTACTCGCACTCCCCCCACTCAACTGTGCAGTACTAACGTGTTGCCTTACGATTCCCTGATCATACATGCCGTTCAACAATAATGGATCGAGGCCACCACCCAAAGCTGCCTTCTGCCTTGACAAATTACTAGCTGTCTCAACCAAAGCCAACTCCCAATCTTCCTTCCCGGACTCAGCAGCAGGGTTCTGCCAAGCAGATGTCACTTCAGGCCCATTCGATGGGAAAGCTTCCCAAGATCCATTACCGTTATTAGCCGGGCCATTAAATAAAGCCAAAGCCAGTTTGTTCCCCTGGTCATCAGCTGTGACATAATCATCCCTCAAATTCACTAAATCCTCTTGCAGCTCCGGGGGTTTAACAGGCTCAGGCTCTGGTGGTGGCGGTGGCGTGTAGCTTTCTGGAGCAGGTAGGGCCTTTATTTCATTCATATCTGGTAAAGGCTCTTCCTTGTTAGGCGGAGGAGGAAGCTCTTTTCTCTCCGGACTCTTTGGCATCTTAGCTCTATCCCTCACAAATTCCTCCAGTGTTTCCAACAACTTACTGGTAATCCTTTGCACCTCGGGATACTCTGATGATCTAGCCACACCTGTTTCCTTACACCAATTATAAAATTCAATCAACTCGTCGATCTGCTTTGCTGCACTTGCATATGCATCAAATGCCTTCACACAATCTGGGTACTCCATATCAAAAAACCTATCAAGCAGCACAGCCAAAACCTCACAAATATCCGCGTATAACTGAAAACTCTCCTTCACAACCGGATATAAAGCAATTAAGATCATCCTACTATTCTTTGCCAATCCGGTGGGCCGACATGACAAGAACCGATCTAACAACCTCTGCAAGTGACCCATCTTCCCGAAAATTCTCTCGGGAGTCATCTCCCTCAATGGGGTCACTGTTTTCTTCTCCTCTCTCCCATCTCTCCCCACTGCCTCACTCATATCACCGTAAGACCTTGTTCTCCTTTGCATCCCATAATTTTCATATCCATTATCACCTCTGGAATCCCCATAATCATATTCATATGGCCTCGGTGGTGGTGACCGGAAATCATCTCGTCCACCATATCTATCATCGTATGGCCTCGGCGGCGGTGATCGGAAATTATCTCGTCCACCGTATCTATCATCACCACTCCCATGACTACTTCCCCCAGCGCCACTACCACTGCCGCTTTTCCTATCGAAAAGCATCATTTCAAGTCTTTGATCCAAATACATGGCATAAGTTCTTATAAAAGCAGAGTGATCCCACGAACTCGAGTGAGCCTCGTCTCTAAAATCCGACATATTCAACAACCTCGTACCTCTCCTAGTAGCATACAGGATCTCTTCTTGAAACAGCGGATCTCCCTCATTCAAAAGCCTATGAAGGAGCACCAGTGCTTTGAGCGCGACGATCCAGTTACGAGTCTTCCCTAGCCGTTTGGACACCGCGGACACGCAGGCGTGGACGTACCCGCGCGAGTAAGAAGTCAAATTCAGGATCTCACGTATGTACTTCTCGCCGGCGGGGTCATCGTCGTGGCTCGTCGCTTTCACAATTGCCACCTCGAGGTCCGGCGCCATGTTGCTAGCTACCTTCGCTAGTCCTATGCTGGTTTGGTCTTTAACGGCCCCGATCGCTTTTTGAATCGTGCTCGGCATCTTGACCGTCCGATTTCAAACCAAGAACTTCTCCTCCGTTTCTCGTTTGGAAATTATCTAACGGTAATTTCACTTTAAAAAGTTCAACTCCGAATTAGAAATCTAGCAACATTTAATTAATTAGCTCCAATTAAGGTCAATTAAACCATTAATGAAGTCCAACTATAAACGAGAACAAATATTTGAAAAAAATAATAATTAAAGACGATTTGTTCTTCTAGCTTATACCTTCTAGATTAACGGTGTACGGCGTACGGCGGCGAAGAGGCGGTGAGTCGCGGTGGCGCCGGTTTCCTTTTTGTTGAAAGATTCTCTCTCTTCTGTGCGAGAGAAAAAGAGTGGAGGAATAATGGTGAGAGGTAGCTGTTTTAGCGGAGGTGTCGGAGGGGCGCGTGATTGCTGTCCGAAAAAAACCATGAAAAGTTCCTCTTTTTTTTTTTGAACATATGAAATGTTCTCTCCTGTGTATTGGAGAAAAAAAAATGAGATTGGGTTTGGATTACATGCGTTGACGCTTTTTTTTACTCATGCAATCACCGACCTTGTAAAAGGATCTTTTAAAAATATGACATATTGGGTAATTTTATTATTATAATAATTTTAAATCAATCTTTTTATCTTTTCTTTTCAATTTGACCAATTTAGTTTTTTTTTCTTTCTTCAAAAATCAGCAATATTCTTCTTGTCATTACTTTAACGTTCAAACTCTAAATATTAATAACGTGATAATATGAATAGAAGATTTCAAACTGATTATATGTTTTTAATTTATAGTTTTTTAGATTACAACAATTTAGGGATGGGCACGGAACCCGGACCCGACGGGTTCCGATCCGACCCGGCCCGATCAGGTCGGGTATTTTTATGAAAAAATCGGGTTCGGGTCGGGTCGGGTTTTTGTGTAGGGTGAGGTCGGGTTCGGGTTTTAGGGTGAAAAAATCCTACCCGACCCGACCCGGGACTAATAGTGTAATTTTCCCCTAAATTTTTTAAGGATATTTGTAATAATACCCCTTTTTATATATATTTTTTATAATTAGGTCCTTAAAATTGATTTTTTATTTACAATTTAGTCCTTAAAATTATTATTTTTTTACAATTAAGTCTCTTAAAATTATTTTTTTTACAATTTAGTCCCTAAAATTGATTTTTTATATAGGTCGGTTCGGGTCGGGTCGGAGTCGGGTTTAAGGTATTTATTTTCGGGTCGGGTCGGGTTTTTTAAGAGATATGATCGGGTCGGGTTCGAGTTTAGAGTTAATATTTTTGGGTCGGGTTCGGGTGGGCCAAAAACCCGGCCCGACCCGACCCGTGCCCATCTCTACAACAATTGTGTCATATCATCAAAGCCAATGTCATCATCTTTTTAAAGGGCATTAATTTAATGAAAAAATTAATATTTAGACATGGTAATTTAGATGTTGTTAACTATTTAACGACGGAATATTTGACATGACAAAAAACGATTAGTGATAATAATTTTATTAATCAACGATAATTAAAATGATGACATTGATATAATTCGGAGTGTTTGAAGAGTAAATTAAAATAAAAGAATATTATTGATTACAGACAACTACAATGCAAAATTTAAAAAATAAATAAAAAGAATATTGATTTGTAATTATTACAAATATACGTATTTGTAAAATAATTATTCTCAATAAAATTTAGGTCAAAACTTTTTAAGGTTCTTATATTGCGTTGTCGGTGAAGTTATTTTTACTACAATCCAATCGTTTTTAACTATTTACTTTTTTAATGTATAGTTAATCCTGAAATTATATGCAATTAATCTAATCAAATAATTTAAAATGAAATTTTAAAATATGTTGTGATATATATATATAGTCTACCACGCTCGACGAACACTGCTGAACACCGGTAACGCTGAATATCGTTGAACACTATTAAATTGATTAATAAGAATTAAAAATTTCAAGGACTCAACATATAATTATAAATTATTTAAAATAAAATTTCAATTAATTATTATATATATTATATTTTTAATTTTTTAAATAATTGGATAAAATATCAACCTTAGTCAATTAAAAAATAAAAAACCTCTGAACTCTAAACACAAACATTAAACTCTAAACCATAAAATTGAAACCTAATCCCTAAACATGAAATTATAAATCCAAAACCATAATCTATAAACCATAAACCTAAAATCATAAACCTTAAACCCATAATTTATGTTGACACATACCAAAACACAAAACTCCGATTCAAGCGGTGGTTGTCCTTGTCCTCAGGAAACATGTCAAAACTAGTGTAATTTATTAAAAATTATAACGGGGAGGAACTGTTAGTGGCATACAGAGTAGGAAACAAAATGAAGTTTAAAAAACCAATAGCATATACAAATAACTAAAGTTGAGAATATATGTTATGGTTTAAGGTTTTTTATATTGATTAAGGTTGACATATTATATAATTATTTAAAAAAATTAAAATATAATATATATGAGAAATAATTTAATTGAAAATTTACTTTAAATAATTTATAATTGTATGTTGAGTCTTTGAGATTTTTAATCTTTATTAACCAATTTAATGATGTTTAACAACGTTCAGCGCTAGTGGTGTTCAACAGTGTTCGTCGCACGTTGTAGAATTTTTCATATATATATATATATATATATATATATATATATATATATATATATATATATATATATATATTGATATTTTTATACAATTAGAGAAATGATAGAAAATACGAAAGAAATTATGCTCAATCGACAAAATTATTATTGGGGAAACTGGATCAATATTGCATCTAAAAAAATATTTTTTAATCTATTGTACTTGTTGGATTATTTTTGAATCTATAGCACTTTGAACAATGCTTATTGAAGTTGGATCTTTTGCAATCCGTCTTCATAAAAATCTCATTTTTAATATTAAAAAAATCAAGAAGACTTGTTGCTTGCAATCCGTACTCAATGAAAAAAAAATGGGATACAATACTAAAATCATGAAGACTTGATTTTTTTAATATTAAAAATGAAATTTTTATAAAGACAGATTGCAAGAGATTCGACTTCAACAAGCACTGCTCAAAGTGTTATAGATTCAAAAATAATCCAACAAGTACAATAGATTAAAAAATATTTTTTTTGGATACAATATTGGCCCAATTTTGTCATTATTAATGTGTACATGTTACATCATTATATATTTAAAAATACAGGTCACAAGAGCAAACATATTTCGCCAGTTGACCAAGCTGTTCATCTTTATTCTCTCATATTCCCTTAGGTCATGAGTTCTAGACCCACTAGGAACACATCTTTCCTTTCTTCTAGAGTCTCTCGTTCCCCTCTCTTCTAGGTTGGACTAGGATTAGAATTAAGATTTGTCAAAAAAAATACAGGTCACATTTTTATCACAAAATCACGCTGTTTTACTTGAACTGGTATAATAAAATAATTAACTTTTGTTAGTACCTATAAACACCCACCGTCACGTGTCAAGACCACACAACTTGCAAATATGATTGGACAACCTGCTGCGAACGGCATCGCACAAAGGATATCTAGCGATCACATGGTAATGCACGTGATCGTTGCAGACGACAACACAAGCTTCCTAACAAGTGCATAACAACACATGCGATCTATTTAGTATCCTTCGCAGATCGCGACGAACATGCAAGACCACGAAAGACATCGTATCCGGCGATCACGTGAAAATGCATGTGATCACTACGGATGACAATGCAAACCTAGGACGTCAATTTATAGTCAGTCCAATCGACACGGTACGACAACCTTGTCATGATACATATTTGAGTAATATAAAAAGGGACATGCAACAATGAAAATGGGACTCTCTTCCATTCTAAGCATCATCACCCTAACAAAGGAGGTGATACTTGAACTCCAACTCAGAACAACCACCTGAGTCACCATCGGACCACCGTTTCTAACTTTCGTTCACTTTGACAGTCAACAATTAGTACGATGAGCGTAGACCGAGCACATGACCTTTAGATCCTTCAGCAAACCTGAAAATTCTTAAAATGGGTAGAGATAACCAAGACAACCCAGATAAAAAAAATGGTAGAAGATGATGGCTTGACAGGTCAGCTGATGGTGGTGGCCATGCAACAGCTACATTAGTTTCAATAGAATTTCCAACAACAGTTTTGGGAGCAACCCTTTCGTGGTTTATAGCGGACCAGTGTGCGCAACAGACAAGGGGGCATCATCGTCGGAGGCTAGCAACCTGCATTTGCTGGAAATACAAGAAAGGATAAAGAACGTGGAGAAATCTTTGTTGCTTTCAAAATAGAAATATGAACAACAACAAAAATTCATACAGGACAAGACTGAACATCACAGAATTGTAGAGGAGAAAAGCAAAAAACTAATCAGGCGGTTGTCTAGAAAAAGTGCAGGTAAAACGGTCCAAGAGGAGCATGTTCTTCCCTAACAAGAAACTGGGGCAGCAGCCTCAGGAGCTAGAAGAGGATTTTGAAGATCTAGAGAATATGGACTACATTCCTACAGGGACGATGAACAACAAGCACCGAGGGCAAAGATGGAGCAGTTAGAGAATAATTTTCAGAGCATCCAAAGTCTTTGTTAGGATGATTTTTCTCAGAATCCCCAATGGTACAAAAACGAACCCTTATCTGTAGACATTCTGGAACATCACGTATCCACATCTTTTAACATCCCAAAATTGATGTACAACGAAAAGGTGACCCTCAAGATCACCTGTCGCACTCCCTGAACTATATGGATTTATTTTGTGCCTATGATCAAGTTAAATGCCGAACATTCTCAATGACCCTCAAGGATTCCGCTCAAGCTTGGTATCTCCAGCTCCCGACGAGTTCAATTTCCAGTTTTGATCAACTGACATATCTGTTTATGAGTCGTTTTTAGCGAACAAGGTATTGAAAAAGTTGTCAGCATATCTCATGTCCGTCATCCAGAAGCCAGGCGAACCTTTGCGAGAGTTCGTCCAACGATTTCACACTACAACCATACAAACCAAAGAGGCTTCTAATGAGTTTGTTATTTCCGCTTTCTTCAATGGTACTTCGCATCAGCATCTTAAGTATAATTTACTAGACCGACCACCGACGACGTTATCAAAATTATATGAGAAAGTTCAACCATACACAAAAAATGAGAAAGCAGATATCATGAGGGATATGGCACACAATTCACAACATATGAGCATGAGGCAAGATGATCGTGATCCCATGTGATAACTTTCCAAAATACTTATATTTTACACCTTTTTACTTAGGTATTTGTTTGTTCTCAAGGTCATTTCATAGTATATAGGTGCATTTAGGGCATATAATTGCATACGTCTTTGCTTGTTGGTGGTTTGGCTTAATTTCACAAGATTAGATGCTGCTTGAAGGGTATTTGCTGGTGTTGTGATGTGCAGGTTGAAGCAGGTGTGAAGCTGGAAAAGGAGGAAAAATGCTACAACATTTTGGACAATAATTTTGGGCGAAGAAAAGGACAAAGTAACGCGCACATTCTTAGAGCCCACATGTGCGAGCCCCCTTTTTGTCTGATTGTGCCCCACATGCATATGGAATATTCCCAGAATGTCAAAGAATATTAGGTCACAAAACCCTAGGAGCCCCCACTATATAAAGGACATGAGACCCTCATTAAAGGGAGAAAAACAAAGGCAACTATTTTCCTTTCTTCTTCTTCTTCTTCCACTTAGTGTCCTCCATCGTTGAAGCTCCATGGGTTTGACCTTGCTGACCTTGAGAGAGGCAGCAATCCTAGGGTGGTTCGTGGCATTGCAGTCCATCACAGATCGAGAGTTTATTCTTTCCTTTCTGTTGCTTTAGCATTTATTTTATATCTCGGAATGGGTTGTACAAACGAAGATACTTTGTATGTTTATTGCCCAGCCATGAACTGATTTTAGGTGGCTTGGGTTGTTTGGATGATCTATGTTTTAGTTTCTTCAGTGCATGCTTATTTATCTCTTGTTTCTTTCTATGTTTTGTCTATATGTGTTAAATGCTTAGGGTTGTAAGAGTCTTCGAGAGTTGGCCTTTTCTTAGGTGTGAGTTGAAGTTAGTAATCGAGAGAGCTATCTTTGACCTTCATAGGCAATGGAGTTGGCTGCTGAGAGGCACATCTCTAATCCACCTTAGAGATAAGTGATGAGTTTCAACGGCTAAAAAGGATAGAACTTTATAGATAGGGGGAGTGTTAGAGTTTACGCTGAGAGGTATTGCTGTAGTAATTCCTACCCCCAGTTTCCTTTCTAGAGATAGTGTAACGCCCTGGTTTTGGGCCTAGATGTTTTAGATGTTGAATAGGGTCGGTCGGGAACGGTTCGAATCCTTGAGGTTGGTTTAGGGAACACCTAGTTCAGGATGTTTTAAAAATATGGAAAAATATCTAAAAATCCTCATTTATTATATAAATTATTATGGTGAAAACAATTTTACAAAAGGTGATTTGGAAATATTACATTTTGGTATAGTGACCAAAATGCAGTTTTTGCAAAAGTTGACTAGTGTCTGTTTTGTAAAGGATTGAAACTTTGAATCTTTAAGGAGCTAATTTTACCATTTGTTTTTATTATATTTCTCTTTAATTTGGTAGCTTTTAATAATGATTTTATTAAATAAATAAAAAAGAATTAAAAAGGAAATCAAAGTTGACTTTTTCATAACTAATTTCACAATAATTTTCTCTTTTCATTTTCTCTCAACTTCCAATCAGCCAAACACTTTTCTATCCACTGATTTTCATCTTCTTTGATGAGATTTTATCTTCCAAAAGGATTTCCTATCTTGTTTCATCAAATTCTTTTGATTCTTGCTTTGTATTTTCAAGAAAACTTGCCCAAATTGAAGAGATATCAACCATTAGAGGTAAGCTTCGTCCTTCTCCTCTAATGATCAGTTCTTTACTGAAATTCCCAAGTTATCAATCCTTTGTTGATGGTTTTTGAGATGTTTTAATGTTATAAACATGAAATAGTTGTTAAATTCAAGATTCTTGATGGGATCTTGGTGATTTTCGTATTTCTATGTTAAGCTCTGTTTTGAGGTTGATTTCTAACATGTTTTGGATGATATTTGATGTTGAGATTGAGGTTTTAAAAAATAAATCCCGAATAGGTTTGGGTTCCTAAGTTTGAGATGCTAGATTTGTGGTTTTTGAGGTGTTTTTGGTGATCTGCTATTGCTAAAGGTATAAGGTCGTGTTTATGTTGATTTTTGATGTTGATTGAGGTTTAGAAAGGGTTAGAATTGATAGATCTTGGCTGGGCTTTGATTTGAGAAAGTTTGGAGGTGATTTCAGTTGTTTCGGATAGCCGAAATGCTAGTCTTGAGTAGAGCAACGAGTTAGAATGAGTGGCTGGTGATTTTAATGCATGATGATGCATTAATCCTATGCTCTTATGTGTAATGAACAAAGGAGAAATCTTCGGACGCATTTGGTGTTGATCCGGAAGTGCTGGAAGCTTAGAAATTGTTTCACCAAGAAAACGAAACGTTATCGGTGAGTGCAAATGGTTTTAGAAGTCCTTGAGGGACAAGGAAACAATGTTTGGGGATTTAGGTTTGATTTGAAACACCATCCTAAGTCTAGAAGTTAGTATGTTTAGATTTGCTCTCGGAAAGTGGTTGATGCCCCTAAATGCTTTTGACATGCTCTTGATTTGAGATAGATAAATTTCTTCTGTTTTATGCATGATTTATGACATGAAATGATGTTTCATATTGATCCCATGAGATAAAATGACATTGTGAAGAGTTTTGAGATTTTGTTTAAATGCTATGCATGAGTTGTGGTTTTAAATTGGGATGAGATAGATTTGAGAAATGTTGCATCAAAACAGTAGGTGAGATGATGATTTTAATGTAATATATTGGCATAAATGATTAGAAGATTACCGGATATAATTGGTTGACCAATAGGATGTAAGTGCGCTATAAACTAAAATTCGTACGTGCTCTTTAGAGTCGGGCAATAGGGATAGTGCCATCTCAATCCAAAGTGAGAATCCGATGATGAGAGATACCATCGGGGTAGGTCTTGGTGAAACACCCAAGTTTTGTGGCGAAGAGAGATACCGCCATGAGATTCTGGTGATGTGAGATTCCACCGGGGTAGGAATTGACTTATGTCAAGCTAATCCGCATATCCGAGTAAAGATAGAATATGAAATGCCAATATATGATAATGTATTTGATTCACATGTACCAATGTTGAAATGATTTTATGCTATGAGAAATGCATATGAGATTTTGAGATTTATGAAATGCTTTTGAGTGTCAAGCATGTGTGGTTTTGCCATGAGATTTTCATTGGTTGAATGCATGAGATGGATAGAAAGATGGTACATGTGATTTTCAAATGGAGATTTGCTTTGAAATGGCTTTCAAGCATGAGATAGAAAGAGCATGGTTTTTGAAATGGATTTCAAGAAAGAGATTTTATTGCTTGCATTGTTGTGTCGGTGTTTTTAGAGCATGCCTCACTAAGTTATCGTGCTTACTGTCACGCCCCGCCAAAGTGCACCAGGACCGACCGAGGAGTGCCCCCTAGGTGCACTCGGGCCAACCAAGGCAAAATGAAGAGCCTTGGACGTTTTAAGGCCAAGCATGAACCGAAGAAGGATCTAGAACGACCTAGAGAGGCCCACAACCCTCTTAAGACGTCCCTACATGAATCTAGGAGGTTCCAGGAGGTCCTACACAAGTCTAGAACGATCCGGGAGGCTCTTCAAAGGTCTAGAGACACCTAGAACGCCCTGGAAGATTCTAGAAGACTCTAGAAGATTCTTGAAGATTCTGGAACATTCTAGAAGAACCTGGAACATGCTGGAATCATCTAGAACATTCTAGAAGGATCTAGAATGTTGTAGAAGATCCTGGAAGACTATGGAAGAATCGAGACTACTCTAGAGACGCCTGGAACATTCTAGAAACCTATAGATACATGTAGAACTATAGGAGTAATCTAGAATAGTAGAGATGTATATGGATAAGTATGGAATTCTCTAGATATATCTAGGCACCTTAGATATTTTTGGAGGCAACATTGTAACTGTTGGATCAAAACGATCCTAGCCATCCGTTGAGGTGGTGAAGGCCTATAAATAGGGTCACCCCTCTCCTTTGTAAATCATCCAAGAAGTGTGTAGCCAAACACTTGTAAAGCTTTCTCTTGTAAGCTTCCGTTGCTTAATACAAGGTTCCTTTCCTTGTAAATCTCTCTTGCTCCTTTCGTTTGCCATAGCGTTGCGACATCAAGGCTTACTAGCATCGTGCCGAGAGTGCTAGTGCCGCACGGATTCGAGCTTGAAGAATTAAGTTCGTGACAGTTGGTATCAGAGCAAGTTCCGATCGCTCGGGAGCATGGCCAAGACCGCCAAGAACCAAGTTGCTAGCCCGTCCGAGACCGAGGTCACGCACGACCAAGGTGTGCAAGAAGTAAGGGCTGATCCTGTCGAGACAAGGCCTCGTGCCAAATCCAAAGACTTACTCTCTAGCTTGGAGTCGCGCCTAACTCGCGTGGAGGAAGGCGTATCGGGCGTGGGTGCCCAAGTGGACAACCTTCATGAGCGGATTGAAGGCCTTGAGCTGGAGGATGCCGAGATCCACACAGCCGTGAGGGCAATGAAAATCAAGCTAGAAGAGTCTCTACGCGCGGAAATGGGTGAAGTACGCGACGCACTCATGAGAGAACTCACAAAGGTACGTGAGTCATTCCAACGTGAACTTACAACCGTGTATGCTCAACTAGAAGCATTGCAAGGCGACCTTGCCTTGTGCAAACGTGCTATGGTAGCCGGGCCAAGCACCACCGTGGAGGCAAGAAGGGTCGAGGTGCCCAAGCCTCAAACCTTTTCAGGGACACGCAACGCCAAAGAAGTCGACAACTTCTTGTATGGCTTGGAGCAATACTTAGAAGCCGTTGGCATCAGGGAGGATGCCTCTAGGATCCAAACCGCGACCTTATACCTCACCGACACCGCCATGCTTTGGTGGAGAAGAAGGCGTCTCGATGTCGAAAGAGGTACGTGCACCATCTCTACCTTTTCTGATTTCAAAAGGGAGCTCAAAAGACAATTCTATCCAGAGAATGCTGAGGATGAGGCAAGAGCTCGCCTTCGAAGGTTGAAGCAGTCGGGGAGCATCCAAGACTACGTGAGGGAGTTCACTAGTTTGGTGCTCGAGATCCCCGATTTGTCCGAGAAAGACTCACTCTTCTACTTCTTAGATGGTCTCCAAAGTTGGGCCAAGACTGAGTTAAGGCGAAGGGGAGTCCAAACCCTTGCCGATGCAATAGCCGTGGCCGAGAGCCTTATCGACTACTCGAGCCACAAAGAGACCACCCCTAAGCCGAGGGATGAGAAGAGCAGTCATGCCAAAGGTTGGGGAGACAAGGGCTATCCCAAGGAGGGCAATCAGGAAGGCCACTCACTAAGGCACCGAGACTCGTCCCCTTGGAAGAGCAAGGACAAGTGTAAGTCCAAGGAGTTCCAAGGTGCAAGAAAGTCACCACCGAGCAATTGCTTCATTTGTGATGGTGACCATTGGACGCGTGAATGCCCACAACGCCAAGCCCTTAACTCACTCCTAGCCAAGCACCGAGAAGGTAGTGACACCGACATTGGCGACGAGGGTGCACAAATGGGATCCTTGCAACTGATTTCCGCACTTCAATCAGAAGGGGACACCAAGAGGAACGAGGGAAGTTCCATCCCCAAGGTCAAGCCCACGAGAGAGAATCGTGGCCACGCAAAGGCTAAGTCCGCACCAAAGGCTAGCACAAGAGTGAAGTGCTACCTATGTGAAGGGCCTCATGTGATGAGGTCGTGCCCAATACGAAAGCGACTTGTTGCCTACATCAAGGGGGTTGATGGCAAGGCACAACTTGATACGATAGCCGAGGAACGAGCTGCTAAGCCGAGGGTGAAGACGAGGAAAGCTAGGAGCCAAGGGAGGCACACCAGCACTACCCCAGCAGCTCTACCGAGACGCGACGAGGGCGTCACGAGATCGGGTGGGGGAGGATGTCACGCCCCGCCAAAGTGCACCAGGACCGACCGAGGAGTGCCCCCTAGGTGCACTCGGGCCAACCAAGGCAAAATAAAGAGCCTTGGACGTTTTAAGGCCAAGCATGAACCGAAGAAGGATCTAGAACGACCTAGAGAGGCCCACAACCCTCTTAAGACGTCCCTACATGAATCTAGGAGGTTCCAGGAGGTCCTACACAAGTCTAGAACGATCCGGGAGGCTCTTCAAAGGTCTAGAGACACCTAGAACGCCCTGGAAGATTCTAGAAGACTCTAGAAGATTCTTGAAGATTCTGGAACATTCTAGAAGAACCTGGAACATGCTGGAATCATCTAGAACATTCTAGAAGGATCTAGAATGTTGTAGAAGATCCTGGAAGACTATGGAAGAATCGAGACTACTCTAGAGACGCCTGGAACATTCTAGAAACCTATAGATACATGTAGAACTATAGGAGTAATCTAGAATAGTAGAGATGTATATGGATAAGTATGGAATTCTCTAGATATATCTAGGCACCTTAGATATTTTTGGAGGCAACATTGTAACTATTGGATCAAAACGATCCTAGCCATCCGTTGAGGTGGTGAAGGCCTATAAATAGGGTCACCCCTCTCCTTTGTAAATCATCCAAGAAGTGTGTAGCCAAACACTTGTAAAGCTTTCTCTTGTAAGCTTCCGTTGCTTAATACAAGGTTCCTTTCCTTGTAAATCTCTCTTGCTCCTTTCGTTTGCCATAGCGTTGCGACATCAAGGCTTACTAGCATCGTGCCGAGAGTGCTAGTGCCGCACGGATTCGATCTTGAAGAATTAAGTCCGTGACATTACGCTCTCTTTTACCAACAATGCAAATAATTGAGACATTTTGGGCAGCAAGGAGGTTTAAGAGGATCCAAGGAATAGCTAAGCTCAAGTATGGTGATGTTTTACATTTACATTAGTAATGATATTTGGAAATGGGATTTAATGGTTTGTTTTGAGAGATGTGTTTTGGACTCCTTGTTGTTGATGCAAGTTTTATATAGTTTATATGGTTTGTAAAAGGCCTTTATATTGATTTTGATGATTTACCTTGCCTATTGGGATGCTTATGGTCTTTTGGTGTTTTTTACTTTTAGGGAGCATGCTTTAGAATTTAAATATTGATGTTGATGTTGTTTGATGTTTTCCTTGACCTTGTACCTCTGAGTGTTGATGCATATTGGTGTGCAAGCATGTTTTTCTATATGTTGGAATAGTTTGGATGGGTCGTTGGGGTTTAAAAGTTGCATATTTTGCATTTGCAGATTGTAGCATATCAGTACACCTCATAGCGTATCAATACAACCTGCTTGAATTGAGAGGGGCGTACCGGTACACGAGGTCGTATCGATACCCTCTTTAGTCACTGTACGAGAGCGTACCGATACGGTACCTCAGCGTACCGATACGGTCTGGTGACACAAGTCTGGGAAGTTTGACCATCGAGGGCGTATCGATACCCTCCTTAGGCGTATCGATACGCAAGTCGTTAAATTGGTTAAAATTCAGCTGATGATGTTTTTGAAATGTTGCGTTTTAGTCCCTGAACTTCATGAATGCAATTGGTTGTGATTGGTTAGTCAGATTGTGATGAAAATTTACAGTGAAGCATGAAACATGACTAATTGAGTAATGGTAACCTTAAAATTAGAGAAGTCCTTGTAATTTGCAATAATTACAATTTGGTCCTCAAATGTCTAATTTAAGTAATTAAACCCCTAAACGAAACCCGATAGTTGTACTGTTTCTTCCTATGCTCTTTGGTGATCACATAGGACTTAGGTTAACTAGGCAACCCAGTCAGTCATCCCCTAAACGAGTTGGCTTCGGTTTTCCCCGTGTAATCACCTCGGTTCGGGTCAACCGTCTAGACTGGGCTAAGAGGGTTACAGATAGTTGAGGAGCAACCTTAGCAAATCCTGCCAAGCATAGAGTAAGCTAGTGAGATAAGCCCTAGTTGAGAGCTAAAGCATAGGTTAACCATGCAACCCAGCCAGTCATCCCCAAGTGAGTTTCACATACGTAAGAGGACATGTTAAGTCTATTGATTTCAGCACGTTATTTTTATCTTTATTGCTACAACATTTATCCCTATGTCTCTATTTGCCACATCATTATTTATTTACAATCTATGACTTGTGTGCTTAAACTTAACTCGAAACACCACCAATCCCTGTGGAGACGATACTCACTTATCACCATATTACTTGTTCGACGTGTATACTTGCACCATATTTGCGTATCATTTATAGTACACTACACGCGCAAACAAGTTTTTGGCGCCATTGTCGGGGATTGACAATTGGTTGTTTTAGGTTTAGTCTTTGCACTAGTTTATTTTTATTGAATATATAAATATGAATGACTAAATGTGTTATTATGTCAATTTCTGTTACCTGTCACATCATTAGCCGTTAAATTTTTAACGACACCGGTACAACTTGTTGATGACTTATGTTGGAAGACTGTTTATGTAGTTTACACTAAGTTATTTCATGATGGTATAAATAAAATGAAAGGGTGGATTGCAATGAATAGGTAAAAAAGAAGAATGGTAAGATAACAGTGATGGTCTGTCTTTTTCTCGCACTTGCCTCTCCTATGCAAGTTTTCAAGACCCCTTAATTCCAAAATAAATCAATTTTCAAACAATCTCTGCTCACCAAAAACCCTTAATTCTTTCTCAGAGAGTTTTCACCATCATTTTAATTGCAAAAACCCTTTAGCATTAATGAGTGATGTTCTAGTTTTGGAGCTTTTCCACATGCATTTTCCTCCATGAACAAATCCTTGCATTTACAAAAAGAGGAAGGTACTAGGAAGAGGAAGCTGCACATTATAGCCACCGAGCCTGTGGATGACGAGACAGAGACAGAGGAGAGCAAAACACCTCCTGTCGCTCCCCCTTCTGAACCTCAAGAAGAACCTTGTCCCACTCCAAAAAGAGTTCAGCCGCCGCGGACAGCCAAGATCTCCCCTGCCAAGTCTGCCACCCGGACATCTACCGGCCGCCTCCTAATCATCCAAACATCCTTCTCCTCCTCAGTAGAAAAGACTCAAGCCTCCTTTCAACCCTCAACCAATTTCTAGTTTTTTTCTTTCTCTTTTCTTTATTTTATTTTTCTGTTTTTTATATCACTTGTATTTCTGTTTTTAGTTTTTCTGTTTTTATTTTGTGCATTGAGGGCAATGCCCATCTCGAGTTTGGGGGGATAGGCGGATAGCTCTCGTATCTTTTTGTCTAGGCATACTTAGTAGCATATAAGTTGCATTGTACTTGCCTTAATGTTAATTGGAAAAAAATATATATAACTTGTGCCTATGATAGTTAGTCGATTACTTATTTTCACACCAATAAATAAATTAAACTTAATATGGGAAAAGCGTGCAAAATGACTTAGAATTTTTTTAAATTTGCCAAAACTATAAAACACTTCTGTTACTTGCTGAATTTTCTAGAATATCTAATGAACACTGCCTGGTTTGTTTTTAGAATTCTTTGCAAAGTTCTAACAATGGTTGCAAGTAGCTGCCGAGGCAGAAAACAGGAACAGAAAAACACAGCACTGCCACAGAAGTAGAAAAAACAAAAAAAAACAAAGAAACATTGATGTTTTACCCTAGAGGTGCCCACAACAGGCTCTAGGAAGAATCATGTGCGAGGACACTCTGCTGCTATCAAAGTCCATGAATCTGAAAATTTTGAAGTGACAGACAAATTAGCATGAGTGAATGAAAGTCTTCACGGGATGACTCTACTATATAGGTTCAGGGTTTTGTAGTTTGCTCCTATCTTAATTTCAGACCTAGAAGAGTAGTTGTGATAAGTTGAAGCTCTCATTGCCAGGATTAAAAATTGTGCTTAACTGTGTTGTCTCGGCAGCAACCTTATATATCATAACAACATCTTTGTTTATCTAGTTATTCTGCATATTTAGCCTGTACACAGCTCTACACACACTGCACTAGCATTAGAAATTAATTCTGAGTTATTTTCTTGCTAATTTCCCTTCACTAATCTAATATAGGTGCCGCGGCCTTGAGGTACTAAATCAAGTTGAAAACAAATTTTGCTTTCTGATTAATATAAGGGCAAGTATGTTTAGGTTGCATTGCTTGAGAACAAGCAATAGTTCGAGTTTGGGGTGTGTAAAGTGTCCACAAGTTCTATATCTCATGCACATTCCATCTCATATTATTGATGTTTTTAGTGCATTTTAGGCATAATTAGGACCATGCATTGCATTTTACAGTGTTTCTCTACTTTGCCATGTTTTTAGTGATTATCTTTTATTTGGTGAAGAAAATATATTGTTTTAGCTTAGTTTTAGTTTCAGGTACTAGAGGCTGACAAAGGGAAAGAGGAGCTGAGGACGTGATGTTGAGGCAGCAGACCAAGGAGATGTACTGATGCAGTTCCAGACAGAGACAACAGCTGCTGAGTAGCTACCGCCGCCCACCTTGCCGCCCAAGATAGCAGACTATGGAGTTGGAGAACCGGAGAGCGATCTGTAGATAAGAAAATCTTGATTCTATCGATGTTGTCAACTTAATTTTCTGACGTCTGTAGCAGCGGGCAGAGCCACCGAAGGAGAATCTCGAGATTACTTGCGGAGCAAGGCAACACGATAAAGTCCACATTCAACTCAAAGAAGTTAGAGTTTAAAGCCGTATTTAATGTAAAAAGCTACTTTGAAGACTTCTACTTCAAGAAGGACTAGACCTGGCTAATGCCTATATATACACATTGTAATTCTAGTTCAAAACAACGAGGGTTTTTCTTAGGCATAGTTTAGGTTTTCTTGTTGCCGATATGTTCTAAATTTCTCCTTGGGTTGGGTTATGTTGTAATTAGTTGTGAGAACGGTTGTTTAGGATTTTAAGTTTGTTTTTGCAAATAAAATTACAAGGTTTACTTATTCCATGTTCTTCATAGTTTTCAATTAAGGTGAAAGATTAGTTGAATTCTATCCATTTGTTCGGTATCGAGAGAGTCGAACTCACGAAAGGAGTAAGTACGATTTCATCTATAAACGGTGAAATCAATCTGGCCTAGACATAGGTTTAGGGTTTAAGGCGGCTAAAAGAGGATGAATCAACATTGTTGTCTTTACACGATTCACGCCGCGACTGGTATTATCTGTAATGGGCATCAACAGAACTCTGACTTAGACATAAGCGGAGTCACTTTTGAAGCGTTCTACCGAGCCTTGTAGTTCTGCCGAGTTTGCCGCCGAGACACAGTTCCATTCCCCTGCCGAGGCAGCGAGAGGGTCTCAGCAGTCTACCTGCCATCATCTGTCGAGGCATCAAAGTCTGGCAGCGCAAAACAACTTATCCTATTCAACGCAGTTTCACAATAAGCAGCAGCATAACCCTGCCCTCTCTATCAATATGATCACTTCCTCTTCAATTACTTGTGTTTTTATTTTACTTTCTTCCTCGAAACCCAATTTAATTGTGCATTTACTTTTCTTGTGCAGGACTTACAACTCGAATCAAGCTGTCCAATCTCTGTGGGAGACGATATCTTTTATACTATAACCTGACATGAATAAGCACTTGCGCTCATAAATAGAGAACACCCAAACGCTCTACAATATCCTTGGGTCATATAACCCGTGAATCCCCGCATAATCTCGTGCCTTTCTTTTGAAAATATTGTAACTCGAATATTTGGTTTAAATAAAGTTCAATTTGGTCCATATATGCTTTAATTTCAAGTTTTATTTTATTCATCTTAGTCTTTTTGTGTTATTAGATTTATTTATTTGATTGCATGATTTAATTTTCGATATTTGATTCGATTAAAGCTTGTAGCATATATATATATATATATGTTTGATTTAAACACTTAGATTAATTTAATTAGTATATTAGAGCCTTACCGCTTAGGTTCTTTATTTAGGACTTTAACTAAATAATTTGAATAGGATTTAGTTAATTATAGAAATTTAATAAATTTTTTTAGGAAATTTGGGAACTCAAATTTGAATGGAGTCCAAATGCAATTGGATGCTATTCAAGATGAATTCTTAAATTAAATAAACAATAAAACCATAAAAAATATTAAATAACTTAGACATATATTTTAGAGCTTTATATAAGACTAATTACTTTAAATACTTAGAATAAATATTTGAACGAGAATATTATTTATGGTTTTAGAATTCAATTAGGAATGATGTCCTAAAACAATTGGATATCATTCCATGTGAATTTTGGAATTAAATGATATTCATAGATTAAAAACATGAATTAATTGGAGCCTATTAAGTTAGTTACTTAAAATGAGCCTCTCATATTTATTTGCATGCATTAAAAACTTCCTTTATAAATGGAATATATTTTTGGAATATAAAAGATGATGTCATGATGGTATAGGAGTGTTTCAAATTTTATATTTGAAATAAAAATATATTTTATCATAAAATGAATACTTTCATTTTAAATATAAACACAACTAATAATTAATGTTCAAATTAAATTTGAATTATTATCTTAAAATGTCAAATGCAACACAAAATTAAAAGTACAAGGGCGTTTGTGGGGTGTTAGTCATTCCCTATACGTAATTGACTTTCGAACCCCCAAACTATTAAAAATCTATGGTTCATTTTTATAGTGTTTGATACACCAAAGTGACCGGTAAAGACTCCATTTTTTTTAAATCGAATTCAAAAGAAAAACCCTAATTCAAAAATAAATCATCCAAGCGATTTGAAAAATAGTTTCGACAACTTGGCGACCCCACTAGTGACTTAGCGAGTCAGGCCTTAATTAATTTCGTGTTGCATTTTGGCATTAAAAATAATAATTTAGCTTTGGTGCATTAGCAAGTCACCCAGTTAACATCATTCTCTCTCCTCTAGGTTGTGGGTTCAATATTTATTAGGAGCAAATTTTCATTTTCTTCCCCTAGGTATGAATTATTCAGAAAAAAAGTAAGTAATATAAATTCTAATAAAGTATATAAATGACTTTGATAAAGTTCAATGATCATTTTACAATAGTTCGATAGGTTTAATGATTATTTTTAAAAATTTGAAATTTTAGTGACTAAAAAATTATTTTTACTTGGTTAAAAAGGAAAGGGTAAGCATCACCATTGCTCACTAAAATATTCTCCCTTTTATGTTTTGGTCATCTAACTATTATTTTTGACGTTAAAAAAACTCACGAAAAAACAGGAAAACAAGAATAATTTAGTGACCAAAAAAAAAATAAGCAATAAATTAGTGACCAACACATTGAAAAAAGTAATATTAACAATTAAAATTTAAAAAAGCGTAACATTAATGACGATTTGATTTTGCACAAAATAATAGTTTAATAAAAACCGGAAGTCAATATTTTTCTTCGATGAGCTTCGAGAATATAGGAAACCCTAGGAACGGTGATGGTGGTAACCCTAGTCTGGGGTTATCGGGGTTGACAATGGGAAGGCCACCGGACTTGATGCCTCCGATCCGAAAGGTAGTAACTCCGGTAGGGCATGACCCTTCCTTGGGGGCTGGGGCGGTGAATGAAGTGGAGAAGGCGAGGGTTGTGGGTTCTGCTGGTCTCACAATTGGGAATGGCGTGGCCGCTAATGCTGGGCTAGATATCTAGATGCAAGAGGCGGCGCCGGTTGCTGGTGTTGGGGAGCAAGCCGAGGGGTCTACTGGGCAGGGGCAAGGACGGGAGACAGCGGTGTCGGTGGATGCAGTTGCTAAATCGTCATTTAGGGATATGGTGATTGGGGATGCCGAGACGCGGTTGGATATGGACGTTTTGGACGTGAAAGTGTTATCGGAGGATGTTAGAATTAACCTGGATGGGCCGTTGCCGAAGATTGATTTTTTTGATAGGGTTCATGATTCCATTGATGAGAAATTGGCAAATTCGCTCGTGGTACGGTTGCTAGGAAAACCGATAGGGTATAGGGCGTTACTGAACATGATTAACGCTCTTTGGAATCCAACAGGGAGAGTGGCATTGGTAGACTTGGACAATGGTTATTTTTTGGTTCGTTTCGAGTTAGGATCGGACTATGATAAGGTACTTTCCGGGGGACCTTGGGTGGTGTATGGATGTTACTTAACTATACAACCCTGGTCGCGGAATTTTTCAACGGCAGAGGAGTACCCTCGGAGTATTGTGGTTTGGGCTCGGCTTCTCGGACTACCTTATAGGTATTATACGAGAAGCATGTTTCGGGAGATTGTGAGTGTGGTCGGTAAAGTGATTAAGGTTGACTATAACACATTGGAAGGTAAACGGGGGCGGTTTGCGAGGTTTGCGGTTGTGGTGGAGCTTGATAAACCTCTTATATCCGGAGTGGTGATTGATAGTATTCGACAAAACATTGAGTATGAAGGTTTGCCTTTGATTTGTTATGGGTGCGGGAAGTATGGCCATGCTAGGGAGTCTTGTCCTAGTGATCGTAAGGAACAAGTGCCGGTGCAGGCTACTCCGATAGGTAAGGGGAAGGATGCGACTGAGGTGTATGGACCTTGATTGCAGGTTACTAATAGGAGACAGTGGTTGGATAAGCCAGGAACGTTTCAGTCCTTGGCTGTGCAAAAGGAACGTGAGCGCAAGGGTGCGGGTGGGTCGCGTTTTGCGGCTCTTGAAGTGGAAGGGGATCCCATTGCTGGGTCTCAATTGCCTAGTGATGCGGTTGTCCATGGTGCTGGGGGGCCTGGGCGTGTCGAGGTCAAACGGGAGAGCAAGGGGAAGGCCACAATGAATTGTGGGAGTGGCATGGCGAGGGATGAGGTCCACATGGAGGTAGGGGTAGGTTCTTCCGTGGGGTAAGGCACGGGCGAAACTGGTAGTTCTGTTGGGCCTCGGGTGGACGTTATCGGGGATATGACGATGGGAGTTGAGCGTGGGGTTGGTGTTGGGAAGGAGAAGGATGTTGTCGTGGCGCCAATGCAAGAGATCATCGTGGAGAAGTCATCGCTTGATGCCAATAACCACAAGGTGGTCCGTGTGATTGATAAGGATGATCGAGGGGTCTTGAATGATTGTAATGGGAGGGTGTTAAAGCCTGGATTGAGGAAGAGTGTTCCTAAGGCAAATCATAAGAACCCATTGGCAGCAAAGAGTGGAGGTGCTAAGGGTCTAAAGGCGAAAAAGCGTGATGAGAAGGGGCCTTCAAAGCCGATTCTAGCGGAATGGATTAATAACATGTCTGTGGAATTGAACGAAGTAGCGGGAGGAGCGCTTGGGGGTATCCGTGAAACCAAGGGGACTACTCCGGTTGGGGGGCGTCGAGTGCTATGGTGTGAGAATAAGTCCTTCGAAGGGGCGTAGTCGGATGCACAGTAGTTTGTTGGGTGAGTTGTTTCCGATTTAGTGTTTTTTTTATGGTTAAGTCTATTTTTTGGAATGCACAAGGGGTGTTGGGCTCCGATTTTTTACAATACTTTCGGCTTATGGTTAAGGTGCAAAAGCCGGATATTATTACAGTGGTTGAGCCGCGCATTAGTGGGGTTAAGGCAGATAAGTTTATACGTCTTTCGGGCTTTGATTTTTCGTATAGAGTAGAGGAGACAGGTTTCTCGGGTGGTATTTGGGTGCTTTGGAAGCCTACGGTTCGATTTGATGTTTTGGCGGTTTCATAGAAGTACTTTCATAGAAGTACAATGGCTCGTAGGCAGCGGAATATGGTTCGAGCTTTGAAGCTTGATGATGGACGATGGTGCTATGACACAAGGGAGCTGAAGTTGCACGCTATGGGCTACTTCCAGAAACTCTTCACTGGGGGTGTGCATGATTGTACGGTATGCATGCTTTCGGGTAAATTTCACTCGTTTGGAACAGTTGCGATGCAGAGTTTGGTTAGTGAGGTGACGAAGGAAGAAGTAAGGAGGGTGGTGTTTGAGATGGATCCGCTCAAAGCACCAGGAATAGATGGGGTTCATGTGGATTTTTACCAACGCCATTGGGATGTGGTAGGTGATTCGGTCTTTAAGTTTGTTAAAGATTTTTTTGCCGGTGCACCTCTTGAGGAAAGAATTAATCAGACTTTGATTGTGCTTATTCCTAAGGTTGACGTGCCGGAGCTGATTAGTCATTTTAGGCCTATCAGCTTGTGTACGGTTTTGTACAAAATTGTTACCAAGACAATTGTTAATCGGTTAAAGGGGTTTTTGCCGCAGTGGGTGTCTTGGAATCAAGTTAGTTTTGTTCCGGGGCGTAACATAACTGATAATATTATTTTGGCCCAGGAGATCATCCACTCGATGGCGCATAAGACTGGTAAACAAGGATTTATGGCGATCAAGGTAGACTTAGAGAAAGCCTATGATCGTCTCGAGTGGCATTTTATTAAGGAGACTCTTTAGGAAGTAAGTGTTCCGTCTCGGTTGATCGACTTGATTATGCAATGTGTGAGCTCTGTTTCTACTCAAATTCTATGGAATGGCGATATCACTAATTTCTTTATGCCGTCGAGGGGTATAAGACAAGGGGACCCACTATCTCCCTACCTATTCGTGTTATGCATGGAAAGGTTGGCGCATAGTATTGCCGAGTGCGTGGAGACTGGGAGGTGGAGGTCTATACATTTGTCGCGCAATGGTCCAGGTATCTCACATTTATTTTTTGCGGATGACCTTGTTCTTTTTGCAGAAGCATCACCTGAGAAACTGGTCCTTATAAAAGGTGTTTTGGAGGATTTTTGTACATGTTCTGGCCACCGTGTGAGCATAGCTAAAATGCAGGTTTATTTTTCTAAGAATTGTTCGTAGAGTATCCGTGATTTGGTTGGATCTACGCTTGGTTTTGAGGTTGTTGATGATTTGGGAAAGTACCTGGGTGTCCCATTATTACATACTAGGGTGACTAAATCGACTTATGCATATGTTTTGGAGAATATGCGCAGGAGATTATCAGGTTGGGTGGCGAAATCATTATCGCTAGCTGGGAGGGTGACGTTAGCAAAGACGGTTTTGCAAGCCATTCCTTCCTATGTCATGCAAGCGATATGGTTACCAAAAGGCTTGTGCAGAGAAATAGAAAAGTTGATACGTCGGTTTGTGTGGGGTGGTTCGGATGAGAAGCAGAGAGTTTCGTTAGTGAGTTGGGATGTCATGCAGAAACCCGTGGAGGACGGTGGAATGGGCATGAAGGATCTTGGGCGACAAAACGAGGCTTTTTGATGAAAGTTGGCTTTGAGCTTGTGATGAACTCGGACAAGCTTTGGGTGAGGGTGCTTAGGGACAAATATAAATGGCGAGGTGGTTTGCCGGTGAGTATTACTAGAGGGAGCTGTTCGCGATTGTGGCAGGGGCTTAGTAGAATTTGGGATGAGATTAAAAGTAGTGTGTGTTGGAACGTTCGAGATGGGGAGAGCACGGATTTTTGGTATGACGCGTGGCTAGATAACGAAGGACCATTGTGTAGAATTTCCAGGTGCTCCCGTTAACGATAGTGCAGCTAATTGCTGCTGTTCCCCCGCCCAGGCCATGGTTTGGCAGTGACCGCCCGGGTTATCGGTGGACGGAAAATAGAATGTGCACTGTCCGTTCAGCCTATGATTCACTTGCTGAGCGACAGGGGGGATGATCAGGGTGTTTGGAGATTGGTTTGGTCTCTGAGCTTGCCCAATCGAGTGCGAATGTTTTTGTGGTTGGTTTTGCGTAAAGGTTTGCTCACCAACATGGAGCGGCAGCGACGCCATATGAGCGTGGATGGTGTTTGCACTGTTTGCCGTAGGGGGTTGGAAGATATTGACCATGTTCTTCGTCGTTGTCCTTTTGCGCAGTAAGTTTGGGATAAGGTGGTGCCGGTGCAGAGTCTTACAGGTTTTGAGGCCATGGATATCGATGAATGGTTGGTATGTAACCTACGAAATGATGAGAGGTTCCCGGATGGACCGTCGAACTGGGTTACGAGGTTTGCAGTGATATGCTGGCAACTTTGGAAACGTAGGTGCAGCTTGGTGATGGATGCGGGGTTTGTGGAGTCAAGGGAGTTTGTGTCGATGTGCTTGGATACTGCTGTGGAATTTAGCTGGGCGTCCTTTGCTGGTGGTGCTGGCAATAGACGCGTTATCACATTGGCGCACTGGCAACGACCGCCCACAGGGTTGATAAAGGCGAACGCGGACGGAGCAGTGTATGGAAATCTACGATGTGCGGCAGCCGGAGGGGTGCTTCGTGATGATAATGGGAGCTGGATTTTTGGCTATTCACGGAAGATTGGGCGTTGCTCGATTTTGAGGGCGGAATTATGGGCGGTCTATGATGTTTTGCTCCACGCATGGAGGCTTGGTTATAAGAAGGTGATTGTTGAATCGGATAACTTAGAGGTTGTTAGAATGCTTCGGAATAAATCTTCGGCGTTACGTGGAGATGCTTTGGTGGATTTGATTCTTGGCATGTTGTGTCGTGAGTGGGAGGTTGTCGTCCAACATATTGGGCGTGAGGGGAATCGTGTTGCGGATTGCCTGTCGCGATTGTTGAAGGAGGAGGAGCGACGAGAGGTGTGGGCGATGGAACCACCGAATGTGGTGCTTGGAATGTTGGAAGCGGACCAGATGGCTTGAGTTCTTATCATTTCACTACTGTATTAGCAAAAAAAATAAAAAATAATAGTTTAATAATTAAAATAAAGTAACAAAAATAATTTAGTGACATATGGTAATGTTTAAAGGAAAAAGAAAAAGAGGTTGTAATTGCATAGGGAGAGTGGAGGACACACTAGAGAGGTTTCTAGAGTGATGTTCCATGAAAAGTAAAAAGGAACTTAAAAGGAAAGACACTATGCTTTAAAGTGAAAGGACTTGAGAATGGGAGGGCGAATTGTTCTATCCCACAAAGTAAAAAGCTCATTCGCCAATCAATTGTATACCATAATACTATATGTTACACTAGACATGGGAATCCCACCGTTTGGATTATTGTTTTGTCCACTCAATTTGGGTGAGTTAATATATATATATATATATCATGTATTTGATTCAATGATTTATATTTAAATATCGTAAAATTTTATTATAATAAATAAATTTTAAAATTTAAATTATTTTATTCACAATATTATAATACAAATATTAGGCGTGGTTAAAAATCTAAGGCCTTATTTTTTTAGACCAATCGATAGTTAAATCAATTTAAAAAATTTGAGATAACTTTGTTAGGCCCAATGTCTTTTATAAATTTTCTATAAATTCTTCAAAAAATTTTAAAAAATTCATTTAGTCTGTTCAGTTTTTGAGGGATAATGTCACATTTGGTGCATGCCTTTTGATAAAAATGTTCAATGTGTTAAATGTATTTTAAAAATATAAAATATGACGAAACTTTGACAAAATATCTAATGTAATACTTGTACTTTGATTAAATATTTAATATGACATGTGAAGTATTATTATAGTATATGCGAATTTTTATTGATTGCTTAACACTTATTAATAGTGTTAACTTCGTTTCATAATTATACAGTTCATTAAGTATAACTCGATTATTATTGTTATTGGTGTAATATACAAGAAAACGTGAAATCGAGTTTGCTTAAATGCTTAATATTTTTCTATTTACGTGTATTGAAAAATCTGGGTACTATAAACATTGTACACCGAATGTTCAAAAAAAATTTCATAATAATACAAGACCTAATAATTTAGGTATGAATATGATACCAACTTTAATTGGGTAGTTCTGCTGTACAACATCCTCATTTAATGCTAAAAATCGGCTTCAAGCAACCTAAAATGTTATATTATTTTATAATATTTTAGTTGAAAGAAAGACAGCGATTGCATAATTTAAATCTGATGGACCTGGACATAACCATGTCAACCAAATAACTTCTTACATTACCATCCATTCATGTAATAAATGGACATGGTTTCTAGTTTATTCATGGATTTCATTTCATTAGTAAATCAGACTCTACTTCAATGGTTTCTTTGGTGAATCTCTTAAAATCCTCATATGACCCTGTGGATCCTTCTTCCACCATAAGTAGAACACGGAAGAGAGTATCACGACCCCGGCGGTAACTCCGATTACGATCCCGACTACTTGTCCGACATGTTTGCTGTTCGAAGAGGCACCGGCAGCTTCGGACACTGCAAATATTAAATGATCATAGTGTATTGTAAGAATTAGGGATGACAACGGAATGAGATGTATGATTCTTTTATTGCCCTGACCTCGACCCCTACCCTGTAAAATCGGAACGGGTCGAAATCGGATACGAGTGCAAAATTGAAGGAAAGAATTAACCTTGGGATGCATGGATTGCTGATACCAGGGGGCCATATGTGCTCTGATATGGAATGCAGCAAGTGCCTTTCCCAGCCCAGAAGAAGTGGATTTCCATGATTGTGTTTGTCACATTTGCCTCAAATTTTCTTACCAAAGCTTTTTTGGACCCACCAGCCTCTTTCTGGATGTTGAAATCTTCAAGAACTTTCACACCCTTGAAGAATAGTAATGAAGAAATCAATAATCTGTAACTCGAAAATGCTAAGGTTTTTCGAGTTCTGTTGTCGTTGTAACATACCTGAACATAAACATCGAATAAGCGTCTCCCGAGACCTCTCCAAGACAAGGAGTCATCCATTTCTATCTCTGCAAAATGAAGTTCAACACTGTACTTTCCATTCTTTAGGCCAAGGCCATAGTACCTCAGAGAACTAGGTGAAATCCTTGAGGTCTTATACAGCTCCGAGTCTAAAGTTCCCGTAATCTGCGAATCTGTCGTTGCTATATATCGGTTCCCGTTCGGGTTTGAAATGAAATTTCCGGCACTGCTTACCGCCCATTGATTGTCGGTGCTTGTATACAATGCGGCAGCCCCGAGTGTTTCTGAGTCGTCGTCGAATTCAATACCGGATGCGGACTTTTGTGCTGTGCCTCCACACTTGATGGAAAATGAAGCTGCACAAAGAAAAACAATTCAATGCTGAAGAATGTTAACAAGATGAATGAAAGGATGCACTCACTGGATGATCCCTTGTTTTTGCACTTGGTTTGGCCTTGGAGGCAGTCCAACATCCCAACAACCTTACTGTATTAATCACCATTGACACGGACCGTCAAAACTCGATAAAACATCGAAATAAAATCATTATACGAACTCAGAAATCTACATTGTAGTATTTTCTTACTTGTCCTGCAATCCATTTGTATTGATAGAAGTTCCAACAACATTGCTGAATATGAAATAAAGGAAGTCAGCTATGGTTCATGCAGATAAACCGATTGTGCCGGTACAAAGGAAATATACAACTTACATCGATTTTGTTGTAGCAGATTGTGCCGGTAAATTTCCAGAAAGGGGATTGAATGAAACATCCCTGAAATGAAAAGCAACTCGAAAACCATAGACATGAACCGTAAAAAGTTGTAACTCGAAATGACACTTACAGTGCAATGAGCTCCGGAGTTATGATATCTTCAGGCAACTCCCCACTCAAGTTGTTGTTTCCAAGATACCTGCAATACGTATAATCAGATGAACGAATGCTGCTGCATCGGGATTCCCCTACTAAGAAAGAATTCGCCTAAGAATCGAATTATTCGTGTCGCGATGCATAAAATCCTTCAAATTTAAGGTCATGGTTATTTTGGAAACTAAGTCACATCCTACCAATTTGGAGGCCATAATCTTTGTTTGATGAGGAATACAGGAGGGTGAAGAGCTATAGTTGATGACTTACAAAAACTGTAACGAAGAGAATCCCCGGAAAGAGGTCGGTATTCGACCTGTCAACTGGTTGAAACTCAGGTCCCTGAGATCATGATTTTATCCAGATTATGTAATGAGTAAACAATCAAATCAATTTCAGTGCATGGCTAAACATAAAAAGGCTTACAGGTATTTCAACTCGGTGAATTTGCCGAGACTGTCTGGAATTTGTCCCGACAATCGACAGTTTCTCAAAGATCTGCATTTAACCTTGTAAGTGACATAAATATGACAGAAACTACAGCAGCTGAAAAAGAGGAAAAAATTCCCTACAGGGTTGACAAACTTGTTTGGTTGTCCAGAAAATCAAGAGATGAACCTCCCCCTCCTAGATCACCAATTCTCCTATACATTACAAATACGAATCGAACACACATGCATATGCTCAGCAACTACTTAAAACAATCAACCGAATTTTCTTACATGGAAAGCATAAGGCCTTACAGATCTTCCAATTTCGTTAGAGCAGAAAAGCTGCTCGGGATCGGACCTTCAAGAGATGTTCCTTCGAGCCGCCTGTCAACGAAAGAAAACTTTAAAAGCCACTTTTGTTTCTGAAGATGGAATCATATAGCTGAAGTGAAATCCATATTCATACATGACTCTGAATTCGGCGAATGTCCCGAAATATTCTGGCAGTTTCCCGGTTAAGAGGTTATCAGAAGCCCATCTGAGATGTTGTCAAAGTAAAAGAAATGAGCTTTCTAACTATCATGGAAATGTATTTTAAAGACTGTTTCAATCATCAATGGAGAAGTACAGAATCTGAAGGGATTTCAAATTGGCAAATTCTTCAGGTATTGATCCACTCACTCCACTACTATCAATATACCTGAAAGGAAAATTTGATAAGTCGAGACTCGTACTCGAGTTCGAGTAACATAAAAACACTCGAATTAGGCTAGAGAAGAACTTGAATCTGAATTTCAGGTTGGTGTACTTACAGCTGCTGTAAGGATGTCAAGTTTCCAAGCTCTTTAGGTAATGGTCCAATGAAATTGTTGGAGCTAAAACTCCTACAACACATAAATACAGAAAACAAATCAGGGAAATGATCAAATATTAAAACCAAAAAAGAAAATGAAAAAATGTTGAAGAAATTGCAGATAGATATGAACTTAACAGAGAAAGCAAGTGGGTTAAATTGCCAAGCTCTGAAGGCACTGCACCTGTTATATTGTTTATGCCTAGGCTACTGTTGAATTGTTCAAACAAGTAGATGTTAGAGACAATACTTCCTTTTCATATCAAAACAGATTTTGGATTATAAGTTAAGACAGTTACAGCCTTACAGGTATTGCATCTTCGATAGTTGTCCGATTTCAGCCGGAATTGAACCGTTCAACACATTCTGACCAAGGTTCCTGCATCATATAGTAAATACATCAGATCATTGAAGTTAAAACAATGGCGAAAACAAGGAAACCGAAGCTTAAACTTCTCGGTCTCGTACAAGTCCATCAACTCCTTGAGCTCAAACAATTCTTTCGGTATCTCACCCTTGATGTCCAAAGCATAAATCTTCCTGCAGATGTTTGAAACAAGTTCAGTTCAATAAAACTAAAACAGAAAACAAAAATGAACCATGTTGGTGCTTGTGAGCTGACAAATGAGTGATGTGGCATGGATTGCTGGAACAGTCACAGGCGACACGAGGATTCGAATCGTCCGTGCCCCACGGTGCATTCTGGCTGCAAGGGTCCATTGTTAGATTGATCTTACTCCCCAAGTTCCAGTAATTGATGATTGTTCTAAGGGCAGCCACTGAGAAAAGAAAATTGCAGATGAGAAAACTGAAGATGCAAATATAATCATAACAACTGTAAAAGATAAATGGTTTGTTGCCTATAGACCTTCATTCGGATCAGTGGTTTGTTGTGCAGGAACAAGCCGAAGCAGCCCAAGGAGAAGCAAAGTAAAGCTAAGGAACTCCATAACCGAGTAGCAGTAGAGAACATGTTACATGTATGAACTAAGGCATATATTTATACACAGTTTAGCTTCGGTCTCGTTCGTAGTCGGCGGACACGTGATGGGACTTGTTAAAGCATAGTCTTCGACGACTCGGATTTTATATGTTCTTATTTCCCATTGGTTTCAGGTTGGATTAAAAGTAGGGTAACATCAAATATCACTGAACTTTAAGCGTCGTATTGTTTATGTCGCTGAACTTTCAATTTGTTCAATTATAGCATTGAATTTTCATTTTACTTTCAAGTATATAACAGAACCGTTATCGAGATAATGGCTGATGACGTGGATGACGGTTACCGATGTGGATGTTGAACCAAAATGACATTGTTTGGTGTGTTTATTTTGATGTTTAAAACGGCGTCATTTTAGTTATTTAACTTTACGCGTGTATCGATTTTGCCACTAAACTTTAAAATGGTTATATTTTGCCATTGAGCATTTCAGTCACAGTTGTCATGCAATCTCTGCTCGTCACTGGTTGTCATTAGCAGCAAGATTAGTACCAAAATGTTCTCATTTTCTCCCTCTTTCTTATTTTTAGATTGGTTTTCAAAAAAAAAAAAACTCACTGAAAATTAACAAGATTTATCAAAAGGTCTAACATGCTAATACTCCGATCTCCTACGACGGCCGCCCGGTTAGAATATTTCAAGGTATGTTGTTCGTCTTCACAAAAGAATGTTTCTCATTGTTTGAATTTTTTGAACAAACACCCTAAATTCCTCAAATATGAGAAAGCACTCAAACCCTTAATAATGGTGATTTTTTTGTTCAATTTCATCAATTTTGGGTGAGTTTCATGGAAAACCAATTTGATGAGAAGGAAGATGAGTGAGATACGAATGTTTTGGTACTAATCATGTTGAGAATGGTATCCGACGACGGGTGGCGATTGATCGACAACGGCGGCCGAAATATCCAGTGGCTAAAATAGAATCATTTTTAAAGTTTAGTGACAATATCAATACAACTCTAAAGTTTAGTGCCTAAAACGTGTCGTTTTTTGCATCAATAGCCATACTAAAACAACGTCATTTTGTTCATGTAATCACGTTGTTACCGAGTTAATGGCCCGTAGTATAATTGAGTAAAATGAAAGTTCAATACTATAATTAAACATATCAAAAGTGTTCGTATAAAGTTCAATAATATTGGGTATTATTTATCTTTAAAAGTAAGGCCGGCCATACAAGTTACAAAGGAGAAAGGGATGGATGGCGAAGATTCTTAAAATAATAAGAACAAGGAGAACGAAGACTAAGCAGTCATTATATGAAATGAAAACGTGGACCAAAAGAGTTATCAAGACATCTTATTACCGCAAGTTGTCCGGGAGAAAAGCTAATGCTTGTATCTTAGTGCTTGTCTTTGGTTCTTTGACGTTAACACCACAACTAACCTTTCGACTAGGCTAGTAGGCTTCGTTTGGTGTGGAACTGTGGATTATCAAACGGTAGTTTGGGTGATAACGTCTGTTTAAGGAGAAGTTAATTTTTTTTTAAAAGTTCGTTTAAGATCAAATGACGTAAAAACATTCGTTTAAAGTATTTTTTGTGATAGTTCAATATTACTTCTTCATTCGACAGCCAAACACTCATTGAAAAAGCATTGTCGAAAGGGCCTTTTAAGTCTATGGTGATTCAAAGCATGATCCCCAGATTGATTTTGTAAGCCAACACTTAAGGCAATGTTCCGATGGATAAACTGCCTTCAAAGCAATTAAACAATTGGTCTGATTCGATTGAAAATGATTAGACAAGATTAAAATGTTACTCGAGCTGAACCCTGTTGAACACCCCACAGTCGAAAACACTCAAAAAGAGAAAATGGAGAGAACGAAGTGAAAGAAGAAATACTTGTTTTAATTCATTCGATGTATATTACAAAGGTAAGCAACTTTCTTTATATAGGTATAAAACTTAACGCTAAATTTATTAAACATTAATTAAAGTTAAACTTAACTAAATTTAATTAGGCTTTATTAACCAATAATTAATGTCAAACTTAATTAATATTTATTTATGGCATTGGTTTTGATATTTTTCAATACTCCCCCTCAAAACCAACTTCCATCTTGTTTGTCATGCCAAGCTGATGACAGAAGCTTTCGAGCTTGTTGCCACTCAAGCCTTTCGTGAACAAGTCTGTCACTTGATCTTTTGTCTTCATATATTTAAGCTTGATTTCTTCTTGCAAGACTTTTTCTCTAACAAAATGATAATGTACCTCCACGTGTTTAGTTCTTCCATGAAAAATGAATTCTCGACTAAACGTATGGCTGACAAGTTGTCACAGTATAGGGTGACAGGAAATACTTGTTGATACAAATCCTTTAACAATTGCAAAAGTCAAGTATTTTCTTGAGCCGCCATTGTCGCTGCACAATACTCTGCTTCAGTGGTTGATAAAGATATTGTAGGTTGTCTTTTGCTACATCATGAAATTACTCCATATCCAAGTATAAATGCATACCATGTAGTTGAGCGTCGGGTATCATAGTCACCTACATAATCAACATCACAATAGCCAATTAGCTTGCAATATCCACTTTTTTTGTACAGAATACCATGATCAATGGTACTCTTCACATATCTTAAAATTTGTCGAACTGTTTCCAAGTGAGGTTTCTTTGGATTTTACATGTATTGACTCACAACGCCAACTGCAAAAAAATGTCTGGCCTTGTTAAAGTTAAGTAGATAAGACTACCAACTAGTTGCCGGTACATCGTATCATCTTCTAACTCTTTCCCTTTATTAGCACAGATTTTTAACATTTGGTTCCATCGGTGTAGAAATTGGCTTGCAATTGAGTATTCTAAACTTTTTCAATAGATCTTGGAAATACTTTCTTTGATGGAGAAAAATTCCTTTCTTGGTGTGATCAATCTCTAGACTAAGAAAGTGTCTGAGTTGCCCAAGTTCTTTCTTCTTGAAGCAAACTGACAAATTCTTCTTGGTTCGAAGAATTTCATCCTCAAAATCACCAGTGATGATTAAATTATCCACATATACTAGCACAATAGCTAGTTTCCCTTCAGTTGCTTTCATGAACAAACTAGAATTTGAAGGAGCCACAGAATAGCCACTATGAGTTAAAAACTCATCAATCTTACCATACCAAACCCTGGGTGCTTGCTTTAATCCATACAACGCTTTTCGAAGCTGACATACATACTCAAAATGATCAATACTTCGAAAACCCATTGGTTGGTTTATGTAGATTTCTCGATCTAACTCCTCATGCAAAAATGCATTCTTGACATCCATCTGCCATAAATTCCAATCCTTGCTAGCTACTAGTGTTAGTAGGACTCGGACAGTTGTAAGCTTTACCACTGGACTAAATGTTTCATCATAATCTAGTCTATATTGTTGGAAGAATCCTCGAGCTACCAATCGAACTTTGTATCTCTTAATTGAGCCATCTGTGCGACGTTTTATTTTGTAGATCCATTTACAAGAAATGAACTTCACATCTATTGGCTTTGGTACGAGCTCCCAAGTTTGATTCTGATCAAGTGTAGCAATCTCGTCTCTCATTGCTTCGGTCCATTCAACCTTTTGAGAAGCTTCTTCAAATGTTTTTTTCTCTTTTGCATTGCCTTTTTCTACTATGGCAGCGTTAGCATATTTGGGATTTGGCTTCTTGATCCTTGTTGGTCTTTTAAGTGGTGCTGGTTCTTCTATTTCACTCGGCTCACCATCTTTGATCGATTGTTGGTGAACACCAATTTGCCATAGATTTTGAGTTACACTTTCTTCTTCTTCATCATCGACAATTTCAGTTTTACCTAAACTCAACTGAACTTGAGAAGATTGAAATTCTCTCTTGAGAGTATCTGAGTCTGGCAATAACTCTTTATGTGAGGACCACCATGAAGATGCGCTTCATCAAACACCACATTACGAGACACATAACATTTTTTAGTTGTAGGATCACAACATATGCAGTTTCCGCAGACATCACATAGATAGACTCTAATCTTCGTCCCTTCATCACCAGCTCCTCTTTGATCTCGAGATTATGGTATACCTTCACATCTTGTGGACCAAATAGAACAACATGGCCCGAAGATGTTAATTGTTCCACTAAAGAAGTTTTTTCTTCATCCCTGACACATGATAGACATTTTGAAGTGGCATCTCGGTGTTATTATTCTGAGGAGAGACAACTGTGTTACCAGCATGTGCTATTGTTAACTTGGAGTTATTTGTTATGACCACCACACGGCTTCCCTTGTATTCAGACAAGTTCTGTAATTTCTCTTTATCACCTATCATATGATTTGAACAACTAGAGTCAGCGATCCAATCATTCTCATAATCAATTTTGCCTAACATAATCGCCATGAAAGCTAGCTCTTCCTCTTCTACAGCAAAGAATGCCTCTACGTCCCATTCTTCTTCACTGTTGGAAGTAACAACATTACTCTCTACAGATTTTTTTCTTTGACTAACAAGATTTGGCCATGTGACCCTTCTTTCCACATTTGTAACACTTTCCTTCAAACCTTTTATTGTTGCCATGATTTTTATAACCTCCCCCTTTACGAGAGCTTCCTTCTCCTTGATTTCTATTAAGCCCACCATTGTCACGCTTCTTGAAGTTCTGCTTGCCTTTACTGGCGTAGAGTGCCTCTTCTTCATTTTTCAATGAGGCTCCTCCTATTTGTTTAGCTAAGGCTTCCTGACTAGCTAAATTTTTTTCGAATTCTACAAGTGATGGTTGAGTTTTCCATCCTTGTACAGCAGCAACAAAACTCCTAAACTTTGGCTTTAGACCATGGACAATTATCCGTTTCATCCTGGTATCACCAATAAGAGCTGCTGGATCCAACTCAGAAATCTCCCGACATAACAACTTTACTTTGTGAATGTATTGTTTGATCAGTTAATTTTACCAAACACTTTTATACAATCAAATAATATAATCCACTAGTAAAATCAGTTAATGCAATCAGCTATCAGCTAATGTAATCTTCTATCCGCTAATTGCTAAACATGACTTAAAACTTCTTAAAGAGAGTTTATTGTATGAACTCCAAAATATGATCATGGGTTTGGAAAGCTATTATCAAATATTATATATACATATATATTATCTTTCAAAAAAACTATATATATATTTGATAATGTTGATATTGTTATTTGGTATTTAAACCAAAATCGGAAAGAAACAATTTTATTCGAGAAATATTTAAATTAGTAGAGATAAAATGTCAGTAGACAAAATAAGCAAGGACATATACACTTTTAGTTTTTTTAATAGCCTCATCTTTGATTCTTAAGATGTTTTGAGGTCAAAGATGAGCATTCGATTGAGTAGAGTCAAAAAAATTGAGTTGACGAGTTTTATTTTGTAACTCAAATTTTAATTAAAATTTTTTCTAGTTAAGTCGAGTTGTTTGTGTTTTTATTCAAATTTGATTGTAAATATTTATAATGTTACGATACTGATCGGTTCCAATTTAAACGACTTTCTATAATCATATACGATATACATATATTTTTCTTCATATTTTTCATATGTCTCGCACGCACGCGCGCGCGTTTGAATCGAAGTTGGAAACCATTCATCTAATTACTAAAATTTTTGAGTTATTCAATGTCTCATTTTATATAACTCAAACTTTATTTGAATTTTTTTGAGTTAGGTTTATGAAATTACAATTTGATTCAAATCAAGTCAAGTTTTTTTTTTGCATCGAGACAAGTCAAAAAATTTGATTTTTTAAGTCTAGTCAAATTTTATTGACCCGATTTGGGACCATTTAAAGTTGATCAATTAGTTCCAATTAATTAAGGGGAATCTGGCCAGATATTCCCTTTAGGGTTTTTTTTTTGGCTAAATACCCCATAAGAATAAATTTGGAAAAATACCTCCATCGACCCACGTAAGGGTAACTCATGTTCTGCAGGATGTGATTTCCAAACTCGCACCTCATAGGGTGCGACTTCAGTCCGATGTGGATTATATTATCCAGTATTATTTTTTTAAAAAAATAAAATAAAGTCGCGTTCTATAGGACGCGACTTCCACGAGAATTTCAAACGAATCGATGCGATAAACTGAAGTCGAGCTTTGTGGGCCACGATTTCCGCGGTAATAAATTGCAACGGTTAGAAATTTATTTATCGCGTTAGGATTACGAGAAAGTCGCGTTATATAGGGTGCGATTTATGGAACTCGCGTCCTGCAAAATGCGTTTTTCCTTCAATATTCGCACCCCAACATGTGCAATTTCCACTATAAATTGGTCCTCACCCTCCCCTTTTACCCCACACCAAAAATTCAATATCTCTCTCAAATCTACCTTCTTTCAATTTCTTGGTTGATTTCTCGTGTTTGATATAATGGCGGGATGATAAGGTTGGATCACAAACACGTGTTCGATATCATCGGAGACATGTAAGTTTTATCTAGTTATTTTTTTGTTTTTTATATTGCAATTTATACATACGTGTTTTTATATTTTTTATGTAGTTTAATTTATACATACGTGTTTAATTTTTTTAGAAAGGGGTGCAACGACATCTAGACGTTTCTTACAATCGGATGTCAAGATTACCTGACATTTTGATTCAACCATACTTAGAGCAAGTCGGGTTTTCGCACACATCCAAAATTTTTGAAGGTGCGAAAATAGATGTTGATTTGATCAACGCTCTTTTAAAGAGGTGGAGGCTGGAGACACACACATATCACCTTTCTTGCGGCGAGGTGACGATTACCATAGAGGATGTTTCCTATATCCTGGGTTTGCCTATTGTTGGAGAGGTTATCAGTGGTCCTGGACTTGATAATTGGAATGGCCTATGTTTGAATTGGCTAGGGGCTGCTGCGCCAGAGCGTTTTGACGGCGAAAAAATAAAATTATTGTGGTTGCGGACTAATTTTGGAAATGTATCGCGAGCGAAAATGTGAAGAAGGTAACAATAATTTTTTTAGTGAATATTATTGAAATGTTAAAATTTTGTACATATGCTAATATATATATTTTCCTATTGTAGGCATATGGTCGCGCTTATATTTTACAGATGGTCGGCGGGATATTGATGCCTGACAAATCCCGGAACAAAGTTCACACAATTTGGTTGCGGCATTTGCAGGATTTTGAAGATGTCGGTAAATTGAGCTAGGGATCCGCAGTTTTGGCCACTCTGTTTAGGGAGCTGTGCAAGAACACCGATATGTCAAAGTATTACATCCGAGGTTGTTTGGTGTTGCTCCAGTCCTGAGCAGGGTCGAGAATGTCTGTAACGCCCTGGTTTTGGGCCTACATGTTTTAGACATCGGACTGGATCGGTTGGAAACGGTTCGAATCGCGTAAGGTGATTTAAGGAAATCAAGGATCGGGATAGGATAAAAATATGGTAAAAATTGATAAAATCCTATAAAAATATGTTTAAGAGGTTGGTCAAATCAATTTTATAAAAAGAGTTTCAAAAGTGGTATATTTTGAGTAGTGACCAAATTGTAAAGTTTCAAAATTGTGGAAAATATGATTTTTAAAGGAGAAGCCAAAATCTTAGAATCTTTAGGGAGATTTATGACAATTTACCCTTTCCTTAATATGACATGTGTTTAAAATAGTTTTAATTAAATATTTTAATTGGTTTTTACTTTATTTAATTAATTAAGTGGTTAATTAGTGAGATTTCCATCACGTAACTATCATTCTCTTCTCATTTTCAGCCAAACACAATTTTAACTCATTTTTCTCAAAAATTCTTTTCTCCTAAATAATCTCTCAATATTTCCTAAACAATTTTCAAGAAATCCTTTTAAGTTGTTCAAGTTTTGTGAAGCAAAAACTTGTCATTCATTGAGGAAAGCAATGATTGGAGGTAAATCTCGTTCTCAACCTCTAATCAAGGTTCTTTATTGAAATTCCCAAGATCTTTGGCTTCTAATTAATATTTTTGGTTGAGTTTTCATTATAGTTTTGATTTGAGATTGAAATCTTGCAAAAATGAGATGAAATTCTTAATTTTCGGACTTGTTTTGTTAAGCTCTGTTTTAGATTGATTTTAATTGAGTTTTGTGTTGGTTAATATGTTGAAAAGAGGTTTTGTTTATAAAGATCCCGAAATCCTTGAGATTCTTGAGTTTCTTGTTAGTTTTAAGTGAGTTTTTGAGGTGTAATGGTGGATTTATGCTTGATGGAGGTATAAGGATGAGTTTGGATTGATTTTAGATGTGTTTTGATGTTTATAATTGTTTGGAAGTGATGTATGTTGGCTGGGCTTGGTTTAGGAAGCAATCGATTGTGTTTTCGGTTGTTTCGGATGAGTAAATTGGTGTAGTTTGGGTGAGCAGCGAGTTTGTGATTGGTTGCTGGTGTTGAAATGCATTTTAATGCATTTGGATCTCTGTTTTGATGATGTGAAAACAGGGGATCTTGATCCGGGAGCAAAAGAGGCGTTGTTGGAGGCTCCATAAGAGTAATTTTCGTGTCGGTGAGCAAGGCTTCGCGTATCGGTGAGTGGAAATGGATTTTCCAGCTTTGTAACGCTTGAGCGTGGTCTTGGGGGCTTAGTGTAAGTTTAAAACACTTAGCTAAGCTCAAGAGTAAGTAGTTCGAAAGTCTCTCTCAGAAATGTGCTATGTTTTGATAGAAATGCACTTGAGTTAAATGTGGTTTTGATTACTGTTTTAAAGCATGGTTAGTGCTGGATTTTAATGACATTATGTTAAGGATGCACTAGGTAAGTGATCATTGGTTTTATGTGATAAATGCATATGATGTTAAGCATGTTTATGCTTGTGGAAATGGCATTGTGTTTATGCTTGTAAAACAGTGGAATGTTGATGTTAAATGATTGTATTGGCAAGTGATGAAAGTGGTTTTTGGTTACTTTTAATCGGATATAGTTAGCCGGCTATAGGATTGGGTGCACAGTGAATAAAGTCGCTTTGGATGTCGAGGGTTGTGATTGTGCCGTAATCTCCATCCAAGTACCCTAACGATTGAGGCTAAGATCACCACGGTGAATGGGGAAATCCTTAGTGGTGTGCTAAGGTAGTGGATGTAGGTGCTTGTTAGAAGGTCGAACCACTCTAAAATCATTGTGTCACTTGTCTATCTTTATTTCGATTTTAGCCAATTCAACCACCAAACATTTACAACCCTCCTTGACGATTTCGGTGATCGATTCGAGCGTGCTATAAACCCATCATTCCATTTTCTTCATGCAAAGGAACATGGCAAGATAGCGTTTTAACGCGATTTATACACCGTTTCAGATGCCTTATATACGCCAATTTTCACATCATTTTAAGAGATGTATTAGTACTATGAGGTAAAAGATCAAAACCATGAAAAATTATCCCCCAAGACCATGAAATTAACCATAAACAAGCCTATCGAGCTTTGTTTAAACAACATGATTAGGCAAAACTCGCGTTCTGCAGAATACGAATTTTGCATATGTCACGATAAATTCGCGTCGATTCTCGTGGAAGTCGCGTTATACAGGACGCGACTTTATTTTATTTAAAAAAACATTAATATTGGATAATATAATCCATATCGGGCTGAAATCGCACCCTATGAAGTGCGAGTTTGAAAATCGCATCCTGCAGAACTCGAGTTACCCTTACGTAGGCTGAATGGATTTTCTTTTCAAATGTTGTTCTGAGGAGGGTATTTGTCCAAAAAAAATTCCAAAACAGAATATCCGGCCAAATTCCCTATTAATTAATACTACTTGGCTAATTTTATTGACCTGCCTGGATGATCAGTGGGGTATTTTTATTAATATAGTTTTTTAATAAAATAACTTTTTTTGAATAAATTCAATTAATATAGTTGTTATTATAAACCCAACAAATGTTACAATGGAAAAAACGGATGATGTTTATCCTAGAAGATACAAGTATAAATCACTTTGTCTACAAAGCGTATATGTGTTGTCAAAAGATTATGAATATATATAAACAGATATTACATTATAATCATCTTTAGACTATTTAAAAAATAATATAATTGTTATTATAATATTCATGTGATGTGGAATGAAGGCCTAAAAACATGTTGTATTCTGATTTATGTAGATAAAAAGAGACTGATAATTTAAACATGGATGTTTATTAGATACGCTTTCGGTGAAATTTTTTTACAGGTAGGCTTTTAAAGTTGCGTATCTTTTATGTCTTAATCTGAACCCTTAAATTTTTAGGACAATTATCTTATACACAAGCAATGTAAAAAAAATTAACAAACGTGCCTAGTTCAAGCTAAAATTTAAAATTGAAACCCCTAACTCTAAACAATAAACATTAAACCCTAAATTCTAATAATAAATTCTATAATCTACAATTTAAACTTATAACTATAAACCATAAACTAACCCGCTTGTGGAAACTAAAGTTTTCACCTCCGATGTATGAGATAATAATCCAAATTTTAAACCTTAAACCTTAAACTTTAAACCATAAAATATAGGGGTGAGCGTTCAATTGATTCAAGTTATTCGAGTTAGCGTGTCATATTTTATAACTCAAACTTTATTTGAATTTTTTTCGATTCGAGTTCGAGTTAAATTTTAAACCTATAAATCATAAACTAACTCACTTGTGGAAACTAAAGTTTCCACCGCCGATGTATGGGATAACAATCCAAAATTTAAACTTTAAACCATAAAATATAGGGGTGAAAATTCGATTGAGTTGAGTTGAATCAAAAAATATCAAGTTATTCGACTTGACGTGTCATATTTTATAACTCAAACTCTATTTGAAATTTTTTCGATTCGAGTCGAGATTTTGAGTTCGTATACAAATTTAATTGTAATTATTTATCATGTTTTAGTATAGCTTGATTCCAATTTAAATGACTTTCTTTAATCATATAAGATATGCACACACGTACACACGCACACGCACCCCCCACACACATATTTCTTCATATATTTTCATATGTGGCATATATTTCTTCATATTTTTATATTATTATATATATTAGGAAAAATTGAGGGACTCGACTCAAACTTAAAAATCAATCAAGTAATTATTAAAATTCTCGAGTTATTCGATTCCCATTTTACAACTCAAATTTTATTTTAATCTTTTTCGAGTCGAGTTGTGGTCACCCTTAAAAAAATATATTCTCAACTTTAAAATCTAACCACAAACACTAAAATCATAATCCTAAACTCTAACTAATGCACTCTAAAAGATAAGCACTCGTAAAAAACAATTTTTTTTACTGCCCGCGCGTAAAATATTTTCCTTTTAAATATTGTAATTAAGAAAATATAGACTGCTACTGCATCATTAAGTTGGAAGATAAATGTCATTTCATTCCATTTCATGTTGTTGCTTCTCATAGGAAATGTAATCTTGTTGAAAATTAGAAAAGTTAGGGAATCTTTTATATCTGTAGCACAAATTGTTGTGAAATCTGCATGTAGGTAGGATAAAAATTTAAAATTTGTCAAAAAAAATATTATTTTTATTACCATTTTTAAGAAAAAAATAAACTAAAAACTAAAATCTCCTCTAGTTTTAAAGAAAATAGAATGTGTGGCAAAGAATGAGATAGCATTCTGCAGAATATCACACCCACCATCTCCACAAAAAAAAAAAAAACCCTTACTTTTATTCTTCAATTTAAACCAAAAATAAAAATAAAAATAAAAATCCCAGCTTGACATCCCCAAAGCTCAAAAGACTCACCATTTCCCTCATTTCATCAAAAAACCAGAGGCCATGGCCAACATGATAATGGCTTCCTCAAAACCTGTGATCACCACCATTGTTGCTTCAAACCCCAAACTTCCAAAAATCCCCACTCCAAAGTTGTTAAAACCCCAACAAATCCGCACTCTCAAATCCATCTCCCTCTTCACACTCACGTCCTTATCCTTTGCTCCGCCTTCAGTTGGTGCAGAGATAGAAAAGGCTGCACTTTTTGATTTCAACTTGACCCTCCCAATCATGATGGCTCAGTTCTTGCTCCTCATGTTTGCTCTTGACAAGGTCTACTTCAGCCCACTGGGGGAATTCATGGACCAGAGAGATGCAGCCATAAAGGAGAAGCTTTCTGGTGTGAAGGACTCATCTGAGGAAGTGAAGCAGCTTGAAGAACAGGCTAATGCTATAATGAGAGCTGCAAGGGCTGAGATCTCTGCTGCTTTGAACAAGATGAAGAAAGAGACACAGTTGGAAGTTGAGCAGAAATTGGGTGAAGGAAGGAAGAAAGTTGAGGCAGAGTTGCAGGAGGCTTTGGCTAATTTGGAGAATCAGAAAGAAGAGACTATTAAGTCACTTGATTCCCAGATTTCTGCTCTCAGTCAGGATATTGTTAAGAAGGTGCTTCCTCTCTAAATTTCCCATTTTGTATTCTAGAACAAGGGGCTGCTTTATGTACTTGTTGAAATCTTAACCCTTTTTTTCCTTTTATTTATGGGTTGGTTTATTACATTCTGAGTTAAAGAATATGGGAGAAAAAGAAGAGTTTCAGAATTAATACTGATTGTTGTTGTTCATCGCCAAATTATAAAGCTAAACGCTATGATATCAATGGAGCACGTTAACTTCACTACTCTTGCAAGAGTTTGACGCCTGTCATTCCCGCAGACAGTTGTCCCGTGTCTTTGTTTAAGGAAGTAAATTCTCCAAGATTCAAACTATGAAAAATTTTATCAGCATAAAAAAATTATTAAAAAACAAGTTTTATCTTACGGCGAAAAAGAAAAATTGATGAAAGAAATTAAAAAAAATTAATTCAAAGGTTTCAAGTCACTTTCCGACGAAATAAAGGTTAAATTCAAATTTAAAAGTAGAGATGAAGCAATTAGTGAAATTTACGACCAAACGACGACCATCTACGGTCATCGATAATGGCGTCTAGCGATAGACGGCATCCATATCATAATGCTGTCAAAAAATTAACGGAAGAGGGACAAAAAAAGTTCAATGTTTAAATTCAATGAGTAAATTGAACATTCTAAAACTTCAGTGATCAAAATAGAAGCGTCGATGGTAGCGTCCGATGACAGTAAACGACGGACAACATCCATGTCATAATGTTATAAAAAATTACGAAAAAATGACAAAAAAAACGCCTAATGTCTTCTAAGCTTCAATTAGTAAATTAAACATTCTAAAATTTTAGTAATCAAAATAAGTTTGAGAATAAAATTAAGTAATAATTTACGTAATTTACCTATAAATTATTTTAATAAACAGATGAAACTATTGTCATAGTTGTTACTTGGACAATGTGTTTTTAAATATTTCCGGGGGAAATCTCAAAAGAATTGTGGTGAGATTTTTTATTTTCCACTCTACTGCACTGCGTAGATTATTTCCAAGAATATTGTACTTTGAACAGTGCAATAGAAGTCGGATTGTGTTGAGTCCGAATATAAAAAAAAATTAAAAATGGATCCATTAAGACCCGACTTTGGCTCCCCTAAAGTTTTGGCCAAGTGAATCCGACTTAAGTTGGTGCCAAGTGGATCCAACTTTGACTTCTTCCATCAGCTCACGGGGTGGCAAAGTGGGTGGCAGAGTGGGGCAGAAACATGCATGCATGCAGGGCCAAGTAGATCCGACTTTGCCTAAAATTAGAGCCAAGTAGATCCGACTATGACTTCTTCACGGGGTGCCACAGTATGGGGCACGGGGTGGCAGAAAAATGCATGCATACAGGGGGCAAGGTATGCAGAAAATTTTGAAGCATGCATGGGAGGGTCACGGGGTGGCAGGGGAAATAATTGGTTGGATAAATGGGTAGGTGGTATGTGTGGTTGAAATTTAATTTTTTTGAGGTTAAAAGGGGTAGGTTGAAGGTAGAAAGTGGGAGAGAAAATATTTTGAAGAAGAAGAAGAAGAGGAGGAAGATTTGAAGATTTGAAGAATTTTATTAAAGCATGTGTTTTATTTTTATAATTTATTCTTATTATTAAGAGCAAGTATTATTTTTTGTATTTTTTGTATATTTTATTTTATAGTAATTACGAAAATCGAATATTTGTGTTTTTAAGTTAAAGTCTAAAATTTTTTGTGTTAAATAGGTGGTTAAAGAGAATATAGTAAGTTAAGTTGTTTGTTTGATTAAATTTGAAGTTGTTGTTTGAATTTTGTGTTAAATAGGTGGGGATTTGAGAAATATTTTGTTGTATATTGTTCACTTTAAATTCGTTAATTTTTTTAATTTTTATTTTAAAGTTCCTTGAATTTTTGATGTTATTTTGAGAGAATGTAATTTGAAAGTTTTGTGTTAAATAGGTGAAGATATGAGAAGAAAATATAGTTTAAATATTTTTGTGTTAAATAGGTGGAGAGATATTGAGAATATAGAAAATTTTGTTTGAATATAAGAGAAGAAACGGGAAAATACATTTATTTTGAGAATATAGAAAAATAGGTGGATAGATTTTATTATTTTATTTAAGTTCGTTAATTTAATTATATTTATTTATAGATGATTGAATAAAACGTTAAATTGATGATTTAATAGACAATAAGCAAATACGACATTTATTTTAATTGTTATTTTAATGTGGTAGATTTAGTCTCGGTTTACTAATATTTTCTTATTTGTCATGTAGGATTGCTGAGCAAGCTCCATTGTTGCATTTACATAATCGACACATTACTAGCCTTAGAGTTGATGAGCTAATATAATTTTTTAAAAATTGTTTCATTACGAAATATGCCACTTTTGTGTTTTTTTTAGTAATTATGTTTAAATAATGTGTTATTTACATGATGTAGAGGAAACATTTAAACATCATTTGTGCATGGTAGACAAACCCCTAGACCACAAAATCGAGAATTTTTTATATATGGCAGGATTTTATCATGCCACGTTCCTTCGTGGGTACAAGTTGGTGCCTTGATTGATTACTGCTTTAATTGAGCGTTGGAGACATGAAACGCATACCTTCCATATGCCTTGCGAAGAATGCACGATCACCCTCGAGTACGTGGATTATCTTATTGGGGTCACAGTAAACGGGAAGCCATTGGTCGAGCGTACCGTAGGCTCAACGGCTGAAATTTGTCAAAGGTTCCTTGGGAAGGAACCCTATGGAAGTGACGTGAAAGGGTCTCGTGTGAAAATGAGTTGGCTAGATAGAAAATTTCAACTCTCCGAGTATAATACAATTGAAGAAATTAATATGGTCAGTCGAGCATATATCCTACAGATGATCGGAGGTATACTGATGCCGGATAAATCTGGCAATATGGTCAATGTAAGGTATCTTCGTTTTTTGAATACTCCTTGGGAACCTGATTGTCAATATAGTTGGGGAACAGCTATATTAGCGTGCTTGTATCGCGAGTTGTGCAAAGGTGTTTTACTGCAAAAGGGAGGGTAGGCGGTATTGGTGGTTGCCTGTTATTGTTGCAAGCGTGAGCTTGACAACGACTACCTTTTTTTACACCACTTACTCGAACACATGTGCAATTTCTTGTCGTTGCAAGGTAAATATATATATATATATATATAGCTTTATTTTTAGTTGAATCTGTAAATTAATTAAATTAACTTGTTATTTAAATATATTGTGATTTGTATGCAGATGATGCGAGGAGAAGCATGAGACGGGGTTGGCGCACAACAAGGTCAGAGTTTGTAGATCTCTTATTGATTCTCACTGTCAAGAGCAGGTATATGAATGGAAAGTACTTTTTGACGTTAAATGTGTTTTTTACATCTTAGTTAGTTAAATGTATTATTTTAAACCATTATTTTTTTGCAGTTTATTTGGAAGGCCTACGAAGATGACCATATATTTGTACCAGAATATTTGACGAATGATTCACTTTTATGGTGTAGTGTTACATCGTTGATCTATTTCTCTACTGTAGAGTTCCACTTTGCAGATAGAGTGTTAAGGCAATTTGGCTTCCACTAGCCTATTCAGTGCATTCCACGTGATCATTACTATCTCCATGCCTGTGATGAACGTGGCAGGCCAGATACGGATTGGGAAGTCAAACATAGTGAGTATATTGCTTTGTGGAACAACAGAGCTTCATCGTTGCCAGAACGTCGTCCAATGGAAGCAGAAGATTTTGATTTCGAGAGTTCAGAGTACATGATCTACTATCGTAGTCATGGAATGACGTACTTAACAAATCAGTATGAACGGGAGGAATGCGAAAGGTTTCGAAAAAAATATGGAGGCAAAAGTAAATCATCGAAGGCTACAATGAGCTCATCACATAGGCAACAGATTGGTAGTAGAGACCCCACGGGTTGGCCAACGACATGGGAGCCACCAATGGCCCCACTAATGGCTATATGGGAAAAAGAACCGACTCCTACTTGTGTACAACCGGAAGTGGCCCCGAGATACTCGGATAATATAGGATTTTTAGCCGGCTACATTTATATATCCACCAGTGAGCTCGAGCTATTCAGGTAATGTAGGAGGCAGCTCTTAAGGTAATGTAGGGTTTAATGATCCTAATTTATACAGACCCGAGTTTATTTCGCCACAGACACCCAACTACACGAACTTGGGCGAGAACATGGATTTTTTTGCACCTCTTGTGGCCAACCCCTACGATGCAGCTTCGCCGATGATGACTGCCACGTCCAGTGTTCCTCAAGGATCAATCCATATGTATCCGTATCAACCAAATTTTGAGACCCCCTGTGTTCAGCAAACATCGCCACAATCCTTGTTCTTCACAGGTGGGCCAATTGGAACCGAGAACGATGATGATGTCGATGAAGAGCAGCAACTTCAGCATCGTCGTCGATGCAATCCCGATCGGTCTCGTCATCCACCGGGGTGTGGTACGGGTGGACATAAGCATTGTTAGCTTTTTTATTTCAAGTAGTTGATAACTTTAGTGGATTATGTTAAATTGAATGTTTGAATAAATTTTTTATTTGTATTTTATATCTAACAATTTAAAAGAAAAATATTTTTTGACTTAATGATTATATTAGAACAATTTAAATTAAGTGATTAAATTGAATTGTTTAACAACACAACACAACATTAACATAACACAACACAACACAACATTAACATAATATAACATAACATAACATAACATAACATAACATAACATAACATAACATAACATAACATAAAAAATTTCAAATACAAACATTGGAAATCACCGAGGCATTGACACGAATCTTGGTTCATTTGGACAGTTTGATCTAGAATGTCCTTCGGCCCTACATATGGTGCATCTTTTCCGCTGTCCCTTCTCCCTAAAATGAAGATCCATACTGGTATATATGTGAGTCGATCTAGGTCGACCACTTGGAGATCTACGGAGTGTAGGATCCGGTAACCATTTTTCATGCTCTACCGATGACCAATAAATTGAATTTGCAATCGGTGGGAACTCACTTCTGTAAATATTGACCATCCTACGAAGATCGAAGCATTCATCAACAAAACTGTACGGGTCAACCCCTACATGCATACACGATGCAATTGCAGGAATGCATGGATATCGACATGCTTAGAATGGTCCACAATCACACCAGCTATGTCTGAAATCGACTCGAAATACATTTGAGTGCGCTGCTTCGTTGTTGCGTCTGGTACCAACAACATCAAATATCTTATTAGTTCGGTCGAAGCTGTGAACCTGTAGCGACGTTGCTTTCATCATGTTCTCTGTCATTTTCGTCACAAGAGCGGGAGCCCACCTTTGGTCCCTATTTAATAAGGCCTCAATTTCCTTTCCTTTAACTACTCAAACTTTCGCCAACCTATAGTATGTCTCTTTCACCAGGCTTGCTATTGGGAGATGATGTGATTCTTTTAGTACTCCATTTATGCACTCCACAAGGTTGGTAGTCATTTGCCCGTATCGTCTACCACCTTCGTCATATGACTGGCCCATATTTCCCTCTCAATTTCATTTGCCCAACTCCAAACCTGCTCGTCGTACTTCATTAAATTTTCCATCTTCCTCTCAAAATGTGGTCGCGTTAGTAGATATCTTGTGTCATAGTATTATTAGAATCAAACATAAATAAATAAATGCATATGCAAATATAATTTAGTTTGAAAAATATGCTTACCCATGCTTTCAATCTCACTGCGAAGATAAGGATTTTTGAACCGCTCATAGCAGTTCTTACTGATATGACGAATACAGTAGGCAGGGTATGCGTTCGGTGGTGTCCAACGACTTCCGTCTCAATTAATTGCTGCTTTGATACCCGTCCCTCGATCGGATATAATGCATACCTCATCTTCTTTGACGACATGCTCACGTAAATTCGTCAAAAAGAAATTCCAAGCTTCCGTCGTCTCCTGCTCAACAATTGCAAATGCAATCGGGAAGATGTTGTCGCCACCATCTTGCATAACAGCAACCAACAATATATGAGAGTATCTCCCGTACAACCATGTGCCATCGACTTGTATCATATGTTTGCAATAGGGAAAGCCTTCGATAGCAGGCTTGAACGCCCAGAAAAGTCGATGAAAAAATTTATAGTCTTCAACAATTTGGCCTTCTCGGTCTTTCGCATCCTTGGTTTGATACCTCACTATGGTGCCCGGAATAAAATGTGTCAGTGCTAGTAATAAAGTCGGTAGCTCGTTGTACGACTTATCGTAATCACCGTACACCAAGTCCATTTCCTTATCCCTTACACGCCAGGCCTTCTTGTATTTTATTTGGTATTCAAATTGCTGCGCAATGCTTGCATGAATTGTTGAAATAGTAACTCGTGGATTTGCTTCAACCAACTTCATTATGTGACGGCATATTACGTTGGAGTCCAATTTCCGGTGGTCTTGGTTGATGGAAGTTCGTAAACATGTGTGAACACCATTATACTTTGTGACCTCCCAACGATTTGACCTATGTAGCTTTGTCACTCTGATCTTCCAATTACACTCTTGTCCGTATTTCACACATTTGGCAAAGAAGGTCCTCGTGCTAGATTCTGCGACAAAGTAGTCCACGTGGTTCTTGATGTTGTACTCTTTCACTGCCAATATAGCTTCATTCTTGTCATCAAATTGAAGCTTAACATATAATTCACCGTGTTGACTCGAGGTTAATCGGGCCAAATTCGAGAATTCAGGCGCCCTCATTGCATCAAAATCCACCGAACTCATGTGAGAAGGAGGTTCATAAAATGTAATGTCGCCCCCAGTCGAAACAAATTCACCAACACCAAAATCAGGGGTTGCACCAACATCATCAGGGAACAAATCGTGATCCCCAATATCTTCATCTTCGCTGGAATCGGCAAGTGATTCTCCCCATCGACCTCGTGAAGGTTCCACACCAGCTTCAACAGCAGGATCAACACTCGGCCCGTGTGATGAAGCATATGTTGAAGGTCCGGCTTCATGAAATGTATTTGATGTCCCACTTGTCAACATTGCAACAAAATTGCCTCCGGGCATATCAATCTCATCACCAAAGTTCATTTGAGCTGATTCTTCAACTACGTTTGTAGATGGGCCTGGAACATCACACACCTCGGCAAACAACTCGATATATCGAATTCCCATAGAATCATGCTCTGCAATCATCAAAGAAACATCGTCATCATCTTGGAGAGTGATTGCACAATATCTGACCGGATTATCACATGTCATCCATCGGTAACGTAAACCATGAATCTCTTTTCTAATTTTCTGTGATATTTTCTCCTTCATTTCTCGAAGAATGAGTTCTTTCTCGAATCTCATCTTCGTACTACTTTCACAATCAAATACAACCCCGCCATCAGTTTTCACCATTTGTCCACTGTAATGAACAATCACCATAAATTTGTTGTTGCTCATTTTCTCTGCATGATCGAAATAAAACATACTAAATCAAAATGCTCATAATAAAATAAAAAAATAAATATATTTCGAATATATATTTTTCTAACATAGTAAATCAACTTACAAAATAAACTGAAATTAAAATTTAAAACTACCAAACTAACTCAAATAAACTTCATAAAAAAAACTACATGAAAAAATATATCATTTGTCCAATCCAAATTCGAAGTAACTCAAATAAACTACATGAAAAAATTAAAAATATATGAAACATACAAAATAATAAAATAAAATACCAACCTGAAAAAATTACCAAATTCAAAAATTCGAATCTACTTGCAAAATAACAAAATAAAATTACCAAACAAAAAAAAAAACAAAACTCTAAAAAAATCCGAATCTACTTTCAGTCTTTTCTTCTCATTACTTTCTTTATCTTCTCCTTCTTCTACTCCTTCAATCTTAACTTTCCTTCAACCTTAACTTAACTATTTAACAAAAAAATAAATTTTCTTATCCTTTATACTACTCATATCTCTGTCTATCTAACAACTATAAATTTTTAACCTCTACCCCTATACATTTTAAAATATCATAAACCCAACACCATTCAAAAACTACATCCACCACTCCCAAAAAAATTAATCTGCTTCCCACTCTTCTAAAAAATAAACAGTAAACCTAACCTAAACATATACCTATATTTGAATCAAAATTAAAGTTCAGTGACTGGTCTCGTCGAAATCAGAAATCAGTGTATGGTTTCACCAAAGTCGGATTCAAATGAAACCAACTTTAAGAACCCTAAAGTCGGATTCACATGAGGCCGACTTTAGGAAATTTTTTTTTAAATGTCAATTCATAAGAGTCTGACTTCTACTTCACTATTCCAATCACAATATTTTCAGGAATAAAATCCCAACGGCAATACATTGATAAATAATAAAATGCAACTACAATATTTTTTTAAATTTTCCTATTTCCGGTTTATAAAATATATTTTTAAATATTTTATTTTTAGTCATTTATAATTTATTTGCTTAAGAATTAAACAAGCTTTTCGAGCTTTAACAATAATCTGTTAAACCTTTTATCGTGTTATCATTCACGTTTATACATTAATTGTTATGTCAACAGAATTAACCATTGTAAACAAAATTAGTTGATGAAATGTTTTAGTTCAAAAGCTGTTGTAAAAAAAATAATTGATTTTCTTTCGGGGGAAAATTCTAGAGCTTATACCCTACATAACAAAAAAAAAAACTTCAGACAAACTTCCGTTAGTGCAGAACTAGTAAATTTAACATATATAGAGGTATTTCTTCAGAAACATATAAAGAGTAATATAAGGATTGGGCGTTCGATCGAGTCGCGTCGAGTTAAAATTTTTTGAGTTATTTGAATTGACGTGTCATACTTTTCAAATTAAATTTTATTTAAAATTTTTTGATTCGAGTCGAGTTTACGAAATTTGAGTCCAATTTTTAAATTTCTATACAAATTTAATTGTTACTATTTATCATGTTATTGTACAATTTGATTCTAATTTAAACTACTTTTCTTATCATATAAGATATGTATATATATTTCTTCATAATTTTTTATATCAGTATATATATACCAGAAAAAATTGATAGACTCGACTTAAACTTAAAAATCAATCCACTAATTATTAAAAATTTCGAGTTATTCGAATTTCTATTTTACAGTTTAAATTTTATTTGAAATTTTTTCGAGCCAATTCGAGTTTATGAAATTTCCAGTCGAGTCAAAACAAGTTCTTTCACCTCGAGTCGAGTTGAAAATTTCAGAGTCGAGTTAAAAATTTCAGTTTTTTCAAGTGGAATTTTGCTCATATTTAAAGGGAAAAATCAATTATAAGGATATTAATGATATTCTTAGTTTTTAAACTTTGAATTCATTTGTTTATTGTGATTCGAACTCCTGATTTAAAGAAGAAAATAAACAGGTGATAACTTGTAATATACAAATCATGATAGGAACAGTTGCATTTTCAATAAATAGAAGCAAAATTTATAGAAAATGCTTCAAAACCTATATAAACATAGATGAGTAAAGAAATTGTCAAAATTTATATAAAAATCAAACACGTTAAACATGTTTATAACATGATAAAATACATGAACATGATACAGGTACACAAATTGCCTATGTCTACTTCATAAGGAGTTCATGGAGTTCAACTCAGCAAAAAAGTATAATAAGTTTCAACTGATGAGAACATGATTAATGATCAAGAAGCAAGGGACTAACCTACAACCCAAAATTCTGCTTAGCTGAACATACTACTTCCTTGATGCCGCCCTTTTACTGCAAGCGAAAACAGTCGCATATTTAAATACAACATCAGCGCAGGCGTGCGCCAGCAATTCCAGCATCTTTCACCAGCTGCTCTGTCAAAGCTGTAAGCCTGGCTACTCCTGTTTTAACTTCAGTGAAACTTTCATCGTTATTGATCATGCTAATCATAGGATCGGAACCACTTTGCAGGAAGATACTGGTATCAGAATCGGCCTCAACACTTGTGCTAGCTTTAATCAAAAGTTCATGGCTCATTTCAGCCAGTTTTTGAAGAGCGCTTGTGGCAGCTTCAACTTCCAGTTGAGCTGCCTCGAGTTGCAGCTTCTCAATGGCCAAGTCGCCAATACTTTTCTCCCCAATTCTCTCTTGTGCCAAAGCATAAAGCTTCTTCATATCATTGGCATCTTCAATCATTTCTTCCTTCAACCTTTTTAGTTCTTTTTCTCTGGCTTCCAACCTCCCAAGAACTGTTTTGAGCTCCTCATCTTTTATTGTGAGAGCCCTCTGTGCAGCAAGAACTTCCATTTCTTTAACTTTTAAGCTCTCTTTAGTCAGTTTGAGTTCGGTTTCAAGCTGTTTTTTCCGCAATTCAGAATCATTTGAAGGTCTATCTACCAGTTGATGCATTAATTCACGGCCAACATCGTCAACAGGCCTCAACACACCATTATCTTCATCCTTAACAGAGGTAACTAGTCTGCTTGTGAGTTCTGCAATTCGTTCTATCACAGTTTCAGCTTCGGAGAACTTCATCTTTGTATCATTCAACTCATCTTGTACTCTCAGAACATATTCATCTTTCTCTTTCAATAAAGCAGTCGCTTGAATGAGCTGATTTTCTTTACTGCTCATAAGCATCTTCAGCTCTGCAATCTCCTGATTTAATTGTTCCAACTTATTTTTGGCATCGAAGAGTTCCTGGTCTTTCTCCTCCAAGATAAGCTGAAGAGAAGCTTGCTCAGATTTCAGATGCTGGATTTCGAGTTTAGCATCCACCAACTCTGCTTCTTTATTTTGCAGAAGATTGCTCATATCACCAAACTCAGCATTCTTCTGCTCTAACTGCTGCCGGAGAAAAGAGGCATCCTGGATAGCCTGCTGAAGTGAAGATTTGTCTTTCTTCAGCTCCTCCTGTAACTCTTCTATTAGTTCCCGTTCCACAGATAAATCCCGTTCAAGATCCATGTTTCGAGCTTCTACAACCCTAAGCTTCACCCTTTCACTCTCTACTTCTATCTGGGCATTTTTCAAACTTTCCATGTATGATGCAACACTTGTCCTCTGTTCTTCAAGCTCGTCAAGTTGCCTTTTCAATAATTGTTCTTGTTGTTCCATTTGCTGTCTCGAAGATGCCAGAGATTTCTGAGAAGAAACCAACTCGGACCTAACATCAGAAAGTAGTTGCTTCACTCTGGTGAAATCTTTAAAGGTCTCATTAGCTTCTCCCATGTGCTTAGATGCTTCTTCTGCAAGTTTCTTCAGTTCTTCTTGGGCTAATAACCACTCCATGGTCTGCTGCTGCAATTTAGCCTCAGCAGCTTTCAGCTTCTCCTCTTCAAGTTTCCTAAGACTCACAGAAGTTTCTAACTGCTCTTCTCTCTCCCGAATTGCTTCTCGGAGTTCTCGAAGCTCAATTTCTTGTTTCTTCATAACTTCGTTGGCTTCATTCAGGAGCTGAGACTTCGATGCAAGTTCAGAACGAACCTTCTCAGCTTCCTCACTCTTCTTTACCAATTCATGCCTCATTTTATCAATTTCATCTTCTTTTGCAGACAGTGCAGATTGTGCAGCAGCGACGTCCAGATCTCGTTCTTTGAGTTGAAACTTCAAATCTTCTATCTGACTGGCTTGAGAAGCAAATGCAAGATTTGCCTGCTGTAGCTGCTCTTCCAGTTTCTCATGCTTAGAAGACGCAGCAGCAATTTCTTTCTCCCGTTGCTCCAACTCATCCTTCGCACGGGTTAACTCACTCTGCTCCAACACAACCATTTTCTCGGCATCCTGTAGATCATCTTCCTTCTGCTTCAACGCCGTCAAAGCAGCAAGCAGATCAGACTCCAGAGTCTGAAGGTTAAGACCAACATGAAAGTCCTCAAGCGGTTCACCGTCTCTGCTCATTCCTTGTTCGAGTTTCTGGGTCTGTTCAAACAACCTCTCGAGAGCTTTCGCAGTTTCCGATGCCCCATTGTCATTGATGCTAGACTTGCTGTTATTTAACACAGATTTGACAACAAGAAAGGAATGACCTTTCCCTTTAGTTACAGCCACAAAAGGGAGTGTTTTCCATTTCCAACCGCGCCTCAGTGAAGATAACTGCATAAAAACATTGCTAAACTATAAACAACAATTCATTCACTAGGAAAACAGTAATTAGGAATAAATTTTTTAAAAACATCCGAGTCCGAATCTCAATATTTTACACACCATATACAAGCATAAATCATATAACAATCTCTAGGACAACATATACATATAAAACAAAATGATATATTTCAAATATACAATACTTCCGCATCGATGCCAATGTATATTCAAATCGATATCGCTGCAAATAGTAAATCTAATATCAGAATCTGAAAATTACCAATCCCACAATATCAAAATCCAGAAAATTACCAATCCCACAATATCAATATCAAAAAAAAATCCCAGAAATAAAGAGATAGAGAAAGCACCTGGCGGGAACGAAGAGGAAAGGTGGCTGGGAGATTAGGGCGAAGAGCAGCGGCGAAGCCCATGTTTGAAGGTGTTGAGCAAAGCACATCCCCCTTTAATTTACTCCAACAAAAATCACCCCTTTATTAAGCAAATGCCTGACCTTTGATTTTGAAGATGGATGGATATAATTATAGAGCAAGTTTGAAGGTGGAATGGAATGAAAGATTGCTTGAAGATGGAAAAAGGGTTTCCAGAATAAAAGAAGAAGAAGAAGAGGAGGAGCTTACTTGAGCAGAGGAAGAATCACGATTTCTACGCCACTCGCTAACCCCAACAAAAAACCAAATGGAAAAAAATAAATGAAAATTGAGATTCGGATAATCATTGATTAATTACGATTTGAGTGTTGTAATTTGTAAAGATTTATAGTAACAGCAACCTTTTTAAATCTAGTTTACTTCGTTTATAAAGTTAATGTAACAATTTCAAGAGCAAATGTTTAGAGCTATTAGTTAAGGCATTTTCTCTAAGTTGTAGGTTCGAAATTATTAAGAGTAAATTTTCCTTCACCTCTCTTAGATTGAAATTGTTAAAAAATAAATTTAAAAGGGTTGATATAAAAATAAGTGTTTAAATTATCATATTTTTCGTTATTAGAAGTCTAGATTTTTTATTCATTTTACGTGTCTAAACTATCATTTTTTTTATCAAAATAATTGTCTTAGCTGACGTTAAAAGGAACAAAAAATGATAGTTCGAGCACCCTTAAAGAAGTAAAAAAGTTTGAATACTTAAAAAAACGAGATAGTTTAGACACTTATTTTAATATTAAACGTAAAGTTAAGTATCAAGAGTGTAAAACTACATTTTTGAAAAGAATCATTTAATTTCCGATTTTTTTCACCCAGTTAAAAACTTTTAACTAATAAATTGAATTAATTAAATTTTTTTGACAACATTCACAATTAAATCTAACAATTTTTTAAACCAATTAACACAATGTGTTGCGTTACAATATTGTTCTTTAACATTTTTATGTATTTTTTATTTTGTTTAAAATAACTCTTAAAGGTCCTAAAATTATAAAAAAAAAGTATATAAAATATTATTTTAATTATCTGTAAATAAAAAATAATAAAATTATAGTGTATTATGTGATAATACTCAAATTTGAATCGATCAATAATTAACACTTTGTCATCAGGCTTAACTGTGAGGTTTTGTAATACTTGGGGAGATGTCTGCGAATATGACACGTGTAACGTTTTGGACCAGGGAAGTACAAGAGTTGTGGCTCTAAACAACAACACGTGTAACTATAGGAATGAATTCAATTATATTTGATTCGGTTATAAAATAGTTTTAGGGAAACCTACCTATTTAGCACCCTAATTATGCTTATGTTACTGTTTTGATACCTCAATTATTATTTTTAGCAAAATAGTACCTAACATTACATTTTTGTTTTGTTTTGGTATCTTTGATGTTTAAAATTAACGGAAATGGTGACGTGGCTTGGGTTAATAATAATTTTAGTCCAAAAACTTATACAATATATCAATTTAGTCTAAAATTCTATCAATTTAAAAATTATTTTAATTTTTTGGATTAAAATTATAAATTCCTCATTTTTCTTCTTCTTCCTATCAAATACTTTTTTAGGTTTTGGAGTTTAAAAAATACGCTAGGGACAATCAAAACTTTAGAATTTGTGGATCAATGAGGGGTTAATACAAATCCATTGGAGGACCCAAATTCCACGATCAAGATACCGACGAGAATACGAGGGATGGGAAAGGGATGTGACAAAATTAAATCAAAATTAAGATGATGTTTTACCCCAAAAATAAGATGATGTTTTAAATTGATGGATTTTGGATTAAAGTGATAATATATATAAGTGTTTTGGACTAAAACTGTGATTATACTAAGCTATGCCATCATCCCCGTTAGTTTTTAACGGTCAAGGTACCAAAACAGAACAAAAACATAATGTTAAGCACTATTTCGTCAAAAATAATAGTTAAAATACTAAAACAATAATGTGAACACAGTTAGGTACTAAATATCTAGTTTTCCTAATTTTTGTTACAATAGATTCTTATAAGTTTAGGGATTATTTTGTAATACTTTGATAATTTCGAATAGTAATTTTATAATATTTTGAGAAAATTAATGTCAATCTTGTAATTGAATTAAACATTTAATGATCTTTTGTAATTTTTTAAAATTTGTATGGTCAAAAAATCATTTTTAATATAGTTTAGTAATCATTATAGGAAAAAATTGAATTATCTTAAAAAAATTAAAAATTGATTAATCAAATTAACACAAACCGATGGAGTTTAATTCATTTGGTTTGTCTTTGATATTCGCTTCGATTTTACTTTATTTTTTAATTTTAAATATTATATAATTTTTTTGTACAATATATCAAATCCCTCCCCACCTATAAATTAAAGTACATTCTGTGTTTAAACATGTTAAAACTTATATTCTTCAATATATTTGTTAATAATGATACCAATCAAACTAAAGCTCACTCAAATTAAGAATAAAACAAATATTACTTTAGGACCATAATAAAAATGTTAAAATGTTGTCTTTATTTTATTTCGCTGGCCGATTTAGGAACTAAGTCTACGGTCAACTAGCCCAGGAAAATATAAAATAATGCTTTTAAAATTTAAATGGTTATTTTATTTTTAGATATAATATATTTAAAGGATAGGATTTAATGTCTAATCGCAATTTGATTACGGGCTCACATTTGACATTTTTTAATTTTTTATAGTCACTAATATTTAACTTATTGTTGAATAATTTAGATCGGATAACGTAAATAGTGGCGGAACCACATATATATAAGTGAGGTCAATTGACTCCAATTAATTTGTTAGGTGTGAGATTTAAAAAAAAGGAAAATGAGATTCTCAAGGTGTTAATATAAAATTTTTCATAGGATATAATATAATTGACATCACTTGATTTGTTGGGGTATGAAGTTAATAATACTAATTGTAGTGGTAAAAAAAATTATTGTATTTCACACTCTACTCTAACCCCACTATATGATAATCCTGGCTCCACCACTGATTGTAGAGACCTATTATAAGATGACTCTCGTAACACGATTTATTTCTTTCATAATGTTAAGATTTAAATCTCTGAGGCTGACATCACTTAAAAAACGTTGTGAATAAAATAACGAAGAACAACGAACAAAAATAAAAGATCAAAGAGGTGAGAGAAAGAGTGAGATTTGTATTATTCTCAAATATAGACTTACCTACAATGCCTTCAATAAATCATCTATTTATAGGCATAATAAGCACATAATACATTAAACTCTAATTAATGTAGATAATATTCCTAATGATAAAGTAAGTTAAATCTCTTTGATAAAGTTCATCATGATAGACATCCACATAGATAAATATTCATAACACTTCCCCTTTAATGTCTATGAAGATAATGTGTCTCGTTAAAACCTCACTAAGATAAAAACCCAGCGGGAAAAAATTTATTAGTGAAGGAAAAAGAGTACACACATCTTTGATACACATCACATGTTGTCTCATTAAAAACCTTACCAGAAAACTCATTGGGACAAAACTTCGGTTAAGGGAAAAGGAGTGCAACGCGAATTTACTCCCCCTCATGAAAACACCACAGAAGATCTTTCAATCCTCATAATTTAATCTTGAATAGTTTTTCTAATAGATCACGATGGATGAAACTTTGGAGTAATATGTTCCATGATGTATCCACATTTCATTATCTCTACACAAGATAGCATTTGTATCATATATTGTGAAAGTAAATCACATATCTTCTGGATATGTTGGGTCAATGGTCTTAGCCAAACACATTTTTGGCTTGCCTCGTGCATAACAATTATTTCTACAAGATTTGAGGATGCATCGACGAATGTTTGAAGATCTAAAGGTAATGATCTTTGTATATCCATGTATATTTCTTAACCAACTAATATGTGGTGCTTCAAGACCAAGAAAAGATATAATTATCTTTATTCACATCCAACAATCTTACAATTATTGGGATACTCAATAGATATGCTTTATCCATATTGAATCTTCTTTAAGATTCTTTCAGCTTATGTTCATTCATAGACAAAAACGCATATTTAAGTGCTCGATCTTTAGGTCGAGACAAAATCACATCTCAAGATTCTTTTTCTCAAATACTTTCATTAAATGCATTGAAAGCACTTCATGAGTTCTAATGAAATTGAAATTATCATAATGAATCTTGATCCAAAACTCCTTTATGAAAATACATAAGGAAATCTGATCATTCTTACAATATTTCCTCAATTAGTACTCACTAAGGCGATTATACCAAATGCGCCAAAATATTCAAGGAGACATGTCTAAATAAATTTCCTCACAAATTTTCAAATGCTTCTAGCATTTTAAATCCTTCAATAATAAATAAGGATCTACAAAATAATTAGATGCATATAAAATATTTTATAACTGCCAAAGTAATTGCATCCATCATGAAGTAATTAAAACTCTTCATAAATCATAATTCAAGTCGTATTTACAACTACTTAATTGTGTCTCACTTGCATTACACATTTAGGTGTTTGAACCGCTGGTCCAAATATTTCTCTTTTGAAAGTTCAAAGCATCTTTCTATATTGGCCAATCATTTCAACATCTATAGATTCTTATACAAGATCCTCGTTTTCTTTCTTTACTTCTACAGAAGTATTCTATGTAAAATCGTTATCGATAACTTTTTTATTTTAGTTTCATTCTCGTAGTGACATAACTCGTCGAGATTTCTTCAAGATTTCAATCTTTATTTCAGGTACCTGAAACTCTTCTAGAGTTTTATTATTAGTTATGTCTTGGGTCTCTTTAGAAGCACCCGCCTCCAATATATGACCATCTCATATTATTTTCTATTTACGAGAATTTCAATCATTGGAACTAATTTTCATGCTTCATGCATGATTTACATCCATTTGCTCTAACATGTAATTCAAATTTAGATCATTTCAGATGGTATATGAGACTTAGTTACTCTCATTGGGTCAATAAATATGCCTAACAGTTGACATGTAATAACATGAATTATCTTATGAACTTCTGGTTCATATACAAGGATCTAGATAACGACAATTCATTTTCTTTTATCTAGCTGATTATTATCTATCTTGATGTTGAGAAAAATCATGTCATAAATGATTATCCAATTAATGTTTAAGAATTTAAACATAAAAGGAGACTCATATTCAATATATATTCTCAACCTTTTTTATATACCTATTTTGTGCGTTGTGGTGGAGCAATTCAACTATATATCGCACATTCAAAAAATTGTAAGGGTAAACTACATAAATGACCACCTTACTATTGCAAAAGTTGCGATCTGACCACATTACTTTTTTTCGTCACAATTAAACCACCAAACTATTTAAATGGTATCAATGTGACCATCAGCCGTTAAAGGTTAACGGAAGGGTGACGTGGCAATTAAAAAAATAAGGGTATAATTACACATTTAGTCCTCGTTACTTATAAACTTTATCAATTTAGTCCTAATTTTAATTTAATTAAATAAATTAATTATTTAATTAGGTGTTGACACGTGTCAACACCTTATTGGAGGAATTTAATTTAATTATTTTATTTTTCTCCTCCAATCAGGAGGTGACACGTGTCACCACCATTTAGATGAGAAAAATTCAATTTGCACAAACATGCCAATGATGAGAATTGAGCCCGCGTATGGGTGATTTAGAAGCAGTAGCTTAGCCACTGCTTCCAAGCATGTATTTGTGCTAAAAATAACCCTTTTAAATATATCGTCGAGCTCGAAGCAGAATTTTCCCATAGCGTTCACTGTCAAACGAACACTTCCTCCACAATACTGGAATGAAACGAATTTAACAAGTTTAAAATTCGAGAAAAGATTCCAGCAAGATGATGTAAACTGTAATGGAAGAGTTGGTAATATTGATTATACCAATTCATTTGTTTCTTTGCTGAACCAGCTACCTCAAAACACTCCGCTTTATCCTGGCACGATCGTTGGTTCCCTTGGAGATGGGGTTTCTCGGCAACAGTTTATACTTCCTAGTTCCTAGGATGATTTGGGTGTAAATATATCTATAACTAATTCAATATTTATCGGTACTTAATGTGTGAAATGATTTAAGCAGGTGTAAGGAAATGTATTCTTTTGAAACTATATAGGCAAAGTAGTGTGTATGTATAACCCTTTTAAACATATATTTAAAAGGGTTTTTTTTAGCACAAATGGTGCTGCTTATAAATCATCCATACGCGGGTTCGATTCCCACTATTGGCATATTTGTGCAAATTAAATTTTTCTCCTCTAAATGGTGGTGACACGTGTCACCTCCTAATTGGAGGAGAAAAATAAAATAATTAAATTAAATATAAATAAATTTATCCAACAAGGTGTTGGCACGTTAAATAATTAATTTATTTTATTAAATTAAATTAAAATTAGGACTAAATTGATAGAGTTTATAAGTAACGAGGACTAAATGTGTAATTATACCCTTATTTTTTTAACTGCCACGTCACCCTTCCGTTAACCTTTAACGACTGGTGGTCACATTGATACCATTTAAATAGTTTGGTGGTTTAATTGTGACGAAAAAAATGATGTGGTCAGATCGCAACTTTTGCAATAGTAAGGTGGTCATTTATGTAGTTTACTCAAATTATAAAATGAGAAATGTATGACCTCTGACCAAAAATCAATCGTAGCGGAGAATTTATTATAACTCGTTGGCTTGATGTCTATAAGTGCTGCTATATTGAAATACCATATAAATAATAATTGTTTTATTCTTGTACTTTAGTTATTAAAGAAGAGGCATCCAATTAAAATTTTGCTAAACTTTTTTGTTCATAATCAATAGGCTTTATTATAGTTATTTCAACTGATATAGCCTAAAATATAAACCCACTATCTTTAGCAAGACGAATAGTCTTAATTACATAATCTGAATTCTCACAAACTTCTGGTTGTAAGTTGATAATACATATGTAGATGCATCTACTAAAATCATATAAAAACTTTTTACATTTGTGGATAAATATGCTCATTTTTCATTCAGATATGCAAGACATGATGTCTCTACTTTAGTACAAAAATTTCAAGTTCTTTTGGTAAGTGTAATCAACTAAATCCTTTGAGAACAAACACAAGAATTTTAAGTTTTTTTAGTAAGTGAAATTTAATAAATTCATTTAAGCAACACAAAAACTTCATATTCTTTAATAAGTGAAATTTAATAAATTCTTTTGAGAACAAGCACCACAAGAACTTTAGGTTATTTTGATAAATGTGAATATAAATCTTAATAACTTTCACATCATTATTGATCAAGATGGTCTAACCGATAATGCCAACTATATACAAGTGTGTATATACATTTCAAAATTTGGTAAACTTCTGGTTTACCATAACACGTGATTCAATCTCACTCGTACATGTCTAGTACGACCATTAAAATTGTTCCTTTGAATAGGAATATATTTAGCTCTTTCAGAGCTTTCAATGTAAATTATTTTTGGGCAGAAATATATAGCTCTTCTAGAGCTTTCAATTGACTATTTGACTACCATGACTTATATCTACATTGACTTATTTCAAATGTCAATTGATAACATATGTTATCTATAATTTCCAAAAGAATATTTTGCGAACTCATATTATTTTCTTAAAATTTTCACTTCTAGTGGTGACGATATTACTACTATTAGCGGTAATTATTGCAATATTCACAATTCTGTACTTTTCATAATGTGCTTTCTCTTAAGAACTTATTGCTCTTCTGGAGCATCAATATTTGCAGTACTTTGAGATATAGTACTCGCATTATCCCTTATATTTTAATGAGAAAATATGTCTTATGCTTCTGTTAAGCATAAATCGTCACCATAAATTTTATTTGATAAGTAATCATATGAAATAAAATAAATAAATAAATATCATAGTATATATATATATATACACACAAACCAACAGAGAATAATGATTTAATCCTCGTACGCGGCATTGTTAAACCAGTTCACAATGTCCTTTAAAAAACTCCTTTGAGACCAATAGTCTCGCAGAACGTGATCTCCAGCCAATATATTTAGATTAAACCAACATAATAAAGAATATATTAACTAATTAAAGAATATTTTTAAGCATTAAATTAATATATAAAGCATAAATAATTAATGCTTAAAGTAAATAAACATAAAAGCAAAGTTAAGTAAAAGAAATAAGTAATTCTCTTCAAGGTTACGAGAATAATTAGAAGATGATTTATTTACTTGAAGGGTTATAAAGAAATTAACAATGTCCAAATGAGTTGAACCAATATGATTTTCGTTATTTTTAAAAACAAAATTTGTTTTTATTTTCTTTCATTTATCATTCAATGATTGTTGATTTTTTCAGCGTACGATAAGTACGAGACCAATGATTTATAACATTATATTGGTTATAAAAAGATTTCACTTCCTTAGAATGATCTTTATCACCCTTGTCATCCTTATAACCTCACTACCGGTGGGTAGAAGTATTCTTAAAATGGCAATACTTTTCATGTCCATATTCATGGCCTCGACCACGACCACAACTTCTAAATTGACTTTTATTCTTTTCATAATATAATCTCACATTCACTTCAGAGAATGGAGTGGAGTGGAGCTAGTGGACCTTCAATTTTTTTTTACGATTTTGTGCCTGAGGACAATATTATTTACGTGAAAAGTGGAGTATATTTTTATTAACATATCCTCATCATTGATAATCACATGGAATAAACATCATGCTTTCATTCACTTCAGTGAATGCGAATGCCTCCTACAAAAATTCTTGTAAATATGATTTTTTTGTAACATGAACTTGGGAGAAATCTATAGTGATTTTTTCTTTCGATGCGTAAGACTTATTGCTTTCGAGCAATTATAGACTTATAATAGTCATACTATTAGATTAATCATGCTCTTATTCACCCGAGGAAACATAACAAATATAATCAAATAAATCTAATCGAATAAACATTATTGGGAGAAATGTACCTCTTTAGATTTTATCTTGAGTCAAACCGTAGCTTTTCCAATACGTTTAAATATATCATGTAAAACTCAAAATGGTTAAAATATCAATTCTCAAAAAGTAGAATATCGAAATTGAATTCATAGAAGTATGCAAGGATTGAACCAAATAGATTAAAAATTATAAGATTTGTGTCGTAATTCTCTCCCTTTGTTTTAATAAAGAGATTTTCTAATAATTAATTGTCAAACACTGATGCATCAAACATATTATAATTCTCTCTGTTGCGTCTTACATAAAACCATAATGATTAGAAATTTCAAAAAATGTCTAATATTGTTTTTAGATGATGCGAGTGAACTTACAAGTGTTTTAAGAGCACAAGAGTTTATTTCAAGCTTTTAATGATGACGACACGAGATTATACATCCATCTCATATATGACGCTTGACTATCAAATCTCCCAAGTATCTTGATAATTGTGTGAGTTCGTACTGATAACGTGTTGTGAATAAAATAACGAAGAATAATGAACAAGAATAAAAGAACAAAAAGATGAGAGAAACATGAAGAGTTGTATTATTCTCAAATATAGACTTACCTACAATGCCTTCAATAAATCATCTATTTATAGGCATAAGAAGTACATAATACATTAAACTCTAATTAATGTAGATAATATTCCTAATGATAAAGTAAGTCAAATCTCATTGATAAAGTTCTTATCATGATAGACATCCACATAGATAAATATTCATAACAAGAAATATAATATCTTGCATCACTAGATCAATTGATTATTTGATAATTTTTTATTTTTTTTAAATAATATATTTGAACAATTAACCTATAGAATCACTCCCAAATGTTTGGCATTTTGGCACTTCAGCTCCTATTCTTTTTTTGTGTGCAAACCAACCTTTAACGTTTTAGTTTCATTCAAAATTCATCATCGGTGGATGTAAATCGTCAGTTAACTAACGGTCAACATTTTTCGCTGATGTGGCATGCTTGCATGGTAGGACTTGCTGACGTGGCGATGCCACATGTACAAAGATGCTTATGTGATTATAATTTTTTTAAAAATTATTATATAATTATCCTTAAATTAAATTTTAACTAATCAGATGATGTTACGTGGCATCATCTTATGGGCATTAAAATAAAGAATTAAATTTTTGATATGAAAGGGTGGGTTGGTTGAAAATCAAACCCAAGTTTGACGGGTGAATGACTTAGCACCTCACATTTGTGTAAGTGAACACCAAATATATTATATAACCTCATCAAATCAACATGGCTGCTTCTTCGTCTTCATTAACAGTCAGGGTGCGTTTCAGACACTTCTTCTAGTAAAAAAAATCCCTCCAAATTAAACAGGAACCAATATTAGCAAAACTGATCTCCTAAGCACGGAAAAAAATTCTATTAATCTTAACTCTCTCTTTTGTTGTTATTTGCTTATTGTTTGAGTGCATTTCAGGTCTTAGATGCTAAAAGACCGAAACATAGCTCATCTAGCCCAACACAAACATATATCAAACAACAAACGAGACAAGCACACGTTTCTGGAGACAACGAAAATGGCCACCGATGTAATTATTTTATCTCCACCGCCGGCGATGAAGTAGAATATGAGTACATTGTAAGAATATTAGACGTATTGGCTTAGACAAAGAAACCCAAGTCCCCATTTTGTCCTTGTTCTCTCCTTCCCATCCTCTCGACCCTTCCATTTTTAACTATCTCGAGCATTTTTCTATCTCTTCTCTAACTTTTGAGTAAAATTTTGAAGCCTTGGGTGAATAGGCATGGTTTTGTTACAACTTACGTGGATGGGTCTTGGCTAATAGACACTCTGTACTTGAGAATAAGAAGCTTTCATTGATCTGATTGTTAATTAAGAAGAAACCATGTTTTTTATGAGGTTATATAATATTTGGTGTTTACTTGCACAATTAGGAGGATGGTCACCATTCACTTACCAGTCTTGGGTTAAATCCCAAACAAACCCTTTAATATCAAAAATTTAATTCTTTAATCATAAAATATAATATAAAATATAATATAAAAATAAATATAAAAAATGATATCTTAAAACAATTATGATGACACGTCAGCATCTCCATACATGTGGCATCGCCACGTCAACAAGTCATGCCATGTAGACATGCCACATCAGCGAAGGGCGTTGACCGTTAGTTGACTGATGGTTTTCATCCATCGAAGGTGAATTTTGAATAAAAATGAAAAGTTAAGGGTTGGTCTGTACCAAAAAGGGGGCTAAAGTGACCAAAATGTCAAATATTAGGGTATATTTTTGACTTTATGCTTTTTGATTATTCGAGAATAAGACTTAGGTCAAATCATTACAAGTTTAAATAATTTTGAACTATCATTGGTTAAAAGTGGATGGAATCGTCTGCCCCAAATTATGTTATTTTTATGCCTCACAATAAAAATTAGGTTTAGGGTTTAAAGTTTAAGGTCTAAGAAGGGTATAGGAAATTGGGGGTAGGTGTAGGGTTTATGGTTTAGGATTTGAAGTTTAGAGTTAAGGTTTAAAATTTAATTTTTAGTGTTTTTTTATTGTTGGGTATAGAAAGAGACATACTTAGAGGGAAAAGATTTTTTTTTTTCCGTCAAAAGTTAAGGTAGAGTAAAGCTCTTAGACTCTCAATTTCAAAATTAGATAAAGTTAATTGATATTGTCCAATTCTCGTATAACCTGCAACGGAGCGAGTCAACATAAGCTAGTCCATTTGAGTTAGAAACATGTCAAAAACCTTTTAACTCCCTACACTAAGGCAAGTTCTTGTGCAAAGTTTATATTTTTCAAGGGATGGCGAGAAAAGACTAAATTAGTAAAGGCGTGCTTGGCAAAGGTGACAAAGAGAATGAAAAAATAAGTTGACAAAAAAAGTGGCATGTGGAGTATGAAATAAGAGATTTAGTCATAGTGAAGCTACTGCAGTTCTGGTAAAGTATATAAGGGACTACTTAGAAGGTACGAGAGACTATTTCTTGTGGAGACGAATATTGGGAAGCTCGTTTACCGTATCACTTTACCATCTCACCATGAGGTTCATCCCATTTTCATGTAAGTTTCTTAAAATCTTATCATACAATAAAGAAATTTCAAGTAAGGGTGAATCAAAGAGGGCTCCTACTGTGGTCACTACTACTCATGATATAGATGAGATTATCGTGTATCGAGTAATTTCAAGTCGAAGGAGTCATCCAATCTACACTGAATATTTAGTATGTTGGAAAGATTTATTTGAGACCAAATCAACTTGAGAACACGAGTTATCCTTGTAGAACTATGGAGACAATATATGATCCTACTGGGAGAAGTGACGTGGACGTCGTGCAATTAGGTGGAGACGTTACAAAACAAAAATTTTACCACCTAAATTTTAGATTTGTCTTAGAAGAATGATCAGATTGGTGGGAAATTCTTGAACATTAAAGAAAGTCCTAGAATACATAGGAAGATTCTAGAATACCATGGAAAACTTTAGGATGTTCTAGAATGATGTGGCAAATTCTGAATATTCTAGAATATTGGAGAAAGACTCTAAAACATTTTAGAAGGTTATAAAATACAAAGGAATATTATGGAATGTTCTAAAAGTTTATGGAAAATTTTTAAGGTTGGTCATTTCTAGGGTTGTATAGAAAGTTCCAAGAATTGTAAGATATTTTTATGCTTGTATATATTTATCTAGAAACTAAATATTAACCATATGATTAGTTTGATCTCCACCATCAATTGAGAAAGTTGAAATCTACAAATAGGTGGCCTTGGTCATTTGGCAAGACAATCTTAAAATCTAAAAATATTAAACATTATAAGATTGACTTAGTAAGCATGTGACATAGTGCCAGAAATTTATTAGACAACCATTTTCCGTCATATTTCCTTATCATATATCATTTTGTAATCTTTCCATGATTTTCGAATCTTCAAGATCTGCAAAAATATATTCAATAATGTAAAACATGGATAACTGATACCATGAAAACTATATTATTATAAATCTTAACCATAAAATTATATTATTATAAATCTTTACCAGGCTGGAAGTCGTAATAGAACTGTTCTAGTGTATATAACCAACCATAGTAGATGTCAAACAAAGTAATGACACCAATAATGACGCATATCTCGTCCAATTTTCCTTCCGTGGCGACCCTCCAGATTCTAGCACGCTAAATAATTTGGACGAATAAATCATGTAACAAGAGCATGCTCCCTCAAAAGTTGGAAGACATAGTGGTCTTTTTTGCCAACTACTGATTTCGTTAATGTGCTCAATTTTCCATGTGCCAGTTGATATCTTTCAGTGGGATCATCACTCCTCTTGGGTTTTCTCTACTAGATCAGGCTATGATTGGGTTCAAAGGAATAGAGCTGTTGAAAGAGATATTTCCCTATCTGGAAAGCCCTGTAGATTCTCAAAAACAACCTTGATTTTAAGGTCTCTCATGTAAGCCGAAAGGCAAATAAAGTTGCTCATACCTTTGCACATTGAATCTTTGGCTGTAATGAGCCTTTTTATTTCTCTTTTGAAGTTCCTAGTTATATTGAAACTGATATTTTGGATGATGTCATTTTTGGCTCTTAATTAATACAAGTTACTGTTTTTTCTCGAAATAAATAAATAAATAAATAAATGTTTCGATTTGTAAAATAGATTAAAATAAGAGCTTGTAATGCCTCAAATATTGGCCTTGAGGTATGTAATATTTTGGTCACAAACCGAGTTATAGTATAATTGACATCTATTTTATAATACCAAATATATTTCTATTTTGCCCCGATTTGTTTGATTAAAGTGTTGGACCAAAATGAAACAAAGGAAAAGTGAATGGTTGGTTTGCTAAGGATTAAAAAGAATAACAATACAAATTGAGAGAATGCATGCTAAGAAAAAGAAGAACATGGACTTGTACACTTGTCATCCTTAAGCTAAGGAAATGTGGGGAGGGAAAGGCATTCACGACATGATTGAAAATGTGAGATGAATTGATATTCATCTTCTTCCTCCTTGAGCCATTAGACCGAAACCTCAAGGAGGGAGAGAGAGAAAGCTACATTAAGCCAAGCAAATGTTAGGATGCAAGCTTGGTTAATTCAAAAGATTTTGAATTAAGGTCGGGTAACTCAAGGGAGAAGATCAAGAGTTAGTGGATGAAGCAAGACCAAAGCGGGTAAAGCTGTAGAAAAAGCAATCGAAAATAGTAATTTGGGATTAAACTTAGCTGGATTAATATAAGTGTAGTTCAAAGTCTCGGGATATGATTGAAACCATCCCGAGCTTCCTTAATTGCTTTATTTTACATTAATTATTCGTTAAATTAAGCTGTTTCATGTGCTTAAGCTTGGATGCCAGGTGAGTACTTAATTATAAGTGCATTACGGTGTGAAAAAAAGGATTGGTTAAATGCATGCTATGTTTGGAATTTACCCATGTGCTTAAGTATGTGATTGATATGATAAAACACCAGCTTACTTATATGATTATATGAAATTAGAGTTATTCTTACCTCTGATTTTGATATGCAATATTTGAATTGGTTCTATGTTTAATTGAGACATATGTATGTTGATATATGCTTGATGAGTAAATATATCTACATTATCATTCAAATAAGATAAGTAAACCAAAAAGGGGAATCACATTTGATTTGTGTACATGCTTGATATGAATAGTAATAAGCCATGATTCATATGATAAGTGTTAAGCTTTACTTGTGTGACAATAAGAAGGTAGAACTATGCTTCTCCTTGAAATGAATAAGACATGTTACTTGATTATATGATTAAGGAGATAAGCTTAACTTCGATTCAGATTTGATAAGTTCAATAAAAAAAGCGTTGATTTTGAGTCAGTCATATGTATAGTTGGCATGCCATAGAGTCTATAGAGCTCGTGTTTGGGGTGGACTATGGTCCCAGACTACGGTCCTTATTTGGCGATAGTAGAGGGGAAGTGTTGTGGTCACTTGGCAACAGTAGGAGGAATTGACCAGTACTTTGAGTACGTTTTTGAGGCGACGGTTGGTTGGGGATTCATGTACCTTAGACTACTTGATGTCCAAGGCTATGTTAAAGAAAATCATACTTACTTGCTAGTTAAACTAAAGGATTGTTTAATAACTTGATTGATAAGTAAATAGCTTACTTGATAAGTGAATAGCTTTCATGTTCAGTAAATAGTTGCTAATATATTTTGACTAATCTTTGGATAATGATATACATATAAGTTTGAATGTGTTGATGAAGGTTACTAATTTCTTGTCCAGGCTAAAGGAATATTTACTTGAATACCAAGGTTACGATTAAGTAAAAATAATGTAAAGTACAAGCTAGATTAACATACTATCTTGATAACTTGCTTGACAAGTAACATTCTGCATACATGATCCTAGTATTTCTTTGTACCTAAAGAAGTAGATGTTAATTTCGTATACTATAAACCAAATGCCTAATTACATGATTAGTATGGAGTTATGTGATCTTTGACTCGATTCTAGTGAACGAATAAATATGAGTGTTTACTAATTGTTATTCCATGGCACTTATACAAGTGATATATTTGCAAGATTTGTCTACTTGATTGTCAAGTATTTTTCTAGGGATTAAAAATTAAATAAGTTATAAGAATTTAATTACTGGAGTGTTAAGAAAGAACCACTATGTTAATTTCTACTCTGCATACATAATGCAGTTCGATTTGGCTACAATGTTAGAATATCAAATACCATAAATACCTTGAATGAATAATACATGAACTTAAGTACTTGATTCATCTTCATGTTTAGGTGAATCGAAACAATTGAATTCTTAGGAGATTACTTCGAATCTAAATGAAAGTATTGAATTTGTTCTTTTAGTGTTTTGCTCGTAATAAAGTTGTATAACTTCATGCTATGAAAGTTAGGTTCCTGATAATGACGGGAATAAGTGTTTTCAAATATTGAAAATATGGAGATCAAAAGATCAAAAAAAAGACTAAGCTTAAAACACCTGAGCACATAGACAATCTATACTACCCTACATACAAAAGCTACACAAAAGGCAGTACACAGAAACAACAGCAATCTACCCTACATCAACCCTTTACTATAAGCACCAACTCACCCAAATTACACAACCAATGAGTAACTAAAACTGCACCTAAAAAACACACCAGTCACTGCGTGAGACTCTAAATCAATTGCTTAATGGAGGAATTTAGGTTGTTTAGGACTTAGATACTTGTCTATGCGACCAACACACAGGAAAAGCAACCAACACAGATTAAGAGGGACATTGCAAAGAACTTAATTGCAGTTTTCTTTCCAAAGAACTTATTATTGTTTGGTTTTTCTTAAAATTAAAATCTAGTTGTATTTCATCTCTAATTTTTTTTATTGCATTCAAAAATTTCAGTGTTATGTTCTCATACTGCAACAAAATTTTGAGAAGAGTTATTGCCGCTATGGTTGGTTGGTTTTAATTTGGATTGACTAATTAGGAATGTTTGGTGTTGTTTATATAGTGGTTGATTTCCTAACCACAAATGAACTTACATTAAGTTTTAATTAGTACTACGTACTAAAATGAACTTTATTTTTTAGGGGTATATATTATATTCAATTAGTCAATACAATATATATGTTTTATCCATTAAGAACAATGTAGGTTCGTTGAATAAAAAAATCTCTTTAAATTAATAAATTATTAATTTATCGATTAATTAATACCTCTTTAAATTAATAAAATTACATAGTCTCTAAATTATTAATTTATAGAAGTTTTACTATACATCTAAATCTTTTAATTGAATGAGTCTGTTCAGTTAAAATTGGTTATATTATATTTTAATTTTTTAGACTTTAATTTATTTTATACAAATTGTATTTCAAAATATAACTCATGTTATATTCTCTCAATTAAATATCATAATTTTATTTTTCTACCAAATAAACCAAATAAGTAATATTACATCATAAAAATTCTATTTTCCTTTCATAGAAAAAGAATTTCATTACAAATAAAAGAATGAAGCAATAAGAAGAAGAAAAAAGGAAGATAGATATTTGAGAATGAGTAGAAGAAATTGTATTATTTTTTCGGTATGTACAATAATTTCTCCAAACTCTATATTTATATATAAGAAATAGTTATCTTGAAGAATTGTAATCTTAATGAATATTAAAGTCCTAATAATATATTATATCAAAGCCTTATTTAATACATGAAATTGTAATCATAATACTCATCCATATAAATAAATATTTCTAACAAATTCTACATTTTTAAAATAATTGTCCCTAAACTAGATTATTTTTTAGATATTAAGAATTTAAATATTTTTATTATTATCTTCAGTAAATCAGAGTGAATGTCAACTTTGATTTACTATATTCAAATATTTAATTTTGATTCGATGGTTGATTTTGTAACACCCATGACAAAGTGTCGAAATTGTCAAATAAATGTATTTTCATTCTCAATTAAATATTGAAAATAATATAAAGAAGTAGGATTAGTCCACATAGACTAAGAAAAATTCACTTTCACTCCTTCGTTTCAATCTTGATTTAACTGTAAAAAAAAGGGGTTTAGAGATAATAAGGCAAAAATAAAATGTAAATAGAAGCGGTAAATTGTAATTAAAAAATTCTATGATGATAGTTTAGTCTTAGGCTTTGCTAGCCTCAATTTCGATCGTTCGTCGAAATAATTTTCCTTCTGGATAGTACGTTGTTTAGTCCATAGGACACAACCCTTGTAACTAACTCTTCTCTCTGGTTAATCGAAATTTCTATGTTTATCTATGAAATTTGATCTTTGTTGGTCTTTCCACGTCTAAAGCCGTTAGCTCCAAGTCACTTTGAGTACTGAAAAAACTCAACTCGAGTTATGGTGTCTCTTAAAGAATCGAAATCGATTTTAATTCTCCTTAACGGACCGTCACTAAATTTGTTTACAGGAAGCCGAATTACTGTCTTGATTTCCTGGGTGGTCAATTTTGTTTTAATACAAACTCACACTCATACATGCCTACACTCACCACATTGTCAAATTTATGGATCGAACCATGGGTCTAAGTTGATAAAAGCTAGTATAATATAAATCAGTAGAAACATAAGATGTATTGTTTTCAATATACTTAAACATTTCTCTTAATGTATACATATTTCTTAATATTATAATCAATAATGTCGTAATTAAAAAGCAGAGACAAAACTATTAAGAATAGGGAGGTTCACTTTGAATACTTGTTAAATTAAATTTTATTCCTTTTAAATTCTGGGTTTAAAATATTTATTAGATGTCTGTTAATTTTAAAATTAAATAATTTTATTTATTTTACTGCTTGATTCAGACTTGGTACATGATTAAAAGAGTTGCTCACATAAGAACAATGGATGTGGCAAATTCTTGGCCATAGACTGCAAAGGTAATGCCTTTTCATATGCGTGACCCTCACATTTTATGTGAATCACATTGTGCCATTGATTATTTGGGGAGAAGAACTGAAGAAGTGGTGTCCACTCTCTCAGAACCCACCAAGATATTTAAAGAAAAGGAGTGGAGGAAAGAAAATGAAAGAGAAAATAAGAAAATAAAAAGTAAAATTATTCTCTCTTTTTTTCAAAAAGAATTGACTTGGAAATAATGAATTTGGATTCACATATACATCTTCATTATCTGCTTTATTTAAAAATATATTTAAAAAAATTAGTAAATTTTTAATTAATTTATATGAAAATATTTTTTACTTCAAAAAGCATGCAAGTTATTTAAATAAATTGTCAAAGATAAGTATTTTTATAATTCTTATATTCAATACTCTAACATAAAATGATGCTAGAAACAAATTTTTTAGTTATAGAGAATAAACCTCAATTTACTATTACAATTCTTTGTTTACCAAATAATCAAAATAGTGAAATTAACTTGAGAAAAACTTTGATACACAGTTCGTGTAAACTAAAGTTTACACGTTCTTGTTAAATTTAAGTATTATGGGTTAATTTAGGGTTTAGGAGCTTAAATTTTAGGGTTTAGAATTTAAAATTTAAGGTTAAATTTAAGATTTAGAGTTTTTGATTGTAGTGTTTAGAATTTAAAATTTAGAGTTAAAATTTAAGATTTAAAGTTTTTGATTGTAGGGTTTAGAATTTAAGGTGTTAGAATTTTTTGTTTTAAATTTTAAATATAGTTGTATAAAAAAAATTACACAATGTATTAAAATATAACTCAATTAATTTATCAATACTCTAAAAGTATTTCAATGATCTTTTATATTCTTGTCCAACCACGCCAATTAGATGGCTCTGCTTGTAACTAATTAGTCTATTCAGGCTTACCCATTTTATATATGGATTTTAATTATATTTTAGGCTTGATAGTCAAAAAAAAAATTGTTAAACTTATATTTTTTCAGTTTGTAACCTAATGTTTTTTTCGGGCTACTTTGATGCCTATCGTTTCATTCTATAACTCTAATTAGTTTTTTTCGTCAATTACCGTTTAAAAATTTATGTTATCCAATAAAAACATGACATATAACCTGGACTATTTATTTATTTAATTTTTAAATTTCTTTAGAAATATAAACTTCTTAAACCCCCAAATTTTAATTTCTTTCAATCAAACTCTCAAATCACATCTCCCTCACCGTCCGGCATCCCCCACACGTCGGCGGTTCACCATTCACCACCCAAGTGTCGTGTACCTCACTGTTCAACATCTCTCACCCTCTAGTTGTCAATTAGAAGCTCAATTTGTCTCTTTTTCTTCATTTTTGGATGTTCGTCGACGAAACAATCGACAAAGCAATCGATTGTTTTCGACGACGGGATGATGGGGTTTCAGTCGTGGGGGCCGACGGAGGCAAGGGTGGCCGGTGGTGATTCAATCAATGGTGGAAATTTAGGGATTTAGGGTTTGGGTATGAGGGGGGTTTAGAGAAATTAAAGATTTGAGATTTTTTTTTATAAAATTAATAATTTTTTAATTTTTAAAAATAAAAATCAAAGAAAATACCATAAATATGCAACATATTGTGTTTTTATTGGATAACGAAAAAAATTTAACGTCCGTCACAGAAAAACATGATTTGAGTTACAAAATGTAACGTTAGACAACAAAGTGGTCTGAAAAAACGTTAGACGCCAAACTAAAAAAAATATAGATCAGGCATCATTTTGACTTTTAAGCCTATATTTTACACTATATTGTTATACATTTAAAATGATTTTTGGATTTTATACAAATAATGAGTTGTTAAGGGAAGAGATTTTTCGGATAGAGATGTCAGTGTGGTGGGGGATTCATCTCACTTCGTATTTAATTGGACAAAGATAATTACAAATTTTGTGAGTTGTGGGGCGGGATGAACATAAAAAATTAGATTCATCGTGGATGATGGGGAAGACGTGAATATTATTATAAATAAGTTAATAAAATATAATATCAACATGGATTATAGTCAAATTTAAGGTAATTCATATTGACTTGTCTTAAGATTGATCAGATCAAATATATAAATATTTTTTAAAATATCAGTTTGAATCAGAATTAAGTTTAAGATAATTTATATTGACCTATTTTTAGAATATTTAACGTCGAGGCTTCTTTTTAATGTTTATTTTCTTCTCCTTAGTCGTCACCATAAGTATTTTATTTTCCTAATATTGTATGTTACTTGTTCTTGTTTTTTAAAAAGTTATTTTTCCTTGTTATTTTCTTTTTTAGTTTTTTATATATTGTTTATTTGCTACAACAATTAAAATATCATTTTACATGTTATTTGTGTTATTTTCTTGTCCTTTACAATAAATTTTAGTATCTTTTTATTCTAAATTTTTGTGTTGTACAAAATTTAATTTTATATATTATTATTTTTTTAAAATGGTGACATTTGAAATAATATCACATATGTAACTGAATGTCTGAATAACAAATATTTCATATTTTTTTTCATAACAAATTTTATTTATGTTTCTATAATTAACATTTATGCCCACGTAGATGATGAGGCAGAGATAATTCTAGTCTTGCGAATTGCAGGGCAAAGATAGTTTTAAATATTGTATTCGCAGCGGATCGTGAAACGGGGATGAAGATAAAAATTCTTGATAGGGATGTGTGAAAGAGTAACTTTCGAACCATTCCCGCCCAAATGGCATCCCTAGTTCGGAATCAATTTCAGGACCTAATATCAATCAGAACTAAAACGATATCCCTTGCCAGTACATCATATGCTTAGTTGACACAAATCTTTATAAGCCAATACTATCAATACATGGATGAAGACTTGGCAATGTTATAAAATGCAAAAACAGGATAAACCAAATTATCTAACACTGTTGCTTTTGCTTTCATCTTTCTATTTATTCAAGTACACAAAAAATAGAATACAGCAGTTTCATAAGAGGGCATCTCAGCATCACTGATACATACATTATATATATAACCGCAAAATTCACAACTATAATTGTTAAGATCATGCATTAAAAGTAGCATGGATTGCGTACCGGGAACTGTAACGGATATTTTTAGGGGTTGATTTTCACACTCTATTCAAACCACCCCATTTCATCTCCTCTTAAGATCTGTTTAATTCATTGTCATTATTCTTCGACATGATATCACATTTGAGTCTATGCCGTAGTTGAGAATTCACCTGCTTTCTTAGTTTAGCATTGTCGGCGAAGATGTCTGCTATGATCTTCCTTAATTCATCATCTATTTTACTATCGTAGTGGCTGTCGTGTACATATTTGACATCCTCGATGGCAGTGGTATCTTCCTTTGCTAGTAGTTGCACCTAAATCATATTGTGCAGGGAAAAAATAAGTTAAGGCAAAAGATCAGGGAAGATGAAAGAATGGAAAATTATATTAAAAGGTTACCAGAAACCAGAAGGGGTGGGGAGGAGAGAAATTTGGAATCCATTTATGGTTTACACTTACGGTGTGACAAGGCTTTCGATTTCTATCTAAATATTTCCTATATAAATGAATATTGAATATTTAAGGATCAATTCAAGGGATGAAAGTTTTCACAATGTCGAAAATAGCCAAAAAGCAAGCTACCTCTGCAAGTAGGAGAGTGATTTTATTATCAGATGTAGTCAACAAATCCAATGCTTCTTCGACTAAGGAAGAATCTTTGATTAAATTCTTATCATCATCTGTGGACAAATTGACATTGCACTCAAGAAGGCTATTGTGAAGAAGCCGGCATTCATTTAACAGCTTTTCTCTAGCAGTCCTTGCATGCTTGCTGGTTTGTCTTTCGTGTTCTAGTTGTACCTGAAAATCCCAAGGACTGAATCTGTTAGCAACGAATTGCTTTGACCATGCCTAATGTCTCTCTGTGTTCGGCGCCCCGAGGGGGTGGGGGGGGGGGGATTGTTGAATGTATAGAGAAGAAAACAAATGCTTTAGTACATAAAATTACCTCGACCTCAGATATTTTTGATACTGATTGACCAACCTCCTGCTTCAGTTGGTTTTCGGATTTCCTAAGAGACTTCACCTCTTTAACAAGAAGTTTAATATCTGCTTTTGATTTAGTCTCTAGCTCTTCATATTGCTTTGAGATAATGTTCAGCTGCTCCTTAGTAGCATTTAACTCTTGCAACATTGCATTTTTCTCCTTAGCAGCAGAATGGTTAGTTGTCTCCGTTATTTGCATCTCATCCTGTCTCACGGTTTAATTTTATCAGTGAATCAAAAACATCTGCAAGTATATTTTACATTTCAGGGGCAGAAATTGTCTCAAATTTGTATGCTAGGCATTCATAAAAGATTTGCAATGCTTGCCCAAGAGGAAGCAATGACAGTTAATTTTCCAAACACATTTCCAAGTAACTTTTGAAAACTTCAAGAATCAAGTTCTATAACATTCCTACCCAAAGATTATTTTGGCTTTATCCTGTGGGATGAGCGAGAGGCAGAGGATTGGAGTTAGACTTTTAATGGAAGAAAGAGATTAAACATTTAGAAACATACAATCACATTTTTAAGCAATTCCACTCCATGCATGGTTTTATCAGGCCAAGTTCATCAATTACCTTAATTGACAAATATCTGCACAAAGCATCAATACCTGTTTAGGATTCAACTTCAACTCCATTTCCAATGACTTATGCCGAAGTTCTTCCATTTCCCACTGCATTTGATTAAACCTTTCTCTTTCAATCAGGATAGCTTGCTGCAGGTTTTCTCTACTTTTCTGTTTAGTGCTTTCAAGTTCCACTTCCAAATCCTTAACCTGAAAATCTCCAATATGTTACTTCCACCTCAAAATCTCTAAAATAATCCACCAAGAATAAAGCTCATTCAACCTCTATTGCAATATAAAGCACGCGAAGATAATAACCATTTGAAAACAGAATGAAATGCTACAAAGGATTCTCGTCAAAATTTGTTGGAATGGAAACAGTTTTGCAAATACTTGATCAAAAAGAGAAACAGAAAATGCAGGACTGATAAATACATAAAAAGGGGATAACCATAAAAAAATTCCTTTTTTGCACATTTTCATCTATATGTAGATTGAAAGAAAATGGAAACCAATATAGTGAAATATCAAAAGTCGGCCTCAAAACCATTAAATGTCTCTGCAAATAGTATTGATGCTAAAGTAATTATATTATGATAACTTTCAAAATTTCTAAAAAAACATTTTGAGCTGCGTCTACAAACCTTTGTTGTAAGATAACCTTTCACTGCTATTTCTTGATTTAGTCTTGCTATAAGATCTTCCATGTCAGTTTTTGCAGTGACTAGTCTCTGCTGCATTGTCAAAAGAACCCTGTTCATCTTCTGACGCTGATCCAATGGAAGAAATATTTGTATAGCATCAGAAAACTGCAAATCCAATTTTCCAAGGGTTCCCATGGTGCTTGAAACTTCAGAAGTTCCAGGAAGGTCGACAGATGAATTTGGAATTCTAGAGTTGCCCATATCATTACCTCGCACACAAGTTATATCACTCCCAACACTCTCAGTTGATAGCTTTTGAGCATGACCAACCATTTTAGCTGGCTCTGGCTCGGAAAAGAGTTCTAGTCCATTACCGCCAAGAAATGAAGCTCTAGAGCCGTTTCCACTATAAGTTTCTTTCTCCATAGTATTATTGATGTTTCTGCTGTGTGCTTTATGCCTAGGAAAATCTTCTAGCTGTTCCAAAATTGTTTGTCCCATAACTAGTCCCTCATCAATGTTGGACATACCATACTTCACAAATTTTTCTACTGAACCTGGCAAATCTTCATCCAAAGTCAGATCTCCGAAACCAGTGTCAGAGCTGTCATCTCTCCCTAACCTAGGTGATCCAAGCTCAGATGTCTCATAAGCGGTATCACTGCCATAATCTGATGTTATTGATGAACAACCAGCAACATGAGATGTGTTTGAGCTGAGAGGAACATCATTTGATAAAACTGTACCATGTCCATCAGCATTCGGTTCTGGGGAGCATTCATTTTCCTCTTGGAATGCTGAAAAGAATATATAACATGTAAAAAATGGAAGTTAATGATAAAAATAATCTCGATCAAGGATATTATACATATCTTCTAATAGACACCCACTATTACTTAGATTATGGCATATATCAACTTTTACTGGAAAATTACTGAAGATGACATCTTAATGAAGTAGAATTGCACATACCAGATCTCGCAGCAGCTTCTAGTTCAAGAAAGGAAGCAACTGTAACACTTCTCGACAAATCAATGTCAGATAACAGCTTTGTCATCCACTCCTCCAATGAACACCTTCTCTGCAACAAAACTAAGACTTTTGAGGACATTAGTCACCCAGATAATAAACATGAAGACAATTAATCATAAGGTTCCATTTCTTTTACTGTCTTTCCCTAACAGACTAGTCCACATCACATAAACAATTCATTGCTACTGTTGCAACTTCACAAATCAGCTGCTTCAGTTATCTACAATGCATAAGAAAGAGGTTTCATTTTGGAAATTCAAAATTTTTTGTTAAAGAACAGATAAAATATGGATTGAAAACTTCAATAGCGCTGATTTCCAACAACAGGATTCTTCAAGTTATATCAGACAAACGAAAGAAAACACCTTTATGGGTTTGAGTTTCAAATTATCCAGTGTCAAGTTACAGAGAACCTATGACAAAGAGATGTCACAATTTGAGCAAACTGGTTCTAACACGAAGTAATGCCGCGAAAATGTCCATAAAAACTAAGTTTTGTGCCACAATGATCTAATAAGTTCTAAGTTTGCTATTAAGGATTAATTTTATTGGCAATTTTAAGGGAAACCAAAAGGCTAGTACTAATCATCAGAGAAGAAACAAAGAGAATTAAAATTGATTTATGGCACATTTTCCAGAAAATAAAGAGAAAGCTACAGCAGCTCTATTAAAACCATAAAAGGGGAAAATTTGAAAAACTTATTGCCTACCTCTTCCAGTAAAACCCTGCTTTTCATGCGCAACAACCCCTTCGGTGGAGCAGGGGGAATGATTTTCTTACGAAATGCTGCTTTTAGCTGTAGACAGAAGTCAATATTGAATAATAATATTTAATCAGAATGCATATCATCAGTGTCCATAGTTATGCTCAAGCAATTATGTCAGACCAATCAGCTTCAGTTACCTAACATTACATATTTACTAATACGGTGTTCTTGGTGCAACTAAAGCAAATTCCAGGACTTACTTCCGTAAATAGCTTCAAAAAATCATTAAATCTTCTCAATACTCCACGTGTAGTTGTAACACCCTCTGGTGATTGTAACCCAACCTGTACCCTGTAAAACTGATCCCCTAAGAATGTTAACAGAGAACTGTGACAAATATATTCTTGTGACTAAAATGCTACTTTATCTATATGATTGTTTATTACGCCAGAATGCCAATGTGTCTGTTCAAAAATTGAAACTAACTCCATAGTGCAAATTTCCACTATAGAGACTTTTAGCCCCTTTAGATGTTGAAAGTCTGAATTGTAATATAAGAATCCATTAGATAAGTGTTAGAATATTAAGAATAAGGGGTGCGGCAGAAGTTTGTTTTATGAAAGAGAATTCAACACATCACTAACTCAGATACTAAAAAACAGAATTAGAAACATCTATCATTGGCATAGATTGATTACCACTACAGGATCTGAATCTCTTGATTTAGGAAGAACAACCCAAGAAGGTATTGTAACAGAGTAACTCCATCCTGTCCGAGGATCATGTGGCCAAATAGTTTCCTTCCCGTTCTGCATGTATATGTATAATCAGTACGTGCTAAAACCAAGATTCAATCAAAATTCTCTACACAACCAAAATTTCAGAATAAGAACATAAAAGAAGGAAAATCCTTTTCCTTTCATGCTAAACAGAACCATAGACGGGCATAAAAAATGCTTCAAAATTAATCCTTATTCGAAGATGATGTCTAGATTCTTGATTGAGTTCTCATCACGTTTAACTGAAAATACTAGTAAAATTCAGCTGAAAGTGCTTAAAAATTTATACAAACACGGTAAATTCTTAAGAACCATATCACAAGGTCTCATATTGACAATGAAATTTGGGAACCTAAAATTCCACACTTCATTAAATTCTTGAATGAGTTCTCGGACCATCATGCTTAAACTGAAAATGCTTAAAAATCAATTGGAATACTTTAAATGATTAAAACAATCTCTTGAACTTTCATATTGACAATGAAATTTTGGAAGCAAAATATCCCAAAATTCTAAATTTTACTAGATTAATGTATCAAAAAGCTGGCTAAAAAAATACACAAACTTAAAAACCAATAAATGCAGTCTTTTTCCATTTAAGATTAAGGTAACTATCTAAGTTACTAAAACAAGCTACCAATCAACTCCAATCTCACCATTGCAAAACTGATCCTCTTCATTTTATTTTATTTTCTCGATCCACCATAAATTCACTGAAAACACTAAATTCAAGAACTAAACTCTACAATCAACAAAAAATGATAGCTAATTAAGATTCCAAACTAGCTTCAAACAAGAAAAGAGAGAAGGAAATAGAGATACAATCGGAGGGATAGCTAACCCATTTACGAGGGGGAGGACTCCAATCCATCCCAAGAGGCAGTGGCGAAGTCCCATCGTGCCTGTGCTTGGGCGGACTCCGTCTCCGCATCGTCAATTTTCCCCTTTTTTTGTTTTTGTTTTATTCTCTACGAAAACGGTACCGATCTCTCTCGATTGGAATCGAAATTGAACATTAAAATCAAAGGCGAAGAGCTTTAGGGTTTAATTGCTTGGGCGTTGGGCCTTGACGTCGAGATTTCAATGGTCGGAGACCGATTTCGCCGAAGACGGCGCGTTTTAAGAGGGAAAAGTCTAAAATGAGCGGGGAGGGTAGGGTGTGTACTGAACCTTGGTTTCTTCTGTTTGTGATTCTGGTCTTCTCTCCAAGTCGAAGGAAATTTCCATTTCATTTGTTTATCTTTTTCTATTGTTTTTTTTTCCCCTTTGAGACGGACACATGGAGTAAAACTAAGACAACAGTCTTCACCTAACATTCTTGTTCTACATTTCCATTAATTTTCACGCCAACAACATGGCTAAATTACGAAAATAATCACACACTTCAAAACAAAATAAGATCAAACAAATGAAATTAAAATTTTAACTAAAACACCCACGTATTGGTTCAAGCAGTAAGTAACTTGATATCGCATAAGAAAGTTTTAAGTTCAAGGTCATGTGTATGTAAAAAATTTCGTTGAAACTCACCCACCAAAAAACGGGTGTGCAACGTGAATTAATTCGAATTAGTCAGAACAAAATTCTGAGGAATTAGAAGGACAACTAAATTTTCTTAACTGAACACTTCAAATAAATACGGTCATCGAGGATAAAATATAAACATAAAAATACATGTGATAACTCATTAATAAATTGATAGTATCGTAATTAAAAAGACATCTTATTTTTGCATAATATTTACCTATGTTGGTCCATATAGGATAGATACTGGTCATAAATTTTAAAACTGCTTTGTATTCAGGGTATGGTTTAAACTTTAGATCACTAGTTAAAATAGAGAAGACTCTTATCATTCCATTTAAATTCGATGGTTATTATCGAGTTTGAATTTGATGCATTATATATCTATAAATCCATACATTGATATTCAATGGCACACGTAAACTTGGTTAAAAAATATATATTGTTTTCTATTTTAGTGTTAATTTTTTATGCACCGTTAGTGGGGTTTGTTCTTTCTACAAGCGAGTTTCAGATGATATTATGTGTTATTTTAGGGGCACTAAACCCTACACACTAAAAATCATACTTTAAATTTTAAGTTTTAATCAAAACTTTAAAAGCTATTCGTAAATGCTTAATTTTAAACTTTAAAACCCTTACCCTAAACTCTAAAAATGCACCGCTTATGAAAGATTTCTTTTTCTACTACCAGTGCATCAAATTATTTTCTTTTATTTCAATGATATTATGTATAGATATAAAAACATAAAAGTTTATAATAGCATTTTTATTTAAAATAATACATTTTTTTACTTTATCCAATATCCAATTTGGTTGACATTTCATTAGTTTATGATATTAAATTCAATCATAAATTCAACCAAACTTTTTAAGTGATCAATATTTTTCTATTTATAAATGAGAAAAAATCCTAGTAGTGTGGATATTATATCAAAATATTGAAAGATAATGAATCTTTTTAAGTATGTTTGAACTCTTATCCTTTTGTATATTACAATAACAATAGTAGTGCCAACACAACCAAAACACAGTCAGTAATTTTTGTTGTTGTTGATAAAACAGTCGCTTTATATAAGTTAGATATAACGATATATGGATGGGATATTATTTTTCCTGTATAATCGAAATATAAAACATATGAAAGGAATAAACCATGCACGATAATATCAACATGTACTGTTTTATTTTTATTTCGTATTTATTAATCTTGAATTCTTCGGTAGTCTTCATTTAATATTTATTTAATTTAATTGTTGCCGTCTCTCAATTTAATAATCAATTGTGTTTTTTTTTTACAATTTCAAACCGAAATGTTAGAAATTGTGATCAGAATTCTGCGAAGGAAGTGGGCCTAATAACCTACAACAAATCATGCCAAGCTACTATTATTTTTTTTTTACATGAGTGAATTTTTCCTCATCTTCTCCTATTTTTCTTTTATAAAAAATTTTCCTCGTAAATCTTAGTATCTATCTTTATTTTACAATCACATTTCTTCATTATCTTTATGAGAAAATATTCAAGCAAAATCAACTTAACATTGACAACAATAATGAAACATTACATTAGGCAAGAGGTAAATGAACCAACATGCCTAATTATTTAACTTGAACGAACACAACACATTCATGCCTGAATTCCTAACCAAAATGTAATCCCAAATTAAAACCAACAAAACACCCATTTTGCAACACCAGAAATCAGACCAAAAACAACAGACACAGATTATTCACATTTGAAGCCTGCAGGAACCTCCTTCTGGCATGCACTGAGGATCAAGCTAAGAGTAACAGGAACGTCAAGGTTGATTCCAAGCACATTAGCTTTAATGGCAGTGCAAAGGCAAAGTGCAGCCTCCAAATCAGCCAAACCTTGAATCAAAGCACAGCATTTGCTCGACGGAGGGGTTCCCACGATCACGTTCACAAGGCCGAGCAAGTCGGCGCAGGCGCCGAGCTTCAACGTGTCCTTGGGGCAGTAAGCTGCTGGCTTGGGCGGCGGAGAGCATGGAGGTGGCTTGGGTTTGCATGAGTTGCAAGCGGCGGTGAATGTGGAGTGGAGAAGAAGAGTGAAGAGTAGGAAAAGAGCACAGAATTTGGTGGAAGCCATTGCAGCACACAAGTTTTGAAGGAGTTGGTGAGTGAGTGCAGCACCAGAAGTTGGTGTTTTAAAGGAGATTTCTGAGGTGGCTGTTTGGAGATCTGATTGAGTGGAAGAGAGTGAAGATGGATGATATGTTATAGCACTTGGATTTTTGTAAGCTTCCGGGAAGGCAAGTTTTATACAAAAGGATGGTATAAAATTTGGGGGTAAACATCACCATTGGTAATTAATCTATTCCCGCTTTCCTGTTTTAGTCACCAAATTATTATTTTTTTGTATAGTATCTGTTCATAGATACACTTAACCTTTTGACATGCAAATACATCTCGCAGACATTGCGATTGAACTCGAGTCTCTTAAGATGAACACCATTCACTTTTTTATTGGGACCACTTGTTGGGTTCTAGTAACGTTACATTTTTTCTCTCCTTATTTTGGTCAATAAGATTATTTTTTTCCTATTTTGGTCATCAATATATTACTCCTTTCCTATTTTGGTCACTAAACTATTCTCGTTTTCTTGTTTTTCCATAAGTTTTTTAAGGACGGGTGACCAAAATAGGAAAAAAAACGTAAGATTAGTGACTATTTTGTCAAAAATAATAGTTGATAGTCAAAACAAGAAAACGTGAATAGTTTAGTGACAAATGGTGACGTTTACCCTAAAATTTATATGTATCGAGAAATTACTCAGTATATCGGCAGGTAAAAAAAGTTTTCATGAGCGGGTAAATTTAAGGATTAAAAAATTAGTTTAGAATTTAAGGTTTATAGTTAAAATTTAAGGATTAAAGTTTACAATAATAAGATTAAGATATAGATTGTAACCTTAAATCGTGAATTCTAACATTAAACCCTCAACCTACACTAACATTATAACCCTTGAATTCAATCCGTTTGTAAAAATTGTTTTTAGAGTGAAAATATATCAAATAGTATCCATATATATCCAAATAATACTTAAAAATTAAAAAATTTTATTTTCCGTCTTTTATTCTCATGAATTATTTACAAGAAATTTTAAATAAATTCAAAATCTCTAATTATTCCTTAGTTATGTAAAACAAAGATCCTTGAATATATATCAATACAAAGATAATCTATATCTATATGATGGAGGTACTACTAGATTGCCTCGAAATTTGAATATGTTCTCTTTTACTGAAAATCGATTATGATATGTTTTGCAAACAATATATCACTAACCGTCGGCGTCGGAGGATTAACTTATGATGGAGTTTGTGCCTAGCTAGAAATGATATCCTGTTCAATAAAAAATACGAGTGTTCATAATCTCATTTTTTTATGTAAAACTTAGAGCATAAATTTGGATTAAAGCTTCGAAAGTGAGTGCAGATTAGGATGTGACTCGATGGTGAGATAACCCTTGGCTTTGCTTCTCAACTAGTTCGACAAAGAATATGGTCCTAAAGGAACATGCTGCCTTATGTTTAGGAAATTTGAAGTTTTTAGTCGTTGAAGGTATTTGGAAAGGAAGGGCAGGAGTAAAAGGAGTGTTGGGCATTGAAAATGATATCTTCCGCGAGCTGTTTTATGGTCCTATAGATGATTTGGGAACTAATTTTGCTACGGTGTCAGCTATTAAAATAGCATTGGAAATGTGTATTCAAGCTAAAGGGTGGGGTTTGTCTGGTATGGTGATAGAGTTAATGTCCCGCTCGGTGCTGCATTGGATGCTTAATCCTTTAAGCCGTCCATGGTGTTGGTGGCCAGATTTGTTGGAGGTAGATCTATTGTCAAGTAAGTTTGGTTCCTTTAAGTTTCAGCACTCGTCGGCAGCTAGAGAAGGACTGGCTGGAGGTCTTGCGAAGTCGGGATCAACAAAATCAGATTTGTTCAAAGCATGGTGGTAAACTCTGCTTGTTTTACTTTTGGAATAAATTGGGTAAAAGAATAGATTCTTTACAGTAAAATTCTGTGTTGATGTCAAATTAGAGAGTAAGTTAGCCATGTGATTGTTTAATAGTTTAAGTTCTAGTAATTTTTATGGGAGATAGAGTTTAAGTGCATGAATGTTAATTGTTGTAATGTTGTTCTTGGGTGTAATTCTTCGGGTTTGGCTTTTTAAGTCTTGTATTCTCTAGTTGTTAAGTACTATTTCTCTCATTTAAGTTTAAAGAATTTTTTTAATAAGACTTGCAACTAAATAGGTGTAAATGATTCGATTAATAAAAATTATTTTATGCCAAAACAAAATAGTTTCTGAGTTCTTTTATATCAAAAATCGATTTCTCATATATTAGAAATACATTTTTCACATCCTAATCATTTCTTTCTCTGACCTATTTTTTTAATATTTTTATATTACCTTCCTCTTTTTTATTGATATTTGCTTAGTCGACTCGTCATTAATTTTAGTGTTAGTTGCTGACTGTCGGTGTTTATTATTTTTTTATATTATGTTTTTGTTTTTTTTTTCTTAAGTTTTTTTTATTTTGAATAAATTTTTTTGTTCTTGTGACACACTTTCTCTTTACTCTTGTGGCACGCTTTCTCTATGCTCTTGTGGCATGATCCTTATGGCTTTTGGTACGTTTTTCGCATATTTGCGGTTTATTTTGGTGGTCGCACAAAGATCCTCACGACATTCGTTTTCTGATTGGTTTGTCGGCGATCATGTATAGTCAAATCCCCTCTTTGGTAAAAGGTTGTTTATCGAGATAATTAGAATTGTGTAGAGAAAAAGCCCGCCAGATAGTTTGGTTCGCTCACCACTCCTTTATCACTTCGTAAAGCGTCTCGTTCGATAGAAATAATGAGTTTTTATGAAGGTTATTGGGTTCTTTTGATGTTGAACGTTTTTTTCTTCTTCTTATATTTGAGTTTAATATTATGTATGAGTTTTTTGATGACTATTGTTTCTAATTTTCTCTCTATACTTGTGTACGTTGTAATTCTAATTTATTTTATTATTTTTATTAATGAAATCCAGTTCTAAAAAATATATATATTTTTTTCAAATTATTTATAATGTGCATCTCATTCAAAATTGCCAATTAGTATATTTTAGTGACTGTTAGTTTGATTTGTAAAATTATTAAGGATTCATTGAAGAACTCTTAAAAGGATTGGTTTTAATCTTTGAGCTTGTACGGGAGAATGCTTGTTTCCTTTTTGAACAGAAAATATCAGTAATTTTATGGGTAATTATTTTATGTACACATGTTTCTGTAAACAAAATTTCTACAATCGCCTTAGTTTTAGGCTTTAAGGACTCTGTTTAGGGTTTAAGTGTAATAATTTTAAATTTAGGGGTTGTTGATAGAATTTTGAGTTTAGAGTTTGTAGGTTAAAACTTAAATCTCTAATTATATTATCTAAATCTTAAATTCTAACCATAAACCTTAAATTCTAAACCCTACACTAAAACCTCTAAACCCTAAAATTGAAGCGTTTATAGAAACAAAAATTTTTGCCACATGATAATAATCGTAATTTTATACCAGTTGTTGTTTTAAAATTTTGAATTGAGTGTGACTCCTTAGACGTAGCATTTACAGGATCTATACGATCATAAACATTCGTTATTGGTTTTGATTCTAACAATTCTCTTAATAGTATCTACAATTTCCGCAGCGGTCCGAAATCAGCCCCTAAATTGACAATGATTTCTTTCCCCCCAAACCAACACTTTTAATATTATCTACCATTTCCGCATTGATATGCTTTGTACATCGACAAAAACAACACTTTTAATATTAAAAAAGTACAGAAACTTAAAAATAAAGACACATACCAATGTTACAACCATATTTATTTACCATATATATATATATATATATATATATATATATTATAGTTTTTTCAGGGCCGGTCCTGGGCTTTTAGTGGCCCAGGACAAATATAAAAAATAAACCTCAAATTAGATATTTAGATTGCGGTTGCGGTTGTATTTACAGTCATGTTAGGTTTTCTTGTGATTGCGGACATTATAGATGCTATTTCGGTCACTGCGAGTATCACGGTTGTGAAATCTCTTAATAACATATGTTATTGTGGACATAACAATTGCGACATCGCGGTTTCAGATGGTGTCGCTACCCATGGGCGGATGTAGCATATAAATTGGGTGTGCAATTGACCCCACTTGATTTGTTGGGGTATGGGATTTTCAAACAGGTAATATAGATTTTTTCATAAGAAATATTAGATTTAACCCCACTTAATTTGTTGGGGTATGAGGTCAACAATGCTTATTCTAGTAGTATAGAAATCTTCAATACCTCATACTTCACTCATGACCGCACTATAAAATTTTTTTAGCTCCGCCACTACCGCTATTGTCATGTAACGGTCGTTGTTGTTGTTGCATACTATTATTTAAATTTATGTCCTTAATAGCAAGTAATGAAAAAAATTAATTTTAAAAGTAGGTCCATAATAACAAGTATTGAAAAATTGGACCCCTAATAAAAAAATAAATAAAAATTGAATTTTAAGAGTATGCCCAAAATAACAAATATTAAAAAAATTGGGCCACTAATAATAACTATTAGAAAAGTTTAACTTTAAGAGTAGACCCCTAATAATAAATATTGGAAAAAAAATTAAACCTCTATTAATAAATATTGAAAAAATTAGGCTCCTAATAACAAGTATTAAAAATTAAACCGTTAAAAATAAATACAATTCGAATAAAATTATAAAAGTGTAATTTCCTTGAGCATGGACCCTAGGCGGACGCCCTTGTTACCCGTTCCCAGTGCCGGACATGACCTTTTAAAGATGTATGTGATTACTATTTTTCACTTAAAATGAAAAAAATACAGTGTAAAGGTCTTTTTTTTTTTTGAGCATTTGGTGAAGTTTTATTGTAGTATTTGTTTATTTTCTTAATCATCCGATAATATACACTTTACATATAAACCGTTCGAATTGAGATTTCTTAAGATAAAGCGATACAAATACAATAGTGTAAGTCTTACTCTTTCTTCACGTTCATCTCATTGTCTTTACACCAAATGGATGAAGCATCGAGGGAATAAAATAAAAGGCAATATTCTCTTATCGATGAAGATCAGTATACAGCTTGGATCGTTGTGAAATTGTGATGGTTATTTGACAAGTTTGTTAATCCGTAGCCAGATATTATTATATACCCTTCTCAATGTAATTTAACTGTTTATTTCATTATTTTTGGTTATTTACTTGCAAAGACGGAATCAAGATCGAACATTAAAAGAGTTAAAATATTAAATTAAAAAAATACAAAAGTTTATTAAGCATTTAAACCAAGTTTATGTGCTTAATTGGATTCAAAAAAATTTAATTACCAAATTGTACATTAAAGACAAGTTAATATATCAAGTATATAATTTTATTACCGAGTATATCTTAAGGAATCTTACATTCCTTATATTATACTCAATTTCATTACAACCGGCTTGTTAGGTTGCGGTCACACCCTAGAAAATTTTAAATTTACATGTAGTTTAAATATATTTTTTTGTATTTTTTTATTAATGATTTGTTTTTGTACCTCTAAAATTTTGTAATTTCACACTCTTGAATTCTTTATATAATTTTTTTAAAGATTCACAATCCTAATTTTTTTAGTATAAATTTTTAAAAAATTATACTATTAACATAAAATTTTGTATTCGCCTATAATCAAAACCGAAAACGCGTAATTTGAATCCGTCCTATTAGATGATACCAAAGAGAACGTGGTGTGATTTTCTTTTTTATGAAATGGAATCCACCTCTAGTGGATTGTGACAACAAACATGACATGTAGTTTTGTAATAGACACATATATATAGGGAAGAACTGAGGGGTGGAAGGGACGGTCGTCATTCTAAAATTTTACAAGATGACCCTTAAAATTTTATAAGCTCGCCCTCTATAATATAGTTAGGTGGTTGTCCCTGTACATAGGCGGAGCCACCTTAGCTAGAGAAGGTCACATGATACACAAAATTTTGGAATTTTTTTTCTCTCTATAAATTAATATAAATAATGTTAAAAAATAAAACTAATACATTTTTAAATGAATATTGACTCCCCTCGAAAGGAAATGGGCACCCCTTCAAAGGAAATTAACATCCATTGTTTGTTTCTAGATACTTAAAAGTTCATTCATAAAAAAAATTTAATTTTTGATATTCAAAACTAAATTTTCTGACTCTGGCCCTATCTATATATATGGGTTAAGATCTACTTATACTATATTAAACTCAATTATTTGTACACACTTTTCGGACTGTTAGATGATGGTAATAAATGGTTAAGATTATTTCTTTTTTTTTCTCCAAGTGATAATCTTCACTTTTTCTACTGTTAATGTTATTTATCCATTTACCTTCATCCAACGGTCCCAAAAAAGTGTAAACTTTCAAGCTTTACGTAGTGTAAGAGGATCAATCTATATATTGTGTCAATAATTGACAGAGTTTGTTGTTTGTAGCTAAACATCACATGCAAGCAAGTCTCATTGCCGGACCAAAGATGTTGATTGAAATGGTGGGTGCCCCCTTGGCCATTGCAAGGCTTGCTTAATACATATGATACAAATACAATAATGAAAATATATGGGGAATGAGATTTTTTTTTGTTGACTAAGTTTTAACTCGGTCAATATTGTTGTTGTTGTAATGTATAGAAAAATATAAATTCAAATTACTTAATTAATATATATATTATCATTCGATTTATTCCCTTTGCTTTTAGAGATAATTCGTAGTAAAAGAACGCGTAGGTTATAAAGATAATAGGTATTGGGTGGCTGTGGATTGAGCCATGTGAGCCATGAAAACAAAATATTTTTGCCCCATGTTTGAACAAGGTACCTAAGCTAATGACCATATATAGGCATAGTGGCGGATGGTGACCAGATTAGAGGGGACCATGGCCTTCACAATTTTTTCTCAAAATTTTAAAAATTTTCATTGTCAGAAAGTTTTAAATATTTTTAATCAAAGCTTCTCCTAGAATTTTTAGAAATTAATCCTCTCAAAATGATTAAAAATTTTAGTTAAACCCCATTTTTTTTAAATTAAATAAACCCTTCAAATATTTTTAAAATTTATAATTTAGACCTAAATTTTTTAAAAATTTTAAATAAACCTCAATTTCTTTCCACCAAGTTTCGTCATTGGACAGACAATAGCACAGTAACATCAATTCTCTATGAAATGTCAATTTCACAGACCTTCGTTTGTACTTTACCATCCAAAATAAAAGGAAATTAGAGAAGAAAAATGAATATTTTTTTTTTGTGCGGACCAAAGCCACCTTTTTACTAGTGTAGTGTCTTCTTCTAAGCTGCTCAATGTGAAGCCATTTTCAGAGCCACGACTTGTGGATAGCCTACGTAGACGTATCGTATGTCAACGTACATTTGGCAATTTGTATGTATGTCGTATCCCATATGTTTTTGTCGATAATATAAATAAGGAAAATATCTCATGCAATGATGGTATAATCAAAAAGTTTCCACAAGCATCCTTAATTTTAAGATTTAGAGATCTAGTTTAGGGTTTATGAATTTAAGTATAAGGTGTTAGAACATATGGTTTAGGATTTATGGATTTAAGTGTAAGGGGTTATAATATATGGTTTAGGGTTAGAATTTAAGGTTTATATGTTAGGGTTTAAGTTTTAGGGCTATTAAAGTTAGGGACTTAGGTTTTAATGTATAAACCCTAAATTCTAACCACATCCCATAAATTCAAAACTCCTACACTTAAACTCCTAAATATTAAACCATAAATGAAATCCCTAAACTCTAAAATTAAGACACTTATAAAAACTTTTTTTTACCGTCAGTGCATCCAATAATTAACCCTACAAATATAAAGATTATAATTTAAAAGACTTACAGTGGAGTTTTTGAACCACACGAATACGGTTAAAAAGTTATATATCCTAATTTTTTTATTTAAAATTAAAGTTGAAATATAAGCATTATAATTTGAAAGACTAATAGTGGAGTTTTTGAACCACACTATTGTCATTGATTTTTAGCCTGACATAAAAATAAGGAAAAGATAGCATCAAATATAGAAAGAGGAGAAAAAAGTTCTAAATTAATGCAAATCAGACCAAAGTCAAAGGAAAATCTAAATCATTCAAGTAAGGCAAGCAATCGAGCATAATCATAACAAACATGGGAAGCCAAAGATTCCTCACTACGGACTTATGGAAAAATTTTGATAGGATCCAAGCGTTTTTAGGTCAAGGTGTCTTCTTAAGTGTTGACCGTTTTTTAGTTACCTTTCCAACGCATCTTGAAATGCCTCAATCGGACATCGAGAGTTCAAGATATGCTTGTTTTACTGAAGACAACGCGTGCAGAAACCGGATCCGTGAATCAAACATAAAAATAAGAAAAATCAGTCCCAAATCAGAGCCAAATCGGGTTGATTTTGAAATTCAACCAAGAATCACGTTTTGGTCTGATTTTGCTCAATTTTAGGGATTAAAATCGCATTTTTTCTTGTAGATTCGAGTTCTTAAACCCTATATAAACCCTCCTCCCCGTTGTATTTTTCATTGAGAAATGATTAGAAAAAAACACCTAAGAAATTTATAGAGTAGTGGCTTGAGTTTGCAGCAATTATATTCAAATTCCGATGGAATCAAAGCAAGCAATTTCTTCCTCATTCCGGTATTATTTTCTTCTTTTCTATTATTAATTTTATTTCGAATTTTAATATTAGTTTGTGCCTTGTTCTTACTTTTGATTGAAAGGAAAAAGTATTTTTGAACTTGAATCCTCGCTTTAAAATTTAAAACTGATTTTTTGTGTTTTTAGAGTTATTTTCGAAGAACACTAAGAACATTTGAGAGAAAATAAGGGATAAGTGTTTGATCCAAAATTTTCTAAGTGAGATAACAAAAGTTGTTTATAAAAATTGAGTTTTATACCTAAAATAAAATGAGCAATTCGCAGTCATTAAAACCCTCTGCCCCATTTTTGTTCACTCCGCCAGTTACCATATTTTAGAACTTTTCATTTCGGTCCTTTTTATTATTTAGCACTGATTTTAACATTCCACCAATTTGGTCACCCCTTTTTAGCTTTATCATCAATCCGCTTTTTAGTTTTTATTTTTTAATTAAACCTTTATTTTATTTTTTTTCAACTAAACTTTAATTTGTTTAATTTTTCGTATTTACTTAATTATGTAATTTAACTTGTCTTGTATATGTAACACCCCAAATTTTCCCAAATTTTGAAAATTTTAAATTTTGAAATCCCTAATTTGGAACCTTAGAATTTGGGAATTTTGTTTCAGAAACCCTAATTTGATTTTGTGGACTTAATTGGAAATAAATCAGATTTGAGTGATTGAATGATAGAAATTGAAACTTTGGTGACCATTTTGTAATGTGGGTAAGAGTCATGACCCATGTTTCGTGATTAACCCACTCGTTAGGGTAAAAGTTAAATCCTTAAAAGTCTATTCAGCTCCTATTTTGAAACTTTTTCAGTCGCCTCTCTCTCACGGCATCTCTTCCTCTCCCCACCTTCTCTGTCTCCTCTCACTCACTTTGGTCTGACGAAGATCCGACCAAGCTCTCGCCGTCGTGCGTGGCTTGCACGACCACCACTACCGTGACCGTCATCGACCCGCGATCAAACCCCACCCAAGATCTGACCAAGCTAGCCGTCGCCGGTGAAGGTTCTATAAACCATAACTTCATGTGACATCAATATATTTAGGAGTGGGCTATGAACTTTTGTTAAACCCAAAATTATGAAAACTCAACCCGTTAGTTGAGCCCAAATGCCAAGCTTGTGTGTATTTTGGTGAGCCCAGTCGTGGAGTATTTTTTAGTTAGACCAAATAAAAAAATAAAAAATAAGAATGGGTGATGTATTGTTTTGAGCCCCAAATGAAGAAGCCGAAGTCAGCTTAGTGAGCTTAGACTTGAACCGGTCTTGTGAACTGAACCATTCCAGAACCGAACATGATCGTTTGACCTTTGACTTTTGATAATTTGACTGTTGACCAGTCAAGTCAACAATGACCGTTGACCTTGGACCAGTTTGACCTTGGATCTTTGATTTGAGAGTTGACTTGTTGACCCTTTTGACCTTTGACTCTAACTAGTTGACTTTGACTAGAGTTGTCCAAGACTTGACTTTTTCAGAAAATGTTCACCTTGACCTTTCTCGACGTCCCGAATCTGAATTTTCTACCCGTTTTGTCAAATTAGATCTCGAAAGCTCCGTTTTGCTCATTTTTGAGTTATTGTTATTGGAATTTGATAAGTTATGGTTTTAGAATCTGATTCGGAATATTCTCGTGTTCAGGTGCCAACCTTGAGACCGTTGGGTTACCTCTAGTTGTTTATACCGATCGTGCACGTTCTTCGAGATCTTCACGTGAGTATATCTTCAATTCAGTTTTTAGTGTTTTAGTCGATGACTTAGTGTTAGTAATAAATGCTAATATAGAATTCATATCTCGTAGGTCCTGATTCAGTGAGATCCGAGCGTGAGGCTCGTCCTTCTCGAGATTAGAGCTTCTGTGGCTAAGGTGTATTTCTTGGGGTGTTTTCAGTAAATGTTTTATTCTTGCTTGATTTATTATCTGATTAATTATGGTTTGAGACTATTTGAAACATCATTCATAACATAATGAAATGTGTTTTTAAATCAAGCATCTGATATTCGGAAAATATGATACTCGTAAGAGTTCAGATTTATGATTTTACAAATCATATCATGTGTCATTTGTTCGGAATTGTGTTCGGAAAAAGTGAGAGAAATCTCCACTATGGCGAGGGAAACCTCCACTCTGTATGATATCGGACATTCAGACATTGAGTCATGCATCAGACATCATAACATTCATAATTTGATTTATCGGATACACTCTGTTTTCGGAAATGAATTTATCGGAAAAATAAAATATTGTTTTGATTCTGTGTTTTGTTTATACAAAAGGACACACTAAGCTCTTTAGCTTACACCCCTTAGTTTTTACTTTCAGATACTCAAACTTATTAGGCGACTCAGTACTTGGAGCATCTATTGTTTATTCAGATATATTAATATTCAGTATGAACTCTTTTGACTACTTTGATTTACTATTTTAATATTATTTGGAATATTCGTGTAATATGGACATTGTGAATGTTTATAATTTAGGATTATTGGATGCATGTATTTACGAACTCGATTTCAGATATTTTAATTAATTATCATAATCATATTAATTATTGGGTTTCTATTTACTTAATTGATTATTATGAATTTTATTATATTTAATCTATATTGTTTCTTGTGGGACAAGTTTTCAAACCTAACTTCCTAAATTCGGTTTTTTTTTTCTAAGTCGGGTTTACGGGGTTACATTTAGTGGTATCAGAGCCAGGTTCAACCCACGGACTGTGAGGCCTACAACAAATATTTTCAAATGTTTTCGACTTCTGAATGCATCCAAAATATTTTGGGACATATGAGAATTTTCGGAAAAATATATTATGGTATTCTGTGATTTGATCTTCAATGTTTTCAAAGTGTTTTAAATCCGAGACTCCAGTACCGATTCTGACTCTAGGTTATTACCTTTTGTAGACAGTTCACTATGCCACCACGTAAGAGTCCTAATTTATTGTTTGTTCGAGGACATGGCCATACTGTTGCTTTTGGTAGTGATCATCCGCCTTCTGTTGGGCAAATGGGAAATTAGAATGAGATATCGGGTAATGAGATAGATCCTTTGGGAGGATATCAGATCAGAAATGATGACTCACTCGATGTTGAGGATATTGAGACAGTTCAACCGGACACTGCAACAATTCACCGTGAGTTGCTCCGTTATCTTAGACATTCAGAGGGTCCGAGGAAACTCATTTCTATAGAATTCATAGCTGCTCGGATGAGATTGTTTGAGGGTAGGACTGGTACACATCCAGCCGATGTAGAGTATAGGCTAAAGAAGTTGCAACGACTGTTTGTTGAGATGGATTATCTAGTTAATCAGAAATTGCGAGCCGCTGTATCTTTGTTAGAGGGTGAAGCTCTGAATTGGTGGGAGTCAGTGGTTGATACTGTTCCATCTAGTCAGATCACATGAGAGTTTTTTCGACGGGCTTTTCAGGATCGTTATGTGGGAGCCGAGTTCTTAGCGAAGTGTCGCGATGATTTTATAAATTTGAAATAAAACAACATGTCAGTAAATGATTATGAGATAGAGTTTTGGAGGTTGGCCAAGTTTGCTCATGGGTTAGTTGCAATTGAGAAAGATAAGTGTGACTGGTTTTTGAAGGGACTTCGACTGCCAATTCAGAGAGATGTTGCAACACATCATGATAAAGTGTTCAACAACATGGTTAGTCAGGCTAAAACTGCTAAGAGGATTCTTGCACTAATTGAAAAGGAGGAACTTCAGAATTCTAATCAAGTCGGGAAGCAACCGAACACGTCTGTACAACCGAGTTTTGTTAACTCGTCTGGAAATAGGCCCAGAGATGAGTCTGTTCCTCTTAGTTATCAGAATGTAAGACCTACAGTATCGATAGTTCCGTTTGGCGGCCAGGGTAGTTCAAAATTTCGTCGGCCTATTACTATATGTGGTTTTTGCGATAAAAAGCATAACGAAGAGTGCATATTGATGAACAAAACGTGTTTCAGATGTGGTTCTCAGGATCACTACTTAAAGAATTGTCCACGTTCAGCTACAGATTCATCAGTTCAGATTCAGAGACATGCATTAGTTCAAGCACCTCACCGAGGTAGATGGCAGATTAGAGTAGTTGCTTTTGGTACTGCTAGTAGAGGTAGACATGCTCGGGGTGGTGGATCAGCTAGATTCGAGTTTAGACATTCAGATTTGGTACATCCGACCAGAGCTCGTGTTGGATATGATGACATGCATGACGACATAGCAGGTACTTTTTAATAATTTTTAGTTATATTTCCAGTTCTATGTTTCAGTAGTTTCGGTTATGATAGATCATGAATTTGGACTGAAAAAGTATATGCGCGTTTCAGTTGGTTATGAGATCCGTTGTTTAAGTCTGAAAACTTCGAGGATGAAATTTCATTCAAGGGAAGGAGAATTGTAACACCCCAATTTTTCCCCAATTTGGAAAATTTTAAATTTTGAAATACCTAATTTGGAACCCTAGAATTTGGGAATTTTGTTTCAGAAACCCTAATTTGATTTTGTGGACTTAATTGGAAATAAATCAGATTTGAGTGATTGAATGATAGAAATTGAAACTTCAGTGACCATTCTGTAATGCGGGTAAGAGTCAGGACCCTTGTTTCGTGATTAACCCACTCGTTAGGGTAAAAGTTAAATCCCTAAAACTCTATTCAGCTCCTATTTTGAAACTTTTTCAGCCGCCTCTCTCTCACGGTATCTCTCCCTTTCCCCACCTTCTTTGTCTCCTTTCACTCACTTCGGTTCGACGAAGATCCGACCAAGCTCTCGCCGTCGTGCGTGGCTTGCACGACCACGACCACCACCACCGTGACCGTGACCGTCATCGACCCGCAATCAAACCCCACCCACCAGACCAACTTTATCGGTCGCCTTTTGGTCAGAAACGGTAGAAAACCGTTCGGTTTCCCCTGCTCCGTCCGCCTCTGCCATCCGCACCACCATATTCGGAATTGTTTTTGGGTCGCAAGCAACCCCCAATCGTCGTGGTTTCCTTGTCGGTCTTCGTTCTTGAGCAAACGACCTTAGAGTCGTTCGAATCTGTGGGTTTTGGTATCAAACCTTTTGGTTTCTACTTGAGCTTTGCGCCACCGTTCGCCGTCGATCTCTCCGCTTATCGGTTTTGGGTAAACCCCTTTGGGTCTTTCCTTTCTTTTAGTTTTGGTAAATAGAATGGATTTGATTTCGAATTTTGCTTGTGTTGGCCGAAAATTAACCTTGAAGTTTTTGTTGCCGGAGTATTGTCGCTGCCGGTTAGTTCTGTCACCGCTGCCATTCGTGAAGCTAGCCGCCGCCGGCGAAGGTTCTATAAACCCTAACTTTATGTTGCATCAATATATTTAGAAGTGGGCTGTGAACTTTTGTTAAACCCAAAACTATGAAAGCTCAACCCGTTAATTGAGCCCAAATGCCAAGTTTGTGTGTGTTTGGGTGAGCCCAGTCGTGGGGTATTTTTGAGTTAGACCAAATAAAAAAAATAAAAATAAGAATGGGTGATGCATTGTTTTGAGCCCTAAATGAAGAAGCCCGTGTCGGCTTAGTGAGCTTAGACTTGAACCGAATCGAACCGTTTGACCTTTGACTTTTGACAATTTGACTGTTGACCAGTCAAGTCAACATTGACCGTTGATCTTGGACTAGTTTGACCTTGGACCTTTGATTTAAGTGTTGACTTGTTGACCCTTTTGACCGTTGACTTTGACTAGAGTTGACCAAGAGTTGACCAAGAGTTGACGTTTTTAGAAAATGTTCACCTTGACCTTTCTCGACGTCCTGAATCCGAATTTTCTGTCCGCTTTGTCAAATTAGATCTTTAAAGCTTTGTTTTTCTCATTTTGAGTTATTGTTATTGGAATTTGATAAGTTATGGTTTTAGAATCTGATTCGGAATATTCTCGTGTTCAGGTGGCAACCTTGAGACCTTTGGGTTACCTCTAGTTGTTTAGATCGATCGTGCATGTTCTTCGAGATCTTCACGTGAGTATATCTTCAGTTCAGTTTTCAATGTTTTAGTCAGTGGCTTAGTGTTAGTAATAAATGTTAATATAGAATTCATATCTCGTAGGTCCTGATTCAATGAGATCCGAGCGTAAGGCTCGCCCTTCTCGAGATTAGAGCTTATGTGGCTAAGGTGTGTTTCTTGGGGTAATTTCAGTAAATGTTTTATTCTTTCTTGATTTATTATCTGATTAATTATGGTTTGAGACTATTTGAAGCATTATGCAAAACATAATGAAATGTGTTTTTAAATCAACCATCTGATTTTTGGAAAATATGATACTCGTAAGAGTTCAGATTTATGATTTTACAAATCATATCATGTGTCATTTGTTCGGAATTGTGTTCGGAAAAAGTGAGAAAAACCTCCACTCTGGCGAGGGCAACCTCCACTCTGTATGATATCAGACATTCGAACATTGAGTCATGCATCGGACATCATAGCATTCATAATTTGATTTGTCGGATACACTCTGTTTTCAGAAATGAATTTATCGGAAAATAAAATATTGTTTTGTTTCTGTGTTTTGTTTATACAAAAGGACACACTAAGCTCTTTGACTTACACCCCTTAGTTTTTACTTTCAGATACTCAAACTTATTAGGCGACTCGGTACGTAGAGCATCTCTTGTTTATTCAGATATATTAATATTCAGTATGAACTCTTTTGACTACTTTGATTTACTATTTTAATATTATTTGGAATATTTGTGTAATATGGACAATGTGAATGTTTATAATTTGGGATTATTGGATGCATGCATTTACGAACTCGATTTCAGATATTTTAATTAATTACCATAATTATATTAATTATTAGGTTTCTACTTATTTAATTGATTATTATGAATTTTATTGTATTTAACCTAAATTGTTTCTTGTGGGACAAATTTTCAAACCTAACTTCCTAAATTTGGCTTTTTCTTCTAAGTCGGGTTTAAGGGGTTACAATACATATATTTAATCACATATAATATGTTTCTCTTTTTATGTTTTATTAATGTTGTTTGTTTAGTTCAGTTTCTTTAATAATTTAATCGAATTTGCTTTTGTGATTTAATGCTTAAAAAGACAAAATATAATTAATGCGGTGTCTTATTAAACAGAGATGACGGGTTAGCGCTAGGAGTGTTGGCGGTGATTAGAGTTTATCCTCCGGATAATAAGACCGTTAAAATTGAATTATATTAATAAATGGACAATTAAATTAAACTTTACATTAACTTAAAAATTTTGAATTTAAAACCTTTTGTAATCGGCTAGATACCAACTTTTGGACGCTGTGGGGGTGCTAACCCTTCCCCACGCGTAACCGACCCCGAACCCGTTTTTTTGTGTTTTCGCAGACCAAAAAAGGTTGCTTTAATAAAATAACATTGGTTTTATTGGAACAACCCGTTTTTAAGTGATCCAATCATACCTTTTTTAAAAGATTGTTGTCAACTCCGTGTTTTTTTTATGTCGGGCTCGAAAGGGTTGCAACAGCTTGGCGGCTCTGCTGGGGATATTTTTGTTTTTATAAAAAAGAGTCAAGCCACAAGTCGATTACAAAATATTTTGATGTCCAAATTTGCTAAGTTCATGTAAAATTCAATTTAATTGTCCATCTATGAATATGATTATATTTTACGCATTTAAAGCTTAATGAAGCTCTATGCTCGAGCTTTAACCTAATTGCTTAAGTTGGGGGAAAACACTTTGCTCATGTAAGAATATTGATTCTCCGTATGAGCCTAGCAAGTACCTTCAGGACTCATATGCCCTATGTCTTTGAAAGGATATTGATCCTTCGTAAAGACGTAGGAAATGAGTCCTCGTGAGTTGAGCTCGATTTGTTTGAAACCTATAATGGGTGAGAATCGAGGGCCTTGCTACCCTTAGTAAGGGACATCAAGGACGATTTGAGAACCTTTTTAGAACCAAACCTTGTGTGAGAATCTAGAATCTCACTGTAGAGTGTCCACAAGTTCTATATTTTGTACACATTCCTGCCCTTATTATTGCTGTTCTTAAGTTCATTTAGGCATATTTAGGTGCATTACATGCATAATAACAATATTTGCTCTTTTACCATGCTTTCATTGAATATTTTATGTTTGGGTAAGAAAAGATACTGTTTTAGCTTAGTTTTCACTTTCAGGTGTTGTAGCTGTGTAGAGAAGGAGAGGACGGGAAAGAAGGGAGCAAAAAGAGCTGTACTGAAGCAGTTCCAAAGTGCTGCCAAGGACGACGACGCAGCAACATTGCCACCAACTACCGCCCATGCAGAAGTTAAACCGACTTAGTCAAGATGAGTTGCGATTGAAAGAGGACAAATTCCTGAGTCTAATGAGCCCAGCCTCGCAATTTTCTGAAGCATGTACCGGCCTGAAGAGTTGATTGAAGAAGGATAAGTAAAGTGACTTATCTTTACTTGCTGCAGAAGGCAACGTCCAAAGAGTCCACATTCAAGTAAAAAGGAGTCAACATTTAATGTAAAGTTACTTTAAGAACTCCTACTCCAAGGAGGACTCAAACTTAGGCCAAGCCTTATATATACCCATGCTTGTAAGGGTGTAAGGGCATAGATTGTATAGCGTGAATTGGAGATCACGTCCCAATTCTGTCTTAGGGTTTAGGTTTTTGTATGCAAAGTAGTTGTGAGAAACGATTGTAAAAGTTTAAGTTGTGTTTGCAATAAAATACTCTCAAGTTTGCTTAGTTCATGTGCTTCACTTCTTCAATTAGTTCCAAAAGTACAGTTGAAGAAATCCATTTGTCGGGCACGAGAGTGTTAAACTCACGAAAGAATTAAGCATGATCTCATCATGACGAGGTGTTGACTAATTCGTCTTAGACATAATTTAGAATTTCAGCGGCTAAAAGGAGCAACCAAACGTGGACTGCATGTGTTAGGTTTACACTGAGATTACTAGGTATTGCCCACATCACGTGGTGACAGAATCCTTCCCTAGACATAGGAAGGATCACTTCAGAATTGCTTCTCCGAATTTGGAGTATGTGCCAGAGTTGTTGCTGGGACTTCTCTTCATCCCACCTGTCGAGACAGTGAAAGTTGCAAGCTCAGAGTTCCGCCGTGGCATCGAAAGTTGCCACCGCCTCAATCCGCCATTACTCGCCAAGTCAACAGATCGTGGCAGCACGAAACACACTTAATCTTTACAACGCAGTCTACACACTAGTGAGCTACAACTACCTGGCCCAATCTGTCAACTCTTTCTCTCTTTCTCTCTTCTTTTTTATCTTAAATTACTTGTGTCTTTATTTTTATGATTTTCAATATTCAGAAATTTAATTGTGCAATTACTATTTTCTTGTGCAGAAAAACACTCATAGAAGCCGTTCTAATCCTTGTGGGAGACGATATCTTTTATACTATAACTTGACAGGAGTGTGCACTTGCGCTTATAAAAAGAGAACACCTAAACGCTTTACAAGTTTTTGGCGCCGTTGTCGGGGATTGGTAACAACAAATTTCATTTTTAATTTATGCAATTTTATTTCTTTACTCTTTATTTTATTTTTATTTCTAATCGATACTTTTTTTACAGTTTCCTTTGCTAGTGTAAGACCAGGGCGAATCCAAAAGGAGAAATCCTCTTCCATGACGATATCCAGCGTAGAACAAGAGAACTCAAGAAGGAACTCAGAGTAACCCTAGGGAAAAACAAAGAAGAAAAGGAAGAAGCAAAGGTAAACATGGACCTACCAACAATGCCGTGAACGACAGGGATGGGCAGCAAAATTTTGCCGCCCAGAGATCAGCAAGATCCAACAAGGCAGGACCCACCTATTCTGCTCAGGCACCCCTAGAATGTTCCAACCACTAGAGATTATCTGGAACATGACTTCAGAGGGTTCGATCTGACAGTGACAGAACCTGAGATCGAGGCGGACCACTTTGAGTTGAAGCCCGTCATGTTTAACATGATCAACACATTAGGGTAATTTGGAGGGACTACCACAAAAGATGCTCGGCAGCATTTGAGAGGATTCTTGGACATCTGTAGAGCATTCAAAATACATGGGGTCCATCAAGACGTATTGAGGCTGAGGTTATTTCCCTATCCACTGAGGGATAGGGCAAAACAATGGTTAAACAACCAGCCAGCAGGGTCATTAAACACATGGACAGAGTTGTGTAAAGATTTTCTGGACCGATTCATCCCGTCCAATGTCACAAACAGACTACGAAACGAGATAACAACCTTCAGACAAGGAGGTGATGAGCCGATGTATGAAGCATGGGAGCGGTACCAGCAGATGCTGAACAATTGTCCGCTACATGGTTTTCCGGCTTGGACGCATGTATCAGTATTCTACAACGAGGTGAACTATCCAACACAAATGATGATTGATGCCTCAGCCAATGGAATCATCCTTGACAGACCATTAGAGGAGGCACTGCGGATTCTGAACCAAGCCGCCAAGAACGACTATAAGTATCCAACAGCCCGCCGAGGCGACATTAGGTGGCCAACCACTGTGAACAAGGTAGACGCCTCAGAATCTGTCAATGTTTGCCTTGACAAGCTGACAGAGCTGGTCATAAGAATCATAAAACCTGCTGAAAAGGTCTATGAGGTAAATGTTGTGGAGCCGTTCTGTGATGAGTCTGGGGGCAACCATGACTCCTCTGACTGCACCACATCTACCAATTTTATGGGAGGATATGAGAGGAACATCAGACCTGCCTAGAACACCTACAACCCTGGATGGAAGAACCACCCCAACTTCTCTTGGAGCAACCCAAAGACTGCTGCAAATCCACAACAGCAATAGGGAGGCTACCAACAAAACCTGTCCAGACAGCAGGCTCAACAGCCGCAAAACAATAATTTACTAGAAGCAACTCTTCATACCTTTATGTCTAGAAATAGTGATTTTATTGTTCGTACCAATAAATTCATTGATAAAACCGAGTCTTTCATGGACAGGACGTGTAACACCCGGGTTTAGGGGTTAGGTGAAAATAATATTTTAATATTATTTGGGCTCGGGTTTATAATCAAAATGATTCTTTAAAATTTCGGGTTTCAAAATAAATTTTTGAAATGGGACCAAATTGATTTAATTGCAAATTTAAGAGTTCTTAAAGAATTAAGAGGATAGCCATTCATTAATGGCCTTTTGGGTAATTTGCCTATCTTCAAATTTAAATCCTCTTTTCCTATCATCTTTTCACTATTCACTCTCTTCCTCCCCATTTTCAACGTGAAATAAAGCTCTTCCTCCCCAATCTACTATTCCATTTCAAAGTTCTCTCATTTCAACTCCATTTTGAAAGGTAATGACATTTTTGACTTCCCCTCAACTCACTCTCTTTAAAAGTACCTTTTATTTTCATTTTCATGGAGGTTTTAGAAAATGGAATTTTGGAAGGTTTGGATTAAAAATGGAAACTTTATGATGTTAAGTGAAATGTTTTGATTTAATATGTTTAGTTATGATGTATAGAGGTCAAATTGTATAACATATGTGAATTTCAAATGATTTTGAGCAATTTTCGGATTTGGGTAAACATGGGGTTTTTGGAGGGTTTTGGGTGAGTTTTGGGGGTTGTTTTAGGTGGGTTTTGATAGGCTTTTGATAGTACTATGGATAGGGGTTGAATTGGGATCATTTGTGGGTGTAATGGAAGTTGAAAACATGGTTTTTGGACATGGTTTTGGGGTTGTCCGAGTTAGTGAAAATGAGAATTGTTCATGCTTGCAACATGGTAAATTGTGGTTGAATTGTATTCCGGGTCAGTTCCGACGATGAGTTGTTGATTGTGAATGTTTTGTTTGTGTTTGGGATTGATTAGAATCGAGTTTGGGCATCGGTGAAGCATCGAAAGTAAATCCGGGAATTTGAAGGTGGTCGCTTGCTTGGTCTTTGAGCTTGGAAGCTTAGGTGAGTGGTTAATTGTTTTACATGGTTTTAAAATGGTTGGTTCGAGTATATGGACTAGGTTGGGCTTGGTAGACCCACCTAGAGTTAGGATTAGGGTGGTAGCCTAATCCTAAACTTGATCTAGAGCCTTTGGATAAACTCATATAGGTGGATGTGTATGTCTCGTATGAAATGTGATATGAATGCTTATGTATATTGTGTTATACATGTGAGATGAGGCATGATTTGTGATGCTTGAGACATGCATGATGATGGTTCATGGTGAGTACGTGCTAAGCACGGAATTGATTGAAATGAGTAATGTGATATGAGTAAAATGTTGGCACTAGTATGCTTAAGTACAAATGATCGATCATTAGGATGTTAGTGTGTACACATGAGTCAAAAGTCGCGCGTGGCCTTGGTGGCGTTGAGTTACCAAGGAGGAGTACGGGTTCGCCCGGAAATTGTATTTATATATAGTCAGTGATGAGTGGAATCCCATCGACGGGGCGTGAGGATGAGTGGAATCCCCTCCGCGAGACCGGTGATGAGTGTAATCCCATCGTAAGGTAATGTGGTTGTTGGATGTGAGTTCCAACGTGTCTATTCGCGTATTCGGGTCATAGCTAGGTGTCAATGTTGATTGATATATGTATCAATGTGTTGAGATATATGATCTTTAATTGGATGTTTAAATGTGATTACATGTGTTGAGGAATTGAGCTCATGATCATGGCATTTAATTGTATATTGCTCATGCATCTTTATCTTGTGGCTCTTGTGGATCCTTGGTATATTGGTGTAATGCCTTGGCTAGATCGTGCTCGGACCCTGCAATGTTGAGGTTTGTTTTAAGAGCTTACCCTCACTAAGCATCATTGCTTACGCTCTCTTTGTTCAACATTGCAGATCCTTGGTTCGTGGGTTGCTTGCGCAAGTGGAGGGCCTCCAAGTGTGGTTGTTAGCCTTGAGTACTTCAAGTATGAGTTTTTAATGTTGAACATGTATTAGTTAAGCAATGAGACATGTGTTATTATGATGGATGATTGTTGGTTGTTTAGGAGCTCGCTTAGACTCCATGTTATCTTGCTTTTGTATGGCTTGTGATGCCATGTTGGAATTGTATTCCATGCCTAAATTGCTTATCATGAATGTTGACTATATGCTTTGAGGTTGCCTTTATGTTTGAATGTTGAAGTAGGAGACTTTGGATGCTTAAATGTCATTTTTGATCAATTGCATGATTTCCTTGATGTATGTACATGTTGAGTGTTTGTATGGCTAAATAATGACCCGTGAATGTTGTATGAATGCTTGTTTGGGTCTAGGGAAGTCCTAAATTGCATCTAGGTTCGAGTCTTGTTCGTTTTAGCTGAGTTTGGAGGTTTTGCAGTACAGAGGTATCGATACGGTTGGTCCCGTATCGATACGGCCTTCTTGTTTCAGGCCTCGTGTTTCGATACGCGAGGGGGCGTATCGATACCTTTTTGGTCACTGAAGCTACTGTCCATTTTGGTATCGAAACAGGTCTCTGGCGTATCGATACGGTCATCTTAGCGTTGACCGTGAGAAGTTAACCGTTGGGGAGAGTATCGATACCCTCCTTGGTCGTATCGATACGGTCTCCACGGGTTGACTCTGACCAGTTGACATAGTCAAGGGGTATCGATACACCCCTTAAGTGTATCGATACCACCTGCAGTTTAAGCTTAAAATTGGGCTGTTAAATGTTGGTTTGGGTTCGTTTGATTGTCTCGTGTATGCTGTTCCGCTGTATGATCACTTAGGATTTAATACTCCTCTAGACAAGATTAAAATGAAAAAAATAGGGTTGTTAACCGAAGGGGAACCTTAACGGGTTTCGCTTCGGTTTTCCCCGTGTAGCTCACTCGGACCGGTCATTCGGCCAGACCGGGACGAGGGGGTTACAGGACGAAGATGAAGATGAACAACCATGAGGCTGCTATAAAAAACCTGGAGATCCAATTTGGGCAGTTCATATAGATTTTCAGCAGCCGAACAATGGGAGCAGCATCTAGTAGCTTAGAGGCAGCAACCAAACTCACTTACGAGTAGTGCAAAGTTATATCTACCAGAAGTGGGAAGCAGTTGGACGAACCCAGTATAGAGAAACAGCTAGAAACTCAGCCAAACCAGAAGCAACAGCCTGCCGAGGTAGCATCAACACTAGCCGCCCCGGCAGCAGAACAAGGCAGCGATCCTGAAGCAGATGATCCTCCCAGATTAATTTCCAATGCAAGGAGCATATAGAGGACATCCGCCTGCCGGCACCTTTCCTTCAAAGGCTTAAACAACAGAAGCAAGAGCACCAGTTCAGAAGATTCCTGGATATTTTAAAACAGTTGCACATAAACATACCTCTAATAGAAGCCATTCAAAATATGCCCAACTATGCCAAACATCTCAGGGATATGATTTCTAAAAAGAATAGGATTGGGGAGTTCGAAATAGTGGATGTCACTAAAGAGTGCATGGAAATGTTGCACAACATGCTGCCGCCCAAGCAAACAGACCCGAGCAGCTTTGTTATCCCATGCAAGATAGGCACCAAACATGAAACAAAAGCCATGTGCAACTTAGGAGCCAACATCAACCTTATGCCCAAAGCAGTCTTCGATAAGTTAAGGAATTGAGCCAACCAAACCTACCTCTGTCATGCTAAAGCTTGCCGATCATTCGTTTGTACAACTGGAGGGAAAATCGAAGACATCCTAGTGACGGTGGGCAACCTGATTCTTCAAGTTGATTTCCTCATCCTAGACTGTGAGGCCGATGAAAAAGCCCTTATCATCCTAGGGTGACCATTCTTGGCCACGGGCAGAACGTTAATAGAGGTGGAACATGGGGAGGTGACTATGAGGGTAGACGACCAGAGCATAAAGTTGAATGTGCTACAACCCTCAAAAAAATAAAAAGAAGGATGCCCAGATGCAAGAGCTGCAAAAATCAGCATAGAGACAGGCCAGGGCAGCAACTGTCACAACAGACCCAGAGGCAGGCTAAAGGACCCAATAGCGCAACACTTGAAAGAATAAGAGGACCCTTAGGAGGGAAGGACAAGCCAAATTACCTCAAGAAGTGGTTATATCTGGGAGATGCACCCAAATGCACTCCCAACATAACTTAATTTTTTATAATTTCTTTATTTTTATTTTTATGCATTAGGATTAGATTTAATTTTCAGTTATTTTTATTTAATTTTTGCATTTGGTTTATTTCAGGTTAGAAATGAAGGCAAGACCAAAAAGAATAAAGAATAAAGAAGAGGCCCAACCCAGCGGCCAAGGCAGCCCAAGGCAGATTAGCATAACGGCTAGCGGCTTCGTAATGGCTAGCTGCAACGGCTACATTTGCAACAGCTGGCGGCAACGGCTATCTACCTAACGGCTAGAATCCCGCTAAACGTGCAACAATCATTGCCGCCCATCGACAGCGTACCCGCCAAGGCAGCAGAGAGTAGTGGCTATATAAGGCCAACTATTCTCTCCTCATTCTTCACTTTGCTCTCTCTTTTTCTCTCAATTCCTCTTGTCGTATTTGCTTTCAAGATCTCATATGTTTTATTTTTCTTGCAATTTCTTTCTTTTTTAGGAAACACAACCGTTCTCACAACTATGACAACATTAAAACCCATCGCCTCATCCTCCAAGCCCACCTTCTAGAGGTTCTTGAATGCTGACGTAGTGGCAACCTACCGGCAGTACTTCGTTGAGCGGAAAATATGGGAAGAGACAGGCTTCCAATACACAAGGCAAGATGGGGATCTTGGCCTTGAGCCCAACATATTCGAAAGAGTCCACACTCTAGGATGGCATATCTTTGCACGACAGCCAGAGGAGATAAACACCAACTTAGTGCGAGAATTTTATGCCCACAAACCTACCCTGGGAAACCCCTTCGTCTACGTTCGCGACGAGGGTGTCAAACTCACAGCGGCAACAATAAATAGCTTTTACGGTATAGAAATCAAAGGGAATCCGCACGAAGAATGGAGTTCGGGTTTAACGACATCAGGCTACAAGAAAATTAAAAGAGAAATCTGCCAACCCAATGCCAAATGGCTAACCGGCAAAAATAACAGTTTAGTAAACCGCCACGACCTGCTGCCAGAGGCCATTCTTTGGAGTAACTTCGTCTAGCGCCGCCTAATGCCCACTTTGCATGGTTCCAAAGTCAACAGGCCGCGGCTGGCCCTTATCCATAGCATAATGAAAGGGTGACCAATCAACGTTGGGGGAGTTATTATTGAATAAATCTATGACCACGCAGCTAAACCCAACTCCAAGGGACCTCTCGTTTTCCCTTCACTCATCACAGGCCTCTACGCCAACTTCCGTGTGCTGCCGCACCACAAAGATACTATCATATCCGCCAAGGAAGGGTGAACAACGAAGGCACACCTATAGATGATGCAAGAGCCAGAATATGAAACACCAGCAACTGCCCAACCGCCGTCCAACCCTACCGCCACCCAGATCGCAACAGGCAGTATTGATGCTGCCCTTTCTTCCACCGTGATTCCCTTACTTCGAAGCCTCATAGAGAGCTGCCAGAGAATTGAGCACAAGCAGGTAATCTTTACGAAATACATCGCGAAGGTACAAGAGGCCTTTGTGGCTTACTTGCTAGACAAATATCACCACATCAGCCCAAGGTTGCCAGCCTTCCCGTCGGAGTTAGTAGCTTCTAAACCAACCCAGATCACACCTAGACCAACTGCCACTCCAACCGCCGCAGACAGTGAGGGACCACACATCCGCCCCAGAAGAAAGACCTCGCCAACTCCCATCCAGCCATACAATCTCACCCCCTCCTCTGATTCTGAAGAATAGGAGATCCAGGCAGAAAAGAAGGATGAGACTACCGCCGCCTCCCCAACAGCAAAGGAGGCAGCTGCCAAAGAGACAGGCGAGGCCTCGAATTCATTAGACATGGAGGTATCTGACTCATTCGACGACAAACCGGCCGAGATAGCAAGGAAAAGTAAGCGGCCCACCGGTGCGATTGAACCTCAAGATGAAGGGTCTGAAACTGAGCCAGAAACACCACCTAAAAGACCCACTTTCAGCCTCCACGCGGCCAGAAGAAGAGCCCAGCCGCCAAATCTCCTGCCACACACTGCCTTGTCTTCCCCGCCTTCTTAGAATCCTCCTCCAATGCAGCAACATAAACGGAGGGGAACTCCCCTAGTTTATAGCACATTTTCTTTATTTTTCTTTCTTTTTATATTTTCTTTTAATTTTCTATTTTCTTTTTATGTTTTATTTTTTTCTATTTTATTTTATATTTTGTAAGGCATTGAGGACAATGCCAACCTTGAGTTTGGGGGGGGGGGGAGGTTAGGCCTCTTTGTTTTCTTTAGTTGCATTTAGCCGCATGTAGTAGCATATGTGAATTCTGCCCTAACACATATGAATAGAAAGCCTTAGTTTAAAAACTTGTGCCTATGATAGTTAGCCGATTACTTATTTTCGCATCATAATTACAATTTAGGGTAAAGTACACAGACGATCACTGAACTTTGATAAAAAACAAAATGGTAACCAAACTTTTAAAAATCACAAAATGACAATTAAACTTTATGTTTTATAACAAAATGGTAACTGGACGTTAAATCCCATTAAGTGACTGTTATAAAATTTGGTATAGTAACAAATTTAGTCCTTCATATTTATACATTCAATTAATTTAGTCCTAATTCGAAACAATTCACTAAATTTAGCCCTCATTATTTACACATTCTTTCAATTTGGTCCATAAAGTAAAATTCCAAAGTATGATAACATGATAAATAATTACAATGAAATTTTTATTGGAACTCGAAAACTTGACTCGACTCGAATAGAAAAAATTTCAAATAAAGTTTGAGTTGTAAAATATGACGCGTCAACTCGAATAACTCGAAATTTTTTGACTCGACTCGATCGAACGCTCACCTCTAAGATATGACGCGTCAACTCCAATAACTCGAAATATTCAAATATTTTAAATGATTTTTTTCTTTTAAATCGAATATTTTTTAAAATAGAATATTTAATATTTTATATTTAAATCACATCGATTATTTAATAACTACTTTAAATATTCGATTTAATTTTTTTTGATCAGCAATATGATTTTATTAATGCAAAAATCATACAAATCACAACTAATAGCCTCATTAAAAACCCCCCTAAGCCTAAGTGGGGGAAAAGAGTACCATTAGTTGTGTAATACAAAGGACAATCACGACTCAAAACAAGGCCGAACCCAAATACAAGACACCCTATCGACACCCCCCTTAGCAAGGGCATCCGCCACTTGATTCCCCTCCCGCAAAACATGCGAGAAACATACGCTCGGCAAATACTCACAAGCGTCGTCAATCTGAAAGAACCATCTCCACAACCGCCAAGGTCTGCGCTCAATCCCCTGAATCCACGCAAGAGCCACCTTCGAATCAGATTCGATAATTACCGAATCCACCCCCTCCCAAGACAGTTCCCTCAACATTTTAAGGGCAAACGCTATCGCCTGGACCTCGGCCTCATTCGAGTCCGCCACTCCAATCGCCCCGGAAAATAGCCCCCTAATCCGACTCTCCCAATCCCGAAGCACCCCCTCACACCCTGCCAAACCCGGTTTATCCCGAGCTGCTCCATCGACATTAAACTTCCACACACCCTTCCAAGGAGGAGACCACTCCACCGCACACCGAACCGACTGGTTCCCCTTTGCATCGTTGACGCAAAGTAAGGGACAATCCCACCACGCTGCTTCCCTAATGTCCACCTTATCGTATCTGATCCGCGTCCAATGAAATGATCGCAATTTGATTAAGAAAAAAATACCCCCAATCGACGAACTCTTGTCTTGAAACATTAAATCATTACGCGCTAACCACAGCGACCACAACACACTAGTACATCCTATAAGCCACCACAATCTCAATTCTCCTATAAAAAAGCTGTGGAAACTAGATAAAAGGAAGTCCCGCACCTATCGCGGACGCGGCACACTCACACCCCACCACGCAAAAAAACACCCCCAAATGTCCCAAGCCAACGAACAGTGCCATAGGATGTGATTCACTTCATCCACGCCTTCCCCACAGAACCGGCACAATAAAGAAGTCTCTCCCAACGCTAAACCGCGGGCAACCAACATCGATAATGTTGGCAGCCGATCCAGTACAAGGAACCAAAGAAAACATTGCAATTTTGGCAGCACAAGGAGACGCCACGGCCAACTCACGTCTGACATATCCGACATCCCAAATGATAACATTAATTTGTTCAAAGCTCTTACCGAAAACTCACCCGACGACGCGTGAATCTAAACGAAACGGTCGACCATTCCATGTCGCAACTCATATCCCTGTATACACTCCACCATATCGCGTAACATGTCCCCCTCGAACACCCGTAATGCTCTTCGAAAACAACCGCCCCATTCATCCAAGGACTGCCCCAGCACCTTACCTACACGCACCAATTTATCCCTTGCTAACCCATATAGCCGAGGGAACGCAAATTTCAATGGTTCGGATAAGCACCAGCAATCGTGCCAAAACAGCACGCTCTCGCCATTCCCTATAACCCAACAGAATTGTGAGGTATTCATGAACCGTGCGACGACTTCATTTTGCTGTACATCAACGATGTGCTTCCATATAGCAGACATCGACCTCTTACTTTGCTGATGTATCCGCCAATTAAGCACCTCGGTTCCATATTTGGCGTCCACAATCCTCCTCCAAAGAGACCCTTTCGCTTCGGCATATTTCCATGCCCACTTAGCCAATAAGGCTAAGTTCCGAGCATGTAGATTTATCACACCCAAACCGCCCAAATGTCTCGGTCTACAAGCAAGTTCCCAACCAACTCGGCTCAATTTTGCTCTCTCCTCTTTTCCCCCCATAAGAAATTTCGCCGAATTCGATCAAGTTTCAGGATGATTCGCTTTGGGACCAGAAAAACGCCCATGTAATACACCGGAAGCGCCGATAACACCGAGTTAACCAACACAAGTCGCCCAGCAAAAGAGAGCGAATCTCGTTTCCACCCCGCCAAACGCCGACGAAACCTTTGAATCAATGGGTCCCATATTTCCATTCCACGCGGACTCAAACCGATAGGGATCCCCAAGTATTTCATCGGCAAAGCCCCCCTCAGACAGCCTAATACACGTCCCACACCATCAAGTACCGCCTCCTCCAAGCCAATACCAATCAAACATGATTTATCATAATTAATTTTCAGCCCTGTTGTAAGTTCGAAACAAGTAAGTACCCGCTTCAAGTTGCGAGCCATCTCTACATCGCCCCGGATGAACAATACTGTATCATCCGCAAACTGTAAATGCGAGAACGATACATCCCCTACCACACGTACTCCAGCTATCAAACCCCTCCGCTCAGCATTCACCAAATAAAGATGAAGAATCTCGGCAACAATAACAAAGAGGAGAGGTGAAATTGGATCACCTTGCCGCAGCCCCCTCCTCATTGGGAATTCCTCCGTAGGACTACCATTAATCAGAACCGACAACCTCGCCGTCTCCACACACTCCGACATCCACCGACACCATGATTCCCCAAAACCCATGTTCACAAGAATTAGCTTCAAACAGCCCCAATCGATGCAATCGTACGCCTTAGCGAAGTCAAGCTTCAGCACATAACTGCCAATCAAATCCCTCGAAGTCGTCATTGAATGAATTACTTCATTAGCAAGTAATATACCATCTAAAATCTGCCTCCCGCTGATAAAAGCTGATTGAACGTCACTAACAATATGCGGAAACACTACTTGAAGTCGACGAGCTAAACATTTGGCCATAATTTTGTAGACCGAGTTGAGTAGACAAATAGGCCGGTAATCCCCCAACTCACGTGGGTGATCTTTCTTTGCTATGAGCACAACAAACGTTGAATTGTATCCCCGTGGTAAACGACCCGTGGCATGGAACTCCTCCATGAATGCCATTAAATCAACACGCACAAACTCCCACCCTTTGCGAAAGAACTCAAAGGGAAATCCATCCGGACCCGGTGCTTTCGCACCCTCGCTACTCCATAACGCATTTTTAACTTCATCCACAGAAAACGGTCTTTCCAACTCTTCACGTTGCTGTACCGAAATTCGTTCAAAGGTGACATCTGACACTAAGACTCCCCCACCCGATTGCATCCCAAAATGTCGACTCAAAACGGTGTAGCCATCCGTCCGAAACCAAGAACTTGTCCAGGCGACTACACCTTCCCCCTGGTCCGAACCACGTAAACAAGGTACCTTTGATCGGAACATCGATCAAAGCAAGTTGTTCAATGTTCTCACAAAATAAATCCATGCCCGGATATCCAGACCCGCACCCCCTTCTCTCCTCCACACACTTCACCACATTAAAATCACCTCCCACACACCATTCAATATGCCTAGAGTTTACTACCTCTCGAATGCCTTCCCAAAAAACCACCTGATCCGATACCCCACAAGGCGCATAAGCTCCTATAACACCACTTTCCCATTCCTCCCTTACCCAAGTTCCCACGACCATAATCAGATTCCTTCGAACTTCTGAAACTAAAACTTGAAAACCAACCGGATCCCATACCAATAGGACCCCTCCCGACCTCCCCTCCGATGGAGCAAACAAAAAATTAAAGGAGTCGGAAAACCACAATTTGCGAACTAACCTCTCGGTAATGCTCTCCATTTTTGTTTCCTGGAAGAGAGCCATACCACATTGTTGTTGTCGAAGAACACGTCCGATAGAACGTCGTTTCGCCGCTGCCCCAAGGCCCCGAACATTCCACGACAACAACCGCATACTCCGCTATTTCGATGCCTCTCGCGCCTCCAATAAGCGCGCGATATCTTGTATAACTTCGTCTTCCCTACCCACTGTCACTGCCCCAATCAAATTTCCCACCCTTGCTGTTTCCTCGGCCTCGCGAACAATCGCTTGTTTGCGACAAATAAAGTCTGAGTCCGACAACGACCCGTTCGGTATCGTAATCAGCTGTAGCTTTTCCTCCTTATTTTTCTTCGGACGGCCACGTCCTCTCTTCACATTCTTAGACTTTGACGGTGATTCCACTACTGTAGGGGCTGGGTTGAGTTCCGATAGGAGTCGAACTCTTCTTAATTCCCCATTCACCTCCATTAGGCTAGCTTTAGATACCCTGTTGTCCCCACCCTGTGGCCCATCTTTCACCCGGTCCGATAATTCACGTACATTATCTCCTACTACTGCCAGCAAGTCAAACCTCCCTTCCCCAATTGTGGTGTCGTCAACGATAAAACGCCCCTCCTCTGTCGATAGTTCTCCTCCCTCACGGTTTAACAAGCCTAATGACTCCTCCTCACACCCCCTATCGTGTAACAACAATGGTGGCGACACTGCCCTCCCAAATATTGACTCGTTCTCCAACTCATCCATTCGTAAGCTAGCTTCGAATGGCACCGACTCCTCTAGTTCCCTATTCACCATTACCAATTGTTCCTCGTCACTCGCATTCTCCAATGATCTCACCCTATCGTCCTCTCTAACATTATCCTCCCACATGTGGTCAATAAAATTTTTGTCGCGACTACTACCATTGTTCACTTCAACTTGGTCTCTATCAATTGAGTCCACTACAACTTGGCCTCTATCAATTGAATTCGGAACTATGGTTGCATCGGAATCATTATCTTGTTCGAACATGGAGTTTGACTTCCACTCTACATCCCCCTCCTTTGACGTCTCCCCTTTGTCGGAGTATGAACCCGAGTCGCAATTACACTCCCACTTTCTACCAAACCCCTCCCTAAATTCGATTCCCCCTCCTTTATTTCCACAATTTCGTTAATCCTGTATAACCAGTCCGTTTCTATAAGGATTCTCGCTCTCTCGAATGACGATGGTGCAATCGTTTCCGCATCCACCCGCACTAACTCGCCCCACAAGTTTGCTACATTCCGGAATGTATCCTCCGACCATAAATGAATGGGCAGTCCACACAAAGAGATCCATGCTCGTCGATTTGGGATTGTCGTCGACGGTGTCCACTCCATTACATTTTCTAACCACTGCTGTAATATTCCGGATTTCATCGTCGACTCGCGTAATCCGCAATTGTCAAACATCAGCAAGACCGTTGAACCTGCTACTCGCATCACAGATAGCCCTTTAAGATTTTCTCGGTGAAATTCACTCGCCAATTCCTCAATTGAGTAAGGTTTTCGACAAAAGCCTAGTGCACATGATTCTAAAATCTGCCTCTTATCTTTGTCGACAATTCCCATTGCTTGTTTATATGTGCTATGATGTTTCGACGTTACGGACTGTCCTAATCCCTCCATCCTCCCCAAGTGCTGAGTTGATCGAATTGCCTCCTTAGGTCTTACACCCTTTTCGCCGTTAATTGAATTGATCGAATTGCCTTTCACCCCCTTCTTATTCCACTGCTCACTTCTGCTATCCCTAGCCATTGATACCCGGATTCGCGATCCATAGAGACGAAAGCCATCAAATCTCTCTATCACCCTCTCCGCATCCTGTTTCGATTCCATCCGAACAAACCAAAATCTGGCGCCGTCTTTTGATCGTTTTGCAGGGATGAATACATCCACCACCACTCCATGGCAATCGAATACCTGCCAAGCACCCTTCCAATGTAATTGATCCGGTAGGTTATAGACGAAAAGGGTCCAAACCCGTCCCCTAGCCCTCCGTGAATTGGATCACCTCTCTCCGCCGTATCCCTTCCCCTGTGCCACCATCGTTTATTATTAACCGAAAATTATTCTAGATTATTCGATTTAATTTAAAATTATTCGATTTAAAAGAAAAAAATTGATTAAAAATATTTGAATATTTTAATTAAATTTTTATAGGAACTCGAAAACTCGGTTCGACTTGAATCGAAAAAATTTCAAATAAAGTTTAAGTTGTAAAATATGACACGTCAACTCGAATAACTCAATATTTTTTTACTCGACTCGATCAAACGCTCACCTCTATCTTAAGATGTGACGCGTCAACTCGAATAACTCGAAAGATTCGAATATTTTAAATCATTTTTTCTTTTAATAACTACTTTAAATATTCGATTTTATTTAAAAATATTCAATTTACAAGAAAAAAATTGATTTAAAATATTCGAATATTTAAAAGAAAAATATTTAAAGTAGTTATTAAATTTCGAGGTGAGCGTCCGATCGAGTCGAATCAAAAAAATTTCAATTTATTCGAGTTGACGCGTCATATTTTACAACTCAAACCTTAGTTGAAATTTGTACGCTTCGAGTTGAGTCAAGTCGAGTCGAGTTTTTGAGTTCCTATAAAAATTAAATTAAATATTTGAATATTTTAAATCATTTTTTCTTTTAAATCGAATATTTTACAATTAAATCGAATATTTAAAGTTGTTATTAAATAATTAATTTGATTTAAATATAAAAATATTAAATATTATATTTTAAAAAATATTTGATTTAAAAGAAAATTTTAATTTAAAATATTCAAATATTTCGAGTTATTCGAGTTGACGCGTCATATCTTAAGATAGAGGTGAGCGTTCGATTGAGTCGAGTCCAAAATTTCGAGTTATTCAAGTTTACGCGTCATATTTTACAACTCAAACTTTATTTGAAATTTTTTCGATTCGATTCGAGTTTTCGAGTTCCTATAAAAAATTAATTGTAATTATTTATCATGTTATCATACTTTGGAATTTTGCTTTAAGGACCAAATTGAAAGAATGCGTAAATAACGAGGACTAAATTTAGTGAATTGTTTCGAATTAGGACTAAGTTAATTGAATGTATAAATATGAAGGACTAAATGTGTTATTATACCAAATTTTATAACAGCCACTTAACTGGATTTAACGTCCAGTTACCATTTTGTTATAAAACATAAAGTTTAATTGCCATTTTGTGATTTTTGAAAGTTTGGTTACCATTTTGTTTTTTTTACCAAAGTTCAGTGACCGTCTGTGTACTTTACCCTACAATTTAACTTAATCATGGGAAGAAGCATGAAAAATACTTAGAAAAAAATTTTAGTTGCCAATTATTCTTACATTATTTGTTAAGTGTTGAGTTTTGCTTGAGTTCTAAGTTTAACACTACATGCTTTATTTAATGAAAATTTCTTAATTGGATGCAGGATTGCCGCCGCGGCAGGACATGGCAGCTAAGTACCCTAGAGGTGCCCAAAAAAGGCTCTAAGAAGGATGTCTAATGCCATAGAGGTGCCCGAAACAGGCTCTAGGAAGGATCATGAGCAAGGACACTTCGTTGCTACCAAAGTCTAAGTATCTAAAATAAGTGCCGGACAAATTTGCAAGAGTGAATGAAAGCCTTCACGAGATGATTCCATTCAAAGGGCTCGGAGTTTGGTAGTGTGCACATATCTTAGCTTCAGACATGGAGAATAGTTGTGATGAGTTGAAGCTCTTAAGGCCATGATCAGAAAAAAGAAGAAGGAAAGAAGTGCTTAACTGTGCTGCCAAGGCAGCAACTCATATCCTTTTTCAAATTTAACTATTTTTAGCATTATTTGTTTACTTAGTATATTCAGCATGTTTAGCATGGACACAGACCTGCACACACTGCACTGGCACTAAGAAAATTAAATTCTAAGTTATCGCATGTCATTCCTTATCACTAACATAAAATAGGTGCCATGACCTTGAGGTAAGAAATCAAGTTAAAGACTAAGCTTCTGTTAAATTTTGTGCAAAAGGCAGGTTTACTAGTTAGGTTGCATTGCTTGAGGACAAGCAATGGTTCGAGTTTGAGGGTCTGTAGAGTGTCCACAAGTTCTATATTTTGTACACATTCCTGCCCTTATTATTGTTGTTCTTAAGTTCATTTAAGCATATTTAGGTGCATTACATGCATAATAACAATATTTGCTCTTTTACCATGCTTTCATTGAATATTTTATGTTTGGGTAAGAAAAGATATTGTTTTAGCTTAGTTTTCACTTTCAAGTGTTGTAGCTGTGTAGAGGAGGAGAGGACAGGAAAGTAGGGAGCAAAAGGAGATGTACTGAAGAAATTCCAAAGTGCCGCCAAGGATGCCGCCGCAGCAGCATTGCCGCTGACTGTCGCCCAGGCAGAAGTTAAACTAACTTAGTAAATATGAGTTGCGATTGAAAGAGCACAAATTCCTGAGTGTAATGAGCACATTCTCACAATTTTCTGAAGCATGTAGCAGCCTGAAGAGTTGATTGAAGAAGGATAAGTAAAGTGACTTATCTTTACTTGCTGGAGAAGGCAACGTCCAAAGAGTCCACATTCAAGTAAAAAAGGAGTCAACATTTAATGTAAAGTTACTTTGAGAACTCCTACTCCAAGGAGGACTCAAACTTAGGCCAAGCCCTATATATACCCATGCTTGCAAGGGTATAGGGGCATAGATTGTATAGCGTAAATTGGAGATCACGTCCCAATTCTCTCTTAGGGTTTAGGTTTTTGTATGCAAAGTAGTTGCGAGAAACAATTGTAAAAGTTTAAGTTGTGTTTGCAATAAAATACTCTCAAGTTTGCTTAGTTCATGTGCTTCTCTTCTTCAATTAGTTCCAAAAGTCTAGTTGAAGAAATCCATTTTTCGGGCACGAGAGTGTCAAACTCACGAAAGAATTAAGCACAGTCTCATCATGACGAGATGTTGACTAATTCATCTTAGACATAAGTTAGAATTTTAGTGGCTAAAAGGAGCAACCAAACGTCGACTGCCTGTGTTAGGTTTACACTGAGATTACTAGGTATTGCCTACATCACATGGTGACAAAATCCTTGTCTAGACATAGGAAGGATCACTTCAGAATTGCTTCGCCGAAGTTGGAGTATCTGCTAGACTTGCCGCTGGGACTTCTCTCCATCCCACCTGCCGAGACAATGAAAGTTGCAAGCGCAAAGTTCCGTCGTGGCATCGAAAGTTGTCACTGCCTCAATCCACCATTACCCGCCAAGGCAGCAGATCATAGCAGCGCGAAACACATTTAATCTTTATAACGCAATCTACACACTACTGAGCTACAACTACCTGGCCCAATCTATCAACTCTCTCTCTCTCTCTCTTCTTTTTATCTTAAATTACTTGTGTTTTTATTTTTATGCTTTTCAATATTCAAAAATTTAATTGTGCAATTACTATTTCCTTGTGCAGAAAAATACTCATAGAAGTTGTTACAATCCATGTGGGAGACGATATCTTTTATACTATAACTTGACAGGAGTGTGCACTTGCGCTCATAAAAAGAGAACACCTAAACGCTCTACTCCCACCCCAATAGAGCCATGTGAAAAACCTTAGTCTTTTAGTCTGGTCAAAATTATTTCGTAAGGATAATCCGTGGAGACATGTCCTGGAGTGCTAGAATGTGCTGCCCAGAATTATTCGTACAATGAAATTATATTTGACCTTTTATGTTTTATCTTCGTCTTTTAAGAATACTAATCATTTTCTTGTCTTAATTTTGTTTTGCATTTTTATTTGTTTTTTCTCTCCTTGCATTTGCATCTCATATTTAGAAGGGGTCGATTCTGAAGCATGTTGCTCAATTAGAAAAAAAAAGATTTTTCTATGGATGGAAGGTACTTTAAGAAAAAGGAAGACAATGCGGATGTACGGTGACCACGTGGACGAAATACAAAAGTATGCTCACATCAGCGCCAAGCATAATATCATAAGGTGCAAGTGTTATAAGTCCACTTCAACGGTGCAACAAAGCATAATTTGAAGATGATTATTGGTCTACTCAGCTTAGAGGCAATGTCAAAAGGACCCAAGAGCGAGAAGAGTCCGACAAAGGTATCATAATTTAAATTGAAGACGTAGCTAAAAATATGACGATGATAGTTAGAGAAGCTACACTTTTCGCCCCTACGTCAGGCCGATAGGGGAGGTAGGACCAAGGCTCCAAAGACTCACCGAAAAAATAGAGGAACTGGGTGCTCAGATTGAGACGTATTTATAGGACCTTTGTCATCCAATGAAGGTTACTTCTAGAGCAATACCTTAATGGAATCAATGGCCCTTCGCTTGCATTCTTATTGTTTCTTGCATTTATGTTGTGATCGTTGCATACATTCACACATGATAAGAAACCAATCCATGACAAAATTTTAAAAATAGAAAAAACATCTCACAAATACGGTACTCGTTCTCAGTCCAGAGCAATGGCCATGGAAGACAGATTGGCAACTTTGGAGGATAGCCATAAGGATACCCAAGACAAACTCGATAAAATGGAGAAAGAATTGAAGGAAGAAATTGCACGAGCCTAAAACACCATCAGCCAAATAGCGGCCATGTTGGGTTTCAAAGACCCGAAAGGAGGAAAGGCGATTAAAGTTGTTGATGTTTTGTCGCCCCAGCCCATGATGTCTAATCATACATTTTCATCGAATAAGAGGTTTCATATATGTACAACAGAAACCTCAGCTCATACTCTGGCAAGGTCGAGGATAAATCATGAAGGAAATCAAGGCATTGAGGTGCGGGATCTCCATAAGGCAGCCGATAGATCCAAAATGAATAAGAAGCTAAAAGATCAATGTGGTAGGCTCGAAGAGATCATTAGAGCCCTACAAGGAGAAAATGTCTATGGTGGCGTAGATGCAAGAGATCTAAGTCTGGTGTCTGACTTGATGGTTCCTCCAAAACTCAAAGCACCTGACTTCGAGAAAGTATAACGGGACCACTTGCCCTTGGTCACACTTGACCATGTACTGCCAAAAAATGTCATCGCACTTGGAAAATGAGAAACTGCTCATCTTCTGCTTCTAAGACAAAATATCAGGGTCTGCTGCTCGATGGTATACTCAACTGAACCGGGGCAATGTACACACTTGGAAAGATATGTCAAGAGCTTTCCTCAAACAATACGAGTATGTGATAGATATGGTCCCAAGCAGGGGTTGTACTGTAAGATATGAAACAAGGACCCAACAAGAGCTTTCGCTAGTATGCCCAGAGGTAGCGAGATGTGGCAGCCCAAGTACAACCTCCACTATTGGAAAACGAGGTTACTCCAATGTTTGTGGAGACTTTAAATGGTCCCTTCTATGACCATATGTTAAACCATGTCACTGAAGGTTTTGCAGACATGGTCACGAATGGGGAGTTGATATTGGCGGCTATCAAAAGCGGGAGACTCGAGGAAGGAGAATATGACGAGCACCTATAACTTGAACTACTTGAGCTTGGTTAGACTTCATGCCTTCCTGAAACAATGCTTCATGGCTGGATAATAGAGGACTTCCCTGAACATTGTTGGGGTCATACCTAGAATTAACCCTCTTGCTTTTGCCTGTGAGCATTAGGGATCTTTTGTAAGGGCTTCCATGTTAATATACTCGTTTAAAGATGCATTATCTTTTTTCTCTCGAGTGGAAAACATTTCTCATTTTTTATTTTTCATCCATTTCTCTTCAAACATATGTCTTTCTAGCAGAGCCCTTATTATTAATTGTATGAATGACTTTTGAATCTAATCATGAGATAGAGGGGCAAAAAGCGTGTTCAGGATTAATGAGGAGATCCCATGTACAAATTTTGAGTGTTTTCCTCTCAGACAATGTTGTTAGAGACTTTGAATGAAGTGATAACTCTAAAACATCTACCAACTGAAGTCTGCTTCTCTTCGATGATGTTTGTGTGTGAAATGACATTTGTCATTCCTTCATTTCCCTTCACGAAAAGAAAATGAAAAAAAAATCCATTTTTGTCCCCCTTTGAGCTTGACATTTTTCTTGTGATTTTACCCTAACCAAGGATCACTCCCCACACTGGGGGGGGCAAAGATGATGAAAAGCTATTCAGATCGAGTTGAATGTCCTAAACTGGAAATGAAAGGGACACGAAAAAAGGAAAAAAGAAAAAAAGAGAAAAGGAAAAAAGAAAGAAGGAAAAAAGAAGAAGAAGAAGGAAAGAAACAATGAAGAAAAGAAGAAATGAAAGATGAAGTACGAAGGAAAACTTGAAATGAATCCTTCAATTGAGACATGTGCCAGAAAAAGAAATGAACTCTAGGGTGAAAACCCAAAATGGGTAGTCTAGAGTGATCCAAAGAAAAAGAATGAAGATTTCATCAGGAAAAGTTGATCCTTGGTTTAATCACCCTTTAACACGTATTTGAGCATATATATCCCTTTTTGGCAACCCGAGCCTAGCCTACATTGCAAACCTTTAAAAGACCATTTGGATCACACATAAATATTTGAGAAGAAGAGTTTGTCTTCAGAACACATTCTGCCTAATTGAGTTAACCATTCTTCAAGACCTCAAAACTTCTAATGTTTGATTGAGATTAGAAAAGTGGGAAATTTAAAATTTGGGAGTGGGTGAGTTAAAGAGAGCCACCTAAAAAGTGGGGCACTATCCGATTGATGGATTCATGAATCATTCAAACTATGAATTTTGGGGCATCTAATTTTCCTCTTTTCCATGACTATTTTTTTTAAAAAAAAACCTCATTTCTAGCCTTTCCTCGCATCTGCCATGTCTTCTTCGTTTAAATTCTCATTTCTAGCCTTTTTCTTGCATCTTACAAGTAGGGTGACATAGATTCATAAAAAACTAAAGATTTCTTGGTATGTATTGATCCCAACCATAGAGAACCAGGAACGATTATTTTCCATCACTTCAGTTAACAATTGAACCTCAATTTGAACGAGGACATCGCCTTACATAAGAAGGTAAAATAGAAAAGAAGAAGAAGCATATGTGTTGAAGAGTCTTAAGTGGATTGTGTTGACGAGCAAGATCCATACTTAAGATGTAGGATCCCCAAAGCATAAAAAGGGATAGAGCCATGCCCTATGGGTAAACTGTGCCATCAGATTGGGGCAAGTTATGTTGACCAAGGGTTCAGGATCCCTGACTTTGATGCCTAAGAAGAAGAGATTAAAACTCCAACATCATGCACTCAAGGTGAAGGTTTAGCATGCAAAAACTTCAAGATGCCCTGTAAGGGTAAGAATTTGAGAATTCACAAGAAACGTTGTAGGTGCTTAATGTTATTTTAAAGGGCATATGAAGACTTGAAGCTTTCAAGACCATTCAAGGAGGCCTTCCACTCGATATTGATGTATCAATTACAATGAGAGTAGATCTTGAGACATCTGCCTAAGAAGATCAAATGTTTTTGATGAAGCAAATAGGTATAAAGAATGAGAATAACAAAGTAGAGACAATTGGAGAAGGCTATCCTTCCAATCAGGAGTACAAGATTACTAGATTAAGTGAGCAAATTCGCAAAGATCAAATGTTTTTCATAAGTCAAAGAAATACAATGAAAAAGCACAAATGTCTATCTGGACTGAGCGAGCAAACATGTGGATTCAAAAACCAAAGGAAAAACTAATTCTGATGAAAAGGATTTTAGAAGCAAAAGAAATAAGACATGCATTCATGTTTTAGACATCCCTAGGGGCATGCTTATCATAATCGCATTGTGAATCACATTTTCACAGGTATACGAAGGCTATTTCAGCTAAAGAACATGCCTATCTGTTCAAGCATCAGGAGAATGGAACCCGCCTATCCATTCAAGCATTAAGAGAATGGAACCCGCATATCCGTTCAGGCATTAGGAGAATGGAACTCACCTATTCGTTTAGGCATCAGGAGAATAGAACCTACTTATCTATTCAAGCATAAGGAGAATAGAACCCGCCCATCCGTTCGGGCATTTGGAGAATGGAACTTGCTTATCCATCCGAGCATGGGGAGGATGGAGTCTTTTTCAGGAACCTGCTTATCTACCCGAGCATGAGGAGGACGGAACCCTTTTTTCAACCTGCTTATTCATCCAAGCATGAGGAGTGTTGCGTGTAAAAGAGTCTATCGCAATTGAGTGCAAGTGTACACGTCGCAAGTAATAAAGTGATACTAGAGTATCGGATATCGTCTCCACAGGGACTGGGCTAACCCTTTCCTTCGCTATCTGCACAAGGGGAAAAGAATAGATTAAGATATTTGTCACGAAAATAATGAAGTAAACGTAAATAAAAAGAATAAAGATATCAAGATAGAGAGAATGGGCTGGTATTGAATTGCTCAGTAGTGCAGGTATTGCAGAGTTTAGGGAATCCAGTCCTGTCGTCGCGCCTGTCGCCGACAGCACCTGTCACGGCAGCTGTCCGTTGGCTGTCGCGGCAGCAGACACGCCAACTCCGTACTTCAAGCTTGGCAAGAATCCCAGATCTGCCTTGCCCTATCCCTAGGCACAAGTCTGTCGATGATCACGTCTTTGATGATACCTCCCGGCGTGAATCGAAGGATGAACACCGATGTGTATGAATTCTTCTTTAGCCACTTAACCTCGCCCTATCCCTAGGCACGAGATAGTTCAACTATAAGCTAGAGAACTTGCTCTTATTTCTTTCGTATACTTAACTCTCCCGATGTTAAGTAAATGGATAACCTCACAATGCTCTCCCGATGCTCTTGCAAGATATTAATAACCAAAATAAGAGAACTTGAAGTTTATTTTATTGAACTGAAAATTCCTAAAACAAAACAACCCTTGCAACTACTTTACAAATCAACCCGTGGCCCTAGGGGGTTTTAGAACATGTCGGTGACAGGTAAACGACGGGTAAACGGCGGAGGGGTTTTAGATGTCGGTTTTGGGGTAGAATGAGGGATGATCTCTCTAGGTTAAATCTATGCCCTTATATAAGCTTTGGGCTCAAGTATTCTAAGTTAACAAGGATTACAACTTTAATGAAAAGTAAGATTCTAATAAATGCTAAATCTCTAAGGATTCCTACTTTTCAGCCGCCTCCTTGTTTCATGGAAATTCTTCTCCTTGAGCTTTGGCTTGACATATCTTTTGATCCGGGGCTTGGAAAAATATTTGGCTTTCACACGACAGACGAGCAGATTTTTCTCTATCTATCGAGGTCCACTTTACTTTTCCTCTTCATGAAGTTGCTGTCGCCTTGCTGTCACGACAGGTCCATGACAGGTTCGTCTTCTTCGTCTGCTTGTCCAGTTCAGCTTTCCTGCTTATCTGCCCTGCGCCTGCCTTCTTCGTCTACTATGGCAGCAACTTGCTGTTGTCCTCTGTTGTCACGGCAGTTCCATGGCAGCATTGTCCTCTTCGTCTACTTGTCCGGTTCAGCTCTTCTGCTTATCTGCCCTGCGCCTGCCTTCTTCGTTCACGACGGCGGAAACCTGCCAAAAACAGCCATTTTTAGTAGAATCTGTGCCTTTTATATATTTGTGATGTTTTGCTGTAAACTGGCCTAAATGCAATGAAATGGTGCTTGAATGCAGCAAAAATATGGGTTAAAAGGGTGTAAATAATAGAACTTTTACACACTCAACACACCCTCAAACTCAAGTTTTTGCTTGCCCTCAAGCAACTAAGAACTAAAAGAAAAAGAAATTTTTGTTTTGGCTTTCAAACAGTGAGTTTTCCCTTACCCATCGTTCGTTCCCTGTGGCGGCAGCAACCTGTCGGATAATTTAGGATCTGTCCGGAATCTCCCTATAGTCCTCGTGCAGTGTTTGCATGCTTTGTGAACAGTTATATGCCAAGACTCTCTTAGTTTCACTAGAATATTCAACTCTTAACTCGAATTTTTATGCCAAAGTTTATCTTTTTTTTTTTTGAAGGCACATTTTCATGCTTCTTTGATTTCTTTGTTTTGACTCGATTTCTAAAGTTTTACTAGAGCCAGTTTTAGGCACCTCTAGTTTGCTTCCTAGAGCCGGTTTCGGGCACCTCTAGGTTTTTGAGTCTCTTTTGCTAAACTTCTTTCCTAGAGCCAGTGTTAGGCACCTCTAGGGGCTATTCAAGTGTTAAGCTTCCTATTCTAGTTTGGCTAAAAGAAATCTAAGCAGTATAACAGTCACAATGGTGTTTAAGTTTTCAGAACTATAGAAAGGCTCTAAACTTCTCCTTAAACTATCCTAAAGATGCTGCCACGACAGGGCTGTCATGACAGGCAAGTTCAATTCACAATTTTAAGCCAAAATTTTCAAGATTTTTTTTTAAAAGTACTAAGTTAAAAGACACAAAATTTAACTAAGATGTACTCCATGAATATGGAGGGTTGCCACCCCCAAACTCGAGAGTTGCATTGCCCTCAATGCAAATGACAAAAACTAAAAATGAAAACATATGAAGGCAGTACATCACAAAATATATATGGCAGGCAGCAATAAGAAGATAAGAAACTTAAATTTTAATCACTGTCTTCACTGCTGCTGCTGAGGCGGATCTGGCGGCAGGTTCTGGTTCGCGGGGCAGGTTGGGGAGGTTGCTGTAAAACCTGAATATCAGAGCTGTTGCCGCTGCTGCTACTTGCCCTTGGCAGAGTTTTCTTATCTGCCATTCTTTTCTGCCTCTTTACCGGTGTAAATTCCTTCGACAGGTTCCTCTGAATAGAGGGCTCAACGTCACTATCTGCCCAGACGGAGGAGGAAAAGAATCCAGCAACAAAGGCAGCAAGGTCATCTGAGGGCACTGGTCGTTTTGTTCCTCGAGCAGATGTTTCGGCATGGGTGCTGCAGGCTGCCGTCGGGGCAGGTGATGGTATGGAGGCGGCAGATGGTATGGAGGCGGCAGGTGATGAAAGGCTTGAGGCCCAGATTCTTTGCCTTTGGAGTATAAATGAGGCCTCGTTCTTCCCACAGATCTCTGGTTGCAAAGGATTTTGGGGGAGTTGCTGCCGCCGAGGAAGTAGAGGCAGCATTGCGGCGGGTTTTTTTCTGGAAGACATGTTAGTGCAAGGGTTGTGAAAAGTAATTGAAAGCAAATGAAAACTAAATATAGAGAGCAAGTAAGAAAAGCAGAAGTGAGTGAAAATGAAAATGAAACGGAGTTTTATAGAAAAAGAATTTCTGCCCGTTGAAACTGTAACGACAGGCGTGAATAACGGGGCGGCTGTCGAGCTTTAGTGTGTCTGATGCGTCTGACAAACGTTTTCGCGTCTGTCACGCGTCTGTCACACGTTTCTGTGTCTGCCGTGTCAGTCTGTTGACAGCCTGTCATATCCGTCTGCGGCGGCAGCCGAAACGACAGGTTACCATAAATGGGCTTTGTTGGGCTGATGGATGGGTGGTGGGCTTGGGCCACTTCTCCTTTCCTTCTTGACTCCTTTATTTCCTAAAAACTAAAATTAGAAAAACAAAACATTATTCAAATAAAATAAACCTAATTCGTAATAAATAATAATAATAAGAAAATAAAAATAAAACTTAGGTTAAATTAGGGGTGCCTTATGGGGCATCTCCTAAAGTAACCACTTCCTGAATTCCTGGGGCTTCAGTCCCCTGATAATGCTTGAGGCGTCGTTTTCGGTACTTCTTGAAGTCCATCCGTACCCTCCATCTGGTGATTATTCTCATGTTGAGGGCTCCTTTCTTTCTCTTCCCTTTGTAGTCCATGAAGTCCTCCCTTCTTGGTAATGTTTCTGAGGGCATGAATATATGATTAGAAATAATCAAATTGACATTCGGCCACAAACTTACCTTGTTTTCGTTGAATGTTGTTGTGGTTGAATGTATCCCTTGCTGTCGTGTCTGCTGCTGCGGCAGGCAGTTATTTTGACAGTTTTTTATCAGGTTACTTTGCAGGTTAATGGGACATTGGTAGGTGCCATCACTCTCTATATCAAATTCTGTTGACCACTCGTAAATCTCCATCAGTAGAGACTTTGATAATTCTGAGTCCATCGGTGTTGGTTCCTCTAATATCTGCAATGGAATCGGTGAGTTTTCAAAGGATTCAAAAGGTTCGTTTATTACCTGCTCGTATTCCATTTGTGAAGAACTGTCATTGGGTAGCTCTTCTAGGTGGTTGTGCGAGTGCCATGACAGAGATGGATGTGTGCAATCTTGGTCGGGCATAACTGAGGTAGTGGGTTGAGAATCTGCCTCTGATGTGGTTGCTGCTTCGGCATCAATTGCTGCCGAGGCGGCAGTTGCTGTCAAGGCGGCAGGTTCTATCGAGGCAACAGTTTCTGCCGAGGCGGCAGTTGCTGTCGAGGCGGCAGTTGCTGTCAAGGCGGCAGTTGCTGTCGAGACGGCAGTTGCTGTTAAGGCGGCAGTTGCTGTTAAGGCGGCAGTTGCTGTTGAGGCGGCAGTTTCTGTCGAGGCGGCAGTTTTTGTCGAGGCGGCAGTTTCTGCCGAGGCTGGAGTTTCTGCCTCAGAAGTGGTTGCTGCCGTGACATTCTCTTGAATTTCACTCAGCGTTGTCGCGGTGTTGCTCTGTTCCGGCTCCTCGATCATTGCCATGGCAAGTTGTTGCTCAGACTCATCATATGTTTGGTATTCCTTCACATGGGCATCCTCGTCACATTGCCTCATGATTTCAGGTTCATCTGTGGCATGAATGAGGACGGGTCTGCTCAAGAGTTCATCCATCTTGGCGATACTTGCTTTCGTAGAAGCTGACACTTTTTGAGTGATTGCCAAGAAGGCTTGCAGTGTGTCTTCTAAGGATTTTGACTGCTCTTGTGGATGATGACGTTGCCAGGGCAGGTCGGGTTCTGTAGCAAAACTGTCATGGTAAAAAAAATTTTGTGGGTTTTGATCGTACCATAAAAAATTTTGCTGCTGCGGCATCGACATTTGCTGCCCCTGTTGCTGCCACGGCTGCTGCCCTGGAAGCATATCTTTACGGTAATTGCAAGAACTTTCCCACATCAACTCTCGAATGGTTTTTCCTGGCATGTTGATGCCCTTGAACCTGTATTTTCACCTGAGTTTTTTTTTTGTTAAAAATAAAAATAATAAAAAAAAAATAAAAAAAATAAAAATAAAAGAAAAGTGTAGAAGCTAGGGTAAGAGTGTGTTGCCAGTCCCCGGCAACGGCGCCCAAAACTTGTTGCGTGTAAAAGAGTCTATCGCAATTGAGTGCAAGTGTACACGTCGCAAGTAATAAAGTGATACTAGAGTATCGGATATCGTCTCCACAGGGACTGGGCTAACCCTTTCCTTCGCTATCTGCACAAGGGGAAAAGAATAGATTAAGATATTTGTCACGAAAATAATGAAGTAAACGTAAATAAAAAGAATAAAGATATCAAGATAGAGAGAATGGGCTGGTATTGAATTGCTCAGTAGTGCAGGTATTGCAGAGTTTAGGGAATCCAGTCCTGTCGTCGCGCCTGTCGCCGACAGCACCTGTCGCGGCAGCTGTCCGTTGGTTGTCGCGGCAGCAGACACGCCAACTCCGTACTTCAAGCTTGGCAAGAATCCCAGATCTGCCTTGCCCTATCCCTAGGCACAAGTCTGTCGATGATCACGTCTTTGATGATACTTCCCGGCGTGAATCGAAGGATGAACACCGATGTGTATGAATTCTTCTTTAGCCACTTAACCTCGCCCTATCCCTAGGCACGAGATAGTTCAACTATAAGCTAGAGAACTTGCTCTTATTTCTTTCGTATACTTAACTCTCCCGATGCTAAGTAAATGGATAACCTCACAATGCTCTCCCGATGCTCTTGCAAGATATTAATAACCAAAATAAGAGAACTTGAAGTTTATTTTATTGAACTGAAAATTCCTAAAACAAAACAACCCTTGCAACTACTTTACAAATCAACCCGTGGCCCTAGGGGGTTTTAGAACATGTCGGTGACAGGTAAACGACGGGTAAACGGCGGAGGGGTTTTAGATGTCGGTTTTGGGGTAGAATGAGGGATGATCTCTCTAGGTTAAATCTATGCCCTTATATAAGCTTTGGGCTCAAGTATTCTAAGTTAACAAGGATTACAACTTTAATGAAAAGTAAGATTCTAATAAATGCTAAATCTCTAAGGATTCCTACTTTTCAGCCGCCTCCTTGTTTCATGGAAATTCTTCTCCTTGAGCTTTGGCTTGACATATCTTTTGATCCGGGGCTTGGAAAAATATTTGGCTTTCACACGACAGACGAGCAGATTTTTCTCTATCTATCGAGGTCCACTTTACTTTTCCTCTTCATGAAGTTGTTGTCGCCTTGCTGTCACGACAGGTCCATGACAGGTTCGTCTTCTTCGTCTGCTTGTCCAGTTCAGCTTTCCTGCTTATCTGCCCTGCGCCTGCCTTCTTCGTCTACTATGGCAGCAACTTGCTGTTGTCCTCTGTTGTCACGGCAGTTCCATGGCAGCATTGTCCTCTTCGTCTGCTTGTCCGGTTCAGCTCTTCTGCTTATCTGCCCTGCGTCTGCCTTCTTCGTTCACGACGGCAGAAACCTGCCAAAAACAGCCATTTTTAGTAGAATCTGTGCCTTTTATATATTTGTGATGTTTTGCTGTAAACTGGCCTAAATGCAATGAAATGGTGCTTGAATGCAGCAAAAATATGGGTTAAAAGGGTGTAAATAATAGAACTTTTACACACTCAACAAGGAGGATTGAACCTTTATTTTTCAGCCTGTTTATTCGTTTGAGCATGAGGAGGATGGAATCTTTTTTCACAACCTGCTTATCCATTCGAGCATGAGGAGGATGAAACTTTTTTTCCAGAACCTGCTTATTTATTCAAGCACGAGGAGAATAGAACCCGTCTATCCATTCAAGCACAAGAACCATGCTTTTTACAATCTGCTTCTCCGTTCGGGCACAAGGAGAATGAAGACCTTTTTTTCAACAACTGTATATCCGTTCGGGTTTGAGGAGAATGGAACCTTTTTTTCAGCGCAACACCTATCCGTTCGAGCGCAAGGAGAATGTAACCCTTATTTTCAACAATTGCCTATATGTTCATGCGCGAGGAGATTGAACCAAGCTTTGATGTCCATCAACCAATTTTGCAGTGTGATTGGCTAAAATCATTGCCTTTTGTTCTTCGCTCTATCCCTGTTTAACAGGAATGAGCAAAGAGGGGCAGTTGTTGTCACTGATTTTTAGCCTGACATAAAAACATGGGAAGAGATCGCATCAAATATGAAAAAAGGGGAAAATTCCAAATCAATGCTAATCGGACCAAAGTCAAAGGGAAATCTGAATCATTCAAGTAAGGCAAGGAATCGAGCATAATCATAACAAACATGGAAAGCCAAGGATTCAAGCGTTTCCAGGCCAAGGTGTCTTCTTAAGTCTTGACCGTCTCTCAGTTAACTTTCCAACGCATCTTGAAACGCCTCAATCGGACATCGTGAGCTCAAGATATGCTTGTTTTACTGAAGACAACGTGTGCAGAAACCAGACCCGCGAATCGAATATGAAAATAAGAAAAATCAGTCCCAAATCATAGCCAAATTAGGTTGATTTTGAAATTCAACCAAGAATCACGTTTTGGTCTGATTTTTCTCGATTTTAGGGATTAAAATCTCAATTTTCCTTGTAAATTCGAGTTTTTGAACCCTATATAAACCCCCACCCCCATTGTATTTTTCATTGGGAAATGAATAGAAAAACACCTAAAAAATTTATAGAGTAGTGGCTTGAGTTTGCAGCAATTGTATTCGAATTCTGATGGAATCAAAGCAAGCAATTTCTTCCACACTTCGGTATTGTTTCTTCTTTTCTATTATTAATTTTATTTCGAATTTTAATATTAGTTTGGGTCTTGTTCTTACTTTTGATTGATAGGAAAAAAATATTTTTGAACTTGGATCCTCGCTTTAAAATTTAAAACTGTTTTTTTTTAGTTATTTTCGAAGAACACCAAGAATATTTGAGAGAAAATAAGGGATAAGTGTTTTATCCAAAATTTTCTAAGTGGGATAATGAAAGTTGTTTATAAAAATTGAGCTTTATACCTAAAATAAAATATGCAATTTGCAGTCATTAAAACCCTCCGTCCCATTTTTATTCACTCCTCCAGTTACTACAGTTTAGAACTTTTCAATTTAGTCCTTTTTTATTTAGCCACTGATTTTGATATTCCACCAATTTGGTCACCCTCTTTTTTAACTTTATTATCAATCTGTTTTTTAGTTTTTAGTTTTTAATTAAACATCTGTTTTAAGTTTTCAACTAAACTTTAATTTGTTTAATTTTTTTATATTTACTTAATTATGTAATTTAACTTGATATATATATATATATATATATATATATATATATATATAATCGCATATAATATGGTTCCCTTTTTATGTTTTATTAATGTTGTCTGTTTATTTAATAATTTAATCAAATTTGATTTTGTGATTTAATGCTTAAAAAGATGAAATATTATTAATGCGGCGTCTTATTAAACGTAGATGACGAGTTAGCGCCAGGAGTGTTGGCGATGATTAGAGTTCATCCTCCGAGTAATAAGACCGTTAAAATAGAAACATATTAATAAATGGGCAATTAAATTAAACTTTACATGAACTTACAAATTCTGACTTTAAAACCTTTTGTAATCGGCTAGGTACTAACTTTTGGACGTTGTGGGGGTGCTAACCCTTCTCCACGCGCTACCGACTCTCGAACCTGTTTTTTTGTGTTTTCGCAGACCAAAAAAAGTTATTTCAATAAAATAACATTGGTTTTATTGAAACAACCCGTGTTTAGGTGATCCAATCACACCTTTTTAAAAGATTAGTGGAAACTCTATATTTTAGTTTTCAAAAAGTCGAGCCACTCGAAAGAGTTGCGACCCACACGAATACAGTTAAAAAGTTATATATCCTAAATTTTTATTTAAAATTAAAGTTGAAATATAAGCATTATAATTTGAAACACTAGTAGTGGAGTTTTTGAACCACACGAATACGGTTAAAAAGTTATATATTTAAAATTAAAGTTGAAATATTAGCATTATAATTTGAAAGACTAATAGTGGAGTTTTTAACCACACGAATACGGTTAAAAAGTTATATATCCTAAATTTTTATTTAAAATTAAAGTTGAAATATACTTAAATCTTTTGTACGCTTCGTACATTCAAAGGATAAAAAATCTTTTGCCCTTTTCCGGTGCTTCTTTCTATGTCCCAACACTAAAAAAATATTAAAAAAAAATTAAATTCTAAGCTCTAACCCTAAATTCTAAATCCTAAACCCTACACTCTATACCCTAAAAAATACACATATCCTCAATTCTTTATACTCTAACTACAACTCATAACCTTAAACCATGAACCATAAACCTAATTTTTATTGTGGAGGCATAAATAAAAACATCCAAAAGACGGAGAAATTCTAATTTAATTTTCTTTACTTTTACTTCTGAAACTTTAATTCATTTACTTTTTATATTTAAAAATTGTAATTATTAACCTTGTTAAAAAAGTTTGTTAAATTTAGTTCATTTACTTTTTGTGTAATTATTTCATTACCTCTATTCTTTTGAGGTAGTTATTTCTTTTAAAAAAACTTTTTAAGATTATCTTTTTCATCAAAGTTATCTCCAACAACGGCCTTTATGTCGTTGACTAGTTTTAATGTTTATGTTAGTTAAATATAAATAATTTTTTGATGAAGAATTGTTTATTTTTTTGTTTCGTTTTTTCTTTTGTTTTGCTTTGTCTAAAGTCATTTTGTATATGATTTTTCGACTATTTTTTGTCTATTTGTATAACAGTTTATCTGTTTTTTTTTGTAAAATTTGTCTCTCTTTGTGACAATATTGTCTGATGTTATGGCAATTTAGCATTTAAATAAAAAGTATTATCGAGCGTGTCAAGTCACAAGATGATCGACGGTTTGTTATTTTTTCGAATTCCTTTGTAGTAACTTGCTGATATAACAAAAACTCACATCAGAAAGAAGCTTGATTCATAGAGCTTTCTAGTCAAATTAGATATCCTAAATTTTTAATTGAAATTAAATTCGAAATATACTCGAAGCTTTTTTCAATAAAAGAAAATACTCGAAGCTTTTGTTCACTTTGTACATGTAAAATTTGACTAGAAAGCTTGATTCACAGATCTTTCTAGTAAAATCACATATCCTAAATTTTTAGTTCATTTACTTTTTATGTTTAAAAATCGTAATTATTAACATTGTTAAAAAAAATTATTAAATTTAGTTCATTTACTTTTGTTAGACAAATAGCTTAGTAATCCAAGAAAATAATAAATAGTAAAACAAAATATTAGATTTATTATTAGATCTAACAGAATAAAATAACTACAAATAAAGTTGAAGCTGAAAATAAAATAATCGAATAAAACTATGCATTCTAACCATCTCTTCAGCTACGACTATACTTGAATCTATTTTTACGACTTCTCCCACATGATCCACTAAATATCAACACACAACTTCTCCCATATTTCCTTTATGGCAAGTACTAACAAATTACCAAAGAAAATAAAAATAATGGAATCGAATAAAAGAAATGAATAAAATAAACCGTAAACACTTTAGAAAATAAACCGTAAACGAGTTGAAGCTTATGCGAGCACAATTTTCTAAAGATAGATTTTCGGCCACTCCTATGATACTTGAGATACGTTGGTCGTCTGTCTCGCAAGATAAAACAACTAAATGATCAACTGTAGTAGCATGTCTGCAGAGATCGCAAAGTGATAATATCTTATCATATTATTTTTTTTATTTTCAGTTATTGATCTTTATTTTAAAAAATAATTTTTTTATATGTTTTGCATATTATTTGATAAAATTTCGTAACTTTTCCATAGTTATTTCTATACAAGATTAATTTTTTTTATTAAATAGAGAGGTACATATTCCTATTTGAACCCATACAAAATAAAACAATATAATTTTTTTAAATTTTACTAATGACATACGAGCGAGAGTTGATTGGTTTGGCTAATGACAATACAACGGTGGCATCCGTCGATATGTATGGGGAAATACTTTTTTTAATAGTCTTAAGTTGATTATAAAATAGTATTTATTCAATCTAGGGAGAAGATCAGCTGAAAGGAGATGAAGAGTAAGGGCATTGCTGGTTTCTGGCAAAGTTTAGATGAAAGGAAGATCAGGGGATCGTTTTACACCGAAGGAAGAGACCGAGCGAAGAGCAAGGCCAGTGAAGTAACTGTCTTTGTCAACGACGTTAGTAAAAGAATCCATAGAGGAACCCTTAAAGAAGTTTTCTCTGCGTAGGAACAGTCACAAGTGTCTACATCGCTTATAATAACGTCAAAAGATTAAGGAGCAGCTCCACTTTTGCTTTCGTCCGTTTTGCTTCTAGGGAGGATGCAGCTAGGGCGGTTGAGCTGGGAAACGAAAGAAAAATGGATGGCTTTCATTAGAGTGTTCTTTGAAAAGAAACCGGATTCTAAGGTCAGGACTGTGGAGGCTGACCAGACTAATATTAGACAACTTCGTCAACCGGAAAAAAGAGAATTCTCCAAAGTCACCAAAGGAAAATCGTATAAGGATGCTTTACTGGAGCAAACCAATCATCAGATGACTGGAAACAATCAAGTTCAAAGTTTCTTTATGGGAACATATGATATCTCGTCCAAGTGAGTCCATTAGCATCCATATTCTCATTTCCCCTTCAGAAATGGATTGGCAGAACCAATGCTTGGTAGGATTGGTCAAAGGAATGTATGACGTGGATTTTGTCCAATAGGCACTTAGGTCAGAAGGTTTTAACGTCAAAGTAGGGGATGAAAATCTGTGCCCTACTTATGCCCCATACTTAAAATTAGGTTTAAAGTTTTAAGTTAGGGTTTATGAAATTTAGGGTAGGGTGTATTTTTTAGGGTATAGAGGGTAGGATTTAAAATTTAGGATTAAGGGCTGGAATTTAATTTTATTGTGCTTTTTAAGGTATAGGGGCATAAGTAGGCATCGAAAAAGGGCAGAAGATTTTTATCTCAAAGTAGGAGTGTGGTTTGGTTATTTTGTCATCATTCATTTCCTAGAGGTGGAACAAGTCTATATTTTCTGGGATTTAAAGCAATCCATGCTAACATTTTGGTTCGATGATATTGATATTGTTGCTCATTTCATCTCGGAGAAAAAAACTTAAGCTTTGAATTAATATAAAAGGGATTCCATTATGCTCGTGGTACACTAATGTGATTGAATCCATCGCTAGCTCTTGTGGGGAGGTGGAAATTGAAAAGATGGATGAAGACACCCTTAACAGAAACAGATTCAACGGAGCATGAGCATTACTTGGAGTGGGGTCAGTGTCCGACATCCCATTGTCTGCTTCAATTTCAGTTAATGGGGAAAAGTTCGATGCCAGGATTTTGACGGTGGGGTCAGTGTCTAATGCCTAGGATGATCCAGCCATTGCAGAAGCAAAAGCCAAAAGCGTGTTTGGAGGTTTGCAATTCGGTGGGGCTATTCTTCAAGGCAAGTGAGCGCGGCATTTACGAAAGGTTAGTGGCCCTGGAGGCGGAGAAGGATGCGAGCTCTCCTATGTTGGTTGTTTTAATTATATCTAATGAATCATTGTCTCCAGCATGTGTGGCCTAAAAGCGTCTCGGACCACAACCCTGTGACTTTGACTGTCTGTTTACAAGACTGGGGCCCTAAACCCTTTAGATGGTTTGATGTATGGGCAGATGATAAAGGTTATGTTGAATCGATCCAAAAGGTTTGCCATATTCACAGGGGATCAGAAGCATGTCAACTATTAAGGGAATGCAAAAAAATGTTCCAAGGACTGGGTTACTCGGAAGAAATCCCTAGGGCTAGATTCTATTCCAGAGTTGAAAAAGGCGATTTCAAATATTGAAGAGGAAGCTACCTTCACACCTTTGAATTTTGCAAAGAGAGGCGAATTACAGACTCCAAGAATGAGACTCTGGAACCGTATAAGGCAAGACGAAAGGGAGTGGTTTCAGAAGTCTAGACTTAGTGAGATAAAAATTTTAACTTCTTCCATATCATCGCATCAACGAGGAAAAGAAATAATTCAATTACTAATCTTAGAGTTGGTCACACAGTTGTCTTGGAGCATTCTCAAGTTAAAATGGCGATAGAAAAACACTTCATGGACATTTATAATAAAGCTCCAACCATACTGATTGATCGCCTAGAGAGTGACCTTTAATCCCTTAGTTTAGAAGAAGCAAAGAGACTCGAAAAAACTTTTTCGCATGAAGAAATTTGGGGAGCATTGTTCTCAATAGATGGTTCGCGAGCACCATGTCCTGATGAATTCAATTTGGGCTTTACGAAGAAGTTTTAGAACTGCCTAAAAGACGATGTTCTTAGTTTCTTCTCCGAACATAGATTACTCCATTACGGACATGACCATGAGACCTAGTAATTTGTCCTTGCTAAGTTGCGGTTCTTCCGTACAGAAAGCTAGTAGTTGGACTCCACCTGGACGTGGTTCTCTGAAATTTAATACGGATGGAGCTGTTCGGGGTGTCTATGGTGAGGCTAGGATTGGTGGTTGTCTAAGAAATGAGAAAGGTGCTGCCTTGAGAACGTTTTCAAAATCTGTAGGGAGATCTGATGCAACAACAACAGAAATTTTAGCGATAAGCCAAGCTATTTCTATCTTTTTCTCTTCTTCCTGGAGCAACGAATATGATTTGATTGTGGAAACAAATGCGAAGATGGTTGTGGAATGGCTTGGAAATCTTTCTGCTGGTCCTGCAATGTTTAAGCCTCTTATTGATTCTTGCCTAAACTTGTGCAATGGGAGATCAGTGAAGTTCCAGTTTGTACACAGAGAATACAATGTGGCGGCAAATTCTTTGGCCAAAAAGGTATAGAGCGTAAGGCTAACTTTATCGAGTTTATTAAAGTGCAAGGGATGTCATTCAGGAATATATCCCATTTGATAGTGTTTTGAGTTGTACTATTGGATTGCTTTTGTAATGCAAATCCTTTTGTATATGCGATCATACGTTGCACTTTTTTCCCTCTACCTAGTGTTAGAGAGGTTATTTTAACGAGGCACGTATCATCGCTTCTTCTCAGTTTATAAAATCTCAATATTTCAAAAAAATAGTATCTATTTATACATATTTTTAACCTTTTGACAACAAACAAATCAATTTGAACTCAGATCTCCTAGTGAAATGCTTCCAAGTTCCAACCTTCAATTCAACTACTATTGTTTTGGTGCCAAAGATATAATTGGGAATATGATATGGGTGGTTTCAAACCAATCTCGTGGTGCACTACAATCTAGATGTGTGTGACTAAGATTCTGGCTGATAGGATGAGACAATGCTTACCAAGCATTATAACGAGCAACCAACCTACAATTACTTTAAAGTGTTCCTTTAGTTTTTCTTTAAAAGTGTCATTATTTGATTTCTTTTGTTTATATTTTTTTTTCAGTTCCGAATAGAACTTTGTAAAACCTATGTTTGATTTTGATATAATTAAATCTTTAAGGATCTATTTGAAAAACTTAAAATTGTTTTATAAGTCCCTTAATAAGTTTCAAATCACCAACACTTTAAAACTGATTTGAAAAACTCAAACTCAAAGTATTTTCTAAGTGTTCCAAGGCCAAACTATTGAAAACCGTCTAGGTGTATCGATACGCTTCCAACCGTATTGATACCTTTTTTACAAAGTTGGCCACTGCCAGAAAACGTTTCGATACGCACTTAACCGTATCGAAACACCGTATCGAAACAGATTCCATCTGTATCGATACGCTCCTTCGTAAAAGTCTAAAAGAGTTTGAATGGCGTACCGATACGACTACACCCGTCTCGATACGGTTTTAACGAATTTTTAATTCAAGTCTTTTAAATATTTCGACCGTTGGTGTCAGTTGGTTAGGTAACCAAATTTTAAATTGGTAGTTGACCCGTATCGATACGGCAAACCCTCGTATCGAAATAGAAACTTCCAGTGAGCTAAGTCGAGAAAAAGGTATCGATACGGTCTTAGCCGTTTTGATACCCAGTATCGATACGCCTACGTGCGTTTCGATACCCCTTATTTATTGCACACAATGGCTCTTTCTTTTCTGAGACAGGTATCGATACGACTCCCCGAGTACCGATACAGGTAGCTGTAGAAGTGCATTTATGGTGGTAAGAGAGGGTTTCAACGGCTCTATTCAAATTCCCAACCACCCAAACGGCTAGAATTAATAGAGGAGGTATAAATTGAAGTCCTTTGAAGGTCAGCAACAACTATTCAACCTACAAGCATCACCAAAGCAAAAATCCAAACCCTTGTGCTATTCAAAGTTAAATTCTTGTACCCAACTCTAGTGTTTTTCAATTGTCATTTTGTATTGTGAGTTTGGGGTGATTGAAATTGTAATTGGGTAGACATTTATCCTTTAAGAGGAATCATTTGAGTTTACCAAAACTTCTCTTGTAAATTGACTGGATTAAGCTTTGGGTATAAAGCTTAATCGAATTTGTAAGGTTACCTCCTCATCTAAGAAAAGGGGAAGAATTCAAGTAGTGAATTGGTTGAAAATCCTTAGTGGGAACTAATGTAGTGGATGTAGAGTTCATTTGGAGAACTTGAATCACTATAACTACTTGTGTCAATTTTATTTTTCACTCATTCTTCCTACCAAAATTTTTATTACCAATTCACCCCCTCTTGACCATTTGCAATTGTTTGATCAACTCAACAATTGGTATCAGAGCTACACTCATTGGAAGGATTACAACCCTCTTGAGTCGATTCTAGGAGAGTTTGATCAACAACTAGTCAAGCAATGGCATCCACCTCCAACTATGAGTCTCAATCCACCACCAAGCCGCCATTCTTCATTGGGGACAACTACCCATATTGGAAGAATATGATGAGGCTTTTCATCAAGTCTACCGACTACATGGTGTGGGATGTGGTTGAAGAAGGTACATACATTCCCATGAAGAGAGATGTATAAAGACTCGTCCCAAAGGTAAAAGCCGAGATGACAGATAATGAAAGAAGAAGGAAGCAAGTGAATCACAAAGCTCTCCATGTGATATTTTGTGCACTTGGTCCGGATATCTACTCCAAGGTGTCTTCAATCGAAAATGCCAATGAGGTTTGGGACACCCTCGAGACAACATATGAGGGAACTAGTGATGTCAAGGAGACAAAGATTGGGCTACTCAATCTAAGCTATGAAAACTTCAAGATGGATCTCGATGAAAGTGTCTCAGAGATGTTTGATCGATTCTCGGTCATTGTCAACGGATTGAAGGGGTTCGACGAGATCATCCCCGAAGACAAACTAGTGAGAAAATTATTGTACTCTCTTCCGGAGTCATGGGATGGCAAGAGAACGACTATTATTGAAGCTAGAGATTTGAAGACTCTCAAGCTTGATGCTCTTGTTGGATCTCTACTCACTCATGAGATTATGAGGAAGGGAAGAGAAGAAGAGAAGAAAATAATTGAGAAGAAGGAGGTTGAGAAGAAGAAAGTGGGAATCGCTCTAAAAGCTTCACATCAAGAAAGCGATTCAAGTGAGGATGAAGATGAGGAGATGATCATGTTGGCCAAACGGTTTACTCGGTTCATGAAGTCAAATCGTGGAAGAAAGTTTATTAGAAAGGGAGACTTCAAGAGTAAGAGTAAGGAAGAGGAGAAGGACCAATCACTAGCTATGAATGCAAGAAACCGGGTCACATCCGTTCCGAATGTCCTCAATTGAAGAGGAAGAGCTTTGGGAAGAAGAACAAGCTCAAAGCTCAAATAGCAACTTGGAGTGACGATGAGTCATCCGAGGAAGAGGAGGAAGTGGCCAATCTATGTCTCATGGCCATTGATGATGAACCAAAGGTAAATTCTAACTTATCCAATTTCGATTTTACTTTTGATGAACTTCAAGATGCTTATGATGAATTGCAAGATGTTTACGATGAGTTAGTAGGAAAATACAAAGAATCCATTTTGAAAAACAAGAAAACCATTTCCGATTTGAAAAATCAAAATGAGACATTTTCTAAAGCTAACTCCGAATTGGAAAAGAAAGTTTTGTTTGTAGTAAATCTTTCAAATGATCTTAAAACAAAAAATCTTGAACTTGAAAAACTTCTTTCCGATTTTTAAGATTATCACACAAAGGAAGTGGATAATCTTAAAACATCCATTGCTATTGGGAAAAACAATTTTGAAAAAGGAAATCATTCCAAATCCCAATATGTAAAAAGAAAACCCTTTATTCCTAAACAAAGAAATTTTAATAAGCAATCTAGAGGTCAAAGAGTTAGGAGTGTTTGGGTTCCTAAGGAACTCATTGTTTCTAATAACATGAATGCTATTGCTTCTTGGATTCCTAAGGGAACCAAAATTTTGAAGGCTAACACTCATGGACCCAAAATGATTTGGGTAACAAAAATCAAGGCCTAATTTCTTTGTTTGTAGGGGGAGCATTGTTGCAAGGCTAAAGCTTCAAGCAAAAATTCTTGGTACCTTGATAGTGGATGCTCAAGACACATGACCGGTGACAAGAGTAGATTTGTGGAACTAAAGCCAAAGAGTGGTGGAGTGGTAACTTTCGGTGACAACTCCAAAGGCCACATTGAAGGAATAGGCTCCATTGGTAATCACTCTTCTATTTTCATTGAAAATGTTTTGTATGTCAACGGTCTTAAGCATAACTTGTTGAGTATTAGTCAATTGTGTGACAAGGGTTTTAATGTTTTATTTGATAAAAGTGGTTGCAAAATTGTAAACATTAAAATAAATCAACTAATGCTCATTGGTCATCGCATAGGGAACATATACATGGTGCATCTAGATGACATTCATTCATCTCATACATGCTTAGTTGCACATGATGAACATGACTCATGGCTTTGGCATAGAAAATTAGGACATGCTAGCATGAGTGTCTTAGAAAAATTAATTTCCCTTAATCTAGTTAGAGGTTTACCCAAACTTAAATTTTCTAATGATAAAATTTGTGATGCATGCTCAAAGGGTAAACAACATAGAACCTCTTTTAAATACATTAATAATGTCTCTACTAGTAGATGTTTACAATTGATTCATATGGATCTTTTGGGGCCTATTAGAACAATGAGCTTGGGTGGAAAATCACATGCTTTTGTGCTTGTAGATGACTATTCTAGGTTTACTTGGGTTCTATTCTTAAGTACAAAGGATGAGGCTTTAGAAAAATTCATCACATTTTCTAAAATAACTCAAAATGATCTTGAACTTAAAATTTCTCACATTAGAAGTGATCATGGAACCGAATTTCAAAATCTAGGTTTCGATGAGTTTTTAAATGAAAATGGGATTAACCACAATTTTTCTGCACCTCGCACTCCTCAACAAAATGAGGTGGTTGAGAGAAAAAATCGAACTTTAGAAGAAATGGCTAGAACCATGCTTTGCGAAAATAATTTACCTAAATATTTTTTGGTGGAAGCCACAAATATCGCTTGCTATATTATAAATCGAGTAATGATTAGGCCAATTTTGAAGAAAACACCTTATGAGATTTTAAAATCTAAGAAGCCTAACATTAGCTATTTTCATCCTTTTGGTTGCAAGTGTTTTGTTTTAAATGATGGTAAAGAAAACTTAGTTAAATTTGATGCTAAAAGTGACGAAGCTATTTTCTTAGGGTACTCTTTACACTCTAAAGCCTATCGTGTATTTAATAAAAGAACTCTAGTAATTGAAGAGTCTATACATGTTGTTTTCGATGATAACCTCCTTCCGAGAAAGGAATCTTGTGATGATGATGATGTAAGAATCATTGATGCCATTGATGGAGGACAAACGTCAAAGGTGGATGAGGTTCCAACTAAAGATGAGGATGCACAAGATCCACCTCTTGAAGCCTTGAAGGACTTGACTTTTGAGGAAAGGGAGGTGTCTTACCCAAGGGAGTTAAAATATCTCAAAGGTGGTGAAATCTTGGGTGATCCGTCCAAGGGGGTAACCACTATATCCTCTCTCAAATTAATGAATCATGTTGCATTTCTTTCATGCATTGAGCCTAGAAATATTAAAGAAGCTTTAAAAGATGATTTTTGGATTTTGGCCATGCAAGAGGAATTAAATCAATTTGAGAGAAGTAAAGTTTGGACATTAGTTGAAAGGCCTAATAATCAATCTACTATAGGTACAAAATGGGTTTTTAGGAATAAATTAGATGAAAGTGGTAATATAGTGAGAAACAATGCTAGGCTTGTTGCTCAAGGCTATACCCAAGAAGAGGGAATTGATTTTGATGAGACCTATGCACCCGTAGCTAGAATGGAAGCTATTAGGATGTTGCTTGCATTTGCATGTTACCATAATTTCAAGCTTTTTCAAATGGATGTGAAAAGTGCCCTTTTAAATGGTTTTATAAATGAAGAAGTGTATGTTGAACAACCACCGGGTTTTGAGGATTCAAAATTTCCAAACCATGTGTTTAAACTTACAAAAGCTCTCTATGGTTTAAAACAAGCTCCTAGAGCTTGGTATGAGAGACTTTCAAATTTCTTAATTGAAAAGGGTTTTGAAAAGGGAAAGGTGGATACCACACTCTTCATAAAAAGATATAACAATGACATCTTAGTAGTTCAAATTTATGTTGATGATATCATTTTTTGTTCTACTAATGAGTGTTATTGTAAAGAATTTTCAAAGCTAATGCAAGGTGAGTTCGAGACAAGCATGATGGGGGAGCTCTCATTCTTTTTGGGACTCCAAATCAAACAAAGGAAAGATGACACCTTCATAAATCAAGCTAAGTACGTGAATGATATGCTCAAAAAGTTTGGCTTGGAGAATGCAAAACCTCAAGCCACACCTATGAGTTCTTCCATAAAGCTTGACAAAGATGAAGGAGATTAGTGTGTTGATTCTAAGCTTTATAGATCCATGATAGGTTCTTTGCTTTACCTTACCGCAAGTAGACCGGATATCATGTTTAGTGTCTGCTTGTGTGCTAGGTTTTAAGCTAGTCCTAGAGAATCACACTTAGTTGCCATTAAGAGAATTTTTAGATACCTTAGAGACACACCTACCTTAGGCCTTTGGTATCCTAAAGATTCTTCCTTTAGCCTTCATGCTTATTCGGATGCGGATTATGGGAGATGTAATATAGATAGGAAAAGCACTTCCGGAACATGCCAATTCTTAGGTAGTATGCTCGTATCTTGGTTCTCTAAGAAACAAAATAGCGTAGCCTTATCTACCACCGAAGCGGAGTACATATCCTTAGGGAGTTGTTGTGCTCAATTCCTTTGGATGAAGCAATAACTCTTAGATTATGGTGTTGAAGTAGAAAACATACCCCTTAGGTGTGACAACACTAGTGTCATTTGTCTCACTATGAATCCCATCCAACACTCTAGAAATAAACACATAGAAATTCGACATTATTTTATTAGAGATCATGTTTTGAAAAATGATGTTGCTATAGAATTTGTGGATACCTTGAACCAATTAGCAGATATATTTGCAAAACCTTTAGATAAGGAGCGTTTTTGGTCCCTTAGGAGAGAGTTAGGTCTAGCTAGCCTATCTTGACCTTTTAGGACCTCTTTGTGCTTAAAATTGCTTGATTTTGTGAAATTGCATGTTTGTGTGTTGTAACTCTTGAAAAATGTCCATGCCTATAGTTAGGGGGAGTATGTTTCTATTCAAATATGTTTAGAACTGTTCATTCATCATTTGCATTCCTTTAAGAGATGTTAAAATTGAGCCTATGGTTGTTCTTTAGGCCTAAAGATGTATTTCTGGGCATTGGGTATCGATACGGTTCTACGCGTATCGATTCGTGTTCTTCATTAAGCTTCCCAGACTTCTTTTTGCCTTAAACAGGTATCGATACGGTTAAACTCGTATTGATACGAGCTTCAATCGTTTCGATACGGATCTCATCCGTTTCGATACGATTCTCCAACGAGCATTTTTAAGGAAATGACGTTTCTACCCCCGTATCGATACACCCTCAGGCGTATCGATACTCGATTGCGCAGACAGCTTTTAATTTGGCATTTAAAGTCTTCAACTTTTACCAAAACTAAAATTCTTCAAACCTTAAAAATCCTAACCGTTTTTTCCTATAAAAAGGCTCTTCCTCCCTCATATTTTCACACCACAACTCAAAATCTTAAAGAGGGTTTCCATCAAGCAAAGCTCTAGAATCTTTCTCATCAAATTTGGTGCTAGATTTTTCTTCATTCCTCTCCAATCCCTTTCAAGGTAAAATACTTTCTTTTTCTTTTTTTTCTTTTTTTATTGTCTTTATATTCATCTTCTTAACAAACTTTTGTTTTTTTTAATTTCTTCTTCAATTTTTTTTTTAAATTTTTTTAACTTGATTGAAGAAATCTCAATTCATAATTTTTTTTAGATCATGGCACCTAAGGAATCTAGGAAGAGAGCTCGGGTTTCGCAAACCGGTGAATCATCTAATCCTGGAGTTGTTGCACGTCCAAACTACACACAAATCTATGAACAATCTTTTGAAAACCCCGGGCTCTCGCATATTTTCGTCAATACGAAAACTACAAGATTCGTGCGGAAAGGGTAATATCGGTTCCTTTTTTTTAATTCGGAGCGATTTAAATTTGAATATCTCTCTTTGCTCCAACTTTGGAATTTTATGGATTTTATTTCCATTCCCGGGTTTTATTTCCGTCTTTTAGTTTTGATTTTTTACACTAATGCCAAATGTTGTTCAAATCGCAATGGGGTTGTTACCGGTATTAGTTCTTATCTCATGGGCAAGAAAATTCTCCTTGATGTCAAATCCATATGTGAAGTTTTTAATTTGGAGGATGAAGGCCTTGATGATGAGAATGCTCTAGGCCATGTTCTTAGTGGCTCCGTCACCGCCCTCAATGCTCAAGATCGGATCCTCCATTTGATGGTTTCTTGGTGGTTTAGGCCTTCCGGAGGAAAATATTCTACCATCCGTCAAGTGGATGATTCTTGGATCCGTTGCTTTCGTGAGCGAAAGCATCCAAACGTTGCTCGAATCATGTTTGCGGAGACTGTCTATCTTGTGCAACATCGCCACACCTCTCTCGTCACCTCTTTCACCTATGGTACGACCTTAAGCTATTACTTTTTGAAAAAGGATATTGATTGCTCGTTTGACTTCCCAACTCCCCTCACCGATCCTATTGATGAATGATCTCTTGCACGAGGTAAGTTCCATTATTTTAATGGAAATTGGTTACGTCTTTCCGAGCTACCACCCGAGGCCGTGGCAATATTTGAAGAATCTCAAGGTGATCAAGCTCCTCAAGCTCATCCACCTCCTCCTCAACCCTACATGGATGCTCTTATGACATTCCTCAATGAACAATTCATCGGGTTGCGCACGGATATGGGCAATCGTCTTACCGCTCTTGAAACAACTTTTGACACAAGGATGACGAACATGGAGAATCGCCTAACCTCTCTTGAAAGCGGTCATAACTCTTTGAATATTTCCCTCTCCGTTTTCCATGATGAGTGGCGCAATAGCATGAGGAATGATGATCCAATTGGAGTTGACGATGAAGATGATGAAGAAGGCGATGATGATGCCTAGTAGCTTCTCCTTGCATCTCATGCATATCATCTAGGATATTTCTATTTATGCACTTTTGTTTCATGTTCTTAGGACTAAGTTTATTTTATTAATAAACCTATGATTTGATTTTATGTTTTTGTTGGATTTTTAAGTTTGATGTTATGCTTTGTTTTGAAGTTAATGTTATTTACGTTGCCTATTTATACCTTTGCCTATGTTATGCACTTTACTTTGTCTCAATAATTTTGATCTAACAAAAAGGGGGAGAGAAGCTAGAAGCTAGCTCACAACACTTTAAAAATTTTGATTTCAACTTAAAAGTTACCTAGCTCATATTAAGGGGGAGTTAATTTTGCAAAGTTTTTCAAAGTGTCAAAAATTTTAAGTTTTAGTTTTATTATATCAAAAAGGGGGAGATTGTAAAACTTATGTTTGATTTTGATATAATTAAATATTTAAGGATCAATTTGAAAAACTTAAAATTGTTTTATAAGTCCCTTAATAAGTTTTAAATCACCAACACTTTAAAACTGATTTGAAAAACTCAAACTCAAAATATTTTCTAAGTGTTCCAAGGCCAAACTATTGACAACCGTCCAGGTGTATCGATACGCTTCCAGCCGTATCGATAACTTTTTTACAAAGTTGGCCACTGCCAGAACACGTTTCGATACGCACTTAACCGTATCGAAACAGATTCCATGTATCGATACGCTTCTTCGTAAAAGTCTAAAAGAGTTTGAATGGCGTACCGATACGACTACACCCGTATCGATACAGTTTTAACGAATTTTTAATTCAAGTCTTTTAAATATTTCGACCGTTGGTGTCAGTTGGTTAGGTAACCAAATTTTAAATTGGTAGTTAACCCGTATCGATACGGCAAACCCTCATATCGAAACGGAAACTTCCAGTGAGCTAAGTCGAGAAAAAGGTATCGATACGGTCTTAGCTGTTTCGATACCCAGTATCGATACGCCTACGTGCGTTTCGATACCCCTTATTTATTGCACACAACGACTCTTTCTTTTCTGAGACAGGTATCGATACGGCTCCCCGAGTACCGATACGGGTAGCTACAGAAGTGCATTTATGGTGGTAAGAGAGGGTTCCAACGCCTCTATTCAAGTTCCCAACCACCCAAACGGCTAGAATTAACAGAGGAGGTATAAATTGAAGTCCTTTGAAGGTCAGCAACAACTATTCAACCTACAAGCATCATCAAAGCAAAAATCCAAACCCTTGTGCTATTCAAAGTCAAATTCTTGTACCCAACTCTAGTGTTTTTCAATTGTCATTTTGTATTGTGAGTTTGGGGTGGTTGAAATTGTAATTGGGTAGACATTTATCCTTTGAGAGGAATCATTTGAGTTTACCAAAACTTCTCTTGTAAATTGAGTGGATTAAGCTTTGGGTAGAAAGCTTAATCGAATTTGTAAGGTTACTTTCTCGTCCAAGAAAAGGGGAAGAATTCAAGTAGTGAATTGGTTGAAAATCCTTAGTGGGAACTAAGGTAGTGGATGTAGAGTTCATTTGGAGAACTTGAACCACTATAACTACTTGTGTCAATTTTATTTTTCACTCATTCTTCCTACAAAAATTTTTATTGCCAATTCACCCCCTCTTGGCCATTTGCAATTGTTTGATCAACTCAACAAACTTTCATCTATTTTAGATTATATTTTTCGCATATATTGTTGGGTTTGTTCTTTTACCTCTATGAGACAAATTTTTGTTTGTCGTGTGTTGGGGTGGGAATCGGGTATTGCGGGGACGATTTTGCATTCCTCACTCCGTCCCCAACACTTATTGTTGAGGTTTCGGGGAATCCCCATTAAATACTTCAAGAACTTTTTTCGTCCCCATACCCTCACCCGTGGTTTTCGAGGAATCTCATCCCAAAAAAATTAAACAAAATTATTTTACTAACCAAAATAAATGGCCAATTTAGTTTAAAATATAAAGTTTGGATACTTCAATTAAAAGCAGTTACGAGAAGATGAAAATTGAAAGGGTGTCGTGTTTGGGAAGATTTAGGCGAGAGTTTTAGCTTATATCTAAAAACTAAAATAAAAACATGTTAAGGAACTTGAGTGTGGCTAGGTTTGTGTTGGGCTCGATGGTCACAACCGAAATGCTTGCCAAGTGTGGAGAAGATTGGATTTGTGGGTGTTTTTGTGGAAGTTAAAAATATAAGAGTTAAACACAAGGATTTATATTGGTTTAACTTTCTAACCCAAAGCCTACATCCACTAACTTAGCTTCCTACTAAGAATTTCAACCAAATTCACTATGAATTCGTCCTCTTTTCTCGGCTTAGGAGGAAATCGTTACAACGATCAAGCTTTCTACCCAAAGCTTGATCAAACACTCTCTTACAATAGAAAGTCAAAGCAAACTAGAAATCCCTAATAATAGGGGGTAATGTAAAATTAATGATGTGTTAATGATTACCAATAATAGGGGGTCTGTGGGATCGCGTTACATGTATGTTGGGTAGACATTTGATTGGTTGAGTCGATGGTTGATGGGATCCGGATACCTAGAGAGCATGCTACAACACCATGGTTAGAGATGTCGAATGTATGTTCCCGAGGCTATATGACATCGGGCCTTATTCGAAGATACTCGATGAGAGATGTTGAGTATAGGTGTATGTTCCCGAGGCTGTGTGACATCGGGCCTCACTAAGAGAGTGTGTGTGTATGTTCTCAATGCTATGTGACACCGGGTCTCACTCAAAGTGTATGGTCCAGAGGTTGTGTGACACCGGGCCTCACTCCATGTTTGTGGTTATGACTTTGTGTTCTTTCACCCGGATGATCTGGTGAGATCCCGGGTATAGTTGGGCCTTGTATGCCATGTATGATGACTTGCATGATGAGAGCATGTGTTTAGGCAACTAGTGGTAGCGCCACGTGTTTATTTATCTCTCCTTATTGCTCGTACTAGCTTGCATGCGTATGTTTATGATTAGCATGAAGTATAGTAAAGTAGATGTGTACCACTGAGCTTTGTAAGCTCAGCGCTCGGAATCGTTATTTCCATGCGTAGGTTGAGAATGGTCGGGAGCTCGAGGAACACTATCAGTTTGGGATTCTAGCAAAAAGTGATTGTCATAGTACGGCACTTGTATTTAGTGGGATGAGTATTCATAGGACCTTAGGTGGCTGAGTCTGTAACTTTATTTTAAGATATTATTTTGATATACAATGTATAAACTTGGAGCTCCTATTTTATAAAATGGTTTATGTTGTTTATTTAATTATATGAAGTATTTGATGTTATAATATTTTAAATAAAGGCCAAATCTATGGTTTTTGAATGAAACTTTTTGGGTCGGATTTTGAGTGGCCCAAATGTAGTACTTTGGATCCAGATCGGGATCAAGGTGTTATACGCAAACTTATCTATTTGAGTTAGACCTTACTCGACTCAACACGTTAAGATCTCAATTCGAACTCGAATTCGAGTCAACTCAAGTCGAGCGTTGATCGAGTTTTGACCGAGTTGAGTCAACTCAATAAGCACCCCTACCAACGACTTATCAATCGAGCAGTGGCAGAACTTAGAGTAAGAATTTGAGGGCAACTTATATTTTTAAAAATTTGGAGGCTTAAATTAAAATGTTCAAAAAATTAGAGGGTTTAACCAAAATTTTAATAATTTTAAGAGATTTAACAATAACTTTTAAAAATTCTGAAAGAGGATTTATTTTAAAATAATTAAAATTTCGAAGTTTTTTTAAAATCTTAAAGGGGCTGATTGATTTTACAAAAAAAAAAAAATAAAGATCAAAATCTAATTTCATATAACTTAGGGGAAGTATGACCCCTAGTCCTCATTAAAATACGCCCTTTTAATCGAGCTAAATTTAATGGACTTGTTAAAATCATGAATTCTTGATGAAAATGCCTGAATGTAAGGGGACGTCCGATTCTGTTTTGCTCGTAGTAATTTACACCCTTTCTTTGAAACCATATTCATTCATGAATCATGACCCAATTGTACGGTTGAATGTAGATTCAGCCGACAACTTCTACATAACATTACTTGACTTTCGCCTTTGGCAACCAAGTTGATCCAAGTTGGGGGTTGGGTAGCTTCACTTCTTTAAACACAATTTTTTTTTATATATATATATATATATATATATTTATATAAAATGAATTTATATATATTAAAAATTATATTATATGAATTATTAATGTATTAACACATTTCTCATATGTTTTTATTGATACACAACGAAGTTTAAAGCATGGGCAGAATTAAAAATTTATAGAGAAAGATCATAATAAAATAAAAAAATTCAAGGAGGCAAAATAAGATTTAAAAGGATTGAAAGAATTATAAAACTAATTCACCTTTTTTAAAAAAAAAAAGTTATTCTATTACCATTGCAAGAAAAATTAATAGGGGGCACGCCTACCTAATTCCGCCTCTGGTTCAGAGGCTATAAATGGTTCATATGATGTGTTGAGAGTTGAGTAAGATGATTTGAGAGAAGAATGAAAGAATATATGAGAAATGTATAAGTAATTATGTGCCATTTAGTGAGATGGTCTTTTTAGACAATATTTTTTTTATTAAGTTAAGAGTAATTACAATCAAAACAAATGTCGAGATTTGAAGGGACAATATAAACATTCTTAATTGCTCAGTCAATCAATGAATTTCAAGCAAGATATTCCTTTAGTCACATAATAATATCATTTTTCACAACAACAACAAAAAATCATGTTAATCGGGATTTAATTAGTGTTAATTGTTATTATTAATATTTTAACGACATTTTTCTGCTAAAAAAGAAGTCCTTAATCTGAATATACTTTAACCTTCAACTTTAAAAAATAAAATTATGCAAAATGTTAATTTATAGGAAAGAATTACAATGACTACCGCTATTGTTAATATTTTTATCTAAAAACATCAATTTTTAAGACAAAAATTAAAGGTGTAATGGAGCATGTTTTGCGGGGATTCGTCCTATTTCGCATTCAATTAAGTAGGGATGGTTAAAAATTTCATGGGTTGTAGGCAAGGATGAAGATAAAAATTAGATTCGACGTAAGTGATGGGGAAGGCGTGAATATGCCTTTGTATATACCCGCTCCACCCGCCATGCATCGTCCCCACCCGCCCCATTAGATCTTATAACATGTTATTATAAATATTATTAAAAATAATAGAGTATCAATTTGGATTATATTCAAATTTAAGGTAATTTCTATTTACTTATCTTAGGATATTAATGAAAAACTCAATATATATATATATATATGATTTTGAGATTGATCAAATCAAATATATAAATATTTTTTAAAATGTCAGTTTAAATCAAAGTCAAATTTAAGATAATTTATATTGACTTATCTAGAAACATTTATGAATATATGTACAAACAACATTTATTAGGGGTGTGCATAACTAACCATAACTGTTAACCGTAACCGTTAACATGTATAATCGTTGTATTTTATAGGTTAATTAACCGAACCGTTAAGGTTAAACGGTTTCGATTAAATGAACCGCTAAAAATCATGGTTAATGGTTATGGTTACTGTAACCCCCTCATCCCGGTCTGGCCGGATGACCGGTCCGAGTGAGCTACACGGGGAAAACCGAGTGAAAACCCCTTAAGGATTCCCCCTCGGTTAACAACCCTATTTTTTTCATTTAAAATCTTGTCTAGATGAGTATTTAATCCTATGTGATCATACAACGGAACAACATTCACGAGACAAACAAACGAACTCAACCCAACGTTTTACAGCCCAATTTTAAACTTAAACTATAGGCGGTATCGATACACTTAAGGGGTGTATCGATACCCCTTGACTAGGTCAACTTGTTAGAGTCAACCCGTGGAGACCGTATCGATATGCCCAAGGAGTGTATCGATACCCTCCCCAACGGTTGACTTCCCACGGTCAACGCTAAGATGACCATATCGATACGCCAAAGGCCCGTATCGATACCGAAATGGACAATAGCTCCAGTGACCAAAAAGGTATCGATACGCCCTCTCGCGTATCGAAACACGAGGCCTGAAACAAGAAGGTCGTATCGATACGGGACCAACCGTATCGATACCTCTGCTACGAACTTACATGTTTGAGCTGATTTAAATCACAAGGAGGCCTCTAAATCCCTCTAAAACCTCAACCAACACACTAACATCATTCCTAAGGCAAACCAACATGCAAGCATGCTTGAGCATCATCATAACAAGACTAAACACCAAGGCACAACATCATAAGCCACCCATCCATACATGTCATTATAGATATTAAGCTTTAACATATCCAACACTTAAGCAATTCTAGATAGCAAAATACTAACATGGTTTCGAGCAAGGCATACATCCCAAAGTCAAATTAACAAACACATACGAGGAGTCTAGCATGCTCCTAAACAACAACAACAATATATTCCAAAAGCATCATAATACGACACATATCCCATTGTTTTACTATTACAATCTTTAAATTTAACTATCATACTTGAGCTAACCATAAGCAACACTTGGAGGCCTTTCCTTGCCCTTGCCACCCACAAGCTACCGATCTGCATTGTCGAACAAAAAAGAGCGTAAGCATAAAAGCTTAGTGAGGGTAAGCTCATAAAACAAACCTTCGACAATGCAGGGTCCAAGCATGAGTTACAACCACGATAAAATGCATGATCTTACCTCCAATCCACACGAGCCATAATTATAGATGATGCATGAACATATATTCAATATTATGTCATGCTCAACATGTTTAAATCCACAACATATGTATTCACACATAATAAACCATGTTAGCAACACATCCCAAATCACATTGGCTCACAATTAATCACATATTAGCAACATAAACCACAATCCGTATTGGTACCTAGCTATGACTCAAATACGCGGATAACCGTTGGAACTCACATCCAACAACACAACCATTACCTGACGGTGGGACTACACTCATCATCGTTCACGCGGAGAGGATTTCACTCATCCTCACGCCTCATTTCACGCGGAGGGGATTCCACTCATCTTCACGTCTCGTCGATGGGATTCCACTCATCATCGACTAATATAAATACAATTTCCGGGCGTACCCGTACTCCTCATTGGTGACTCAACGCCACAAAGGCCACGCGCGAATTTAGACTCATGTGTGCACACTAACATCCTAATGATCGATCATTTGTACCCAAGCATACTAGTGCCAATACTACACATTTCATTAATCTTTCACAATATCATTACATAATAACTTCCGTGCTTAGCACGTACTCACCGTCATGCTCAAACTACATTTCCATGCCTAGCATGTACTCACCATGATCCTCGGATCATGCAACCACCTCATATCATCATTTCATATGTCAACACTTCATGAAAATTATTAACACAATTATCCCATCATATTTCACACATATGTATATTCATATCATAATTATCATCAACATGCATATAACAATGCATCAAGTCATGCCTCAACATACATGTATAACAGCGTATACATAACACCACAATCACAATTAATTAAGAGGAAAAAACAACCATTAAAGAGTGCAACCAAAGTCTCTAATTAAAGCTTGGGATTAGGCTACCACTCTAATCCCAACTCTAGGTGGGTCTACCAATCCCAACCTAGGTTCACATACTTGGACCAATTACTCAAAACCATTTAAAAACACTTTAACCACTCACCTAAGCTTCCAAGCTCTAAGCCAAGCAACCATAGTCTTCAATTTCTAGATTTCTTCCCGAAGCTTCTCCAACGCAAGTCCTCGCTACTATACAACCTCAAACACATTTCAAACAATTCCAAATCAGCCCAACATCAAAAGACCAACCCGGAATACAATTTAACCACAAATTACAATATTGCAAGCTATGAACAAATCTCATTTGTAGCAAACTCGGGCAGCCGCTAAACCATGTCCAAAAACCATGTTTCCAACATCCATTGCACCCACAAATGATCCCAAATCAATCCCTAACCATAGTACTATCAAAAGCCTATCAAATCCCACCTAAATCAACCCCCAAAACCCTCCAAAAACCCCATCTATACCCAAATTCGGGAATCTCAATAAAACTCTTTAAAAATTATATATGTTGGACTATTTAGTTCATAAACACCATATCTAACCATTATAAATCAAGAGCTTTAGTAAAAACCCATAAAGCTTCATCCTTTAACCTAAACTTTCAAAAACCCAAATTACAAAATACATAGTTTTAGTGAAATCTAAAGATACCAAAATGAAGAGGAGACCAAGGCCAAGTCAAAAACACAATTACCTTTTGAAAAGCTCCAAAGATGAAGTTGGAAGAGATGAAATGGTGAAAGGGGGAGGGAGAGGGCTTCCATGTCGTCAAAATGAAAAGGGGGAATAAAGAAGATGAAGACAAGGCTTATTTAACATAAAAGGGGGTTTTAAATTTGAAAGCTCTCATATTTACCATCTTACCATTAATGAGATGGCAAATTCTCCTTTATCATAAAATCCATGAAATTTTAGTTTCATTTCAAATTAGCCCAACATAAAATGTTTATTTTGAAAATAAAGAAAGACACAAGGTCCAAATAATATATAATATTATTTAATCATAAATCGAGACCCAAATAATATTATTTAAATATTATTTCTTCCGACCCCCAAACCCGGGTGTTACAACTCTCTCCCACTTAAGGAAATTTCGTCCCCGAAATTTATCGAACAGTAAGAGTCACTGAAACATGCTACTCCACACTTTCCTTCTCACCACAACATACTCATCAACTCGGTAAACTTACCACACAACATAAGCTACCTGATGCTAAGATCTCCACTGGTTCCCCATTGCTTGTCGATTTTAAACTGAACTCAATCTCTTCTACACACATGGCACGGAACAGATCTGACTCACATTTCCGAATCATAGACACACAGAGCACATCACAAATCTCTTTCTAACTTCGGTGGTAGCCGCAATAGATAAACAACATGACTAACCCGATTCACAACCTCATACAACATTGTTTGAGTACCTGACCCATAACTTTCCCTGACTGATCACCAGACCTCAACATACAATCAAACACTATGCATACGTCTTCAAAAATCTAGCAGAAATCTTGAACCTCTATTACTCACTTTCACTAAGAACCTTCCACGAATGTAACAAACTAGAAGGAAAATGACGTTCGGTCTTGACATGCTAGAAAATTTTACATTTACCCTCATACTGAACCACATCACACATCATCTCAATCCCGAAGTATTCATCTTCAACCCACAATACGTCTTCATACTACTCAGATGCAGTACAAATGAACTACTGTGTGCTTCGGCCAAAACAATACGTCTCAAAACACTATGTCAACCGGTACAACTATTCTGTCTCTGAAATGCAAAACTATATCATCTTTGAAATTGTATTCTGAAGGTCTTCCTTCTACTATGCTTCGCACGTGAGGTGCCAAGAATCTGTCTTGCAACTGTTTCTCTTCAACATTCTAACTCAAAGTAGGTTTAACATAAAACTTGGCCACAAAACTACTATCATTCGGTAAGTTGAATTCGGCAAATACAACTCGCAACCCAACCACTAATCTAACAACAAGTACAACTCGAAACATCGGTTACTACGTAGACTCTCTTCAGATAGTACTCAATCTTGAGATCACAGTCTTTAAGCAATTCTAATAACTCATGTTGTTCAAGTTCCAACCATTCCTAAGTCTTCAAATATTTCAAGTTTTGATGATACGTACATATACATTGTGCATTTCTTACTATACAAGCTTTGTCTCTAAGTCTTCGAAGCAAATACAACTTAAGTCAACTCTAAGTCTAGTGTTGGATAGCTCTTCCCTCGGTCTTCCAACTATATCGAGGAATAAGCCACAATCTTCGGTCTTGCACAAACACACAACCTAACTCTACATGTAACGCATCACTATGGTTCACAAAATCTTCTCTGATACAGGTTGAATCAAGGTCGAAGCTCTCATCAAAGTTTCCTTCGGTTTCTCAAGAGCTCAATGTCTTGCATTTGACCACACACTGACCACTCTTCTATAGCAACTTGTCAAATGAGCAACTATCTTCGAAAGACTATTTACAATTCTCTGAGAGTAACAATGCTAGGCCTAGGAATTATAGATACCTATCACAGTCTTCAATTTCTTCCAACTCATATCTTCTTTTTGCCTACTTGGGATTTACTCTAACACACTCAGCTGAACTACATGTCCTAGAAGAACATCTTCATTAACTCGAAGTTCACGTTGCACCACTTGGTATACAATTAATTCTCTAATAGGATCTACCACACTAACTTCAAAGCTTGTCATGATCTTCCTCGGTACGCGAATATACCCATGTATTATCTATGAGGACTACTACAACTGATCCAGGAACTCGGGGATTATTCTACTCAACGTCTCTATAAAAGTAACTAACACACTAGTCAAACAAAACAACATAACTCGGAACTCAAAGCGATCACATTTTTCCCCAAAAGTTGTCTTCAATACTTCAACTTCTCTCACTTCCAACTGGTAGTAATCGGATCTCAAATTAATCTTCGAAAAGACTGAAGCACGCACTACTGATCAACAAATCACTGACACTCAGAAATGGATGTTAATTATTCACTGTCAATTGTTTCAACTGTATGTAATCTGAACACATTCTCGTACTGTCACTCTTTCTTCTTCACAAATTACACTGTAGAACTCTGAGATGATGCACTAGGCCTAATGAATCTAAGGTCTAACAAGTCTCCAAGTTGATTCTTCAACCTTTTCAATTCTTCTGTAATTTATAAGTTACAGAGCAAACAAACGGAAGCAACCTTGGAGACGGTCTCAATAACAAACTCTTCTTCTCTGTCAGGAGTCAAACCGGGCAATTTCTTGCAACACTTCTAGGAAAGCCATAAACTATTCTAACCTTCAGCGGTCTAATCTTCGTTTAAAAAATCAGATCAATCACATTCGCTAGGCAAGCCTGTCAACTAAACTCAATCAATCTTCGACCTCTAAGCTTGAATCGACATTCGATAAGAAGTCTACATCCTCACCTACCACTACAGTCTCACAGAAATCTGCAACTTCAAGGCAACTCTCTCTTCGTCTCAACGTATGTCCTAGCTTTGTGCTCTACAAGCCAAACCATGTCAAAAGGTACATCGAGACCGTAGGAAGACAATCACTTCACATCTACTAGAAACTAGTAACCTTGAACCACCAACAAACATCTTCCGTACGTTTCACTGACCACCACTATCTCACTAAAAGGCCCAGTCACATGTGTCCTACGTCTAAGATCTCAACAAGTATATCTAATCTCTTTGCATGCTCACACAAACGGACGAATCTGCAAAAATTGCAACTTCACATGTACACAACTGATTGTCCTCGGTCCTCTTGTTTTCAGGCTGGTTCTTCAACAAAATCTGACTCTTCTAGACTATTCTTAGAGCATTTTGAAACTTCAAAAATGTAGTTCTAATCATACACAAACAGTCATGCTGGACTTGTTCTATAACATCAGTTCTGACGACTCAAAACATCCCGCTACCAAACAATTTAGAGTCAAAGCTCAAGATCTCCTTCTCAGCTCAACCATATCGGAAGTGACTTCATCTCTTCTTCTTGCTGGGAGACAACTCAGACGCACACTGGCCCAAACACACAAATTGATTTTCACTCACGGACATTGACCGGCTGTCTTGTACTAAAACCATAGGCCGAACCCCCAACGGTCACCAACTAACATTTCTGAAATTCGGATTACTCACACGAGACCCCTACCTAGATCTCGCCAAAAGAACTAAGGTACTCATACCTACCTCTGACACCTCATTCACAAGTCTTCACTTCTTTTTACCAACTATACCAGAGTCAGTCACATCGTTCCTTATCGACAAGGATCAACCCACATACACACCAACATCAACAAGCAAATTGTACCTCAACTCCGGTACAACCATACTCTCCTATCTACAGCAAAGAACTCCCTCAACATCATCCACATTTTCAGAAACCACAACTTCCACTTACCGATTCACAGCCCACACACAGGCCTCAAGCTCACTAAAAGCAATAAATCAATCAACAAATTAACAGTAAATTAACATACAAACTGGGTTAGCAAAGGAAAGGGTCCAAGTGGCTCAAGTATGATTTCCTCACTTAAAAATCCTTTTTCCAATGTAATAGTAGCAATGGGACTCTACTAGACATGTTTCAAACAAATCAACACACATACATGCTCAACCAAGCATATAACAAGGCATACTTGCTAAACAAGCAAACATATGCGTACGATCAAACAACATACATTCTCAACCAAACAATCACACATCACAACATTCACGGATAACAAGCAACATGCTTACATGGCAAGCAAACACCGTGCACATCAATCATAAAACACAACTTACCTCACTTACCTGCCCAAGGTCTCGGAAACCTTAGGCTCTGATACCAACAAATGTAACCCCTCATCCCGGTCTGGCTGGATGATCGGTCCGAGTGAGCTACACGGGGAAAACCGAGTGAAAACCCCTTAAGGATTCCCCCTTGGTTAGCAACCCTATTTTTTATTCATTTAAAATCTTGTCTAGATGAGTATTTAATCCTATGTGATCATACAGCGGAACAACATTCACGAGACAAACAAACGAACTCAACCCAACGTTTTACAGCCCAATTTTAAACTTAAACTGCAGGCGGTATCGATACACTTAAGGGGTGTATCGATACCCCTTGACTAGGTCAACTAGTTAGAGTCAACCCGTGGAGACCGTATCGATATGCCCAAGAAGTGTATCGATACCCTCCCCAACGGTTGACTTCCCACGGTCAACGCTAAGATGACCGTATTGATACGCCAAAGGCCCGTATCGATACCGAAATGGATAATAGCTTCAGTGACCAAAAAGGTATCGATACGCCCCCTCGCGTATCGAAACACGAGGCCTGAAACAAGAAGGTCGTATCGATACGGGACCAACCGTATTGATACCTCTGCTACGAACTTACAGGTTTGAGCTGATTTAAAGCACAAGGAGGCCTCTAAATCCCTCTAAAACCTCAACCAACACACTAACATCATTCCTAAGGCAAACCAACATGCAAGCATGCTTGAGCATCATCATAACAAGACTAAACACCAAGGCACAACATCATAAGCCACCCATCCATACATGTCATTATAGATATTAAGCTTTAACATATCCAACACTTAGGCAATTCTAGATAGCAAAATACTAACATGGTTTCGAGCAAGGCATACATTTCAAAGCCAAATTAACAAACACATACGAGGAGTCTAGCATGCTCCTAAACAACAACAACAATATATTCTAAAAGCATCATAACACGACACATATCCCATTGCTTTACTATTTTAATCTTTAAATTTAACTATCATACTTGAGCTAACCGTAAGCAACACTTGGAGGCATTTCCTTGCCCTTGCCACCCACAAGCTACACATCCCAAATCACATTGTCTCACAATTAATCACATATTAGCAACATAAACCACAATCTGTATTGGCACCTAGCTATGACTCGAATACGCGGATAACCGTAGGAACTCACATCCAACAACACAACCATTACCTGACGGTGGGACTACACTCATCACCGTTCACGCGGAGGGGATTCCACTCATCCTCACGCCTCATTTCACGCGGAGGGGATTCCACTCATCCTCACGCCTCGTCGATGGGATTCCACTCATCATCAACTAATATAAATACAATTTTCGGGCGTACTCGTACTCCTCCTTGGTGACTCAACGCCACCAAGGCCACACGCGAATTTAGACTCATGTGTGCACACTAACATCCTAATGATCGATCATTTGTACCCAAGCATACTAGTGCCAATACTACACATTTCATTAATCTTTCACAATATCATTACATAATAACTTCCGTGCTTAGCACGTATTCACCGTCATGCTCAAACCACATTTCCATGCCTAGCATGTACTCACCATGATCCTCGGATCATGCAACCACCTCATATCATCATTTCACATGTCAACACTTCATGTAAATTATTAACACAATTATCCCATCATATTTCACACATATGTATATTCATATCATAATTATCATCAACATGCATATAACAATGCATCAAGTCATGCCTCAACATACATGTATAACAACGTATACATAACACCACAATCATAATTAATCAAGAGGCAAAAACAACCATTAAAGAGTGCAACCAAAGTCTCTAATTAAAGCTTGGGATTAGGCTACCACTCTAATCCCAACTCTAGGTGGGTCTACCAATCCCAGCCTAGGTTCACATACTTGGACCAATTACTCAAAAACCATTTAAAAACACTTTAACCACTCACCTAAGCTTTCAAGCTCCAAGCCAAGCAACCATAGTCTTCAATTTCCGGATTTCTTCCCGAAGCTTCTCCAACGCAAGTCCTCGCTACTAAACAACCTCAAACACATTTCAAACAATTCCAAATCAGCCCAACATCAAAAGACCAACACGGAATACAATTCAACCACAAATTACAATGTTGCAAGCTATGAACAAATCTCATTTTTAGCAAACTCGGGCAGCCCCTAAACCATGTCCAAAAACCATGTTTTCAACATCCATTGCACCCACAAATGATCCCAAATCAATCCCTAACCATAGTACTATCAAAAGCCTATCAAATCCCACCTAAATCAACCCCAAAAACCTCCAAAAACCTCATTTATACCCAAATTCGGGAATCTCAATAAAACTCTTTAAAATTTATATATGTTGGACTATTTGGTTCATAAACACCATATCTAACCATTATAAATCAAGAGCTTTAGTAAAAACCCATAAAGCTTCATCCTTTAACCTAAACTTTCAAAAACCCAAATTACAAAATACATAGTTTTAGTGAAATCTAAAGATACCAAAATGAAGAGGAGGCCAAGGCCAAGTCTAAAACACAATTATCTTTTGAAAAGTTCCAAAGATGAAGTTGGAAGAGTTTAAATGGTGAAAGGGGGAGGGAGAGGGCTTCCATGTCGTCAAAATGAAAAAGGGGGGATAAAGAAGATGAAGACAAGACTTATTTAACATAAAAGGGGTCTTAAATTTGAAAGCTCTCATATTTACCATCTTTCCATTAATGAGATGACAAATTCTCCTTTATCATAAAATCCATGAAATTTTAGTTTCATTTCAAATTAGCCCAACATAAAATGTTTATTTTGAAAATAAAGAAAGACACAAGGTCCAAATAATATTAAATATTATTTAATTATAAACCGAGACCCAAATAATATTATTTAAATATTATTTTCTTCCGACCCCCAAACCCGGGTGTTACAGTTATAAATTTTTGACAAAAGGCTAACCTATAGGTTAACGTTTTAAATTATTTATACATATATAAATCGGTGAAGGCCTTGAGTGATTTGATCATAGAGTTAACTTTTGTGGCTTGTGATACTAACTCATTGAAGTTTCATTTACTTTATGTTTTTTATGTTAGTTAAACATTTGTCTTTAGAACTTTGATGGTGTATTTCTATGTCCTGAACTTTGATGGTATATTGCTATTTGTTAAACACTGTTGAAACTTGAAACTTTAAATTGAGTACGAAATTTTTGTATTTTCTGTTGTGTTGGAACTTTGTAGTATGTAGGTACTTTTTTAAAATTAAGTATGAAGTTAGTGTTTAGAATCTCACTATTTAAAAAAAATTCTTAACATTTTTATATAATATTTATCGGAGATATGGTTTCATTATTCTTAAAAGAAGTACATGTGAAAAAAAATCTAATAGGTTATTGGTTAACCTGTTATCGAACCAGGTTAATCGTGTCTTAAAGGTTAATCGTTAGCAGTTAACCATTTCTTAACGGTTGAGTTACGATTAGCAAAATTTAATAGTTGTTATAACAGTTAACCGTCCGTTTAGGCTAAATGGTATGGTTAGCCTACCATAAACATCACTAACATTTATGTTTATTGATTTCTTCTTTATTGTTGTCTGTCGTTAAGCCTTCTTTTTATGGTTTGTTTTCTCCTATTCAGTCTTCACCATAAGTATGTTATTCTTATACTTTTTAAATTTCATTTTCATAATAGTGTGTTATTTAGATTCTACCAGTATTTGTTCTTCTTTTTTAAAAGTTTATTTTCTTATAGTTATTTTCTTTTTATTTCTTTTCTATATTGTTTATTTGTTACAGCAATTGAAATATTATTTTACATTTTTTGTGCCATTTTCGGTCCTTTACAATAGACTTCAGTATTATTTTAGTCCAAACTTTTTTGGAGTACAAAATATAATTTCGTATATTATTTAAAAAACAGTGATCGTTATAATAATGTCACATATGTGGTAAGAGCCCAAATGACGAGTATTTCATATTTTTTATAATAAATTTGATTTATATTTTTAACTAATATTTATAAATATAATATATGAATGAATTATGAGGTGAGTAAAAGGGACTAGGTGGATCTCAGGATCCACGTGGGTAATGTGGCGGAGATGGTTTTAATCTTATGGGTTACGTGGCAGAGATAATTTTAGATTTTTTATTCACAGCGGGTCATGAAATGAGTTTGAAGATAAAAATTATTAACATAAATAAGTGTGGAATGAATATCATTCGTACCCTCTCAGCCCAATCGACATCCCTAACAAAAATCAACATGTAACATGTTGTCATAAATATCCCACGAAACAGTAACACCAAGTGGAATTCTTCTGCAATTTCCAGTAAAATAATAAAAGAAAAGCTGCAACTTGCATTTGGAAAAGTTAATACCCACCTACAATATTATCCATTGCCATTTGGTAACCACAATCCGCCAAGGGCCCTTTGATGTCATATTACCAACCATAAAAACCAACATTTGATGCCAACTATCAGCGTTGTGACTGAAACTTGATAAAAGAATATTAAAATTTTAAATTTTAGCGTTGTGAATGAAACAAACTAAGTTAATAGATATAGATAAAATTTGATAAAAGAGTTTGAAAGGACCAACTTAAAATTTAAAAAATTTAAAAGCTTAAACTAAAATTTAAAAATTTTAAAGGGTTTAATTTATATTTTTTATAAAAATAAATTGGGGTTTAACTAAAATTTTTAATGTTTTTGATAAGCATAATGAGAATTTTTAAAAATTATGTGAGAGAATTAAATTAAAAATATTCAAAAAAATTTAAAACTTAATATGATTTTTTTAAAAAATTTGAGGGACCAAATTTTAATTTCTCAAACTTTTGGGGGTCATGTCCCCTAATTCCCACTACCTTCCTCTACTATTGGGAGAATCTCCTAATAATGAATCTCTACAAAACGATCTAGATTAATTAAACAATATGTATGGATAATATATTCTAGGGTAAACAACACCATTGGTCACTAAGCTAATCTAATTTTCATATTTTGGTCACCAAATTATTATTTTTTGGTAAATTTGTCACTAGCGTTACATTTTTTCCTATTTTGTTCACCCACTGTTAAAAAGCTCACACAAAAATAATAGTTTTGCGACCAAAACAGGAAAGAAGCAATACATTGGTGACCAAACCATAAAAAATAACATTGGTGACCAAAATAAAAAATAAAAACGTAATGTTAGTGATAATTTTACACAAAAAATATAATTTGGTGAACAAAACAGAAAAACAAAAATAATTTAATGTCAATGGTATTGTTTACTCTAGATTCTAATGCTTTCTCCAAAAATCACATTATTGTATCGCAACTTTTTCCTGGGCTCGACGTTTTTAAAAAACAAAAATAACAGAGTTATCACCAATCTTTTTTTCAGCTGTGATTGGATCACCTAAAAACATGTCATTTTAATAAAAATAATTTTGTGTTATTAAAACAACAATTTTGGTCTACGAAAAATACAAAAAAAGGGTTTATGAGTCGGTTACGCATGGGGAAGGGTTAGCACCCCACAACGCCCAAAAATTAGTATCTAGCCGATTACAAAACGTTTTAATGCAGGAATTTACAAGTTCATATAAAATTTAATTTATTGTCTATTTATGAATATGATCCATTTTAACGGGCCCACCATCCGAAGAGTAAACTTCAATCACCCCCAACGTTTATGGCGCTAACTCGTTACCTTCTTTTGGTAAGACACTGCATTTGCAATTGATATATTCACGATTAAAAACAATAAAAATATAGAATAAAATATGGGTAAATTACTTTAAAGACCACCATACTATCATTTAAGATTCAATTTGACCACTATACTTTTAATTGCAGCAATTAAAACACTAAACTATTAAATTGGACTCAATGTGACCAACCTAACGGCAGGTTGACGTGGTAGTTAAAAAAATATGTAACTCCCTTGCCCCGGTCTGGTCGGTTGATCGGTTCGAGTAGGCTACACAGGGAAAACCGATGTGAAACCCGTTAAGGTCTCACCTTAGTTAGCAACCCTAGAAAATTTCTTTTAATTTAATCTTGTCTAAAGGCATTATATTTCCTAAGTGATCACGACAGCGAAAAACATCGAGAAAGAAACACAACTAAACTCAACACAATATGTTAAACAACCCATTTTACACTTACAGAGCAGGTCGTATCAATACACCAATCAAGGGTATCGATACGCCTTGACCAAGGTCAACATCCAACGGTCAACACAGGAAGACCGTATCGATACAACCATTGAGCGTATCGATACGCCCTTTTCGGTCAACATCTCGTGGTCAACGAGATAAACTCGTATCGATACGCTAAGAACCCGTACCGATACGCCAAAGTCTCCTGAAAATCTTAGAATTTCAATGAGCTTTGGGCGTATCGATATACCCCCGAGTATCGGTACCCCTTGCCAATTTTGTGTCTCAAAGTGTAGGACCGTATCGATACGGCCCTTAGGCGTATCGATACGCCCTGCACTGCAAGACACTAAATTGCAGCAAAACAACACTAAACTCAACTCTAAAAGCATTTTAAGACCTTCCTAGCCACATACAAGCATTCATACAACATTGCACGACCAAGAACAAGCATATAAAGCAATTTAGATGAACAACAATACATATACATCATGGCATTCACATAGAGATAGATATTGCATAAATAGGCATGCTTAAAAGCTCAAGAAGCCAAGTGGGATATGTCTTCACATATAAGGTTAACATGCTCAACCAAAAGCAACATAAACATCCAAGGCATGACCTCTCATCACAAGCATTCAACAAGACATAACATGGTTTACAATTCCAAGCATAACATGATCAACAATCAACATCTATAAGTCGTACAACGCTCATACAATATCACATAGCAGCCCCATTGCTAAACTACTACTTTATTTATTTAACCATACTTGAGCAACTACAAGCTTGGAATGCCCCTACGCCTTGTTCCTTGCTAACTCCACACTACTGATCTGTATTGTTGAAAATGAGAGCGTAATCTAGAAGCTTAGTGAGGATGCTCTAAAATCAAAACAACGACAATGCAGGGTTCAAGTATATAATCCTTACATCACACACATAACATGCATATGCATCAATATAGCAACCTAGCTAGCAACACGAGAGTCATAAATATGGCATCTTACTTCATATTAAACTCAACAAGATAAAAGCAAATATCTCAACATCATAATCACAATAGGAAGTACATTGACCACTATTAGTTTACTCGGATATGCGGATTTACTCTCAACAACATCATTACCTCGGTGGGATTACACTCATCACCGGACCTTGCATGGATGGGATTCCACTCATCATCACATGCCCTACAGATGGGATTCCACTCATCATCACGTATAATATAAATAATTTCCGGTGAAATATTACATCACTGTACTTCTCCTTGATGACTTAACGCCACCAAGGCCACACGCGAATTTGACTCAACCGTGTGCACACTAATCCTAACGATCGATCATTTATACCCGGTAAGTTAACTAGTGCCAATTACTTTTAAACCACATCATATCAACCATCATTTATAGCACACATCCATCATCACACACATCATTGCATATACATACATAGTCAAATCATGCTTCACAAGAATATAGTAGGCATAAACATTTAAAGCTATTAACACATGAGAAGTTAAACTACCAATTTAACTTCTATCTAGGAATGGCCTACCAAGCACATCCCTAAACCTCATCCATACACACTTGAATCATTTTAATCAAATATGAAAGGTTCACTCATCACCATTCCTTAGCAAACCAAGCAAAGCGAGTCAAGCCTCCTCAATTCTCGGATTCGATCTCGATCCTTCTCTGGCGTTCCCTCTTGCTTTTAACCAATCAAAAGACAAGTATTACTCAACCGGATCAATGCTAAACTCAGCCACAAACCCAACTCAAAGTCACAAGTCAAAACTTCATAGATTCAAACTCAACTAACTACAAACTCTCTCATTTTCGTGCTCCCCAAATACCCAGCTGAAAACCACCATTTCTAACACCCAAATGACATCTAAAGGCTTCCAAAACACCTTCCTAACAACCCTATACCATCAGCCCTTCAACCCAACACAAAAAACACATCAAAAATCTAAGTTTTGACACTTTAAAAAATGCTCCAAAGACCCACTTCGAGATTTTTTCCAAAATCCTTCTATTTTAAGATATTAGGTGTATTTAGGTGAGATTAACTCAAAACCCAACACAACAAACCAAATACAAGTGGAAAACCCATTAAAAATTCATACTTTCATCAAACTTGAAAAACACAAATGGTGATGGTTTTGAAATCTAAAATCATGGAAATGATTGGGATGATGAGGAGAGTTCAAAAATGAAATTACCTTTGAAAAAGCTCTTGAATTGATGGAGAAAATGGATGTAATAATAGTTTATGGGTTTTGAGAGAGTTTGAGTTCTTTCCAACGTGAATAGGGGGAATAAGGAAGATGACTTTTTTTTTCTTTTAGATTCAAAAAGGTTGCCTACTTTATTTCAACCTATTTACAAAAATGACACTACTTTAATTTTAAATCTCATTTAGATCAAAACTAAGGTCTAATTAAATTAAATCGGTTTTGACGACTCGAACCATACGCACACGCCTAACTCCCAACCCCAAAACACGAGTGTTACAAAATAAGTATAATTACATATTTGGTCTCTACTATTTACACATTCTTTCAATTTAATCTTAATTTTAAATTGATAAAATAAATTAATTATTTAAATTGATGGTGACACGTGTCACCACCTATTTAAGGGAGAAAAAACAAATTCTCCAAACTTGTGTTGGGTAAGATTTGAACCTAGGTGAAGCATGGATAAAGGTAGTGGCTTAGCCACTACACCAAGTACAATCTTGTGATTTATATCACTAAATTAAATATATATGCCTTATTGTTTTCATTTTTTATTTAATATATATAATAATCAAATTAATTTCATATATAGAATCCTAAACCTCAAACTCTAACCCTAAACGCTAAACACAAAACTTAAATGTGGCAAACTACATTTTTAACCACTATACTATAGATTAAAATTATACAAATTATATTCGAATATATACAATTAAAATTATATTCAAATATATAAAATTATATTCAAATTATATCAAATTATATTCCAATATATAATTTAAAATATAAAAAAATTATATCAAATATAAAATTAAAATTATACTCGAATATATAAAATTAAAATTATACTCGAATATATAAATTAAAATTATACTAAAATTCTATCAAATTTTATATATCAAATTATATTGAATATATTCGAATATAATTTTAATTTTAAATCGTGCACTAACTATAAATTATATTCGATATAATTTCTTTATATTTGATTTAAAATAAAAATATATATTCGATATAATTTTTTTATATTTTAAATTATATTCGATATTTTTTTATATTCGATTTAAAATCAAAAATATATATTTGATGTAATTTATAATTAGTGCACAATTTAAAATAAAAAAAATTAAAATTATACTCGATATAATTTTTTATAAATTTTAAATTATATTCGATATAATTTTTTATATCGAATCATGCCTAGCGTAGGTTTGGAGTATTTTTTTTTCTCCTCTAAATAGGTGAGGTGGTGACACGTGTCACCATCTAATTAAATAATTAATTAATTTTATTAATTTAAAATTAAGATTAAATTAAAAGAATGCATAAATAACAGGGACCAAATATGTAATTATACCTATTTTTAACTGCCATGTCACACCTTCCTTTACAACCACATTGAGTGGGTAAATGAGTGTTAAAAGAGGGGTTTATATAGGTTTTTCACTACCAAAAATATATGGAAAGTTGAAATAATAATCTCAAAAATCGGATAAAAATATTGTCCAAATTTCTTAATTTAATTCTAATTTTTCTTCTTCATTTGATTCTTGCTTGATATTTGGGACTAATTTCTTGCCATTCCAATCAGCCCCACATTTTTCTTTCCTTTTCGGTTCAATTCTCCCGGAATAATGCAGTTCCCTTTTTACTTGATTTGATCAAACTTCCTTTCCTTCTTGCATTTTTGAGCAAAACAATTAGTGACAACATTTTGACCTATGTTTTGTCACATTTTTTAATGCTTAAACGAAAACCAAATTTCTTTGGCATAGTTTTAGTTTTTTTTTTTTACCAAAGCATAATTTTAGTTTAATTGTAGCATCTCGGGGCAAAAGAGCATGACAATAATTTAGTTCCATAAACCACTATTTTATTTAAAAAGAAAATATATCACGTACTTGGTATGAAATTTATTTTCTAGAAACAAGTTTAATTTAGATGTTTAGTTTAGGATTTTAGATTTATGATTTAAGGTTAGAATTCAAGATTTAGATTATAGAGAATAAAATTTTAGAGTTTAGAGTTTGAAGTTTAAAATTTAGATTTTGTATTATGGAGTTTAAATAGATATGATTGTGTGAAAAAATTACACCAATAATACATCAAATACTAACTCTAATTTAAATTATTATACCTTAAAAGAGGTGACGTCGTTTAGACTTTTGATTTTCAGTTTTTAAAAATAAATAAATAATAGTATTAATAATTAAGAAAAACTCAGAAAAATTCTATTTACAAAATAATCAAATATGAAATTGAATCAAAATATATTGAAAAGGTGGATCAATTTGTATAAAAAACGGTTTTGCGGGTTGCTTTGGTTTTCGTTTTCTGTTGATTTTGATTGGTTCTCTATTCTTTATTCAATTTTATGATCGAATTGTCTAAAACAATTAATTTTTAATTCAACTGATTAATCCAATTGATCTAATTGGATTTTTACATCCTTGTCTAAAATAAATTATATACAGGGTAATTATTCTATCAATAGGGTACAGTTTTGAATTTAAGGGTACGATTAAAATTTAAAATATATAAGTTTAAACTTAAATCTCTAATCATATTATTCTAAAAGTTAAACCCTAATCTCTAAACCTCAAATTCTAATCATAAATTTTAAACCCTAATGCCCTACACTTATACTTTAAATAGACCCATAAACCCTGAAACTAAAGCACTTGTCGGCTTATCGAAACTTTTCGTTTCAACCGTCAGTGTATGTGATATTTTCTCATATCCAGTTACACAATGTTAGAGTTTTCAACTTTCACACGTTTTTTATCTTTGGATGGCTGGGAATAACATTGGTTTATGTGAAAATTATCACCTGGATAAAAAATAACGTGTTAGTCTTAGTAATCTATTTCACCCATCCAACGATCCAAAAAACGTATAAAACTATGAGTTTTATATTTTGTGTAAGTAGATCTTATCACTAGAGAGAGAAAAAGAGAGTTAGATCCACTTATAATATAGATTTAAAATCAAATCTCGAGTCTCGACTTTGCATAAAATATTTTAGTTTTCTCTGTTTTAGTTGAATCTTAATTTGTTATCGCTACAGTATCTTAAAGGTTATAGGTTCAAACGTATATAAAGCATAATGAAATACAACCTAAGAATTTCTAGGATTACAAGTAATTTAGACCTCGTATAAAATTTCTTTTCTATATTTAAAAATATATATCTTTTATTTTTATTTTACGATCATGAATCATGGAAGTACATAATGAATTATGATTAAGAAAATGGTCTGAATGTAAAGGAAAATTCTACAACGGGCGACGAATATTGATGAACATCACTAACGATGAACACCGATGAACACCATTAATTTTTTTAAAAATCTTAAAAATTTAAAGGACTAAAATTATAATTATAATTATCTTTTAAAAAAATAAAAATTAAATTTAAAAATTACTTTATATTATTTTTTTAATAAATTAAAATCAAATATTCCTAATTTTCTTAAAACCTAACAAAAAAAATAAAAATCAGTTTTATAATTTTATAATAGATTTGAATCAAAAACACCCAAATCTCCTAAACCTAACAAATTCATCCCCTCATCCTATTTTCACCTGGCGCCGCCTCACCCGTCGCCGCCTCCGCCCCCCGCCGTCAGCACCATTACTGGTGTTGTTAGTGTGTCGGCCGGCCGTTTGCCGTTTGCAGTCGGCGTCGCGATTTGCAGCGTGCTTTTTGCTGCCGTCCGCCGTTCTTCTTGCTGTCGTCCCCGTCCGCCATCGAGCCCGTCTCCAGTGCCGGCCGCCGTCATCACCAAGGTATGTTTATTTTCCCCCAATTTTGAAATTCGAAATTGGAACCCTAATCCCAATTAATTTTTCCCCAATTGAACCCTAATTCCCAATTAGATCCCAATCAAACCATAATATTAATTTACCCAATTGCGAATTGTAATTAGGAACTCTAATCCCTAATTAATTTCTCCAATTGAACCCTAATTTCCAAATTAGATCCCAATCAAACCTTAATTTTAATTTTCCCAATTTTAAATTCCAATTAGGGTTTAGGAATGTTCTGAATTATTATAGAATGTTTTGTGAATTATTAAAAACATAGGAATGTTCTGAAAGTATGTATGAAGATTGCTTTGTGTTTGTGTTTGTGTATTTAAACAAATGAAATTGTTATACATGCTTAAAGAACATTAATGGATTAAGTTTTTTAATGTAATTTAGATTGCTTTGCTAAATTATTTTGCTGGTAGGATGTTTGTGTGAAACTATATGTGTTCATAGGTAGCTGAACAAATAAAGGTTGTTAGGAAATTTTTTTAATGAATGGTTATATTCCTTGTCATTTAGATCGAGGAAGGAGTGTGATTCGAGGGCTACCTTAGCTTAGAATTTACAGTGATTGTAGTTTAAAGCCTCGGAATAGATTGAAACTATTCCAAGCATTCTATTAAATTTAAATACATTGTTTGATAAGATGAAAGGCAATGTGATTAAGGATGTGATATCCTAATAAATAGATGCGTTTATTATGTTTTGATAAGATAAGATAATCAAGTTAAAGCCGAAAAATGTGGACTGTTTTGATTTTATACACATACTAGCTGGAAATTGTTTAAGTGCATAATTTAAATGCTGGAAAAATGAGTGCAGAATTTAAATGCCGAAAACTAGTTTTTTGGAAACGAAATTTTAATTTTTAGAAACTACTTTTGTAATACAAAAGTTTGATGATGTTTTAAGTAATGAGATATGGTTAAAAACTGGTTTAAGTCATTCACGAATTAATGGTGCAATAATAGTTTAAGCAAAGTAGTATACAAGAAGGATAGATTGAATGACTTAAGGATTTAATGAAAAGCTAAGAAAGTTTGTAAATTAGTTGATGAAGCATGAATGGTAGCTTGAATAATAAATAAGATTTCAATTGAAGATTTACCGGGCGAAATAGATATGCCTTATTCGATGCCTATATACATATGAACATACTTAATTTGAGCCATTCATTTAGACAAGTAATTTGTTTGGTTTAATGCCTTGCCTTAGGTTGGATGTGTCCTTATCCAAGCTTTGTATTGCATGTATAAAATTAATGAACCTAGTGAAGGAAGTATTAATGTTTCTTGTATTAGTTACTTGAACTACCTCACTAAGAAATTATACTTACTCAACCCTCCACTTTTTTCCCCAATTATTAATGCCTAATCCCCAATTATTAATTCTTAATTTAGTAATTAATTCCCAATTAATTCCTAATCCATAATTAATCTCCAAATAAACCCAATTTGAAGATGGAATAAGACTAAATGTTTGAATGACTAGTTGGTTGTTAAGTTAAGATGGAATAAGACTAAATGTTTAGGTAAGTAACAAAGTTATGCCTCACGGAGTTATAAAATGAATAATAAAGTTTAGGACCTAAATAGTAGTGTTCGAAAGTTTGCTAGATGCTCAAGTTAAGTTACTAAATTTGAAGGGTGTTTGAGAATTAGATAATTTGAATTTGTTACTTGACTCTTAAGTGTAATTAAAATGTACAAGGTTTAATAATAGAACACCTTTTAAGCATGATTTTTTTTATGATAGTTGTATTTTGTATTGCTTGTTTATCCATGTGTCAATTTTGGGCCGTATGATCGACTTTACAGTTCATTTTTTTTTTATTCGAATACTTCATTCTCTTGAACTACTTGTGCCCTTTACTTTTTGGATGTGGGTGTAGGGATATCACCTTCCAAGAACCCCTCTGAATACTTGGGGGGGGGGGGGGACTTAGACATAATTGGGCATACTTGTGTTGTACACATTCTCAAATCCGACATGCGCATTTATGTGTTTTTTCGTCTAAAATCTTTTTGTCTGGCAGAGGTTATGAGGGTGCCAAGCTTTCAAACAACATAGAGTGTGAAATCTTTCAAGTACTGCTGGAGGAGGCAAAAGAAAGTTACCCAGAAGATATTGTAATATCTTTGAAGAGTGATAATATTGAGGATATCACTAGAAATGTTTCAACCATAACTGATTGGATCAGGAGTTGGCCCCAAGCAACTTGAATGCCTACAATTATCTGCACGTAGGCGCACGAAAGAAGCGCCGATGAGTGCGTTAATCAGGTACATCTCTATCAAGTGATCAGTTTAAGTGTTAAATCTCCATGTTCGGGTAATGTGAGACTTGTTTGTTAATGGTGTTTGCAACTGAGTTGAAGAATGTGACCATTGTTCTGTAGTTTTTTCTTTCTTTCAAATTTTCTTTTCCCTATTTCATAATTGCATTTGAACCTATATATAAGCCATTTGTCAGTTTCATGTTATTGAATATTTTCATTATTTGCTGCATCAACTCTTTGTATTTAAAGCTTTGACTTAAATATATTTAGAAAAGCTTTAGGTCACATTGTTTAATTTTCATGAAAACTAAATTCTAACGAATTAAAGCAAAAGGACTAACTCTTTAATCATGTATCCCTCAAAAAAAAACTTTTTTTGTACAACTCATAATTAAACAAATCTAAATAATACTTTAGGTTACGGTTAGGAGTGAGTATCCGGTCTAGTCAAGTTGAATTAAAAATTTTGAGTTAATTGAATTGACAAATCTTATTTTATAATTCAAATTTTATTTGAATTTTTTTAATTGAGTTTGTTCATGTTTAATTTTAATTGTAAATATTTATTAATTGATTCTAATTTAAACAGTATTTTAGAATCATCTGTACTATTCACAATTTTTTAAAATTTGATATACGCATACTTGACTCTAACTTAAAAACCGACCTATTAATTATAAAATAATTTGAATCATTTGAGCCTCATTTTATGATTCAAATTTTTTGAGTGTTTAAAATTATAGTTCAAGCCAGAAAAATTGAATCTATCGAGTTGAGTTTTGCTCATCCATCCTACGGCCGCATACCCGCGACCAATCATCCAAAGACTCAACACTAGGGGATTGGCTGAATTGATCCATACATTAGACAAACATGTTATTAAAGTAGAAGATTCTGGGGGTAATAAAACAAAAGTTTCAAACACTAATACTTAAAAAGTAAAATACTACAGTCATGAAGAAAAGATGCAAATACAACAGATTCATGGATTTGATGTGGGTGTTTCAAACATCAGTCTCGACCTTAATCCTTGCTACGTTCTCTCTATATCTCTGATTTTTGAACTCCATTCATCATCCTATATCGGAATCCTTGACGACACGAATACACCGAATAAAGAAACGGGAAACCTGAACATTGATGAAGACGCGAAACACTAGGGTAAACTATAAGTAACCTCCTCCTCCTAAGGGTTTTTCTCTCCACTTGTGTTTACTTCATCTCGCAGGTTTCTTTCTCCACTCGGTACGACCTCGGTTTATTTCCTGTCCGTCACAAGACACTCTCAACAGATGCAAAAACATAGGGCAGTCTGCATCATCTTTTCTTGCCACTGCAGACCCATTTGTTCCGTTAAGCTCTGAAACTGTTTCGGCACTGTCTGTTGGTTCAATACTGGTCAGCGAATCAACCACGTCGTCTTGTAGGCATTCCCTCCTATAATCCAATGTGATACTTGCCAGTTCATGGGTGTCGATAGTCTCTTGAGGCATGCTCTTCCAAATAGATACGTACGACGAATGTCAGCTTTACAGAATCAACTGGAAGAGTTAAACCAACCACTTTTGACAACAAAAATCAATAGAACGGAAGAAATTTCGGAAACTCTTTCTACTGACCTCAAGAACCCATCAGATGTAGGTGACGTAGTTGACATGATGGTTCATGTCCAGATCCGCTCGTCTTGGCTGCAAATTTTGAAAGCACATCAAGGGTTTTAAAGAGTATACAAAAAACTTAGACACACTGAATGGTTTGTCGAACCAGGTACTGCCTACTCCAGTCCGGTATACTTTTTTAATACTTAAATTCTTTTTAACAACAATCCGATTCAACTGGTCCAGTTTTTTTTAATGGTGCTTAGATAAACCAAATAATCTCACCGTAAGGGCAAGCCGAGAATACTGAGCAGGGTCTTTTAACTTAAGAATTTTCTTCAAACTTCTGTTGTTCTTTTCTGGGAATGCTAATCTGTAAAAACCACAAGAGGATCAATAAAGTGAGAAACAATGCCTCACTTAAAACAAATTGCACAAATGAGAACAAGAAAATATATTTTTTTGAACTTAAGAAGTTTAGCTTTATTATTGATATGCATGCTTTAATTCCAAAGGGACTTCTCCACGAGTTGCGAAATTAATCCTGCAAACCGGAGCATCTACATTCTATAGCATTTTCACAATATCTCTCGTAAGAAATATCGAGATTATAATATTGTATATATAGTCTGCATCTTAAAAGATTAGTATCAAATTCTGATGATTCGGTCATCATGAGGCATGTATACTATTGACTACCTTCAGACAACTTTGATCAATAAATTCCCAGTCCAACCACAATTGCAGACTATCGAACAGCACAGTAGAAATCATAGAGCCATGTCCGGCATCACCAAACCTCTACAAATAGTTTAGAACTGTACTCTAAAATAATCCCTTTTGAAGAAACTTTAATTGGATTTTTTTTGTATATGAATGAAAATAGAGATTCATTGAAAAAAATCTTAAATTGGTCTCTCATAACCCCTTTCAAGGATTTCATGCCACAAATACATTCGCAACCACAAACATTTTTTAGCCTCTGAAATCCCAAAGGCATAGTCGCAAAACTTTTAAGCACTTATGAATATGCTATTAGGCATCCAACTTCAGTCTCAACTTTGAACGAAAAAGCGAGCATAAGCAATTTGAAAATTGGACAAAATGATGCTAAGAAGGTAGTTAATGGTGTATAATCATGCCATCTTTATTTAGCATCTCATCAAATTATGTAATTGAAGATATAAAATGAGTTAATGTTTATGTCTCAGGCAGTTAGGCGAGGAAAAGCTCCTACCTAGGCTCATGTGGAAAGTGGATCAAAAGCTCTTCCCGGACCTCATCACTAACTTTCTGCAGCCGCCTCGTGTCATGGTTCATCATCACCCACTTGCTGTAATCAAACCAGATGCGATTAGCTTTTGGGATAAATCTAATCTTAAAAATATATAAGCACGTGTTAATAAAAATCATTGCAATCATACCACATGCAATACTAAGCTTGGATAAGGACACATCCAACCTAAAGCAAGGCATTAAACCAAACAAATTACTTGTCTAAATGAATGGCTCAAATTAAGTATGTTCATATGTATATAGGTATCGAATAAGGCATATCTATTTCGCCCGATAAATCTTCAATTGAAATCTTATTTATTATTCAAGCTACCATTCATGCTTCATCAACTAATTTACAAACTTTCTTGGCTTTTCATTAAATCCTTAAGTCACTCAATCTATCCTTCTTGTATACTACTTTGCTTAAACTATTATTGCACCATTAATTCGTGAATGACTTAAACCAGTTTTTAACCATATCTCATTACTTAAAACACCATCAAACTTTTGTATTACAAAAGTAGTTTCTAGCAATTAAAATTCCGTTTCCAAAAAACTCAGTTTTCGGCATTTAAATTCTGCACTCATTTTTCCAGCATTTAAATTATGCACTTAAACAATTTCTAGCTAGTATGTGTATAAAATCAAAACAGTCCACAGTTTTCGACCCCAAAGCCATCCAGCCTCCCCCAACTTCGACCGTAGTCTTGTAATTTAATTTAATTCAATTATTTACCGGTCAAAGGTGCTCATTGAGCAACAAATTTTTGATAAATCATCTGTTGTTGAACTTAGGCAAGCAGTTGCCCGATCAGGATGATGGAGAGGTTATGCGTCTGACCACAACTCCATGGAAAATGTATTTCGATGGCTCCAGTACGCAAGGTGGCGCGGGAGCAGGCCTTGTTTTTTACTCTCCTAATGGTCTACTTTCCCACCATTCATACCAGCAACATTTCCCGCCGTCTTAGCCTTCCCTGACCAGGATCGCTCCCACACCTGTTGCGTTCGTGATCGGCCTACTCAACTGTGTATTGATCGAAAGGCAGGGCGGCACAGCCCCCAACCAAGGGAGTGGTTACGTGATGGAGTCTTTCTTCCCTCTATAGCTCACAGGTAGTTATCCGGTCTTTCCCTTCGTCAATAGGTCTATCCCGCTGTGAATTGAGACTATCGGTGGCTTTAACTTGATTATCTTATCTTATCAAAACATAATAAACGCAGCTATTTATTGGGATATCACATCCTTAATCACATTGCCTTTCATCTTATCAAACAATGTATTTAAATTTAATAGAATGCTCGGAATAGTTTCAATCTATTCCGAGGCTTTAAACTATAATCACTGTAAATTCTAAGCTAAGGTAGCCCTCGAATCACACTCCTTCCTCGATTTAAATGACAAGGAGTATAACCATTCATTAAAAAAATTTCCTAACAACCTTTATTTGTTCAGCTGCCTATGAACACATATAGTTTCACACAAACATCCTACCAGCAAAATAATTTAGCAAAGCAATCTAAATTACATTAAAAAAATTTAATCCATTAATGTTCTTTAAGCATGTATAACAATTTCATTTGTTTAAATACACAAACACATACACAAAGCAATCTTCATACATACTTTCAGAATATTCCCATGTTTTTAATAATTCACAAAACATCCTATAATAATTCAGAACATTTCTAAACCCTAATTGGAATTTAAAATTGGGAAAATTAAAATTAGGGTTTGATTGGGATCTAATTTGAAAATTAAGGTTCAATTAGGGTAAATTAATTGGGGATTATTAATTGGGATTAGGGTTCCTAATTTCGAATTTCAAAATTGGAGGAAAATAAACATACCTTGGTGATGACGGCGGCCGGCACTGGAGACGGGCTCGACGACGGACGGGGACGGCAGCAAGAAGCACGGCGGACGGCAACAAAAAGCACGCTGCAAATCGCGACGCCGGATGGAAACGGCAAACGGCAAACGGCCGGCCGACACACTAACGACACCGGTAATGGTGCTAACGGCGGGGGCGGAGGCGGCGACGGGGTGAGGCGGCGCCGACTGGAAATAGGATGAGGGATGAATTTGTTAGGTTTAGGTTTAGGTTTAGGTTTAAGAGATTTGAGTGTTTTTGATTCAAATCAATTATAAAATTATAAAACTGATTTTTATTTTTTTTGTTAGGTTTTAAGAAAATTAGGAATATTTGATTTTAATTTATTAAAAAATAATATAAAGTAATTTTTAAATTTGATTTTTATTTTTTTAAAAGATAATTATAATTATAATTTTAGTCCTTTAAATTTTTAAGATTTAAAAAAAAATTAATGGTGTTCATCGGTGTTCATCGTTAGTGGTGTTCATCAATGTTCGTCGCACGTGGTAGACTCATCCGAATGTAAATAAGTTTTGTTTTGGTACAACATCTGGGATTTATGTGTAAATTTATTATTAACTTTTTTTTGTAAATAAATAAAACAATAAAAAAATTATTGTTAACTCTTGACTTGGCAGTAAGATTGTGTTGAAATAAATTCGTGTGAATAAGCACATTCATTCCCAAAATTTAATTTCAAAGTTGACGTTATTTAATCATTAAATAAATACTATATAAATACAAATAATAAATATATTACCTTCAATTGATTTCAGAATTTAAGGGGTGACAAAGAAAGAGAAGAAAGGTGTGAAATAGATTTTTTTTAAATATCCATTTGGGTTAATTTCAAACTATAACTTCAATTTCAAATTTATCCCCAAATTTCAACATAATCCAATCTAATCTTTGAAGTACCGGTCCATATTAACCTAATTCTTCCATTAGCATAGTATTACGTCTGGGAAGATGCGATGATATTAATCTCATATTAGAAAGGGATGATATTGTACATCTTATCAAACATGTCTTTTGAAATATAAAATGACTTGATTGATACTTTAAGGACTAAAATAAAAGTTTTTCAAATGTAATGACCATTTTAAATTTTAAACAAAAGTTCGGAACGTTTGGTCAACTTACCCTTTTCCTCGTCAACCGAGTCTTGTTATTTCGACTCGTTAAAACAAAAAACAAAAAGAAATTAACTTTCATTTGACTCAACAAGAAAGAAATTGTTCTACTTTAAACTCCTAATTTCTGGCTATTTCTTAACATTCGGTAGAGTTAAAGAGTCTTCCATTGTCTCTCGGTTACTACGTACCTGCCGCCCTACAATTCCTTTTCCTTTCCGTAGGCTTCAATATTACATTAACGTGTCGGTGGCAGATCAACAAGCTAAAAAGATTTTATTAAAGATCTTGCTGAACCAGCAGTTGGATCCCTGTGATTCTTTCTGAATCTGGGTATTTGCCTGATCTGTAATGGGTTGGAGATACAAGGCTGGGTTGTTCTTGATAGGTACTGTTGTTGTTATTTGGGTAACCTCAGCAGAAGTAACCCAGGTTTGTTTTCTTTTAAATTTTAGTTTCTTTGGATTTGAATTGTTAACTTTTGAATCATGTTCTTCATCAATTACCTCATTTTCTGGTTATTAATTTTTTAGTTGACTTTTCGTATACAATTGAAACGTTTTGAAAGTGTTTTTTTTTCTTTTTTATTAGCTAAGACGGCAAGATATTGGAGATCTTGCTTCATTAATCCATCATATTTTTTTCATGTTCATTGTTAATTAATTGGGTTTAATCTCATTTCTAATTAGTTTTGGTCATTTTTTGCATAATTCATTGATAAATAGAGAACTCTTGTAGCAAAAATTGGCTCTCCGGAATTTTCTTTTTGAATGGTGGAATCAGTTGATAAATGCTTATCAGGAAAAAAGTAGTAGCATTTAATTGTATTTCATATTGTGAGTTGTACCAAGCTAGTAGACAGGGGTGGATCTCGGCCACCAAGGTCGAGGGGGCTCATTTAAAACTTTCAAAAGTTTTGAGTTTTAATGAGAAAATTTAAAAATTTTAGGATGGGACTTAATTAAAAATATTCAACAATTTTGAAATATAATAACATTTTTAAATTTTTTGAAGAGACCAAATTATAAAATTTAAAAATTTCAAAGGACTAAAAGTTAATTTACCAAATTTTAGGGGGGGGGTAAGGCCCCTTCAGGCTCTAATAAGGGTCTGCCCCTGCTCGTAGGTGTCGTGATTGCTTAATGTCATTGAATAGTTTAAATCAAAGCATTTATAATCTCTGAATGCAATTCTGAGAGCCTTTGTGTAGATATTGTTGTATGTTCTTGTGCCTGAATGGGATGATTAGATTTAGAAGTAACATGTTCTTTTTCGAACTCTGCAGTCTTGCATATTTTTCATGTTTTGAGAATGCATTACAGTACTTTGAAGCTAGTTGAATTTCAAACTAACTGATGTCTTGTGTGCAGGATATTTTTGCTGACTATAAGCAGCCATTTGCGGTTACATATCTTGGAGCTTCTCTTATGGTAATTTACCTTCCAGTAGCCTTTATAAAGGACTGGGTATGTAACTTGCTAAAACGTCGTTCTTCTAAAGCTGTTAAAGATGTAGAAAGCTTAGACGAGACTTCCACTGAACTTAATTCTCCTCTAAGGCACAAAATATACGAAATGGAACTTCAAGGGACTTTGGTTAGGAAGGACAGTGATGCGGATCTTTCACCTCACATAGAGGGTAAGCCCTTGGTTCCTAAACAAAAAGATGAACTGCAGTTTATGAAACCGGACAAACAACTTTCCACAAGGGAGATTGCTACCTTCGGATTTTATATTGCTCCTATCTGGTTTGTAACAGAGGTAAAAATTTCACAGCATCAGTTTGAGTTTGGGTTCGAGTCTTAAAAATTCTGCACTATTTTTGGATATGAAACATACAAGCAAAGGAACCAAAATAGTTATTGCTAATGGTTTTCGGTTGTTGCAGTATTTATCAAATGCTGCTCTTGCACGTACAAGTGTAGCAAGTACAACGGTGCTGTCCTCTACTTCAGGACTTTTTACACTTTTTATCGGTGCTTTTCTGGGACAAGATTCATTAAATGTAGCAAAGGTGGTTGCTGTATTTGTCAGCATGGCCGGTGTTGTTATGACTACTCTTGGAAAAACTTGGGCTGCCGACGATTCAACAGGATCCGCGTAAGTTCATATTTATCTTTAATGCCTTAACATGGTGTGCTTGCAGCTTGTTATTCAGGATTATGTTGTGCTGATAGAACTCTGCGTATATGTTTATGCGCTTATGATTTATAGTTGGTACTACTAGTTTCATGTAAGCAATAGTGCTTCCAAAGCCACTTTATTTTGAAGAAGAGAGTTAGTGGTTTATACCCTTCCTTTAACAAGTTCCGGGCGTACGTTTAGTTTCTTCTAAAGCATTCTGATTACCATCAGAACTTTCTGCAACAATTTTCTCGATTGTGAAAAAGAAAAGATTAGTGACTGGAATTGCTTTCTTTTGTAATTCAAAACTTTCTTGGTTGCTTCCATAAACTGCATGGCTTTTGTTATTATCATAAACGAAAGTGATATTTAAGTTTATCCTCCTATTAGTTTGATCTTTGTTATGTATGTTTTTAACATTGACCGACGACCGTTGATGTTTGTTTTTAGCAATGGGAAACGCTCTCTCGTTGGCGATCTTTTCGGCCTCCTCTCCGCCATATCATATGGGCTATTTACAGGTCTGGCTGATTCTCTTATTTTAATTCATTTACATTTTATCCATTCTTAATGAAAGTTGTCATCTTCTCTTCCTTTTTTTCTCAAATATGCTGCAGTGCTGCTTAAAAAGTTTGCAGGTGAAGAAGGAGAAAAGGTCGATGTTCAAAAGTTGTTTGGATACATTGGACTCTTCACACTCGTAGCACTATGGTGGCTGGGTAAGAATTTTTTTTGAGAATTCATGTTCTTATTGAATGTCATCGAAATTGGTTTCCAAATTCTTGTAACGATTTGTGGACGGTCTACTCGAGTGTATCCCGACATTTTATTAGCAAACTAATCACTCCTTTAAATACTGTTTCAGTTTGGCCTTTGACAGCATTGGGGATAGAACCGAAATTTACGATTCCACACTCTGCTAAGTTGGATGAAGTAGTCCTTGCAAATGGCTTTGTTGGAAGTGTTCTCTCTGATTATTTTTGGTAAACAGCCTTTATTTTCCGAGCACTTTCATGAACCAAACCTATGCGGTTTTCTTCTTTCAAGCATTCTTAATCTTTGTTCGAATGTCGTCTTTTCTCTAGGGCCTTGTGTGTTGTGTGGACGACTCCTCTAGTAGCCACATTAGGCATGTCGCTTACCATCCCTCTCGCGATGGTGGCTGACATGCTCATTCACGGCCGTCATTACTCGGCAATTTACATTCTCGGCTCAGCTCAGGTAAATCACACCGTCAAACACACATTTTTGCGTGGAACCGTCCGTTTTCATCTCTGACTTTGTTTTATGATGGTGAATTGCAGGTGTTTGCCGGATTCATGATAGCAAATCTTTCGGGTTGGATGACAAGAAAGTTGGGGTTGTAGCACTTGTGAAAAATAATCAACCGTATACCACAATTAGAACGTATTCATTCTTTTGTCTCCTTTCATTTGTTGTACTTGTATACGCTCGGCTTGGTTAACAACTTTGGTTTGTTGGCAAAAATGCTGAAAGTAGTGTTGTCTTTTGGTCCATCTTGTAAATGATATCTCTTTCTTTTCTTTCCACTTCCTTTGAAAAACATAAAAGAGAATCTCATTCTTTTTTTAATTAATGAAATTAATTTCCTTCCGGCACCGATTCATGTTGCATCTGATTTTAGCGGTTGAGTCTTTCAGTAATGAGATTAATCTTTAACTGTTACTGTACAGACGACCCAATTAAACATGTTCGATGAATGATTCGGTTTTAAGGAAGTTGACAAAAACTGAAAGTGGTGTTGAACCGGTCGGTTTCAAGCTTTTAGTTGATTTGAATTTTGAGTATAAACTGTGAATTGGATTAGGGGTGAGTAAAATTTGACTTGACATAATTTAATTTTTTACTTAAGTTAACTCAATTTGTAGTTTTACAAAATCGACTCAAAAAATTCAAATAAAGTTTGCCTTATAAAATGATATTTGAATAATTCGAAATTTTTAGCAATTAGTATATAATTATAGAAAATAATTTAAATTAGAACTACTTAATACAATAATATTATAAATATTTATAATTAAATTTAAACCGAAATTCGAACAACTCAAAATTCATAAATTCGACTCGAAAAAATTTAAAATAAATTTTTGAGTTATAATTAATATAAGACTCGTCAACTCGACTAGCTGAAAAAAATTTACTCGACTCGATCGAATACTAACCCGGCCACATACAATTCGTTCGCTATCCTCATGTAAAATGGCAAAAGCCCAGATTCAATAGCCAGGCCCAACACAAAGTGAGAAGCACCGTATACAAATTCTAAAAGCTGGAAAAACCGTGTACTTCTTCTAGTTTTCATCAACTGTCGAAGCTCTCAAATCTCAGCTGCCATGGCACCGATCGCACGGTTACTATTGCTCGTGCTTCTCTCAACTGCACTAACGATTTCATCAGGGTAAGAAATTACCTTCAACGCCTTATCTTTGCTTTCTTAATCGATTGCTCTATCGTGTTTGGATCTATTGAACTTTAGGTTCTTTTTGTTTTGACTAGGATTTCGATTTAGTGATTTTATCACCGTTGTCACCTTGTTTCAGCTAAAATTAAGATCAAGTGAATTCCGTTTAGTTTCTTAATTGATTGCTCTATTCTATTTGGATCTTTTATTAGGTTTTCAACGTGTTTACTCGTTTATTTACCTGTTTTTGACAGGTCTGGAGATGGATACACCATCAATGGTCGAGTGAAGATCCCCCAAGGTAATTCGCCCCTTTTCAGTTTTTGTTTTTGATTAGATTTGTACTGTTTTTTTCCTTCAAAATTATTATTCGGTGATTTTTGTTGTTTTGGATCTTTGCTTCATTCTAATTTAGTGTTTTTCTTGTGAATCGTGATAGTGTTTAACTCACTTTAGAATGAAAGTAGATACATGAAGTTACTGATCTTTAATGCTGATTTCCGGTGTGTAAAATATATGGTGATAGGTGATTTATTAATTTTTATTCAAGTCAGTCTTTGTATAGATAGATATTTTTGAATTTGTTTTTTCAAATTTTGATTAGAACTATTTGTGTCGCTTTAATGTTATGTAATAGGATGTGGGTGATATAATATCGAATCATTAATCCATCCCATACTAGGATTTGGAAAAATATGAAGTTCACCCCCATTGAACCTATAAACCTTGGTGCAGATTCTACATTTGAGAAGTTGACATTAATTAATCATTCTTCACTGAGGCATACTTTTAATAATACAGCTACATTGTATGTATCTCACTGTATATTTGTTCATGTTCTGTTATGATATGTTATTTTTTATTTATTTTCGTGCAGATGACTGATGACTTTATTTTGGCAGGTCTGGGTACAAAAGGGTTTGCTTTGCCCGGAAAAATGTCAAATATCAAAGTTATACTCAATGGTGGTCAAATTGTTACTTATTTGAGACCCGATGGGTATTTTTCATTGTATCCTAATGTCTGTCAATTTCTTTTTAATTTGGGGTGGGGTGCTAGGGTTTGAACTTGGAACCCAAGTTTTCATTCCTCACAAACCTCCTGCCACTTAGACCAAGAAGTTATTGGCTATTCTTATGCATAGCTCTGATTGAAAATCCATATATTTTACTTTGCCTTTTTAATACTGTTTTTTTGTTGGTAAAAAATGTGATACCAAATAAAATGGGTGGTAGTAAACCTCTGTACTATGATAATTCCTTAATATAAATGCCTAAAGCCAGAACATACCAGCAGGCACTCATTTGGTTGAAGTAGCTGCGATCGGCTATTTCTTCTCTCCTGTAAGATTTTGATTTCTTGCCAGACTCTCGAGAATTTTAATCATCAAATTATTTTGGTTTTCTTCATTAACATTAATGCCTTTTGGATTTGCTTAGGTTAGAGTTGACGTTAGTGCTAGAAACCCAGGCAAGGTACAGGCAGCATTAACAGAGAACAGGAAGGGTCTCAGTGAATTGGTTTTAGAGCCATTGAGAGACGAACAATATTACGAGGTTAAGGAATCTTTTGCTATTTATATTTATGTTTCCTTTGTTTGCAGATATTGTCTATCCTTTGCTTCATGTTTATCCTACTTTATTGCAGATTAGGGAACCTTTCTCCATAATGAATGTTGTGAAAAGCCCAATGGGTCTCATGATGGGATTTATGCTGTTGGTTGTGTTTATAATGCCCAAATTAGTGGAAAACATGGGTAAGTACTCTGCTACTACTTCATAACATGGTAGCTTATTTGAAGTTCGGAGTTAAAATAGGTTTATACGAGTTGATTTGTATTTTCTTGCTTGCATTTTTTTCCTTGATCGGGAAAAAGTCTCCTATGTTGCCTATCTCTACTTGAATGAAGAATAGTTGAGCCGCAATCCATTTTTCCCAAACATTACCTTTTTTAACAATTCATTCTATTATTCTCTAATTACAATTTTGGAGATCTTTTATTCTTGGGTTTTATGAATACAGCTTTCTTGTGCATGTGCTTCTCAACGTATAGGCTAGCAACTTCATTTTTTGCTAATTTTATCAATCTATTATCCATTGCAACAGATCCGGAAGAAATGAAGCGAGCACAAGAAGAAATGAGAAACCAAGGAGTTCCCTCTTTGGCTAGTTTGTTACCAGGAGGTGGGAGGAATTAATTGCTTGATCAAGAACCGTGAACTCCAAGTGAATGTTCGGCAGAAATCAAGCGCGATTGGTCTTCTACCTTTGAATTCTTGGGGGCATCTCGAAGGTAATGTAATTTTTAGTAGTTGCAGAACTTAATTCATAGTTGGTGTGTTGATATGAGAAACAAAGTGGGGAAATTATTGTTATGGACATGATGGTTCAAACACACGGTGTTAAGAAGTCTACTTATTAACCTTTCCTTAAAACACAAGTGAATCCTCTTCCCATTGAACAAAAAACAATGCACTTACCATGAGCCGTGCTGCTTCTTTTAACCACCAACAGTTCGAGGAGCATCCGTTAGAGGTCGAGTCTGTTTACACCATGGACAACCAGCTGCAGGAATAATCTTGCCTTTTACTCGAGCACGAAATCTTCAAAAATAAATGGTTTTCAATGTGCAAAACTGCTCTCAACACTACTCCACTGGACTTGCAATACCATGAGTCTCGAATACGTATTTAGTAATTTAATCTTCTTTAAAAACGCAAGATTTATTAAGATGTGCTCTCAAAATTTTAGTCTTTATCAGTTTAAAATATTAGATAAATTAGGCATTATCTCTTGAATTTTGAGTGTACACTTAATAAGATCATGTGTTTTTGAAATTTGGTAATTTGGTTTTTTCTGACGTTCGATTATAACCCCGTCCTTAAATTTTAACAAAAATTTAAGCTTAAGGGCTATTTTTTCTCTTGTAGTTTAATTTATCATTTTTGTCCTTAAGTTTTCTTTTGGCATTTATTTGGCCCTGAATTAGTTAAATTGTATCAATGTTTGCCCCTTATCAATGGAAGTCAACGTGGATTGTTACTTACGGTGTTAATGTGACGGTCTACGGTGCTAAATGATTATCAACAGTGTTGACATAACCGTTAACAGTGTTGGTGTGGTAGTCCACATGTGAAAATGATGTGACAGAAAAAAAATTGATATTTCGATCTAGTTTGAGAGCAAAATTAATTTTTCTGATTGAGTACGTGGCAAAATTAATTTTTTAGAAAAAATAATAAGAATTTATCATTACAAAAAATTTAAAATATTTAAATAAAACATAAAAATCTAAAATTAATGAAACGTTTTAAAAATAATATTAAAATATTACTAAAAATAATACACTATCAAAATTATCTAAAAAATAAGTATAAATTATAAATTATTCAAATATATTAAATGATAAATATAAATTATTCAAAAACTAAATTTAAAAGTATTTATATAATATTATCAGTAAGTGTTGACATATTGCATTTTAAGGAGATGATACAAGTTTAAACTTTAAAGAGACATTGTTGAAAAAGGTAATTTTATAGCCTAAATATAAATTGTAAGACGAAAATGTATATTATCACAAAAATATTTATATAATACTAAAAAAAACTTGAGAACCTTCAACAAAATAATTTTATTAGGGGTGTGGTATGTTAGAAAATTATATTGAAAAGTAAGGAATGCATGATTCAAATGAATAGACTAACTCGTAATGCTAATTTGTACTACGCTGATTGTTCAATTTATCTGATTGTTCAATTTATCTTATACTCTGTTATTTTTACTTTTATTAATTTTAGATATTTTTAATAATTTTTATTTTTAGCCATATTTTATTATTTTTAAAATATTTTATTGATTTTCATGTTATTTTAATATATAACTTTTAATTCGGTTCCCCCTACAAAATCAATTTTGCCCTTAAACTTGGTCGAAAAGTTAATTTTGTCTCTTTGCCACGTCATTTTCACACGTGAACTGTTACATCAGTATAGTTGACTGTTACATCAGCGCTGTTGATTGTCACGTTAGTACTGTAAGAGTCAACATTAATTTCCATCGGTCAAGAGATAAATGTTGATGTAATTAGATTAATTCAAAGGTTAAATTGTAAAAAAATAAAAAGACAAAATTATAAATTAAAACTACTAAAAAATATAAATAGCTTTTAAGCCAAAATTTATCAATTGGGCAATTGTAAAACAAAGAGAGAAAAAACATTAAATAGAAAATGCATTACCAAGGAATGAAATTTAAAGCCATAATTTGCTCGAAAATTTTATATATGAACACGAAACATCACAACCCTTAATCAAAACAATGGCTTCTTACAGCAATTCTTAGACTGGGTCTTGTCATTTTGTTTCGCGAATCTAATGTATAATAGGTTTAGAGTACGGTTAGAAAACAATTAGTTTTAATATTTGTCCAAAAATTTAAAATGTTAGACTTTTTATAATATTTTAGGTTGGTTTTTCGTGTGTTTTTTTACAAGTTTTGATACATCTAAAATATTATCAAAAAATTTAAGCATCGAAACTTGTCAAAAATCACGAAAAATCAACCTAAAATATTGTCAAAAAGTCTAACATTTTAAATTATTAGACAAATTTCAAAATTTACTGTCTTTTAACCGTATTCTAACTTTACCGCACTTTTGTGGCTTATGTCTTATAGACAATACAAGGATTTTCCCAGACAAGTGGTCTAAGAATTTCATTTCGGTGACAATTACCAACTACTGCAAATGCATTCAACATGTACTAAAGCTTGCGAGGGGTTCCAATTGTTGGGATTTACTTATAATCTGTTAGTCTATTTTCTAGTTAATAAATTCTGTTTTTTTAGGGACACTTAGTTGTTAGATTTATTCAAAGTTGTTAGAGTGATGGACTCCAATTTTTTTTCTGTTATGTTGTACGGCTTTATAAAGTCATTTTCTCTTTTAATAAATTCAGTGAAACCAGTTCTAATTTCTCTATTCTGTTTCTTTCTTTTCAAAGCTCTCTTTATATCTAACTTTTGGTATCAAGAGCCAGTCACATGATCTGATTAAGTTCGAAAGCAGCAACTCTCTACGTGATAACGTGATTGAGGATGGCAACAGAAAGCTCTTTTGTGCAACCGATTGTACCAAAATTCGATGGACACTATGATCACTGGGCTATACTCATGGAAAATTTTCTGAGATCCAAAGAATATTGGATCATAGTGGAGAAAAGGGTACATGCAACAGCAAGTGCGTCAACAGAGGCAGAGAAAAAATTGGTTGAGGATCAAAAGCAGAAAGATTTATGTAACCCCCTTAACCCGGCCTAGATGGTTGATCCGAATTACGAAGTTTACACGGGAAAAACCAAAGTCAACCCGAAAGTCAACCTTAGTTAACGACCTTTTTTTTCTTTTTAATCTTGTCTAAAAGCAAATTAACCCTAGAAATGTTCATAAGATCAGCATACTCAAAGATCACCACAAACAGGAAACATTTAGGGACTCGATTGCACAATTTATGAATTTAGGGACCAAAATGCAAATTCTGAAAATTATAAGGACTTAATCAACTTTTGAGTTACCAATATGAAATTAGTCATGTTTCATGCTTCTCTGCCAAAATTCAACTCAAACGGACATCTCAAACTCATTCAATTGCATATACAAACATTGGGACCAAAACGTAAGGATTTCAAAACATAAAACCGTCAATTTCAGTGCCCAATGGTCGGGTGTTTCAGAACAGGGATGATCCGTTTCGAAACGCGGGACCGTTCCGAAACAAGTTCCGAAACAGGGCTTGGCAGAGGCAAAACCGTTCCGGAACGGCTCTACCCGTTTCGAAACGCCAATGCCATTTCAGGCCCTCTGTTCCGAAACGGTAGCACCCGTTCCGATACGAGCTACCCAGATTTGCAGAATTTTGCTGGTTTAATTTACAATTGACCCATCAAACATGTTCCAAAGGCAACCAAATCATACCAGCAAGTCATTCAACACTCAAAGAACATATTAGCAGCAACCAATCTCAATCATAGCTTCTATTTGAGAAAAACCCAATTCTATAGGCATACATCCTATATAGAAAACCATATAACCATCTAGACTTCAAACCAAGGACCAAAAGACCATTTACAAGTCTCAACATCTCCAAATGCATAAGACCAACTTAGGGAGTCTAAAACATCTCCCAAAACAACAATTTAGGTTCCCATTGCCAAATGCCAAAAGCTAAACTAGTTATGAAAATTGTCACCATACATGAGCTTAAGCTTCCACTTAGATTCTTGACCACCTTGCTGCCCCTTTAAGCACTTCAATGCTCTGCATTATTGGTTTAATAAAGAGAGAGCGTAAGCACATAGCTTAGTGAGGAATGCTCATTTAAAACATCACAATAATGCATTAACAAAAACTCCTTTTCAAAACCTTTAGTTCAAACATCATTTGCTCGTGCACATATGTATAAAAACCAAGCATTTCATGCTTCAAATCATTAACATGTCATATTGGCTTCCAAGTGATAATCATAACCTTTCTCAACTCAAACCACAAACGACAGTCGGATACGCGGATTACAAGCGTTGTCCCATACGCTTCATACACACTACCAATATCAAGGTGGAGCATGGTACAATCACAACCCCTCCACATCACTCATTGGTAGTTGTATAACATCACTAACGAGATCACGGGACATACAACACAAGAACCACACATGGACTTTTAACCACCATTGTGATCTTACAATACACAAGGTCTACACATGGACTTTCAACCACCATTGTGACCTTAACACAAGACCCACCCATGGACTTTTAACCACCATGGTGTTCTTAACCATCTCGTTAGTGTACTTGGATGGAGTTTACGGTACAATCACAACCCCTCGACATCCAAGGCGACTTTATTCACGGTGCACCCAATCCTATAGCCGACTAACTATATTCGATTCAAGTACTTTTACTTTTAAACCGACCACATCACTTGCCAATATACATCATTTAACAACATTAATCCACTGTTTTAAAGCATTTAATAAAGCCATTCATCATCATGCAACATTATGCATCAAAACCACATTTATCAATGTACAAAACAAGGATCCCTTACCTTAAGCATCCTTCAAAACATGGCTTATAAAACCAGCAATAAACATGCCAAAATATGCTTTCAAAAACAGAATTTAATCATGCAACAAATCACTTTGCATTCAACCAACTCATGGCTCATCAACAAGAGAGTTTTTCCGAAAACTTACTCTTGAGCTTAACTAAGTTGTTTAGACTTTAACTAAGCTCCCAAACCTTCAAAACATTGGTTTCAAAGCTGAAAACCAAACTTCACTCACCGATTCCGTTTCGCAAGCTTGCCGAAACACCAATCAAGCTTCCGGATCAACACCACAAGGATCCGAAGATGTCTCCCTTGTTTTAAACACATCAAAGCAGAGGATTAATGCATCATCATGCATTAATATCTTCAATCAAGACACCTAAACTCGCTGCTCCCATCAACACTCACATTTCGGCTACCAAACACAACCGAAATCACATCCAAACATCTCTACAACACTACCCAGCCAAGATCCATCAATTCCAATCATTCTTAAACCTCAATTAACATCCAAAAAGGATCTAATCACGCCCTTATACCTCCAGCTACATCAGAACATCAAGATCACCCCAAAAACCATCATTAACTCAAGCAAAACTTAGGAAAATCAACCTATTCGGGATTGCATTGATTAAACCTCAATTTCACATCAATTATACATCCAAAAATCATCAAAAAGACACCTCAAAATAGTGCCCAATCATTTCATACGAATTTCATCAAAATTAAACCAAATCTTGCATTTTAAAGCCAAGATCAAGAACACAACCATAAAACCTTTAATAAAACTCAAATCAAGGATTGAGAACTTAAGAATTTCAGTAAAGAACTGAGTATTTAGAGGAGAAGGACGTTCATACCTCTAAATGTGAGTTTCTCCTTAATTGGAACCAAGATTCTTGAAAATTCAATAAGCAAATGCTAAGGTTTTGATGTAGAAATGATTAGAGATCAAATGAAAATTGAAATCTCATCTTTAGAGGTCAAAATCAGAGGGAAATTTGCTGGAGAAAAGTGTTTGGGTTGAGAGAAAAGTTGAGAGAAAAATGAAGAGGGAAAATTTTGAGAAAAGTTAGTTAAGAACTCAAAATATCTAATTCCCCTTTTCCTTTTATTAAAAATCATTAATTAAACCTTTAATATTAAGAAAAATCTGGAGAAAACTCTTCTTGGGTAAATTAGCTCCTTAAAGATTCAAAATTTCAATCCTTTTAAAACAGTCACCAAGTTTTCAAAAATTACATTTTAGTCACTAACCCAAAATGTCACACTTCCAAACCTCATTTTGTAAAATTTATTTCACCATTCTCTTATATATAATAAAAGAGAATTTTAAGATATTTTTCCATATTTTTAATGCAACCCGAACTAGGCTTTCCTAAGAATCACCTTTTATATTCGAACCGCACTCCGACCGGTCCGGTCCAAACCCAAAACTTCTAAGCCCAAAATTGGGGTGTTACAACTCTCCCCCCTTAAGAAATTTCGTCCTCGAAATTTATCTGAAGGAAAGAGGTACGGAAACTGCTTCAACATGTCATCCTTTCGCTCCCACGTGGCTTCTTCAACACCACGATGTTTCCACAACACCTTTACCAACTCAATGGTCTTGCCCCGAAGAACCTTACTATCTGAATCCAGAATCTTCACCGGTTCCTCATCATAAGTCAAATCCGGATTCAATTCCACTTCTTCCACAGGCATCACATGTGAAGGATCCGATCTATACTTCCGAAGCATAGAAACATGAAACACATCATGAATCTTCTCCAACTCTTGCGGTAACCTCAACTTGTACGCAACAGGACCCACACGCTCAATCACCTCGTATGGTCCAATGTACCTAGGGCTCAACTTACCCTTTCGGCCAAATCTCATCACCTTTTTCCAAGGCGAAACCTTCAAAAACACACGGTCACCCACCGCATACTCAATCTCCTTACGCTGCAGATCCGCGTAAGACTTTTGCCGATCAGAAGCTGCCTTCAAGCGCTCACAAATGAGCTTCACCTTCTTGGTGGTCCCTTTTAACAAAGCTGGCATCGAAACCAACTTCTGACCCGTTTTAGCCCAACAAAGAGGAGTCCTACACTTCCTCCCGTACAAAGCTTCATAAGGTGCCATTTGAATACTTGCCTGATAGCTATTATTATAGGCAAACTCCACCAAAGGCAAATGTTTCTCCCAAGAGCCCTAAAACTCAATCACGTAGCACCTCAACATATCCTCCAAAACCTGAATAACACGCTCGGACTGTCCATCCGACTGCGGATGATAAGACGTACTAAAATTCAACCGTGTACCCAAAGCCTGTTGCAAACACTGCCAGAAACGCGATGTAAACCTCGGATCCCTATCCGACACAATCGACTTTGGCACACCATGCAGCCGCACAATCTCAGCAATGTACAGCTCCGCAAGCTTATCCAAAGTGTACGTAGTATGCACAGGCAAGAAATGCGCACACTTCGTCAGGCGATCCACAATCACCCACACCGAATTCTTCTTCGATGGCGACAAAGGCAAACCAGATACAAAATCCATGGTAATCCTTTCCCACTTCCACTCAGGAATCCTCAATGGTTGCAACAACCCTGAAGGAAACTGATGCTCAGCCTTAACTCGCTGACACACCATGCACTTGCTTACAAACTCAGCAACATCTTTCTTTAAACCCACCCAATAGTACTCATCACGAAGATCACGATACATCTTAGTACTACCGGGGTGCATAGCAAAAGGACTACTATGACCTTCAACCAGAATAGCACGCCTCAACTCAGCATCATTGGGCACTACTATCCGACTCCCAAAACATAACACTCCATCATCATTAAAACAGAATTCCAAAGGCCTATGCTCCGCAATATCCTGAACATGTGGCACCAAGGAATCATCCAACAACTGCTTTTCCTTAATTAACTGAACCAAAGATGGTTTCACTTGCAACTCAGCCACAAGACCACCATCACGCGAAATACTCAAACTGGAAAACATAGCCCTCAACTCAACAGCTACTTTCCTACTCAAGGCATCCGCTACAACATTAGCTTTACCCGGATGATACTCGATCGTCAAATCATAATCCTTGAGCAACTCCACCCAACGTCGCTGCCCAAGATTCAACTCCTTCTGAGACATCAGATACTTCAAACTCTTGTGATCCGTGTACACAGTACACTTCTCACCATACAAGTAATGTCTCCAGATTTTCAAAGCAAAAACCACCGCAGCCAACTCAATGTCATGCGTAGGATAATTGCGCTCATGCACTTTCAACTGCCGTGATGCATAAGCCACCACCTTACCCTCCTGCATTAACACACATCCCAAACCAACATAGGACGCATCACTATACACCACAAACTCTTTCCCTGATTCAGGTTGAACCAAGATTGGAGCTTGCGTCAAAGCTGCCTTAAGCTTCTCAAAAGCCTGCTGTCTCGCTTCCGTCCACTCATACTTAACATCCTTCTGCAACAACTTCGTCAAGGGTGCAGCAATCTTTGAAAACCCATCCACGAATCTCCGATAATATCCTGCCAAACCCAGGAAACTACAGACTTCATGAACAGACTTATGAGGCTTCCAATTCATCACCGCCTCAATCTTCTGAGGATCAACACGAATCCCTTCAGCAGAAACCACATGACCAAGAAACACCACTTCTCTAAGCCAGAACTCACACTTGCTCAGCTTGGCATAAAGCTGATTCTCCAACAAAGCTTGCAACACAATTCTCAGATGCCCTTCATGCTCCTCCTCAGTACGCGAGTACACGAGGATATCATCAATGAACACCATAACAAATTTATCCAAGTATTCATGAAATACTCGATTCATCATGTCCATGAAAGCTGCAGGAGCATTCGTCAAACCAAACGGCATCACAAGGAACTCATAATGCCCATACCTCGTTCTGAAAGCTGTCTTTGGCACATCCACATCCTTCACCTTCAACTGGTAATACCCTGACCTTAAGTCAATCTTAGAGAACACAGCTGCTCCCCGAAATTGATCAAAAAGATCATCAATTCTCGGCAATGGATACCGATTCTTGATAGTCAACTTGTTAAGCTGACGATAATCAATGCACATTCTCATAGTGCCATCCTTCTTCTTCACAAACAAGACCGGTGCACCCCAAGGTGACACACTCGGCCAAATGAAACCACAATCAAGCAACTCTTGCAGTTGCGTCTTCAGCTCTTTCAACTCCTTAGGTGCCATTCGATAAGGGGTAATGGGCACTGGAGTCGTGTTTTCATACAACTCAATCCCAAACTCCACTTCGCGATTAGGAGGCAATCCCAGAAACTCCTCAGGAAACACACCAGGAAACTCTCGCACAGTCCTGATATCTTGCACACGCAACTCCTTAGAGCTAGGATTCATCACAAAAGCGAGATAAGCTTCACAACCTTGCCTCAACATCCGGCTCACCTCCAATGTAGACACCACATTGGCAAGAAACTTCACATTCTCACCAACCACAACTACCTCATAATCATCCGCAAGCTTCAACGAAACTCACTTATTCTCACAATCTACTACAGCTCGATGCTCAAGAAGCCAATCCATACCAAGGATTACATCAAAACCATAGAAAGGCAATTCCATAAGATCAACATGAAAAACATGATCTTGCACAACCAAGGGACATCTTCTATAAAGCTTTCGAGTCACAACAGTCTCACCAAAAGAACTAGTGACACGCATACCAACATCCAAAGACTCAACAGGCAAACCAAGCAATTCAGCATGCTCACGCAATATGTATGAGTGTGTAGATCCAGAATCAATCAAGGAAAGTAATGACAATGATTGCAAAGTGAAAGTACCTGCGATCACATCCGTGTCATTCCTCCCCTCCCTCTGAGCATACACTCTGGCCTGGCCACCACCCTCAAGCTGAACAGCTACAACATGAGCCACATTCCGTCCACCCTCCTCTCTCCGCTGGAAGTTACCACGGCCGCGCCCACGACCTCTCTGTGGTGCAACAACTCTAGGAGCGCGTCCCTGGCCACCACCGGCCAACAGAGGACACTCTCTCCTCATGTGATCCACTGATCCACAGTTCCAGCACGAGTTACCAGCCGCCCCAATAGAAGCCTGCACCTCCCTCGCCGCTCGAGGACAATCACGCCTCAAATGGCCACGCGACCCACATGTCCAACATGTGTTCGGATCAGCTCTTTCCTTGTCTCCCTGAACAAGCGTACCTTGCACTCCACCACCTCGCTTAGCTGAAGACTGATACTTCCGATCACGTCTCCTCTTGTTCCGTCCACCACCGGAACTATACTCAGCAACTCGCTTACCAGCACTAGAACCAGCACTTCTAGAAGATAAACTCAAATTCATCTCAATGTCTTTTGCTCTACCAACCAGCACATCAAAATCATTATACTCAGCAGCCAGCATATAAGTCTTTACTTCCGTCACCAAACCATAACGGAACCGTTCACACCTCTCCCGTTCATTAAGAATAAGCTCAGGTGCGTACTGACTAAGTCGGACAAACTGAACCTCGTACTCAGCCACTGACATGCTCCCTTGAGTAAGGGACATGAATTCCCTTTTCTTTTCATCCAAATACCTCACACCCAGATACCTTCTCTTGAAAATGTTTTGAAAGAACGTCCATGTCACATCAGCATCTGCCATCCCAGAGATAGTGGTTGTCCACCAAGTATATGCATCGTCCTGCAACAACGATACCACACAGCCCAGCTTCTACACATAAGTACAATTCATTTGTCCCAAGATTCTCTTGGTACTTTCCAGCCAAGACTCAGAATCTTCAGCAGACAAACCCCTGAACTCAGTCCCTCCCAGACTGCGCAAACGCTCCAAAGGTAGTCTAGCATTAGCATCTCCTTGAGCTCCAGCTACTGCTGCTCGAAAAGCTCCAGCAATGGCTTGTATCAGCATTGTCATGTCAGGAACAGCTTGCCCCTGACCAGCTTCAGGTCCAGCGACCCCAGCACCAGCACCAGCAGCAGCTCCCTCACCCCCAGCACCACCACCACCAGGTGGAGGAGGTAAATCCACCACATTTTCAGCATTCTCCTCATTCTCATTTTGAGCCATAGCTCGCGTATTAATCCTCGTTTCTCTACGAGGTGCCATTCACTAAACAATGTAATCACAATGCAATAAACAAAGTCAGGCTCAGCAAGGTAAGCAATCCAAGTACTCAAGCTCATTTTCAATTAAAAACAATCATTACATTAGCTTTGATTTGGCAATGGGTCCCTCTAACATGCTTCACCACAGCATACATCACAATTGTAACATACTTACAATTCACACAACATACTTTCATTCAACAAGAATACAAAGCATTCATGCACTCATCACCCACATAACCATTCCCAAATACTCGAGAACTCGCTCTGATACCACCAAATGTAACCCCCTTAACCCGGCCTAGACGGTTGACCCGAATTACGAAGTTTACACGGGGAAAACCAAAGTCAACCCGAAAGTCAACCTTAGTTAACGACCCTTTTTTTTCTTTTTAATCTTGTCTAAAAGCAAATTAACCCTAGAAATGTTCATAAGATCAGCATACTCAAAGATCACCACAAACAGAAAACATTTAGGGACTCGATTGCACAATTTATGAATTTAGGGACCAAAATGCAAATTCTGAAAATTATAAGGACTTAATCAACTTTTGAGTTACCAATATGAAATTAGTCATGTTTCATGCTTCTCTGCCAAAATTCAACTCAAACGGACATCTCAAACTCATTCAATTGCATATACAAACATTGGGACCAAAACGTAAGGATTTCAAAACATAAAACCGTCAATTTCAGTGCCCAACGGTCGGGTGTTTCGGAACAGGGATGATCCGTTCCGAAACGCGGGACCGTTCCGAAACAAGTTCCGAAACAGGGCTTGGCAGAGGCAAAATCGTTCCGGAACGGCTCTACCCGTTTCGAACCGCCAAGGCCATTTCAGGCCCTCTGTTCCGAAACGGTAGCACCCGTTCCGATACGGGCTGCCCAGATTTGCAGAATTTTGCTGGTTTAATTCACAATTGACCCATCAAACATGTTCCAAAGGCAACCAAATCATACCAGCAAGTCATTCAACACTCAAAGAACATATTAGCAGCAACCAATCTCAATCATAGCTTCTATTTGAGAAAAACCCAATTCTATAGGCATGCATCCTATATAGAAAACCATATAACCATCTAGACTTCAAACCAAGGACCAAAAGACCATTTACAAGTCTCAACATCTCCAAATGCATAAGACCAACTTAGGGAGTCCAAAACTTCTCCCAAAACAACAATTTAGGTTCCCATTGCCAAATGCCAAAAGCTAAACAAGTTATGAAAATTGTCACCATACATGAGCTTAAGCTTCCACTTAGATTCTTGACCACCTTGCTGCCCCTTTAAGCACTTCAATGCTCTGCATTATTGGTTTAAGAAAGAGAGAGCGTAAGCACATAGCTTAGTGAGGAATGCTCATTTAAAACATCACAATAATGCATTAACAAAAACTCCTTTTCAAAACATTTAGTTCAAACATCATTTGCTCATGCACATATGTATAAAAACCAAGCATTTCATGCTTCAAATCATTAACATGTCATATTGGCTTCCAAGTGATAATCATAACCTTTCTCAACTCAAACCACAAACGACAATCGGATACGCGGATTACAAGCGTTGTCCCATACGCTTCATACACACTACCAATATCAAGGTGGAGCATGGTACAATCACAACCCCTCCACATCACTCATTGGTAGTTGTATAACATCACTAACGAGATCACGGGACATACAACACAAGAACCACACATGGACTTTTAACCACCATTGTGATCTTACAATACACAAGGTCTACACATGGACTTTCAACCACCATTGTGACCTTAACACAAGACCCACCCATGGACTTTTAACCACCATGGTGTTCTTAACCATCTCGTTAGTGTACTTGGATGGAGTTTACGGTACAATCACAACCCCTCGACATCCAAGGCGACTTTATTCACGGTGCACCCAATCCTATAGCCGACTAACTATATTCGATTCAAGTACTTTTACTTTTAAACCGACCACATCACTTGCCAATATACATCATTTAACAACATTAATCCACTGTTTTAAAGCATTTAATAAAGCCATTCATCATCATGCAACATTATGCATCAAAACCACATTTATCAATGTACAAAACAAGGATCCCTTACCTTAAGCATCCTTCAAAACATGGCTTATAAAACCAGCAATAAACATGCCAAAATATGCTTTCAAAAACAGAATTTAATCATGCAACAAATCACTTTGCATTCAACCAACTCATGGCTCATCAACAAGAGAGTTTTTCCGAAAACTTACTCTTGAGCTTAACTAAGTTGTTTAGACTTTAACTAAGCTCCCAAACCTTCAAAACATTGGTTTCAAAGCTGAAAACCAAACTTCACTCACCGATTCCGTTTCGCAAGCTTGCCGAAACACCAATCAAGCTTCCGGATCAACACCACAAGGATCCGAAGATGTCTCCCCTGTTTTAAACACATCAAAGCAGAGGATTAATGCATCATCATGCATTAATATCTTCAATCAAGACACCTAAACTCGCTGCTCCCATCAACACTCACATTTCGGCTACCAAACACAATCGAAATCACATCCAAACATCTCTACAACACTACCCAGCCAAGATCCATCAATTCCAATCATTCTTAAACCTCAATTAACATCCAAAAAGGATCTAATCACGCTCTTATACCTCCAGCTACATCAGAACATCAAGATCACCCCAAAAACCATCATTAACTCAAGCAAAACTTAGGAAAATCAACCTATTCAGGATTGCATTGATTAAACCTCAATTTCACATCAATTATACATCCAAAAATCATCAAAAAGACACCTCAAAACAGTGCCCAATCATTTCATACGAATTTCATCAAAATTAAACCAAATCTTGCATTTTAAAGCAAAGATCAAGAACACAACCATAAAACCTTTAATAAAACTCAAATCAAGGATTGAGAACTTGGGAATTTCAGTAAAGAACTGAGTATTTAGAGGAGAAGGACGTTCATGCCTCTAAATGTGAGTTTCTCCTTAATTGGAACCAAGATTCTTGAAAATTCAATAAGCAAATGCTAAGGTTTTGATGTAGAAATGATTAGAGATCAAATGAAAATTGAAATCTCATCTTTAGAGGTCAAAATCAGAGGGAAATTTGCTGGAGAAAAGTGTTTGGGTTGAGAGAAAAGTTGAGAGAAAAATGAAGAGGGAAAATTTTGAGAAAAGTTAGTTAAGAACTCAAAATATCTAATTCCCCTTTTCCTTTTATTAAAAATCATTAATTAAACCTTTAATATTAAAAAAAATCTGGAGAAAACTCTTCTTGGGTAAATTAGCTCCTTAAAGATTCAAAGTTTCAATCCTTTTAAAACAGTCACCAAGTTTTCAAAAATTACATTTTAGTCACTAACCCAAAATGTCACACTTCCAAACCTCATTTTGTAAAATTGATTTCACCATTCTCTTATATATAATAAAAGAGAATTTTAAGATATTTTCCATATTTTTAATGCAACCTGATCTAGGTTTTCCTAAGAATCACCTTTTATATTCGAACCGCACTCCGACCGGTCCAGTCCAAACCCAAAACTTCTAAGCCCAAAATTGGGGTGTTACAATTTGAAGGCTAAGAATTATCTGTTTCAAGCTCTAGATCGTACAATACTTGAGACAATCCTTAATAAAGATACATCTAAGAGCATATGGGATTCTATGAAACAGAAATTTCAAGGTGCAACAAGGGTGAAAAATGCACATTTACAAGCTCTACGAAAAGAGTTTGAGATTCTAGAAATGAAGACTGGTGAATCTGTCAATGAATATTTTGCTCGCACTCTCTCAATAGTTAACAAGATGAATGCAAATGGAGAAAAAAAGACAGATGCTGAAGTGGTCTAAAAAATTTTGAGATCAATGACCTCAAAGTTCAATTATGTTGTGTGTGCCATTGAGGAATCTAAAGACACAAGCATTTTAACTATTGATGAATTGCAGAGTAGTTTATTGGTGCATGAGCAACGAATCAACATGAATTCTTTGACTGAGGAAGCACAAGCTTTGAAGATTTTTTTGGGGGGACAATTTGGTGCAAGAGGACGAGGCCGAGACAATTATCGAGGAAGAGGAAAGGGCAAAGGGAGACATAATTTTGACAAAGCCACTGTAGAATGCTACAAATGCCACAAGCTAGGACATTTTTAATGGGAATGTTCAAGAAAAGAAGAAAATTATGTTGAAACTCAAGAGAAAATGTCGCTGATGGCATTTTTAGATGCAAAGGATGGGAATAATAAAGATACGTGGTTCCTTGATTCAGGATGCAGCAATCACATGTGTGGAAAGAAGGAGTACTTCATTGATTTTGATGAAAATTTTGCTGATACAGTAAAGTTAGGCAACAATACAAGCTTGGCTGTGACTGGAAAGGGCAATGTAAAATTGCAAGTGGACGGTATGGTGCAGGTCATCACAGGAGTCTTCTATGTACCAGAATTAAAGAATAATCTGTCGAGTATTGGCCAGTTACAGGAGAAGGGGTTGGCTATTTTGTTTCAACATGACAAATGCAAGGTTTATCACTCAGAGAAAGGTTTGATCATGGATACGAAGATGGCCGCGAATCAGATGTTCAAGCTACATGTGGTAACTGCACCGCTTGCTTGTTTCAGCACTATCACAGAAGTAAAAGTTCAGCTTTGGCATTGCAGATATGGGCACTTGAGTTATAACGGTCTAAAGACGCTTCAGCAAAAGAACATGGTTAATGGCTTGCTGGAACTCAAGTCTTCATCAGAGATTTGCAAGGACTGTATGCTGGGAAAGCAGCAACGGATGTCATTTCCAAAGAAAAACACTTGGAGAGCAACATAAATTCTTCAGCTAATTCACGCAGATATTTGTGGACCAATCACACCCACTTCAAACAGTGGAAAGAGGTACGTGATTACTTTCATTGATGACATTAGCAGAAAAGTCTGGGTGTATTTTCTTTTAGAAAAAGCAGAAGCATTTGTTGTTTTTAAAAATTTTAAAGCTCATGTTGAGAAAGAAACAGATTTTGCTATCAAGTGTCTGCTAACTGATCAAGGAGGCGAATTCATATCACATGAATTTACAAAATTCTGTGATGACAATGGCATTCAAAGACAACTGACAATTGCTTATACGCCTCAACAAAACGAGGTAGCTGAGCGCAAAAACAGAACCATTATGAATATGGTACGCATCATGCTCTCTACAAAGAAAATTCCAAAAACCTTCTGGCCTGAAGCAGTCAATTGGACATCACATGTCATAAATCGAAGTCTGTGAAACAAATATTTTAATTTTGATATAACTAAAAACCTAAGGACTAAATTGAAAATGTCAAAACGAATTTTAAGTCCTCAAAATATCCCCATATAATTTTAAGATTATGCCCAAGTTAAAAACAAAGTTTTTTCAAATATTTTTCTAAGTGTTTAAAGCCAAAACAGTGATTTTCAAGTCCCTGTTTCGAAACGGCCTAAGACGTTTCGAAACGTTTTCACCACTGCCAACCCCTGTTCTGAAACATGTATCGAAACGGCTTAAAACACTTGAACCCGTTTCGAAACGGTCTCTCACGTTTCGAAACTGTTCTTCATATTTGATTTGAAAAAGCATAACAGTTGCAATATTTTTGCTGAATATTTAAAGATAAATAGGGTGTTTCGAAACGGGCTAAGGTTGTTTCGAAACGACCCTTGACAGTAGCAAAACTGTTTCAAAACGAAGCCAAGCGTTTCGAAACAGCTCTTAAGTCTAAATTGAAAAATATGACTGTTGAAGTTGTTTTTAACTGATTTTCTGAAAACCGTTAAGGTGTTTCGAAACGGGCTAAGACTGTTTCGAAACGACCCTTGACAGTGGCAAAAGTGTTTCGAAACGGCCCTAAGGCGTTTCGAAACGGGCTCTTAAATGAACCCCAACGGATCTTTCTATTTTAGTCCGTTCCGAAACAGGTACCCCGCGTTTCGAAACGGGTTGTTGCAGACTGCATTTATGGTGGTGAGATAACATCCCCAACGGCTCTATTGATGAGTGCAACAACCACAGCGGCTAGAAATCAATGAGAAGGTATAAAAGAGACCTCTAAAAGCTCCAGCAACAACTATTGATCCAAAAGCAAACATCCCAACATCAAATCCAAGCAATTGTGCAAAAATCCCATTTTTGTCTAGAAACCCCAATTGTAATTTTCATTCATATCTTGTTCAATTGGGTTGAGTGCTTGTAATTGGGCTATCATTTGTATTGAGAGATATCTTATTAGCCAACAAATTCCTTTGTTCACTTGTGTGAGGATTGGGTTGATTTTTGGGTAGAAAAATCAACTGAAATTGTAAAGGGTTGCCTCCTTGTCCTAGAAAAGGGGAAGAGCAATTAGTGGAATTGTTGCAAATCCTTAGTGAAGCTAAGGTAGTGAATGCAGAGTTCATTTGGAACTTGAACCACTCTAAATCCCTTGTCTATCATTTTTAATTTGCAATTTCCACCACAAAACTTTAAATATCCAATTCACCCTCTCTTGGTCTATATCGATCTTGTGATCCACTCAACAATTGGTATCAGCGCCTAACTCTTTGAGGATTAACAACCACAAGAGGAGTTCCTTAGAAGGGTGTGATCATCAAAATATCAAGAGATGACTTCAACCTCCGGTTCTGGCATGTACGAGTCACAATCCACTACAAAGCCTCCCTTCTTCAACGGTGATAACTATTCTTTTTGGAAGAATAGAATGCGTCTATTCATCAAGTCAAATGACTATCTTGTGTGGGATGTCATTGAAGATGGGCCATATATTCCATTGAAGCAAGATGGTGAAGGCAAGATGGTTTTGAAGAAGAAAGTGGAGATGAGTGAAGAGGAGAGGAAAAAGATTCAAGTCAATGATAAAGCTCTCCACATGCTATTTTGTGCTTTCGGTCCGGACATCTATTCAAAGGTCTCATCAATTGAAAGTGCCAAGGAAGTGTGGGACACTCTTGAGACTACTTATGGAGGCACCAATGATGTTAAAGAAACTAAGATTGGAATTCTCAATCTTAGTTATGAAAATTTCAAGATGGAGCCCGATGAGATGGTGTCAAAGATGTTTGATCGTTTCTCCACGATTGTCAATGGTCTAAAGGGCTTTGGAGAGATCATACCGGAAGACAAGCTTGTCCGGAAGCTACTCTATTCACTTCCCGAGTCTTGGGATGGGAAGAGAACCGCTATCATCGAAGCAAAGAACTTGAAAACGTCGAAGCTTGATGAGCTTGTGGGTTCTCTCCTTACTCATGAGATCATGAAGCAAGGAAGGGAAGATGAGAAGAAGAAAGAAGAGAAAAGGGTAGAGAAGCTTGAGGTTGAGAAGAAGAAGAAGATGGGAATAGCTCTCAAGGCTAAAGCTTCACAACATGATGAGAGCTCATCTTGTGAGGAGGATGAACTTGAAAAATTAGCTATGATAGCCAAACGGTTCTCACGCTTCATGAGGTCCAACCGGGGAAGAAAAATCCAAAGGAAGATGGACTTCAAAGGCAAGAACAAAGAAGAAGGAAAGGATCCCATCATTTGCTTTGAGTGCAAACAACCCGGCCACAAACGTTCGGAGTGCCATCAACTCAAGAAGAAGGGCTTTGAGAAGAAGAAGAGACTCAAAGCCAAGCTTGCTACTTGGAGTGATGAGGAGTCATCGGAGGATGACGAACAAGAAGTGGCTAATCTTTGCCTCATGGCACTTGAGGAAGATTCCTCCTTGGTAACCTCTAACTCATCTACTTTAGATTTTTCATATGAAGAGTTAAATGATGCATATGATGAGTTGCAAGAGGTATATGATGAATTAGTTGAGAAATATAAGGAGTCGGTCATTAGGAATAAAAGGATTATTCTAGAATTAAATGAGAAAAATGACTCACTTACTCAAGCTAATTTTAAATTTGAGAAAAAGATATTAGGATTAAAAGATGAACTAAAATTCTTTCAAGATGAAAACGTTGATCTTAATAATCTTTTATCTCAATGTAATTGTGAACACCAAAAGGTGTTGGGTGAGCTAAATGAGCTCAAAAAGTCTTTAAAAAATGTTGGTAGTGCCAAGCATGAAGTAGGAGAATCTTCTAGAACACACCAATCTAAGAAAAAGACTAACTACTACAAGTAAGGTAGCTACCCTAGACATAGTAGAGCTAAAAGAATTAGAAGTGTATGGGTTCCTAAGGAACTTGTAAAATCTAATAATATTATTGCTATGTCATCTTGGATTCCTAAGGGAACCAAGGTTTTGGGAGCTAACACTCATGGACCCAAAATGATTTGGGTACCAAAAAACCAAAGTTTAATATCTTTGTTTGTAGGGGGAGCATTGCTACAAGGCCAAAGCACAAAGTCAAAACTCATGGTACCTTGATAGTGGATGCTCGAGGCACATGACCGAAGACAAGAGTAGATTCATGGATCTAAAGGCAAAAAGTGGAGGAGTAGTAACATTTGGTGACAACTCCAAAGGCCACATTAAAGGTATTGGCTCCATAGGTAATCACTCTACTATTCTCATTGAAAATGTTTTATATGTCGATGGTCTTAAACACAATTTATTGAGCATAAGTCAATTGTGTGATAAAGGATTTAATGTTTTATTTGATAAAAATGGATGAAAAATTGTAGACATTAAATCTAATAGTATTATGCTCATAGGTTATCGCATAGGGAATATATACATGGTGCATCTAGATGACATTCATACATCTCATGCATGCTTAGTTGCTCAAAATGAAAATGATGCATGGTTGTGGCATAGGAAGCTAGGACATGCTAGCATAAGTGTTTTGGAAAAACTAGTCTCCCTAAATCTAGTTAGAGGTTTACCCAAGATAAAATTTTCAAATGATAGAATTTGTGATGCATGCTCAAAGGGTAAACAACATAAGTCTTCCTTTAAATCCATTAATGATGTTTCTACTAGTAGATGCTTACAACTAATCCATATGGATTTATTTGGGCCAATTAGGACTATGAGCTTGGGTGGTAAGTCTTATGCTTTTGTGCTTGTTGATGATTTTTCTAGATTCACTTGGGTTCTCTTTTTAAGTACTAAAGATGAGGCTTTGGAAAAATTCATCACATTTTCAAAATTAACCCAAAATGATCTTGAACTAAAAATTTCACATATTAGAAGTGATCATGGAATCAAGTTTCAAAATTTGGGGTTTGAAGATTTTTTAAATGAAAATGGTATTAGCCATAATTTTTCGGCTCCTCGAACTCCTCAACAAAATGGGGTAGTTGAGAGGAAAAATAGAACTTTGCAAGAAATGGCTAGAACTATGCTTTGTGAAAACAATTTACCTAAATATTTTTGGGCGGAAGCCACAAACACCGCTTGCTATATTGTAAATCGAGTAATGATTAGGCCAATTTTAAAGAAAACACCTTATGAGATTTTAAAATCTAAAAAGCCTAACATTAGCTATTTTCACCCTTTTGGTTGCAAGTGTTTTGTTTTAAATAATGGAAAAGACAACTTAGGTAAATTTGATGCAAAAAGTGATGAAGCAATTTTTATAGGTTACTCTTTAACCTCTAAAGCCTATCGAGTATTTAACAAAAGAACTTTAGTAGTAGAAGAATCTATTCATGTTGTATTTGATGATAACCTCCTTCCTAGGAAGCATTCTTGTGATGATGATGATGTAGGAATCATAAATGCCTTTGATGGAGGTCAAACTTCAAAGGAGGGTGAGATTCCAACAAAGGAAGAGGACTCACAAGATCCACCTCTTGAAGCCTTGAAGGACTTGGCTATTGAGGAAAAGGAAGTGAGCTACCCAAGGGAGTTGAAGTATGTCAAAGATGGTGAGATCTTGGGTGATCCATCCAAGGGGGTAACCACTCGTTCTTCTCTTAGATTAATGAACCATGTTGCATTTATCTCATGCATAGAGCCTAAAAATATAAAAGAAGCATTGAAAGATGATTTTTGGATTATGGCTATGCAAGAAGAGTTAAATCAATTTGAGAGAAGTAATGTTTGGACATTAGTTGATAGGCCTAGTAATCAATCTACAATAGGAACTAAATGGGTCTTTAGGAACAAGCTAGATGAGAGTGGTAACATTGTAAGAAATAAAGCTAGACTTGTAGCACAAGGTTACACTCAAGAAGAGGGAATAGATTTTGATGAAACCTATGCACTCGTAGCTAGAATGGAAGCCATTAGGATGTTGCTTGCATATGCATGTTATCATAATTTCAAGCTTTTTCAAATGGATGTTAAAAGCGCATTTTTAAATGGTTTTATAAATGAAGAAGTGTATGTGGAACAACCATCGGGTTTTGAAGATTCAAAATTTCCAAATCATGTTTCCAAACTTACCAAAGCTCTTTATGGTTTAAAACAAGCTCCTAGAGCTTGGTATGAAAGGCTTTCAAATTTTTTGATTGAAAAAGGATTTGAAAAAGGTAAGGTGAACACTACACTCTTTATAAAAATGTATAAAAATGACATCTTGGTAGTTCAAATTTATGTTGATGATATTATTTTTGGTTCTACTAATGAATGTCATTGTCAAGAGTTTGCTAAGTTAATGCAAGGTGAATTTGAGATGAGCATGATGGGGGAGCTCTCATTCTTTTTGGGACTCCAAATCAAGCAAAAGAAGAATGGCACCTTCATCAACCAAGCAAAATACATAAAGGATATGCTCAAGAAGTTTGGCTTGGAGAATGCAAAGCCTCAAGCCACTCCTATGAGCTCATCTACAAAGCTTGACAAAGATGAAGGAGGTAAGTGTGTTGACTCTAAGCTTTATCGTTCTATGATTGGATCTTTGCTTTACCTTACCGCAAGTAGACCGGATATCTTGTTTAGTGTTTGCTTGTGTGCTAGGTTTCAAGCTAGTCCTAGAGAGTCTCACCTTATAGCCGTTAAGAGAATCTTTAGATACCTTAGAGATACTCCTTGTTTAGGTCTTTGGTATCCTAGAGACTCTACCTTCAACCTTCATGCTTACTCGGATGCGGATTATGGGGGTTGCAAAATTGATAGGAAAAGTACTTCGGGAACTTGTCAATTCTTAGGTAGTATGCTCATATCTTGGTTCTCTAAGAAACAAAATAGTGTAGCCTTATCTACCACCGAAGCCGAGTACATATCCTTAGGGAGTTGTTGTGCTCAAGTCCTTTGGATGAAGCAACAACTCTTAGATTATGGAATTAAAGTTGAAACCATACCCCTAAAATGTGACAACACTAGTGAAATATGTTTAACTAAAAATCCCATCCAACACTCTAGAACCAAACACATAGAAATAAGGCATCATTTCATTAGAGATCATGTCCTTAAGGAAGATGTGGTTATAGAGTACATAGACACCTTGAATCAATTAGCGGACATATTTACAAAACCCTTAGACAAAGAGCGTTTTTGGTCCCTTAGGAGAGGGTTAGGTCTAGCTAGCCTATCTTGACCTTTTAGGACCTCTTTGGTGCTTAAATATGCTTGATCTTGTGAAATGCCATGTTTGTATGCTTAGTCTCCTAATTTCACCCATGCTTATAGCTAGGGGGAGTATGTTTATGCTTGAATATGTTTTGCCTTCTCATTCATGACATTTATGCATGTTAGGCCTAAGAAAACTTCATTTTTCTGCACTTTTAGAGCCTCATCTGCACTTCCAGGCCCAGGTGTATCGAAACGGGAGACCCTGTTTCGATACGGATACCTTAAATCCAGTTCTGAGAGAAGGGCGTTTCGAAACGCCTCCAATGTGTTTCGAAACGTTTTGGCTACTGCCAAGGGGTGTATCGAAACGTGTTTCGATACGGGTCAACAGGGCTTCGATACGGTCAACACTGTATCGAAACGGTTAGCCTATGGTCTCAAAACGGTCAAACCCTAGTCGTCCCGTTTCGAAACGGTCCTGACCGTTCCGAAACGGCATCGCGGATTGCTTTATTTAGGGCTTTTAATGTTAAAATTCTACTTTTTATCAAACTCTTAAAAACTCTAAACCGCCTCCCTCTCTCTATATACCCTCTCAAACTCATTGATTTTCACAAAATTGTGAGGGGTTTTACTCTAAAACTCAAGTCTAAGCAAGTTTCATCAACATTGTGCAAGGATTTTCATCAAATCATCAAAAATCCCAAACTAAGGTATTTTTTATTTTTTTCTTTTTCTTTCAATTTCTGTTTGAATCTTAGGATAGAAAATTTTATTTTTGTCTAAATTATATGTTTTCATGTGTGGGTTTTCAATATCTTGTAAATTTTTTTCAAAATCTCAGATTTTTTTATTCGAATATAAAATTTTTCAGTCGTATTTTCTTTAATTTTTTTTACTGTTTTTTTTGTTTGTTTTTAATTTTGTTTCAAAAACCTAAGTGGGGTTTATTATTGGATTGATTCTAAATATCAATGCATACACTTAATTTTAAAATATACTTGCTTAATGTTTTTAGATGGCGGAACAAGCTAACAAAAAGCGTAAGGCCGTTCAAACCGGTGATTCGAGCATTCGTCTGAATCTTGCTCTGCTTTTTCAGAAATCCCTTAAAACTCCAGAGATGCGAGCTCGCTTCTCTTATGTCAAGGATTTCGAAGTTCGTAGAGAACGTGTCATTGATCTTGATTTCCTCAATTCCGAGCGATTCCTATTCCGTTATCTCGAGCGTTTGAGTGAGTGGAATCTTATCTTTTTCTTGAGCATTCCGGATATTCGCTACAAACACATGGTACTCCTGTTTTACTCTAATGCTCGTTTTATTTATGATGAGACCAAAACCGAGATTATAGGAATTGAATCTTTCATATTGGGCAAAAAGTTTGTTGTTAATATTGCTCTCTTGGAGTCAATTTTTAAACTTAAAGAAGAGGGTCTTGAGGATGAACGTCACTTTGGCACTTTCACCGGTCGGGCACTTACTTTGGATGTGCACGATCGCGTTCTTCACTTGATGGTTTCATGGTTCATTCGACCTTCCGGAGGTAAATACTCTCATATCCGTCATACTGATCATTTTTGGCTTGAATGTTTCCGTAGAGGTGAGCGCCCTAATGTGCCTAAAATTATTTTTACCGAGATAGTCAATAATGTTAAGCTTATTGACACAAACGAGTTGAAGTCTTTTACCTATGGTACAATCTTGAGCTGCATCTTTAATGATCTTGGTATCGATTGTACCTACGACTCTCCGGAACCTCGCAAGTCCAAGATTGGTGAGTCCTCCCTTCGCAAGTCCAGGTTTACTTATGTGAATGATGTTTGGGAAAGAGTTGATAGAGAAGCTGTTCCTCCTCCCGTTGCTCCTCCACCGCAAGTTCAGGTTGGAAACAATGAAGCCCTCACGGCTCTCATTACCGAGTGGTTCAATGCTTTGGATACTAGCATTGCTTCGGGTTTTACTGCCATGGACAATCGTTTGAAAAATGTCGAGGATCGTCTTCATACTCTTGAGACTTCCCATTCAAACTTGAATTTGTCCTTCTCTACTCTCTATGGGCAATGGACGAAGTTTCACCGTTCTCAAGTCAAGAGCGATGATGATACTTCGGATGATGATGACGAGGCCTAGGATCTTCATATCATATCATATCATATCATATCATATCATATCATATTATCTATGCATTTTAGGATTCAGATTGCATCTTTCTATCTTATTATGTTTTAGGAACCTATGCTTTTGATCTTTTGTTTGGGATTTTATTATGAACTTAATGTGGTTTATGTTTTGGATATTTTGAGATTCTGAATTAATCTAATGGTTGCTTATTAATGCTTATTGGTACTAATCCTTTGCCTTCTCTATGAGCTTTCATTATTCTTTTTGATCTAACAAAAAGGGGGAGAAGAAATTTAAGAGACACAAACTAAAATTCGTTTTAAATTTGCTTTACAACTTGGATTTCAAGTCAAACATTTTTTTAACTTTAAAAACCTATCTTAAATTAAGGGGGAGTTAGAATATTTTCAAAACTTTCAAAATTCTTAAAATTTCTAACTTTGGTTTTGTTATATCAAAAAGGGGGAGATTGTGAAACAAATATTTTAATTTTGATATAACTAAAAACCTAAGGACTAAATTGAAAATGTCAAAACGAATTTTAAGTCCTCAAAATATCCCCATATAATTTTAAGATTATGCCCAAGTTAAAAACAAAGTTTTTCAAATATTTTTCTAAGTGTTTAAAGCCAAAACAGTGATTTTCAAGTCCCTGTTTCGAAACGGCCTAAGGCGTTTCGAAACGTTTTCACCACTGCCAACCCATGTTCTGAAACGTGTATCGAAACGGCTTAAGAACACTTGAACCCGTTTCGAAACAGTCTCTCACGTTTCGAAACTGTTCTTCATATTTGATTTGAAAAAACATAACGGTTGCAATATTTTTGCTGAATATTTAAAGATAAATAGGGTGTTTCGAAACGGGCTAAGGCTGTTTCGAAACGACCCTTGACAGTAGCAAAACCGTTTCGAAACGAAGCCAAGCGTTTCGAAACAGCTCTTAAGTCTAAATTGAAAAATATGACCGTTGAAGTTGTTTTTAACTGATTTTATGAAAACCGTTAAGGTGTTTCGAAACGGGCTAAGACTGTTTCGAAACGACCCTTGACAGTGGCAAAAGTGTTTCGAAACGGCCCTAAGGCGTTTCGAAACGGGCTCTTAAATGCACCCCAACGGATCTTTCTATTTTAGTCCGTTCCGAAACAGGTACCCCGCGTTTCGAAACGGGTTGTTGCAGACTGCATTTATGGTGGTGAGATAACATCCCCAACGGCTCTATTGATGAGTGCAACAACCACAACGGCTAGAAATCAATGAGAAGGTATAAAAGAGACCTCTAAAAGCTCCAGCAACAACTATTGATCCAAAAGCAAACATCCAAACATCAAATCCAAGCAATTGTGCAAAAATCCCATTTTTGTCTAGAAACCCCAATTATAATTTTCATTCATATCTTGTTCAATTGGGTTGAGTGCTTGTAATTAGGCTATCATTTGTATTGAGAGATATCTTATTAGCCAACAAATTCCTTTGTTCACTTGTGTGAGGATTGGGTTGATTTTTGGGTAGAAAAATCAACCGAAATTGTAAAGGGTTGCCTCATTGTCCTAGAAAAGGGGAAGAGCAATTAGTGGAATTGTTGCAAATCCTTAGTGAAGCTAAGGTAGTGGATGTAGAGTTCATTTGGAACTTGAACCACTCTAAATCCCTTGTCTATCATTTTTAATTTGCAATTTCCACCACAAAACTTTAAATTTCCAATTCACCCCCCTCTTGGTCTATATCGATCTTGCGATCCACTCAACAAAGTCCGACACTTGCTGTTAAAGATCGGACTCTAGAAGAAGCATGAAGCGGAACCAAGCCCTCAGTTGAGTATTTTCGTGTCTTTGGTTGCATTTCTCATGTTCATATATCTGATTCTAAAAGAACTAAATTAGATGATAAGAGCATGACCTGTGTATTATTGGGAGTTAGTGAGGAGTCGAAGCTTATAGACTTTACGATCCTAATTCAAAGAAAATTATAGTAAGTAGAGATGTTGTATTTGAAGAAGAAAAGGCTTGGGATTGGGATGAGAAGCATGCAAATACGAGTGTGTGTGACTTGAAATGGGGAGATCAAGAAAATGGTGCAGCTGAAACTAATGAAGGAGAAAAGTTAGGTGAATCTGAAGTTAATGTAGAGAATTCTACCTAAGATGTTTCAACTGGAGATGAGGTTCTAGGTACAAATGAAGGGAGAACTAGAGTTCAATCAGCTTGGATGAGAGACTATGAGATTGGAGAAGGGCTTTTCGAAGATAAAAATGAAGCTTATCTTGTGATGTCTGCAGCTGATGATCCTGTGTTGTTTGATGAAGCTGTTAAAAGTGAAAAGTGGAAGAGAGCAATGGATGCAGAAATGGAAGCAATACAAAAAAAATAATACATGGGATTTGACAGAATTGCCAAAGGGAGCAAAAAAGATAGGAGTAAAGTGGGTTTATAAGACCAAATTTAATGAGAATGGAGAGGTGGACAAATATAAGGCTCAACTTGTAGTGAAGGGGTACTCACAGCAGTATGGAGTAGACTATACTGAGGTATTTGCACCGGTTGCGCGTAAGGAAACAATCAGGATGGTTGTGGCATTCGCAGCTCAGAGGGGTTAGACTATTTACCAACTAGACGTGAAATCTGCATTTTTGAATGGTGAATTATCTGAGAATGTCTTTGTGGAGCAGCAAAGTGGTTACGTTTAGCAGGGAAATGAGGGAAAAGTGTATAAACTGAAAAAGGCACTTTATGGGCTTAAGCAAGCTCCACGTGCTTGGTATAGCCGCATAAATGCTTATTTTAGCAAGGAAGAGTTTGAAAAATGTGATTATGAACATACCTTGTTCATTAAAAGGCAGGAAGAGAAGTTGATAATTGTCAGTTTATATGTCGATGATCTTATTGTTTGTTGTAATGATGAGCAACTGTTGATGGAGTTCAAAAATTCCATGAAAATTGAATTTGACATGACAAATCTTGGGAGGATGAGGTATTTTCTGGGTCTTGAAGTTTTGCAAAAGTCTGATGGCATTTTTATTAGTCAAAATAGATATGATTCAGAGGTGTTGAAACGTTTTGGAATGGATAAAAGTAATTCTGTCCATAATCCAATTGTTCCTGGGTTTAAGCCTACGAAGGATGAAGGTGGAGTTGTTGTGGATAAGACATATTACAAGCAAATTGTTGGCAGTCTCATGTATCTTACTGCAACACGTCCAGATATGATGTTTGTAGTTAGTCTTGCTAGTAGATATATGGAAAATCCAGCTCAACTTCATTTGCAAGTGGTGAAACGAGTGTTGAGATACTTAAAGGGCACTATTGAGTTTGGAATTTTCTACAGGAAAGTAGGAGGTGATGAACTTGTCGCTTATACAGATAGTGATTATGCTGGAGATACAGAAGATAGGAAGAGTACTTTCGGTTACGTGTTCTTATTAAGCTCAGGTGCAGTCTCATAGTCTTCTAAAAAGCAACCAGTAGTGAGTTTGTCTACTACAGAGGCTGAGTTTATTGATGCATCATCGTGTGCATGTCAAGCAGTTTGGTTAAGAAGGGTGCTTCAAAACTGTACCAGAATTGTGAGAAATTAACCACTATTTTCTGTGATAGCAGCTCAGCAATCAAGCTTTCCAAGAATCCAGTAATGCACGGTTGCAGCAAGCACATTGATGTGCATTTCCATTTTCTTCGAGAATTAACAAAAGGAGGCAGTGTTGAACTGGTGCATTGTGATTCACAAGATCAGGTGGCAGATGTGATGACTAAACCTCTTAAAGTAGATCAATTCTGCAAGCTAAGGAAACTCATGGGTGTTTGTCCAAAAGCTGATATAAACTGAATGCTAGAGCATTTAGTTTAAGGGAGGAATTGTTGGGGTTTACTTATAATCTTGTTGGAAAAATTTGATAATTTTAGAGATTTGAATAAGAAATTGATTCAAATGTTGTTGAGGAAAATGTGGAACCAATTGTTGGTTCGTAAATGTGTAGACGTGCACGACGTGGGTAACGCAAATGTCTGAACCGGTCTGGTCCTTCGTGGGCTTGCAGATATTTTGACCCAAATTTAAAATGAATTTTCCTCAAATAAAAGCATAAATTTGCCAAATTTTATCTTGGAATTAAAAGGATAAATATTAGAAGTTACCTTTAATTCAGATAATAATTTTGGAAATTGCTTTATAGGAGAATCAATTGATTCTCAATATTGAATGCTCCATTAGGTCAAAATTTCCACTTATACCCTCATGACACTCCTATAAATAGGGAGTAAACCTTCTAAGTTTTACACAACTCAAAACCACAGAAAATTTTTATTGTTTTACTCTGTGGATTTTACAAGTGATTTTCGGTGATAGGCGAAGGCAAGGGTCAGTTCGTGATCTCCACAGTAGTGCAACTGTGGTTGATCTTATGTTGTTGTATCCTGGGAGACAGACGACCAATGAACTCGAGCACCATAGGAGTGGCCGAAAATCTGTCTTAAGGAAACTGCGTTCGTGCAGGCCTCAACACGTTTCTTTTGGTTCCAAATCGGTTTGATTTATATATTGTTGTATTGTTCTTAATTTTGTATTGTTCATTTAAATAATATTATTTATCTTATTATTTATTCTTGGATTAACGCCTATTTTCTAACAATCTTAAGACAGATTTTGAATTTTAATCCAAGACGAACAAATTACTAATCCAAGACGGTGGTTCATACCCGAGCAAATCAAACGTTGGTATTTCGGTTCAAGAAATTATAATATCTGATTTGTTATTTTTCCCTTCCAGCGCCGTCGTCAAACTATGCAGATATATGCTTCTCATGGCTGAGAAAATCAAAATTGCTCAAAGAAGCATTGATATTGCCAGTGCTAGAATACTCGCATACGCAACATGGTTCAATTCTTACGGGCTACTTCTTTTTCATCCAATGTGATGTGGCGTTGATTGCAGCCAAGGACTTTGTCCTCATTTGTAGAATGGATACAAGGTAACTATGTCCTTGATTAATGTTTTATGTAGTTTTCTTGAAATAGAAAATACGTGTGATTGAATTATGGTAATCTTAAACCCATTAAATTAAAAAAAAAAGATACCTTTTAATGTAAGTATAATTTTTATATTTGACTAAAATTTTCCACTGCCAATAATCAAGTTTATAAGGAACTTAATTTCCTAAAGTGCTTATATGGACTATATGGAAACATGTTTACACTAATTGTTTACTAATGTGATTGTTTCCTTATGAGTGTTGGTTTGATGAGCAAGACTGGCTTGGCCAAGCACTATGTTCCTTTTGTGGAATTACGGTATGTTATCATGATCTATTTAAATTATGATATTATTTTAGTAATAATATTATGGTATTGTTATATGGCATGAATAATTTTTTTTTCGTACTAATACTTTTCTTTTGAGAAATTTTATAGAGACGAACAGAATATTTAAACGAAATCGTGATTGTTGTGGAAACAAAGATCTCGTAAATAATTCGTTTCAGGAATTAATTTCTGCCGTTTTAACGGATTTACGTGATCTTTCCAAAACAAGAATAAAAAAAAATTAAAGGATCAATTCCTTTGATTTTGTTGCCTTGATATTTTTGGGTTGGGTTTTAGTGCTACTAATCCCAATATTTAACAAAAGATATATGAGAAATAAATCACTGAATTTATTTCTTCGTTAGAATCTTGTGTTGATTCTAATTTTGGAAAAGGAAATAAATCATTGAATTTATTTTCAAGAGAATCTTGTATGATTCTAACGTTGCAAGAAAAAATAAATCATGGAATTTATTTCCGTAAGAATCAAATATGATTAAATTTGTGTAAAAGGAAATAAATTATTAGATTTATTTTCTGTACTAGAATCATGTGTTGATTCTAACTTGTTAAGGGAAGTAAAGCGTTGGATTTAATTTCGTGAGAATCTAGAATGATTCAACCTTGAAATAAATTGGTGAATTTATTTTGAAAAAAAAAATAACTCAAATTTATTATCAAGTATGATTTTATTTTGGAAATAAATTGGTGAATTTATTTCGGAAAGTAATATTGGTTACCAAATTTAGAGCGCTGATTCTGACTGAGGTTTCGAATCAAAGCATAGAAGAACTTGATTCTCTATGTCAAAATTAAATTCTTAAAGCCTATTCTGATGCATGCTATGAAGCGCACAGTGTTTAAAAATGGCTAAAGAATCGAGAGGGTCGTTGGACCATAAATGAAAGATTCTAAATTGTTGTGAATCAAATGTAGTGATTCCGATTGATCATCCATGCTTGGAATGATTTCAAGAATAAAATCCATAAACGGTGATTGAAAGAAATTTTAAAAATGCATGTCTAGGATTGGTTCTTTGAGAGACTTGGTATTTAAGCGTGCCTAGTGCACCACCTCTCTTTCATAAGTTACCTACCTGGTGCATTGTTTATTATTGTTCTTTCTATTAATACTGTGTGAACTTTTGTTTGGGGTTTAGTTTACTAAATCTCCGTCGTCTAACAAAAGTTAGAAATTATGTTTCTGTTTCTGGTTTTAGTCTTTGACTAAATTCCTAACGTTTAACAGATTCATAATTTTTGGTTCTGGATTGTGTCTACGTGACACAATAGAAAAAAAAAATTAGTGAAATTTATTAGAAAAAAAAATTTCATACATTGCAACAAAAGATGTTGCATAATTGACCATGATAAACCTAGTTAAATATCTGAAGGATGATCCTCCTATTATTAGAGGGGATAAGGTAAATATTACCACCTTCAAATGTTACTAAGGTAAATATTGTTAAGATAAATATTATCATGGCAAACGTAGTAGAAGTCAAAAACGACTTCAAACCGTAAATTGGACGGTGTGTTCTAGAAGCAAAATTTTATGGAAAAAAAAAAGCTTCAATTGCCATAAGATGAGGAACAAGTCTTTGGACTATAGACTTTCAAATGAGGGCAATGTTATTGCCATAACAATTGATATGACAACATATTGACTGAAGGAATATGTTTATTACCTTCATTGATGATAGCACAAAAATAATGTAAAGATGAAGCTATAGTGAAAATTGTTCTCTATGAGCATGATGTTGAATCCCAAACTTAATTAAAGGTTTAAGATGAGGAGAAGCTCTATATGAGTAACATTGGTACTATAATGTGCCTAACATGTGGGGGAAGCTGTTCTATAAGCTAATTACCTTTTAAACAAGATTTCCCGTAATTAAAGAGACTAGACACCATATAAGTTATGGAAGGTAATTAAACCTTCCTACAACTACTTGAAAATGTGGGGGTGTCTTGCAAAAGTAATGACCCATTACTAAAGCAACTGAGAATAGATCCCAAAAAAAAATTGTGGATTGTATTTTTATTGGCTATATAGAACATAGCAATGTATATCGATTTATTGTGTATGAATCGAAGAACCCTGAGATTCAAAAGCATACGATAATGGAAGATGTATTCCCTTGTAAAGCTAGGGAAGTTGGTAAAAGTTCAATGAAACGAACTTCGGAGATTATCGATAAAGATGACTCAAATGATCAACAAAGGTTTGAGCTTGAAATAGAGCCACAAAGAAGTAAACGAGCAAGGGTAGAAAAATTCTTTGGATCATTTTTCTAAACTTTATGCTAGAGGTTGAATCTCAAACGTATAATGATGTTATACACTCATCTGAAGGCACCTTATGGAAGGATGCCATTCAGAGTAAAATTGATTCTATCATGTAAAATTATACGTGGGGAATTAGTGGATCTTTCTCCGTGAATTAAACCACTAAGTTTTGAATGAATTTCAAACGGAAAATGAAAGTAGATGGAACAATTGATAAGTATAAGGCCAGATTGGTAATAAAAGGTTACCAAATGTCTTGAATATTTCGATACATAATCTCATGTATCAAGGATAACCTCCATAAGTATGATACTTACACTTGTCGCTTTGCGAAATCTAGACGTACATCGAATAGATGTTAAAAGAGCTTTTCTAAATGAAGATCTTGATGAAGAAATATACATGGAACAACCTGAGGGTTATGTAGTTTCAAGTCAAGAGAGAAAAGTATGTAGGTTGGTGAAGTCCTTGTATAGACTTAAACAAGCACCAAAGTAAAGACATGAGAAGTTCGATAATGTCATGATGACAAATGACTTCAAGATAAATAAGTGTGATAAATGTGTATATGTCAAAACTACTAACATTGGATATATTATTCTATGTTTGTATGTTAATAACATATTCATTGTTGGAAGCAACAATAAAATGGTAAACATACCAAAAACTTGTCAAATTCAAGATTGACATGAAAAATATGAGATTAACATATTTGAGTTTGGGCATCCAAATCAAACGATCACTTGAAGGTCTCATATTGACGTAGTCACACTACACGGACAAGAGAAGTTTGGCAAGGATGTTTCCGGCATAGCCAGAACTCCAATAAATACATGCCAACTTTTGTCCAAGAACAAAGACCAAAGTGTTGACCAAGTAGATTCAATAAACCAGATATTGTTTCTACTGTGAGCAGTTCAAGTAGATTCACAAGCAATTCAAGTGAAAATCACTGGAAAGCAATTGTAAGGGCATTGAGATATCTTAGATATACTCGAGATTATGAATTGTATTATTCCAGAGATTCTTCTATTTAGAAGGATACTCCGATGCGATTGGATATCTGATATTCAAGATATCAAAGGCATAAGTGGATATGTCTTCACTTTGGGAAGAGGAACCGTGTCATGGAAATCCTCAAGAAAAATGGTTATAATCAAATCCATAATAGAATATGATTTTGAAGTTCTAGACAAGTCTAGAAAAGAAGTCGAATGGCTTTAGAAATTTCTTGAAGGATATTCCTGAACGACCAAAGTCAATGCCCACAATAGGTAGGACATAGAGCTTTGTGTATAATGGTAAGTCGAGGCATATGCGTTGTCGACATAATACCGTTAGACAACTGATCTCAAATGAAATTATCTCTATTGATTTTTTGAAATCAAAGAATAATGTTGTGAATCCATTAACCAAAGGGTTAAATTGAGATCAAGTTGAGAAAGCATCTAAAGGAATGAGACTAAAGCCCATGTAAGTTTAAGGTGCTATGTGAAGGAAAACCCTACCTAGTTGACTGGAGATCCCAAGATCTAGGTTCAAAGGGACAACCTAATTGCATAGACCTGTGCGGTCACTGTAGGGGCTCTTATCCCCAAGTCCATTCCTATGATGTAAACGGTGATCAAAATGGTTTAGGCTAAGCAATGCTTTTAGTGACCATTGTGTGCTTTTGTGAGTCAAGCAACATAAGTCACCTATGTGAGAGTGAAGTGGGGCCGCTTCAATGAGACTATTGGGCATAGTTCTTTCAAACTCTTGCAGAACCAGGCGATGTCCACGGCCAAATGGACATACCCATGAGAACTAATACTCTTGTCAGAGAGGTAGTTGTGTGAAGTATATCATCGTTTACACAAACGACAAAACAGTTCAAGGACATTACGTCTACTGGTCAGCTAGTAAAGTAAATATACTTTCACAAGGGAAGGTTCAAGGGTGGACACCTACCTATCCTATGCAGCTATCGATCGTAGAATCTATCACCACATCGAGTCAAAATGTTTTTGATTGAATCAATTTCATTCATGTGGGGGATTGTTGGAAAAATTTGATAATTTTGGAGCTTTGAATAAGAAATTGATTCAAATGTTGTTGAGGAAAATGTGGAACCAATTGTTGGTTCGTAAATGTGCAGACGTGCACGACGTGGGTAACGCAAATGTCTGAACCGGTCTGGTCCTTCGTGGGCTTGCAGATATTTTGACCCAAATTTAAAATGAATTTTCCTCAAATAAAAGCATAAATTTGCCAAATTTTATCTTGGAATTAAAAGGATAAATATTAGAAGTTACCTTTAATTCAGATAATAATTTTGGAAATTGCTTTATAGGAGAATCAATTGATTCTCAATATTGAATGCTCCATTAGGTCAAAATTTCCACTTATACCCTCATGACACTCCTATAAATAGGGAGTAAACCTTCTAAGTTTTACACAACTCAAAACCACAGAAAATTTTTATTGTTTTACTCTGTGGATTTTACAAGTGATTTTCGGTGATAGGCGAAGGCAAGGGTCAGTTCGTGATCTCCACAGTAGTGCAACTGTGGTTGATCTTATGTTGTTGTATCCTGGGAGACAGACGACCAATGAACTCGAGCACCATAGGAGTGGCCGAAAATCTGTCTTAAGGAAACTGCGTTCGTGCAGGCCTCAACACGTTTCTTTTGGTTCCAAATCGGTTTGATTTATATATTGTTGTATTGTTCTTAATTTTGTATTGTTCATTTAAATAATATTATTTATTCTTGGATTAACGCCTATTTTCTAACAAATCTGCTAGTCTATTTTCTAGTTAATAAATCTCGTTTCTTTAGGGACACTTAGTTGTTAGATTTATTCAAAGTTGTTGGAGTGATGGACTCCAATTTTTTCTCTTTTCTGTTATGTTGTACGGCTTTATAAAGTCATTTTCTCTTTTAATAAATTCAGTGAAACCAGTTCTAATTTCTCTATTCTGTTTCTTTCTTTTCAAAGCTCTCTTTATACACCAATATGGGAAAACAGTACGGTGTTTTTTTAGATATTTGAACATTAAGCATTAAAGAGGAACTATTTTTAGTACTCCTATCAAAGAAATCCTCAAACATGATGACAAAAGTGCCACAAAATCTCACATTAATTGGTTCTTCAATGTGCAAAATCTGCAGTCCACTTTCCTTTACAGTTTGAAGATTACAAAATCTTGCCATCCTTGGCAGATTGTTAAAAAAAATGCTTTAATGCTTTTGCAGTCGTTCTTATTCTGAGTCTTGTCAGCCAAGGTAAACTACTTTGTCTTTTAAACGACACAGATTTTACAGACAAGTTGCTCCAAGGGTTTTCTTTTTTGGAAATATAAATGCAGCGTTTTGTTGCTCCTTGGAAGACATCGGCACAGTCAGAACCGGAGTGGAGATACAAGGCAAGCCGTGACAGTTACCAACAACTGCAAATGCGCTCAACATGAACTCGGAGTTACTTGCCAGGGATTCCAAACTGTGGAAACCGTGGATCCAAGCATTATTGAGCAGCAAGGCGACAAATGCCTGGTCAACCAAGGCAATGCTTTGAATGGTTTCGCTTCAGTTAGTTTCTCCTATGCTTAGAATCCTCCTTTCATCGTGTTTCCTTCTAGTTCTGTTGTCGATGACCGTTAGAAACCAGGTTGCTCTTAGCTTGTGTAGTGAGAAAATTGCAGACATTTTTGCAGTGTTTCTTCATATTGCTATCTATCATCAGCAATTAAGGCGGAGTTTTTCAAAACTAATCTAATTACCTCAAAGGAGAATGCCAGAACATGGTTGAAAACGTCCCGAGGCAGTATTGTTTTAAAGGTAGTGATACATTAATGTAATCCTCGAGGGAGAAAGTCATACAAATGAGTAGAGGAGAGACGAATAAAGCAGAACTTATATAATGATACAACAAGTGTATGTTAGGAAATATAAAACATGTCTGATTACCAAAATGTTACAATTTCTAATCTCTAATCCGATCCGCAACCTTGGCAAGACGAAATGAAAAACAAGGGAAAGTGATCCAAGCTCATTTTCTCCTTTTAGCCGGTGGCTGAAGCTCTTCCTCTTCTTCGTCTTCTTCCTCCTCTTCCTCTTCCTCTTCTTCTTCTTCTTCATCTTCACCGCCATCATCATCGTCATCGTCGTCGTCATCCTCCTCATCATCGTCGTTCTCGTCTCCACTGGCTCCATCTCTGTTGGCCTCAGGTTCATCCTCTGGATCCCCTCCATCTTCACCTTCACCGTCTTTCCCCAATCCATCTTCCTCTTCACTGGCATCTTCATCCTCATCACCTGCTGCTTCATCTTCCTCATCGTCATCATCCTCAGTGTCACCGGCATCCTTGTTCTCCGGACCAGGCTTTCTCACCGCAAGAAGAGCAAGCGGAAGCCTGCAAAAGCACATCGAACAATTTTCCCCATTCTACCGAAGACGAACAAGAACAAATTAGGCAAAATAATTTATGCAACTAACCCTGCATATGCTTCAGGCTCTTTGACAAGGACATCGGTTCCATTAGGCATAGTTCCCATCTGGAGAAACACCAAACTCATGCTGAGGATAAGAAAACAGTGTTCTTCCAAGCACATTTAACATTTTTTCAGCAATGTAGACCGAATAAACACATCGCAACATGAGACAACACAACTTTAGGACCACGAAAACCGTAATCATCCATTGAAACAACGAACAAACAAGCATTTGCACCAAAACATAGACAATCAACAAAATGCAACTCAAACAATGCCTATACCAAATCTATGCCTTATGTACTCTCCCCTATGGGCGTATATGAACATCTTAATTAAGTTCTTCCTTGACATCCTGCTAAGCTATTTGCCAAAACAACAAAATCCATAGCCTCAAAAAAATAAAAATATTAGAAACAAAAATTTACATTGAATCTGAAATCTTCAAAACTTCTAGATTTTAGAAAGTTATACCATCAGCAGCAGCCGAGCGACTGACTTTGTAGCAGCAATGACCGTCTCGACAACCACGGCTTGCAGAGCAAAGCCCACGAAACTGTCCAATACGACACCGTTTGTAAGTGGACTTTCCATTTTCGTGACGTTTAACAGAGCTTAGACAGAAAAGGAGCGACCAAACTTAGGAGGACTAAGAAGCAAAAAGAAAGGAACCTCAATTGAAGATGGAGAATTAGGGTTTCCCGAATTTGGGGGTTTATGTTAGGGTTTTGAAAGATACGACATAGACTTTGGTTATAGAGGAAAATATCAAAAGAATGTTCGATGTCGGAGATAATGTGACCGTCGGTCTCGGATGAACGGATGACAGTTAGAATTCTCACCGCCTGATTTTTTTTTTTTCATTTCATCTTTCTCACTTATCCATGTATTTATTTTTGGGTAAACAACAATATTGGTCACTAAATTATTCATGCTTATTTTATTTTGGTCACTAAAATATTATCTTTGACAAAATTATCACTAGCGTTATATTTTTTTTCTATTTTGATCACTAATGTTATTTTTTTCTATTTTAGTCACCAAGCTATTATTTTCTCCGTGATTTTTTTCAAATATGAATGACTAAAATAAGAAAAAAAACCGTAACATTAGTGATGATTTTGCCAAAAATAATACTTTGGTGGCTAAACCAGAAAATTGGAAATAGTATAGTGATCAATGGTATTGTTTACCATTTATTTTTTATAAACTAACTCTCTAGTCACTAAACTTTCAACTTATTATTATTTTGGTCATCCAATTATAATTCCAGTTGATCATTAAACTTTCAATTTTTGTTTTATTAAGTCACTCGACGCTAATTTTTTAACATTGCAGCACCAAAATGTTGCGCTTTAGACTCTTTGTTTATGAAATTAATTCACTATTTTTGTCTTTTTGCTCCCTTCGGTCAACAACCTTTCCACCATTATTTATCGTCATTTGCAACATACCACATTAAAACTTCCACTTTTATCCTTTCTTTCTTATTTTTATTTGATTTTTCTCAAAACCGACAAAACTCAACTTAAAATTTTTACCTTATTTTTGTATTATTTGTAATATTTATTATTTGATCAGTGTGAAATTAAGATATACACATTTTTCTCATCCTTCTCAACCTTTCCGGTGGTCAAATTTGAAAGAAACTACTCAAACGGCAATGAATTGAAAGAAGCCTAGAAAATTAGACCTGGGGCTTTGAGGGAGGAAAGTTTCAGGGTAGTTTTTTCATGAATTTATGAAAAAGAAATTTGAGACTTCTGAATATTTTCTAAACGTTGTTTGAGAAAATTTAAAATTTTAGTTACTTTAATATAATTAGATAACTTGAACATAAACACACATTGAAAGTTTTTTTTTTAAATATGCTGGTGCGATGCAAGTGTAGCATCTGTTCAATTTTCTAAGTCTTTTTAAAGACGGCACACACAGTATGGTATTACTGGTGCTCGAACCCGGGTCTCAAAGAATAATAAACATCTACCTTTGCTACCATGACACAAGGGGATGAGCTAAACACATTGAAAGTTAGATGAATAAAAAAGTAGTTGATTTTTTTAGAATCATGATTTTATTGATCTGTCTATCAATAAACGTTGGCTATATGATTTTGTGAATTATTACATTTTTACTTTTAAATTATACTAATTTTTATTTTAGTATTTGAATTCATTTTTATCTTACATTGATACTTGAAGTATTATTTTTCTCCTAATTAATTTATAAAAAGAAAATTGTCAATAATAACGTCACAAAACAACATGTTCTTATTGGCATTGGTAAATTTTTAGGTGAAATGGAAAAAAATAATTTTGATATTAAAAATAAAAATTAGACACTAGGGTAATAAAAGAAATATAATTCACATAAAATGTTACATTTTATTTCTTAAGGCCCTATTTGGCAATTAGCGGACAGTTGATAGCGGATAGCGGATTGCATTAGCTGATTTGACTAGCGGATTGTATTAGCTGATTGTATAAAACTGTTTGGTAAAATTAATTGATAGCTGATAGCTGATAGCTGATAGATTATTTAAACAAGTAAAATGACATATAAGGACATGTTTATATTCAATACTTGTTTGAATAGTTTATTAGTTACCAATATTTTGTATCTAGTTATTATTAATTAGATCTATAAAATCATTTTTAATATAACTTTTCTAAACATATTCAAATGATTTATATATTAATTTATTATTTATATAATTATTTTAATTTAATTTAATTAATTAATAAATTTAAATACACATATAAATATGTAATAATAAAAAGAAAGAAAGTAAATAGGATTAGCTTATAAATAGGGTGAGAAAATATTTAATTTAGGTTATTTTGAGATTTTTGGTAATTGGCAAGTGTAAAAGAGTCTTTACAACTCTAATATCAAACCTCTAATCTCAAAAAGCTCCTATTATGAGCTTTTTCAAAATTAGCGGTTTCAGTCCAATCCGCTATTTACCAAACAACAATATTAGCGGATTTGACTAGTCAAACCTCTAATTATGTTTCAAACTTTAATTTTTGCCCAAATCTCTCTTTACCAAATAAGACCTAAATTTTCGTTTAAAAACTATATATGAGTTTTTAGTTGACTTTTTATTTTTATATATTAATTATAACAATAATCAGGAGTATTTTTTTTTACATTTGGTTTTATAGTAAAGCACACTTATTTTTATTATTATTTAATATATAATGTTTAAATTATTTTAAATTTCATTTCAACCATTGTAAGTTAATTTTTTTAAATATGATCAAACTCGTATTTTTTTATATGTTGCAACAACAATGACATCATCCAGTTGATAAAAAATATTTATCCTTATATTTAGGGGCATTTAGTTCATTGAATGTAACATTACAATGCTCGATTGGTGGATTATAAGATTAATAAAATGTATAGTTTACAAAATAATATATGTTATTTTGAACAAATCAAACTTCCAATATTAAATTGGAAATAGATGTATGAAAATTTATAGGATTTCCTATTATTTTAATTTATATATTTTTATTTTATAAAGTTATTACACAAATCATTTAAAAAAAATTAATGTTATAGTACAATATTATATATTTGAATATATGCATATACAATTAGGGGTGAAAATTGGGTGGGTAAAGATAAAAATTAGGACACAAGAGATTTATAGTCGTTCAACCTTCTAACAAGGTTTACATCCACTACCTTGGTTTTTCACTAAAGATTTTTTTCTTCAAATTCACTATGAATTTCTTCCCTTTTTCTAGGTGCAATAGAAAGCCTTTACACACTCAAAGGTTCTACCCCAAAGCTTTGAGAAAACTCTTTTTACAAGAAGAAATATAGCAAACTGAAAAATTCTCTCAAAAGTAGAATGCTTGTCCAATTGCAAAGTTCACTCAAACCTCAAAACTTGAATTAAAAGATTACAATTCAGCTCTCTCATGTGGGTTACAAGATTTGACTCTAATAGCTCAAAGGTTGTTAGATATGTGCCTGAATGTTTTAGACTTGATGAATAGTTGTTGTTGTTGTAGCTTTGGAGACATGATTATACACACCCTCATTGATTTCCAACCGTTTGAGTATCTGAAATCATAAATATAGTCGTTGGACTTCATTTTTCCCGCAATAAATGTAGTTTGTCATCATTGGGTATCGGTACATGAGCTCGAGTATCGGTACTTGCTATAAGAAGAAAGAATCGTTGTACAAAGAGAGTATCGCTACGCGAGAAGTTGTATCGATACGAGGAGCTAAATTTACGAAGGCGTACCGATACGGTTCGTACCGTATCAATACCGATTTTGCTCACTAGAATCTGAGAAAGATATAAACGAAAAATTGTATCGATACGCCTAAGATGGTATCAGTACGCTATAACAAATTTTCAGTGTAACCCCCTCGTCTCGGTCCGGGCGACTGACCGGTCCGAGTGGGTTACACGGGGATAACCGAGGCGAAACCCGTTAAGGCTCCACTTCGGTTAACAACCCGAGAAAATTTTTTCATTTATTATTATCTTGTCTAGATGCATTAATAAGTCCTATGTGGAACAACAACAGCGGAAGCAACAAGCGAGGCGAACAACCGAACAACAAATCAAAAACAACAATTTTTAACTTAAACTGCAGGTCATATCGATACGCCTAAAGAGGGTATCGATACGCCTTGACTAGGTCAACTGGCCAAAGTCAACTTGAGGAGACCGTATCGATACGCTAGTTGACCGTATCGATACGCCTTCAGCAGTCAACTTCTCGTGGTTAACGCTACGAAGACCGTTTCGAAACACCTAGGCCTGTTTCGATACCCTCAATTTCTCGTCAAAATCTCAGATTTTCAGTAGCAAAATGGTATCGAAATGCCTCTCTCGCGTATCAAAACGATTGGCCTGAAACAAGAGAACTGTATCGATACGGGTCCAACCGTATCGATACCCCTGCTGCGAACATACATGTTTTAGCTAATTTAAGGCACAAGGCTGCCTTAAAAACACTAACTAAGGCCTCCAACCAAACATGCATCAACTCTAAAGGCAAGACACCCTACCACAAGCATGCTTAACACATAACATACATGTACAAGCCATACATTAAAAGGAAATCATCAATTCAACAAAAGAAGCATACATAGCACTTAAGATTTCATGCTTTAGACAAACATTCACAAGCATTCATGATAGGGGCACAAGGCCAACATACTAGGCATAAGCAAGCCTTAAGCAAAACATCCACAAAACATAGGAGTCTAAACATGCTCCTAACACATAACAACAACATAAATCAAATGCTCAAATGCTCAAATCCCATTGCTTGTCTATTACATTTTCATAACTTAAAAATTCATACTTGATAAAATCAAAAGCTCAACTAGCACACTTGGAGGCCCTCTCCTTGCACAAGCAACCCACGAACTACGGATCTGCATTGTCGAACAAAAAAGAGCGTAAGCATAAAGCTTAGTGAGGGTAAGCTCATAAAACAAACATCGACAATGCAGGGTCCAAGCACGAGCACACAACCAAGGTAGAATGTATGTTCTTACCTTCGAATCCACATGAGTCAAAATATATATGATGCATGAACATAAACTCAATATCATGCCATGCTCAACAAGTCCATAATCACAACATATGGAACACATACATCAAACGTATCAGCAACACATTCCACAATCCGTATTGGCACCTAGCTGTGACCCGAATACGCGGATTACAACCGTTGGAACTCACATCCAACAACCATTACCTTACGGTGGGATTACACTCATCACTGTTTCACGCGAAGGGGATTCCACTCATCCTCACGCCCCGTCGATGGGATTCTACTCATCACCGACTAACATATATATGAAGATTTCCGGGTGAACCCGTACTCCATCTTGATGACTACCATCACCAAGACCACGCGTGCATTTCGACTCTCGTGTGCACACTAGACATCCTAATGATCGATCATTGTACCCAAGTGTTGAGATTTTAGGGGCTCGATTCGATCAACCAATTTAGCTCACCAAGTGGTGGAGAGATGGATTTTTGGGTGGAAGGGTTTAGAAAGCTAAAAAGATAATGAAACAATGATTTATAGTGGTTCAACCTTCTAACCAAGGTCTACATCCACTACCTTAGCTCCCCACTAAGGATTTCTCAATCAATCTACTAATTGATTCGTCCCCTTTTCTAGGATTAGGAGGAAACCCTTACAACCGGTCAAGCTTCTACCCAAAGCCTTGATCAAAACCCTCTTTACAAAGAGACAATAAAAGCAAACTTAAAACCCTCTAATAGGTGTTTGTTTGCACAATTAAGCACTCACCCAAAACCTAAAACACTTGAGCAAATTTGACAATTTTGGCTCACTAGTGTTTGTCTATACAAGAATTGACAATTTAAGCACTAAGACAATATTTGATCATTTGTTGTTTGACAATATGAGCATTAGCCTTCTCTTGATGCTTGGAGGTTCTTTTTATACTCCCAAATGAGTTTGTAGCCGTTACTAGCCGTTGGGGATGAATTGGAGCCGTTGAGGACTTTATTTCCCTTCATTAATGCTATTCTGCAGCTATCTGTATCGATACACGTGGAACCGTATCGGTACGGCCTTCATAGGAACTAGCCGTTGGGCTCTTTCCAGCCAAGGCGTATCGATACGCTTGAGGGCGTATCGGTACGAGTTCACATTTGAATGGCCGTTGGGAAATAGCCGTTGGGGTTGGTTGAAAGGGGATCGGTACGCTTACCTGGCGTATCGAAACGATCCCGATCCGTATCAAAACGGCAAGGGCCTGTATCGATACGAGTTTTGACAATGGCCAAACTAGGGCAAAAAGGTATCGGTACGGGTACAACCGTATCGATACGTGTACTCTAAAAACACAAGTTTGGCTATTTAAAACATGAAAAATAAATGCCAAAAACCTCTTAAAATACCTCAAACATAAATTCAAGTTGTTGGACTTAAAACAAGTTTTAACTTCTTTTCAAATTAGTCCAAAACATTTTTCAATTATTATATCAAAACATTAGTTCTACAATCTCCCCCTTTTTGATATAATAAAACTATCTTGAAAATTAGTTTGGGATTCTCCCCCTTTAACTTTAAAAAGTGTGAATAAGAGATGAAAGATATGAAATCAAATAAAGCCCCCCCTTATTCATTTGAAAATTTCAATTTTTCAAACCATTTCTCCCCCTTTTTGTTATATCAAAAAGAATTTAAAACATTAAGTTCAAAATAACAATAGAGGTAAAAACTTTGACTAAAAGAAGATTTTTGGTTTAAAAATGGCTCCCCCTTACTCAAAGCATCATAAAAAATGTTAGTCCAACATATATGATCATCTAGTTGAATAAAATGAAAATAAGACAAATTAATTCAAAACAACTAGAAATTTTACTAACACTTGAACCCAAGGGAGGATGTGAAGCCTTCCTTCTTCAAGTGTTCTTCCTTGTGTGCATGGAGCTCCCCCTTAATGTTTGACTTTTTGAACATCTCCATCACACCTAGCAAAAGACAATCAAGTAATTTTTGGTATCCAAATTGCTTTGGATCCATAAACGTTAGTTGCACAAATTTTAGACCCCTTAGGAATCCATTTTTCAATGTCATCCTTTTTAATTGAAGTACTAAGTCCTTTTGGGACCCAAATACTTCTAAAACATTTTCCTTTAATAAATCTAGGGGCACTAGATTGTCTAACATAAAAATTTGATTTTCCAAAATTGTTTTTCTTTTCAAGCTCTTTGGAAATCAAATCTTTTTCTTCTTGAACATTTTGAAGCAATTTTTGTAAATCAAAACATTTTAATTCAAACTCTTCAAGTTTTGCTTCAAGTTCAAGTTTGGTTTTAGAAAGCAAATCATTTTGAATTTTTAACTTTGAAATCAATTTATTGTTTTTCAAAATGTGGCTTTTAAAATCTAAAACCAAATCATCGTAGGCATCTTGTAATTCATCAAAAGAGTAAGAACATGAGGTAGATGAATTAGAAGTTACCCTTGAATCTTCTTCGATGGCCATAAGGCAAAGGTTGGCTTGTTCATCGTCGGTGGAGTCCTCGTCACTCCAAGTAGCCACATGTGCCTTCTTCTTATGGCTTGAAGTGCTTGCCCTCTCCTTTCTTTTAGGTTCTCGTTCAAGCTCTCTCAAGGCTTTCTTCATGAATGGGGCACACTTCTTGAAGAGATGAACGATCTCTTCATCTTGATCCTCCTCTTCACTTGAGTAGACATGATGACAAGTGGAGGATATGAGAGCCATGGCACTAGCATTGATGCCAAGCCCTTTGATTTTCTTCTCTCCCATAGCTCTAATTTCTTCCCTCTTCTTCTCATCCTCTTTGTTCTTCTTCATGATTTGATAAGTAAGGAGAGACCCCATGAGTTCATCAAGCTTCAAAGTCTTCAAATTTTTGGCTTCGATGATGGCGGTCCTCTTTGAGTCCCAAGACTCGGGAAGTGAGTAGATGAGCTTCCGAATAAGCTTTTCTTCCGGAATGGCTTCTCCATACCCTTTGAGACCATTGGTGATGGTGGAGAACCTATCGAACATCTTCTCAATGTTCTCTTCCGGATCCATTTTGAAGTTCTCATACTCCAAGGTTAGGAGCCCAATCTTGGTCTCCTTGACTTCATTTGTCCCCTCCTTTGTGACTTCAAGCTTGTCCCATACCTCATTGTCACTCTCACAAGAAGACATCTTTTCATAGATGGTTGGGCCAAATGCACAAAACAAGATGTGCAAGGCTTTGCAATTAAGCTCCATCTTCTTGCGATCGTCGGCACTCCACTCCGCTTTACTTCTTTGAGGCACGAACGAACCATCTTCAATTACATCCCATAGCTTGTAATCTCTTGATTTGATGAAGAACTTCATCTTTGTCTTCCAATGGGCATAATGAGTTCCGTCAAAGAAAGACGGTTTGTCGATAGAATGTGCCGTTGAGCCGGTTGATGAAAAAGTGATCGAGCTTGCCGGATCTTCTCAATAGGATGTGAATCCTCTTCGATTGAGCCAAGCTCTGATACCAATTGTTGAGATTTTAGGGGCTCGATTCGATCAACCAATTTAGCTCACCAAGTGGTGGAGAGATGGATTTTTGGGTGGAAGGGTTTAGGAAGCTAAAAAGATAATGACACAATGATTTATAGTGGTTCAACCTTCTAACCAAGGTCTACATTCACTACCTTAGCTCCCCACTAAGGATTTCTCAATCAATCCACTAATTGATTCGTCCCCTTTTCTAGGATTAGGAGGAAACCCTTACAACCGATCAAGCTTCTACCCAAAGCCTTGATCAAAACCCTCTTTACAAAGAGACAATAAAAGCAAACTTAAAACCCTCTAATAGGTGTTTGTTTGCACAATTAAGCACTCACCCAAAACCTAAAACACTTGAGCAAATTTGACAATTTTGGCTCACTAGTGTTTGTCTATACAAGAATTGACAATTTAAGCACTAAGACAATATTTGATCATTTGTTGTTTGACAATATGAGCATTAGCCTTCTCTTGATGCTTGGAGGTTCCTTTTATACTCCCAAATGAGTTTGTAGCCGTTACTAGCCGTTGGGGATGAATTGGAGCCGTTGAGGACTTTATTTCCCTTCATTAATGCTATTCTGCAGCTATCCGTATCGATACACGTGAAACTGTATCGGTACGACCTTCATAGGATCTAGCCGTTGGGCTCTTGCCAGCCAAGGCGTATCGATACACTTGAGGGCGTATCAGTACGGGTTCACATTTGAATGGCCGTTGGGAAATAGCCGTTGGGGTTGGTTGAAAGGGGATCGGTACGCTTACCTGGCGTATCGAAACGATCCCGATCCGTATCGAAACGGCAAGGGCCTGTATCGATACGGGTTTTGACAGTGGCCAAACTGGGGCAAAAAGGTATCGGTACGGGTACAACCATATCGATACGTGTACTCTGAAAACACAAGTTTGGCTATTTAAAACATGAAAAATCTTTGCCAAAAACCTCTTAAAATACCTCAAACATAAATTCAAGTTGTTTGGACTTAAAACAAGTTTTAACTTCTTTTCAAATTAGTCCAAAACATTTTTCAATTATTATATCAAAACATTAGTTCTACACCAAGCATACTAGTGCCAATACTAACACATTTCATTAATCAACCTCACAATTTTCTTACCAATTTCTGTGCTTAGCACGTACTCACTATGATTTACTATCATGCACAAACCACATTCCATAACCACATGCATATAACAATGCATCAAATATCATGCCTCAACACACATGTATAACACAATATACATAACCACATTAATCACAATTAATATGAAACAAGAGGTATAACAAGCATTTAGAAGTTCAACCAAAGGTCTCATAAACTAAGCTTGAGATTAGGCTACCACTCTAATCTCAACTCTAGGTGGGTTTATCAAGCCCAACCTAGGTCCACATGCTTGAACCAACGTTTGAAAACCAATTTAAACCAAGTTGAAATTATTAACCACTTACCGACTAATCCAAGCTCAACAACTCTAGCCGATCAAGCTCCCAACGGTTCCAGATTCATTCCCGAGGCTTCACCAACACAATTCCTTGCTTCTAAACATGCCAACACAATCAAAATAACCAAAATTCAGTCCATAAATCAATGTAGCAAACCCGAAACACAAATCAAGCACAAAACACATGAATTCAAGCTAAGGACAACCCCAAAAATGCCATTTCCGAGCTGCCTAAAAGCCAAACCAGAAAACCATGTTTCCAACCTCCAAAGTGCCATCTAATACACCCAAAACAACCCTTAAACATAGTCTAACCATCAGCCCTCAAGACTTCACCCAAAACAGCCCCAAAAACCAACCTTAAACCCTTCTAAAACCTCCATAAAACCCAAATTCGTGAATCATTGTAAAACCTTGTAAAAATTACATATGTTGGACCTTTTAGATAGCAATTAACTTATATAACATCAACAAATCAAAACTTGAGTTAAAGCTAACAAAGATGACATTTTTAATCAAAAACTTCAAAACACCAAAATGCAAAACCATGGGTTTTAATGAAATCTAAGGGTACAAACATGTAGAGGAAAGTGAGGACAAGTCAAATATGTGTTTACCTTTCAAAAATCACCAAGGATGAGAGAGTATGGTGATGGAATAGTGATTCCAATGGTAGAGAAGAAGTTGTCGTTGGAAACTTAGAAGAGAAGAGGGAAGAAGATGATAAAATGGGTGTTTTAAAATAAATGGGGTTTTATTTTTTAAGGACCTTGTAATTACAAGAATGCCATTAATGAGATGGCTAACTTCAAATTTCTAAAATCCATGGAATTGGGTTTTAAACCAAAACAAACCCAACATAAATTTTATTTGTTTTGAAAACACGAGGCCCAAAATAATATTTTATTATTTTAATTTCACCCGACCCCCAAACTCGAGTGTTACAACTCTCCCTCACTTAAGGAATTTCGTCCCCGAAATTACCTGATGGAAACAAGTACGGAAACTGCTCAAGCATAGCAACTTTCCTCTCCCACGTGGCCTCTTCCACACATCTATGTCTCCACAACACTTTGACCAACTCTATGGTCTTGCCACGCAACACCTTGCTATCAGAAGCAAGTATCTCAACTGGTTCTTCATTATAAGACAAATCTGGATTCAGTTCTATCTCCTCAACGGGCATAACATGAGACAGATCTTATCTATATCTCCTAAGCATCGACACATGAAAAACGTCATGGATCTTCTCTAACTCTGAAGGCAATCTCAAACGGTAAGCTACTGGCCCAATCCGTTCAACTATCTCATACGGGCCAATAAACCTCGAACTCAACTTGCCTTTCCGGCCAAATCGCTTTACCTTCTTCCACGGAGATACTTTCAGAAACACTTTCTCACCCACTGAAAACTCAATCTCTTTTCTCTTCAAATCTGCGTAAGACTTCTGACGATCGGAAGCTGCTTTCAAACGGTCACAAATCAACTTCACTTTTTTAGTAGTCCCTTTAAGCAAATCCGGCATAGGTAACAACTTCTGACCCGTTTCGGCCCAACAGATCGGAGTCCTACATCGCCTACCATACAATGCCTCATAAGGAGCCATTTGTATACTAGCCTGGTAACTGTTGTTGTAAGCAAACTCGACTAAGGGTAAATGCTTCTCCCAAGAACCCTGGAAGTCAATCACACAACAACGGAGCATATCCTCTAATATCTGTATCACTCGCTCTGACTGTCCATCTGACTGCGGATGATACGAAGTACTGAAATGCAAATGACTACCTAGGGCACTATGCAAACAACTCTAGAACTTCGATGTGAATCTCGGATCTCTGTTTGATACAATAGACTTTGAAACTCCATGAAGTCTCACAATCTCGCGGATGTACAAATCCGTCAACTTGTCTAAAGAATCTGTAGTGTTCACTGCTAAGAAATGAAAACACTTAGTGAATCTATCAACTATCACCAGACAGAATTCTTCTTCGAATGAGACAACGGTAACCCCGATACAAAGTCCATAATGATTCTCTCCCATTTCAATTCCGGAATCTTTAAAAGATGTAACAAACCTGAAGGAACCTGATGTTCTGCCTTTACTCTCTGACAAACTATGCAACGAATCACATACTCAGCTACATCCTTCTTCAAACCAACCCAGAAATAATCATTCTTCAGATCTCGGTACATCTTAGTACTACCTGGATGCATCGAAAAAGGACTCGAATGTGCTTCGCTCAGAATTAGACGTCTCAACTCAACATCTTCAGGTACTACAACTATGTCTCTGAAACACAACACATTCTCATCACTGAAATTGTACTCTGTCGGTCTACCTTCTGCAATGTCCTGAACATGTGGAACTAGAGATACGTCTTGCGACTGTTTCTCTCTAATCATCTGAATCAACGAAGGCTCCATGTTGCGTGTAAAATAGTCTATCGCAATTATAGTGCAAGTATACATGACGCAAGTAGTAAAGTGATACGAAGTATCAGATATCGTCTCCACAGGGATTGGGCTAATGACTTCACCTTATTTCACTGCACGAAGTAAAAGAAATAGTTTGAGAGAATTGTCACGAAAATAATAAGGAAAACGCAAATAAAAGACGTAAGATATCAAGATAAAGAGAATGGGTTGGTGTTGAGTTGCTCGGTAGTGCAGGTATTGAATTGCTTAGGATCTCCAGTTCTGTCGTCGCACCCGTCGCCGACAGCACCTGTCGCGGCATCTGTCCGTTAGTTATCGCGGCATCGAACACTAACTCCGTACTTCAAGCTTGGCAAGAATCCCAGATCTGCCTTGCCCTATCCCTAGGCACAAGTCTGTCGATGATCATGTCTTTGATGATACCTCCCGGCGTGAATCGAAGGATGAACACCGATGTGTATGAATTCTTCCTTAGCCACTTAACCTCGCCCTATCCCTAGGCACGAGATGGTTCAACTATAAACTAGAGAACGCGCTCTTATCTCTTTCGTATACTTAACTCTCCCGATGCTAAGTAAATGGATAACCTCACAATGCTCTCTCGATGCTCTTGCAAGATGTTAAAACCAAGATAAAAGAACTTGAAGTTTATTTTATTGAACTTGAAAAATCCTAAAACAAAGCAACCCTTGCAACTACTTTACAAAACAACCCATAGCCCTAGGGGGAATTTAGAACATATCGGTGACAGGTAAACGGCAGGGTTTAGGTTTCGGTTATGGGGTAATCGGTTATGCCCTAGGTTTAATCTATGCCCTTTATATAAGCTTTGGGCTCAAGTTGTCTAAGGTAACAAGGATTACAACTTTAATTAAAAGTAAGATTCTAATAAAGACTAAATCTCTAAAGTCTCCTACTTTCCAGCCGCATCCTTGCTTTTAGGGATTTCCTCTCCTTTGAACTTTGGCTTGACATATCTTTTGATCCAGGGCTTGGAAAAATATTCGGCTTCCACACGACAGACGAGCAGATTTTTCTCTATCTATCGAGGTCCACTTGACTTTTCCTCTTCATGAGTCTGCTGTCACCATGCTGTCACGACAGGTCCATGACAGGTTCGTCTTCTTCGGCTGTTTGTCCAGTTCAGCTTTCCTGCTTATCTGCCCTGCGCCTGCCTTCAACATCTACTGTGGCAGATATCTGCAAAAATAGCCATCTTTCAGTAGAATCCGTGCCTTTTATATAATTGTGATGTTTTATTGAAAACTAACCTAAATGCAGTGCAATGATGCTTGAATGCAGCAGAAATATGGGTTAAAAAGGGTGTAAATAATAGAACTTTTACACACTCAACACACCCCCAAACTCAAGTTTTTGCTTGCCCTCAAGCAATGAAGACTTAAAAGAAAACTGAAAATTTTTGTGTTGGCCTTCAAACAATGAACTGTCCCTTACCTGTCGCTCATTCTCTATGGCGGCAGCAACCTGTCGGAAGGGTTAGGATCTGTCCGGAGTCTCCCTATAGCTCTCGTGCAGTGTGTGCATGCTTGTGAACAGTTATATGCTAAGACTCTCTTAGTTTCACTAGAATATTCAACTCCTTAACTCGAATTTTATGCCAAAGTTTACTTTCTTTTAGAAGGCACATTTTCATGCTTCTTTTTCTTCTATTTTCAAGCTAAGTTTTTCTAGAGCCAGTTTCGGGCACCTCTAGTTAGCTTCCTAGAGCCGGTTTCGGGCACCTCTAGGTTTTTGATTTTCTTTTGCTAAACTTCTTTCCTAGAGCCAGTGTTAGGCACCTCTAGGGGCTATCCAAGTTCTAAGCTTCCTATTCTAGTTTGGCTAAAAGAAATCTAAGCAATATAACAGTCACAAAAGTGTTTAAGTTTTCAGAACTATAGAAAGGCTCTAAACTTTTCCTTAACCTGTCCTAAAGATGCTGCCACGACAGAGCCGTCATGACAGGTAAATTAACTTCACAGTTTTTAAGCCAACAGTTTAAATTTTCTGATTTTTTTTAAAAGAACTTAAATAAAAATAAGACACCATAATTACTAAAAGATGTACTAAGACTCCATTAGAATGAAGGGTTGCCACCCCCAAACTCGAGGGTTGCATTGCCCTCAATGCAAAATGACACAAAAACAAATAAAGAAGAACACGATAAATAAAAGTACATCACAAATATATAAGGGCAGGCAGCAATAAGAGGAGAAAAAGAAATAAAAACTTAAATTTTATTCGCTATCCTCGCTGCTGCTGCTGACGCGGATCTGATGGCGGCGTCTGCGTTGTGGAGGTGGCTGGGCAGGTTCCGGAGCAGGTTGATCAACAGGTTCATCAGCCTGTTGAGGTGCAGGTTCTTCCTCCGGTTGGGGGATAGGGTCGTCAGCAGGTTGAAGGGCAGGTGGCTCCACTAGCCTGACATCGGAACTGCTGCTGCTGTCCCAGCTGCTACTAGTGATGGCTTTGGACAGCCTTCTCTTGTTGGCCACATGCTTAATACGTTTTACCCGCGTGAAGGCGCTGTCCAAATTCCTCCGGACAAGAGGGCTGTCATCAGTGGCAGCTCGCTTGGTGCCTCGAGGGGAGGTGTCTGCTGGTGGGCTGCCGGTTGCCGTCGGGGAAGGTGTGGAGGAGGCAGATTCTACGTGGGGAGAGACAGGTGGTGTGGGAGTGGGGGAGGGGATATTGAAATAATGGGCGGGGAAGGTGGGGAAAATGACATCCGGAAAATTCAAAGTATTGGTAATGAAATTTACCGTTGTATTGGAGAAGTCACGGATGAAAGTCATCAAACCCATCTGGCGCTCCTCTATTCTCAAGATGGCAGCAAGGATGTGGGCGTTCTGATCTGCCGGAACGGTGTTGGTGGCAGCTTCTGGGGCAGGTTCGGTGGCAGGTTCATCATCAGACTCAGCAGGAGGGGCGTTTGGATCGAAGGCGTTGAGAGGCGATACAACGATGATCTCCATGAGGCTGGAGATGTTGCTGTCTGTCCAGCCGCTGCCCTTCTTGATTTTGTCTGAAGGGTCCTCCGGTACGGCAGCGCAGCGACAGAGGGCAGTGATGGTGAAGGGCAGGCAGAGTCGTGAATCTGATCGGAAGGCACAATCGAGAATGTTGTCCCGCATGTACCTGCCCACATTGATGGGCCTGTCGTGCATAATGGAGTGGATAAGGGCCAGCCGCTGTCGGTTGACTGTCGTATGGTGGGACGAGGGCAAGATACGCTTTTTGATGAAAGCGTTCCATAGTTTTGCCTCAGGGAGTAGCTGCGCCCTATTGACGGAGTTGGGGTTCTTCTTACTGGTGCTCCATGTCGTTCCCGCATCTGTCAACTCCCTCATGACAGCATCATGTCCGGCAGCGTCGAGGGTGTCCCAAAATTGTTGATGAGCATCATCATTGGGGCCAAAGAAGAGGCCGAATACATGGTTGATGCTGCTGGCGGTGAAAGGAACTGTCACTCCTCGGACGGTGACAGATGTCGCCGTCTTACTTTCGATCGCCGCATAAAATTCCCTGACCAGAGTGTCATTAAGCTCTGCCGGCTGCTCGGCAAAGTCCTCCCAAAGTTGTGCTGTTATGGCCTTCATAATGAACGGCCGGAGTCCAAAAAGAGGGGCATCTCTGTTATAGATGAAGCTCCGTTCCTCCCATAGTTCCTTTTTAGCGAACGAGGATGCTGCTGCTGAAGAAGAAGCGGCAGCAGCGTTCTGACGGGTTTGTCGTGATGACATTTTGGTTGCAAGGGCTGAAAAAAGAAAGGAAATAGATAAAACTAGAGGAGAATAACAAGAGAGAAAAATCAGAAGTGAGGAAAAAATGAAAAGGGGAAGGGGTTTATATAGCGGTCGAGTAGCTGCCCATTTAATGCCGCAACGGCAGGCGGGAATAACGGGGCGGCAGATTGGATATTGCGTGTCTGACGCGTCTGACACGCATTAATGCGTCTGCTGTGCGTTTGCCGCATGCTTCTTCGTCTGCTGTGCGTCTGTTGACAGCCTGTCAAATCCGTCTGTGCCGGCAGCCGAAACGACAAGTTACCATAAATGGGCTTTATTGGGCTGGTGGATGAGCGGTGGGCTTGGGCCACTTCTTCTTTCTCACTTGACTCCTTTATTTCCTAAAAACTGAAATTATAAAAACAAAACATTATTCGAATAATAAATATAATTCCTAATAAATAATATTAATAGTAAAAGAAGAATAAAAATAAAAAAAATTAGGTTAAATTAGGGATGCCTTTTGGGGCATCACCTAAAGTAACCACTTCCTGTATTCCTGGGGCTTCAGTCCCTTGATAGTGCTTGAGGCGTTGTCCATTGACTTTGAATTGGTGCCCGTCCTTTAGTGATTGAATTATAATGGCACCATGGGGAAAAACTTGAACTACTTGGAACGGGCCAGACCATCTAGATTTAAGCTTCCCTGGAAAGAGTTTCAACCTAGAATTAAACAACAACACAAGCTGCCCTGGGCAGAACTGACGTGGCAGCAACTTCTTGTCATGCCACTTCTTTGTTTTTTCCTTGTATATTCTTGCGTTGTCGTAGGCCATTGTCCGTATTTCATCGATCTCATTCAAATCTAACAGCCTTTTCTGGCCTGCCTTGTCCAAGTCCATGTTTATTGCCTTGATTGCCTAATATGCCTTGTGCTCTATCTCGACAGGCAGGTGACAGGTTTTCCCATAAATCAAACGGTATGGAGACATGCCCAATGGAGTCTTGAAAGCTGTCCTGTATACCCATAATGCATCATTCAGAAGTAGAGACCAATCTTTCCTAGTTGGTTTAACCATCTTTTCAAGAATGTTCTTTACTTCCCTGTTGGAAATCTCAGCCTGTCCATTGGTCTGTGGGTGGTATGCTGTCGCGATCCTGTGCTTGACACCATATTTCTTCAAGGCGGCAGCAATTACCCTATTGTCAAAATGTCTCCCTTCGTCACTGATAATCGCCTTAGGGATGCCGAATCTAGAAAATATGTTTTTGTGCAAAAACTTTTGGACCGTTTTGGCATCATTCTTTTGAGTTGCGATTGCTTCTACCCACTTGGAGACATAGTCCACTGCTAGGAGGATGTAAAGATTTCCACATGAAGATGGAAAAGGTCCCATAAAATCAATCCCCCAAACGTCGAAGATCTCGACTTCTAAAATATTCTGCAGTGGCATCTCGTTTCTCCTCGAGATGTTACCTGTCCGCTGGCACCTGTCACAGTTCTTGTAAAAGTCCTATGCATCTTTATACAGTGTCGGCCAGTAGAACCCTGACTGCAGCACCTTGGCAGCAGTTTTGTTGCTTCCTAAGTGTCCTCCATATTGTGAAGCATGACAGTGATGGAGAATGTCTTCTTGTTCTTCTTGTGGTACACACCTCCTTATAACCTGATCTGCGCACATTTTGAAAAGGAGAGGTTCGTCCCAATAATAATGCTTAACATCATTTTGGAACCTCTTCCTGGCTTGATAATTAAGATCAGAAGGTAATATTCCGCTAACTATAAAATTAACGAAATCAGCATACCAAGGAAGGTCAGAAGACTTACCTGCCGCCATAGCTGTCGCGACAGCAATTGCGGCAGCAAAGAGCTGCTCATCTGGGAAGGTCTCCAGTATGTGTGTCTCATCGAACGGTAGACTCTGTCCCTTCTCCAATCTCGACAAATGATCTGCCACCTGATTTTCTGTCCCCTTTTTGTCTTTGATTTCAAGGTCGAACTCTTGTAATAGCAAGATCCATCGTATCAACCTAGGCTTTGCATCCTTCTTTGCGAACAAGTACTTAAGGGCAGAATGATCGGTGTGCACTATTACTTTCGTCCCAAGTATGTAAGAACGAAACTTGTCGATGGAGAACACCACAGCTAACAGCTCCTTTTCTGTGGTGGTATAGTTCACTTGGGCATCATTCAATGTTTTGCTGGCGTAGTATATGACATGGAACAGCCTGTCCTTGCGCTGCCCAAGTGCTGCCCCGACAGCATAGTCACTGGCATCACACATGATCTCAAATGGTTGTGTCCAGTCTGGTGGCTGTACTATGGGGGCTGTCACTAGCTTTTCCTTCAGAACCTTGAATGCTTCAGTACATTCTTCATTAAAGTCAAAGGGTCGGTTCTGCTCTAAGAGATGACATAGGGGCTTCGTGATTTTTGAGAAATTCGCAATAAATCTCCTATAAAAACCAGCATGCCCTAGAAAACTCCTAATGCCCTTGACTGTGGTTGGCGGCGGCAGCTTCTCAATTACCTCTATTTTGGCCCTGTCGACTTCTATCCCACGGCAGCTAATCTTATGGCCAAGAACTATCCCCTCATCCACCATAAAGTGGCATTTTTCCCAATTTAAGACAAGATTAGCTTTTTCACATCTTTCAAGTACCTTTTGTAAGTTGCCAAGGCAGCTCTCAAAATCGTCTCCAAAGACAGAAAAATCATCCATGAAAATCTCAAGGAAGTCCTCAACCATGTCGGAGAATATAGCCATCATGCACCTTTGGAAGGTGGCAGGTGCGTTACATAGGCCGAACGGCATCCTCCTAAATGCGTATGTTCCGTAAGGGCATGTGAAAGTCGTTTTCTCTTGGTCCTCCGGTGCAATAGCAATTTGATTATATCCTGAATAACCATCAAGAAAACAATAGTAAGGTTTACCCGCTAATCTATCAAGCATTTGATCAATAAAGGGTAAAGGAAAGTGGTCCTTTCGAGTAGCTTTGTTAAGCTTCCGATAGTCCATACAAACCCTCCAACCGGTCACAGTCCTGGTTGGGATTAACTCGTTGTTTTCGTTGGTTATCACGGTCATGCCTCCTTTCTTGGGAACACATTGCACCGGGCTTACCCATTTGCTGTCGGAGATGGCGTAAATAATACCAGCATCTAACCATTTAATTATTTCTTTACGCACTACCTCCTTCATTGCAAGGTTTAACCGCCTTTGGGCATCAATAGTCGGCTTATGATCTTCCTCTAGGAGGATTTTGTGCATACAGATTGCCGGACTAATGCCCTGAATGTCTGCTATCGTCCATCCTATCGCCCTTTTATGCTGCCTCAACATGTCGATCAGCTGTCGTTCCTGTTCCTGCGGTAGCTTAGCAGAGATGATTACGGGCAGTGTGTCATCACAACCAAGATAAGCATATTTAAGCTGCCCTGGCAGGGGCTTAAGTTCTAAGACAGGTGGTTCAACAGTAGAGGGCTTTTGGATTAAATGGTTATCCGAAGTGTAATTCAAGGGTTCGAATAACTTGCCTGGACGATGGCCTAACCAGTTTACCTCCTCATGTCTTTCAGTATCAGATGTATTGGATTCAGAGGAGTCACTGTCGTCGGTGCTGTCGTCGTTGCTGTCGTCGTCACTGTCATGACAGGCTTGTAGATGGTTGTCGCAGCAGTGACCAAATTTTATATCTCGGCAGCCCGTCCTGATGCAGGGTTGATCAAAGGTCACCTCAATGATGGCCTTGCATTCCTCATCCATATCAGCATGTTTCATTGCTTGGAGAACATTCAACTTAATTTCTTGATCGTTTACGCGCATGGTGAGTTCTCATTTCTCCACATCAATCAATGATCTTCCCGTGGCTAAGAAGGGTCGCCCTAGGATGACTGGTGCGTTCTCATCTGCCTCACAATCTAAAATAAGAAAGTCAGCAGGAAAAATAAGTTTATCCACTCTTACCAAGATGTCTTCAATTTTTCCCTCGGGGTGAACGTAAGAGCGGTCGGCTAGCTGTAGGGTAACTGTCGTGGGCCGCGCCTTGCCAATACCTAGTTTCTGAAAAACAGATTTGGGCATTAGATTAACACTAGCACCAAGATCACATAATGCCTTACCCACAAATCTGTCACCAATTACGCAAGGTATGATGAAGCTCCCCGGATCCTTCTTTTTCTGGGGTGGCTGCCGATGAAGAATACTCATGCAACCTTCTGTCATCTTTACCGTTTCAAATTCCCCAAGTTTAGATTTTTTCGACATAACATCCTTGAGAAATTTAGCGTAACCGGGCATCTCCCTAACAGCATCTAACAACGGAATATTAATATGAACCTGTTTAAAAATATCATAAATCTTTTTAAGTTGAGATTCATGCTTAGTTTGATGTATCCGTTGCGGAAAAGGTGGTGGAGGACGGTAATCAGCAATGCGTCCTTCCCACTGCATGCGAATCTGAGGACGATAATCTTCCTTTTTCTCCTCTGTCGCTTCTACTGTCGTGACAGGCTCATCGGCAGCAGTCTGTTTATCACCTGTCGGGGCAGCTTCCTCGGCAGGTTTATCCAAGGCAGGTTCCTTTTCTGTTTCAGCTTCTTTTTCCGGCCCTGGTAACTTTTTCCCACTCCTAGTAGTAATTGCCTTACATTGCTCATGTGGGGGTGGTCTAGCATTTTCAGTATTACTAGGGAAACCTCCATTCTGCCTTGGCTTAATATGCTGCGACACCTGTCCCATTTGTGTCTCTAGAGATTTCAAGGTAGCCTCATGGTTTGTCATTCTCATCTTGGTTTCATCCATAAAGTTTTCCGTCTTCTTGACAAACTGATTAATATTCTCCATATACGTACCAGTCTGAGACATAAAGGTGGCCAGAGTCTGCTCTGATACACTACTCGTGGCAGGTGGTGGCTGCTGTTGTTGCTGAGGGGGCAGGTTCTGCGGCAGATGCTGTCGCGTCAACAATATAGGACCCCCTGATTCTGATTATGCGCTTGTGGATTCAGAGCATTGTTAGGGTTACTCCAGGAAAATTTGGGATCCTTCCTCCAATTAGGGTTGTAGTTGTTGGAATTATAGTTCGGCTTGTAATTTCCAACATATTTTCCCTCTTCTATATTTATTGGGCACTCATCCCTACTATGATTTCCCTCACAAGTAGCACAAACTTCCTCGACAGCAAATCCTTGTAATTCATCATCATTCAATAACTTTTTCATGGCTTTAGTAAGGAATGCTACCTGCGATTTCATAGTGCTGTCGGCTTCATAGTCCTTGACAGCAAGTACCCGTTTACCTCCTCTTCTAGCGGTTGGAAACTGCTCCTCATTCTTAGCCAGATGTTTCAAAACTTGCAGGGCCTCGTCCGGATCTTTATCCAATAATAGTCCATTTGCTGCAGAATCAATTCGAATGCGAGTTTGTAAGTTAGCAGCATTATAAAACTTAGTTACCTGATTCCAGACGGGGAATCCATGCATTGGGCAGTTTCGAAGAAGAGTTGTGAATCTGTCCCAGGCCTCGTGCATTGGCTCGTCATCTTCCTGTTGAAAAGTAGCAATTTCATTACGTAATCGCTCAGCTAAATGTGAAGGATTAAAACGAGACAAAAATTCACGAGTTAAATCTGCCCAAGTCATAATAGAACCCGGTGTAAGTTTATTCCACCAAGTTTTAGCTCTGTCCCTCAATGAATGGGGAAATAACCGAAGCCTCAGTATCTCCGGACTAACTCCTGGCAGTCTAAACGAACCACAGATCTCCTGGAACGTTTTGAGATGCTCCCTGGCATCTTCTGTCGTAGAACCACTGAACTGTCCGGCGTTGTTGATCATACTAAACATGACAGGTTTAAGCTCAAAGTTGTCAACATCAATATCCGGCAGCGTGGTCTCCAGCTCTACATGATCGTTCAGCATGTAGTCACGACATGACCATCGTCCACCTGCCGCGGGCGGATCACCGACAGGCGGTACATCATCACCGACAGGCTGATTACGGGCCATCTGCTCTAGCTGTTCTTCAAGGTATTCGTTTCGGTCTAAGAGGTGGCGAATCTGTTTCTTGAGGTTAAAGGAACGTTCGATCTCCGGATCTAATTTATACTCAGGATCTTCACCTCTTTTCGATCTGCGCATAAACAGGAAAACCTTGTGAAAAGCTAGAGTTTAAAACACAAAAGAAAAATTAAAGAAAATAAAAACAAAAACAAAAACGAAAATAAAAACAAAAAGTGCAAGGAAAGAAAGGTGTAGTTATGTTGCCAATCCCCGGCAACGGCGCCAAAAACTTGTTGCGTGTAAAATAGTCTATCGCAATTATAGTGCAAGTATACACGACGCAAGTAGTAAAGTGATACGAAGTATCGGATATCGTCTCCACAGGGATTGGGCTAATGACTTCACCTTATTTCACTGCACGAAGTAAAAGAAATAGTTTGAGAGAATTGTCACGAAAATAATAAGGAAAACGCAAATAAAAGACGTAAGATATCAAGATAAAGAGAATGGGCTGGTGTTGAGTTGCTCGGTAGTGGAGGTATTGAATTGCTTAGGATCTCCAGTTCTGTCGTCGCACCCGTCGCCGACAGCACCTGTCGCGGCGTCTGTCCGTTAGTTATCGCGGCAGCGAACACTAACTCCGTACTTCAAGCTTGGCAAGAATCCCAGATCTGCCTTGCCATATCCCTAGGCACAAGTCTGTCGATGATCATGTCTTTGATGATACCTCCCAGCGTGAATCGAAGGATGAACACCGATGTGTATGAATTCTTCCTTAGCCACTTAACCTCGCCCTATCCCTAGGCACGAGATGGTTCAACTATAAACTAGAGAACGCGCTCTTATCTCTTTCGTATACTTAACTCTCCCGATGCTAAGTAAATGGATAACCTCACAATGCTCTCCCGATGCTCTTGCAAGATGTTAAAACCAAGATAAAAGAACTTGAAGTTTATTTTATTGAACTTGAAAAATCCTAAAACAAAGCAACCCTTGCAACTACTTTACAAAACAACCCATAGCCCTAGGGGGAATTTAGAACATATCGGTGACAGGTAAACGGCAGGGTTTAGGTTTCGGTTATGGGGTAATCGGTTATGCCCTAGGTTTAATCTATGCCCTTTATATAAGCTTTGGGCTCAAGTTATCTAAGGTAACAAGGATTACAACTTTAATTAAAAGTAAGATTCTAATAAAGACTAAATCTCTAAAGTCTCCTACTTTCCAGCCGCATCCTTGCTTTTAGGGATTTCCTCTCCTTTGAACTTTGGCTTGACATATCTTTTGATCCGGGGCTTGGAAAAATATTCGGCTTCCACACGACAGACGAGCAGATTTTTCTCTATCTATCGAGGTCCACTTGACTTTTCCTCTTCATGAGTCTGCTGTCACCATGCTGTCACGACAGGTCCATGACAGGTTCGTCTTCTTCGGCTGTTTGTCCAGTTCAGCTTTCCTGCTTATCTGCCCTGCGCCTGCCTTCAACATCTACTGTGGCAGATATCTGCAAAAATAGCCATCTTTCAGTAGAATCCGTGCCTTTTATATAATTGTGATGTTTTATTGAAAACTAACCTAAATGCAGTGCAATGATGCTTGAATGCAGCATAAATATGGGTTAAAAAGGGTGTAAATAATAGAACTTTTACACACTCAACACTTCACTTGCAACTCGATTATCAAACCACCATCCCCTGATACACTCAGTCTAGCAAACATAGCTCGCAACTCAACTGCAACTTTTCTGCTCAACGCATCAACTACTACATTTTCCTTACCCGGATGGTACTCGATAGTCAAATCATAGTCTTTCAACAATTCAAGCCATCTTCTCTGTCTCAAGTTCAACTCTCTCTGAGTCATCAAATACTTCAAGCTTTTATGATCAGCGTAAACCGTGCACTTCTCACCATACAAGTAGTGATGCCAAATCATCAACGCAAACACAACTGCTGCTAACTCAATGTCGTACGTAGGGTAGTTCTTCTCGTGCACCTTCAACTCTCTCAAATCATAAGCAACAACTCTTCTTTCTTGCATTAGAACACAACCTAAACCTATGTAGGAAGCATCGCTATAGATCACGAACTCTTTCCCTGAAACTGACTGCACTAACACTGGAGCATTCATCAAAGCTTCTTTTAATTTCTCAAAAGCCTTCTGTCTCGCATCTGACCACTCAAACTTAACTCTTTTTTGCAACAATCTAGTCAACGAAGCAGCTACTCTAGAGAAACCATTAACGAACCTCCTATAGTAACCGGCTAGTCCTAGGAAACTCCTAATCTCAGTCACTCACTTAGGTTGTTTCCACTCAACAATAGCTTCAATCTTCGTCGGATCAACACGGATACCTTCAGCTGATACAACATGGCCAAGAAACACAACCTCTCGAATCCAGAACTCACATTTACTAAGCTTAGCATACAACTGATTGCTCATCAATCTCTGCAAAACAAGTCTCAAGTGCTCATCATGTTCTTCTTCTGATCTCGAGTGCACAAGGATGTCATCTATGAAAACAACTACAAATCGATCTAGATAGTCTCGGAAAACTCTATTCATCATGTCCATGAAAGTTGCTGGTGCATTCGTGAGCCCAAACGGCATCACAAGGAACTCATAGTGACCATATCTAGTCCTAATAGCTGTCTTCGGAACATCACACTCTTTTACCTTCAACTGATAGTACCCTGACCTCAAATCTATCTTCGAAAACACTAAGGCACCCCTCAACTGATCAAACAAGTCATCTATACGAGGCAACGGATACTTGTTCTTTATTGTCATCTGGTTCAACTGCATGTAGTCGATACACATTCTCATACTGCCATCCTTCTTCTTCACAAACAACACGGGAGCACCCCCAAGGCGAACTACTAGGCCTAATAAAACCTCGATCTAACAACTCCTAAAGCCGACTTTTCAACTCTTTCGGAGCCATACGGTACGGAGCAATAGAAATTGGAGTAGACCCTGAAACAGTCTCAATCGCAAACTCTACATCTCTGTCAGGAGGCAAACCCAGTAACTCTTCTCGAAACACATCCGGAAAATCACAAACTTTCCTGATATCCTTCGGTCTAACCTCACTCATATTCGGATTCATCACATACGCTAAATAAGCCCCACAACCGGAATCCATCAACCTATGAGCCTCTAAAGCTGACACAACATTCGACAAGAACTTAACGTTCTCGCCTACTACCACTAGCTCGTAGTCATCGGAAAGCTTCAACGAAATTCTCTTTGTCTCAAAATCTACACTAGCTTTGTGCTCAACCAACCAATCCATACCCCAAATGATATCAAAACCGTAAAACGGAAGCTCCATCATATCAACAGGAAACACATGACCTTGAATCTTCAACGGACACCTCTTATACATCCGTCTAACTACAATTGTCTCAGCGAAGGAACTAGTCACATGCATCCCTACATCTAAGATCTCAACAGGTATGTCTAACCTCTTTGCATGCTCGCTCAAAATGTAAGAATGCGTGGAACCCGAATCAACTAAGGAAAGCAAAGACATGGGCTGTAACTCAAAATTACCTGCTATCACATCCGTGTCATTCCCTGCCTCTCTCTGTGCGTAGAATCTAGTTGGTCCACCGGCCTCTGGCTGAATTGCCACAACATGAGCAAGATTCCTCGGTGCCTCTATCCTAGGTGCATCAGCCCTCGGCTGGAAGTAACCACGACTGCGCCCATGACCTCTCTGATAGTCGGTCGCTCTCACAGGAGCCTGTGCCAAATTTGGTGCCTGTGCCGCATGACGCGGACACTCTCTCATGAAGTGGTCTCTCGACCCACAGTTCCGGCAAGCATGAAAATTCCCCCATCACTCTCCTGAATGCTGTCTCCCACAACGGGCACACTCGAGCAAACGCCCTCCAGCTCTATGGCCCTGATGGTCTCTAACATGGTGGCCACCGCCACGCCTATGATCAAACTGATGTCCACCGCCCCGATGCCTCTTGGTATCACCATGATCAAAGTTGTTGTGCCTCTTCCCCGAATTGGATCCTCCCGAACGCTTGGTCAGCCCCAAGTTATGCTCAATGTCCTTGGCCCTGGCGACCAAGACATCAAAATCAGAATAATCTGAAGCTAAGGTGTACCTCTTGACTTCCTCATGAAGCCCATACCTGAACCGATCACAACGGTCCCTCTCAGTAGGAACCAACTCCGGAGCATACTGACTCAAACGGACAAAGCGGATCTCATAATCTGTCACTGATGCATTTCCCTGAACAAGAGCCATGAACTCCCGCTTCTTTTCATCCAGATATCTCGGCCCCAAATACCTCTTCCTGAAAGCAGTCTCAAAGAAATTCCAACTAATCTCAGCCTCAGGCACACCAGTAGTAATGGTGACCCACCAAGTGTAGGCATCACCCTGAAGAAACAAAACTACACAGCCCAACTTACACGCTCCAACACATCCCATCTGAGCTAAAATACGACTGTCTTCTCCAACCACAACTCTGATCTCTTAGGCGTAGATCCTCTAAACTCATCAGTTCCTAGGCTACGAAGCCTATCGAACGGTAAGCTAGCATCATCACCTCTCGGCTGAGCTGCAGCCTGAGCTCCGACAACTGCGGCCTGAAACGCTCCCGCTATAGCTTGAACTAGCGGAGCCATGTCTATCCCTGCAGGACCTTGGCCACCCTGGCCCACCTGAGGTCCCGCTCCCTCAGCTCCAGCCTCGCCTCCTACTTCAGGCTGAGGAGGTGGTGGTGGTGGAGGAGCTCCGACTCCAACATCAGGCTATTCCATAGGAGCCTCCACTCCAGCCACCAGCTCATTAACAGGAGCCGCAACACGAGGTTCTTGACGAACCATCCTCGGTCTACCTCTAGGCCTCGACATAAGCGCTCACAGATAACAACTACAACCACAACAACATACAAGAATAGGGTTAGCAAGGGCAAGGGTCAAAGTGGCTCAAGTATGTTTCCCTCACTTAAAAATCCTTTTTCCGATGTAATAGAAGCAATGAGACTCTACTCAACATGCTTCAAACAACATACATATACGATCAAACAAGCATATATCAAAGCATACTCACATTGCAAGCAAACACCGTGCAATTGCAATACAAGAAATTAACTTACCATACTTACCTGCCCAAGGTCTCAAAACCTCAGGCTCTAATACCAATAAGTGTAACCCCCTCGTCCTGGTCCGGGTGACTGACCGGTTCGAGTGGGTTACACGGGGATAACCGAGGCAAAACCCGTTAAGGCTCCACTTTGGTTAACAACCCGAGAAAACTTTTTCATTTATTATTATCTTGTCTAGCTGCATTAATAAGTTCTATGTGGAACAACAACAGCGGAAGCAACAAGCGAGGCGAACAACCGAATAGCAAACCGAAAACAACCAATTTTAACTTAAGCTGCAGGCTGTATCGATACGCCCAAAGAGGGTATCGATACGCATTGACTAGGTCAACTGGCCAAAGTCAACTCGAGGAGACCGTATTGATACGATGGTTGACCGTATCGATACGCCTTCAGCAGTCAACTTCTCGTGGTCAACGCTATGAAGACCATTTCGAAACACCTAGGCCCGTTTCGATAACCTCAATTTCTCGTCAAAATCTCAGATTTTCAGTAGCAAAATGGTATCGAAACGCCCCTCCCGCGTATCAAAACGATTGGCCTGAAACAAGAGGACCGTATCGATACGGGTCCAACCGTATCGATACCCCTGCTGCGAAAAGACAAGTTTTAGCTTGTTTAAGGTACAAGGCTGCCTTAAAAACACCAACTAAGGCCTCCAACCAAACATGCATCAACTCTAAAGGCAAGACACCCTACCACAAGCATGCTTAACACATAACATACATGTACAAGCCATACATTAAAAGGAAATCATCAATTCAACAAAAGAAGCATACATAGCACTTAAGATTTCATGCTTTAGACAAACATTCACAAGCATTCATGATAGGGGCACAAGGCCAACATACTAGGCATAAGAAAGCCTTAAGCAAAACATCCACAAAACATAGGAGTCTAAACATGCTTCTAACACATAACAACAACATAAATCAAATGCTCAAATCCCATTACTTGTCTATTACATTCTCATAACTTAAAAATCCATACTTGATAAAATCAAAAGCCCAACTAACACACTTGGAGGCCCTCTCCTTGCACAAGCAACCCACGAACTATGGATCTGCATTGTCAAACAAAAGAGAGCGTAAGCATAAAGCTTAGTGAGGGTAAGCTCATAAAACAAACCTCGACAATGTAGGGTCCAAGAACGAGCACACAACCAAGGTAGAAAGCATGTTCTTACCTTTGAAGCCACATGAGTCAAAATATATATGATGCATGAACATAAACTCAATATCATGCCATGCTCAACAAGTCCATAATCACAACATATGGAACACATACATCAAAAGTATTAGCAATACATTCCACAATCCGTATTGGCACCTAGCTATGACCCGAATACGCGGATTACAACCGTTGGAACTCACATCCAACAACCATTACCTTATGATGGGATTACCCTCATCACCGTTTCACGCGGATGGGATTCCACTCATCCTCACGCCCCGTCGATGGGATTCCACTCAGCACCGAATAACATATATATGAAGATTTCCAGGTGAACCTATACTCCATCTTGATGACTACCATCACCAAGACCACGCACGCATTTCGACTCTCGTGTGCACACTAGACATCCTAATGATCGATCATTGTACCCAAGCATACTAGTGCCAATGCTAACACATTTCATTAATCAACCTCACAACTTTCTTACCAATTTCCGTGCTTAGCTCGTACTCACCATGATTTACCATCATGCACAAACCATATTCCATAACCACATGCATATAACAATGCATCAAATATCATGCCTCAACACACATGTATAACACAATATACATAACCACATTAACCACAATTAATATGAAACAAGAGGCATAACAAGCATTTAGAAGTTCAACCAAAGGTCTCCTAAACTAAGCTTGAGATTAGGCTACCACTCTAATCTCAACTCTAGGTGGGTTTACCAAGCCCAACCTAGGTCCACATGGTTGAACCAACGTTTGAAAACCAATTTAAACCAAGTTGAAATCATTAACCACTCACCGACTAATCCAAGCTCAACAACTCTAGCCGATCAAGCTCCCAACGGTTCCGGATTCATTCCCGAGGCTTCACCAACACAATTCCTTGCTTCTATACATCCCAACACAATCAAAATAACCACAATTCAGTCCACAAATCAATGTAGCAAACCCGGAACACAAACCAAGCACAAAACACATGAATTCAAGCTAAGGACAACCCCAAAAATGCCATTTCCGAGCTGCCTAAAAGCCAAACCAGAAAACCATGTTTCCAACCTCCAAAGTGCCATCTAATACACCCAAAACAACCCTCAAACATAGTCTAACCATCAGCCCTCAAGACTTCACCCAAAACAGCCCCAAAAACCAACCTTAAACCCTTCTAAAACCCAAATTCGTGAATCATTGTAAAACCTTGTAAAAATTACATATGTTGGACCTTTTAGATAGCAATTAACTTATATAACATCAACAAATCAAAAACTTGAGTTAAAGCTAACAAAGATGACATTTTTAATCCAAAACTTCAAAACACCAAAATGCAAAACCATGGGTTTTAATGAAATCTAAGGGTACAAACATGTAGAGGAAAGTGAGGACAAGTCAAATATGTGTTTACCTTTCAAAAATCACTAAGGATGAGAGAGTATGGTGATGGAATAGTGATTCCAATGGTAGAGAAGAAGTTGTCGTTGGAAACTTAGAAGAGAAGGGGGAAGAAGATGATAAAATGGGTGTTTTAAAATAAATGGGGTTTTATTTTTTCAAGGACCTTGTAATTACAAGAATGCCATTAATGAGATGGCTAACTTCAAATTTCTAAAATCCATGGAATTGGGTTTTAAATCAAAACAAGCCCAACATAAATTTTATTTGTTTTGAAAACACGAGGCCTAAAATAATATTTTATTATTTTAATTTATTCCGACCCTCAAACCCGGGTGTTACATTCAAAGTTTGTGATTCCAATAAACTGACAAGGCAACTAATGCATATTAAATGCAAAAGATTTACAAAATCTAAACATCATGTATCGGTACAAATAAATTCGTACTGATACTCAAAGGCCATTTGGTTCCCAGGTATGAATGGCGTACCGATATGATTATACGTGTATCGGTACCCTATAGCCATTAAGTATAAAAATGAATTCCATTAGCTAAAATTTGTATCGATACGCCCAAGGGTGTATCGATACTCCTGGACCAATTTGTCTATTTCGAGCACCAAAACACTTAGAAAATATTTAGGGTTTAAGGTTTTGAGATAGAATGTAACACCCCAAAAATTACGCCCAAATTGTAAACTTTAGATTTGAAAAATCCTTAATTTAGAAACCTAATTTTGAAATCCCTAAATTCAAAACTCTTTTTATTTGAAAATTTTAATTCAAAAACCCTAATTTTAAATTCTTATGACCAAATTGAGAATTTTGAGAGTTAAATGATCTTTAATAATGATTTTACGATTTTATAGAACAAATCAGAAGTTTGAGGACCTGTTGAGCGATTAACCCATTTTGTTTTTAAATGCAAATCAAATTCGGTTACTTCAGTTTTGTTCCTTTTATAAATACAATTCTTTTATATTATTATTTTATTCTAAAAATCCCTCCCCCATGTTTTTATAACCGAAACCTATGTTTTTTTACACATATAGTATTGCAAAACATTGTTTTCCCTCAATGCCGTGTGGTTTTAATATTATGATGTTATCCTACTTTGATTATTATTATTATTATTATTATTATTATTATTATTATTATTATTATTATTATTATTATTATTATTATTATTATTATTATTATTATTATTATTATTATTATTATTCTAAATCTAATCAATTACTAATAACCTACCACCGCCCAACTCTCTCCCTATATATATTCACTCATAGTTCAAATAAGATCACCCCAAGAACTCTACTTTTTTATATAGTTTCATGCCGCCAAAATCTCTTATTGATTTGTTGAATTCCTATGTAATAATCTCCACCGCTCTATACCTCTTCTTGTCCGCTAATCCATTCTACCCTAAGTTTAGTCTGATACCGATACAATTGGATCCAATACTTCTGATCATGGAAAATCACATCATTCTGTAGGTTGAGTATAGCTTGGCTAAGGTGTGTTTTTTTCTGGTGCTATAATTAAATTATATACTATTTTTCTATGTGTTGGTGTTTTACCTCTTGTGTGATTATTTATATGTATTATGGCTTGTATGGTTGACATCATATGCATACGATTTCAGAATTTATTTTAGTTGTGTATTATGAACATTGATTTATGAAACATCGCATTTATGGAACTATGATTTATGGATTTATGGACTATGATTTACGAATTATGTTTATGGAATATCGGACTTATGAAATTGGTTTTTATGAAACTTGAATTTTAAACATCATATGTGTATGAGCATGGGTTGAGATTTGAAAGGAGGAAGTTCAGTGGTTTCACCCTTCGGGTTGAATTCAACTTCGGATTGGCGGACGTAGGGAGGAGGTTATGGGAACCTTCCTCATTTTTGGCGGACGTAGTTGGGTGCATTGCATTACGCTTGTGATATTGTATCATGTTTTTAAAGAATTTTAAGAAAATATTATTATGTTTTTACGACTATGATTTTCTTGCACTTTGGAGACACACTAAGCTCTTTAGCTTACTCCCCCATAGTTTCTCTTTTCAGATATACTCAGACTCTCTAGGCGACTTGGTACTTGGAGGATCTCAATTTTATCCGGTTATTTTATTATTCAGTACGAAATTATTTTAGTTTAATTAGATTTCTATTTATTATTTGGGGACATGGATGTAATTTTGGACTATTTATGTTTTGGGATTATTTTTTTAACATTCATTTACTGTTATTTTAATTTAGAGATTTTATATAAACATTCAAATATTTATTATAATATTTATATTTTTATTTATTATTAAATTTATGTTATTTTATTTTGATTAAAGTATAATTTTCAAAATTAGATTTCTTGAGGAAAAATTTTCAATTGTTACTTCCTAAATTCAGTCTTTTCACCTAGGTCGGGTTTAGGGGGTTACATAGAAAATATTTTAAGTTCGATTTCTTGTCAATTTGTAAGACTTTTTAAGTACATAAAAATTTATTCAATTTTACAAAATGGTTCTTAAAATTTCTTGTTATATCAAAATCAAATATTAGTTTTACAATCTCCCCTTTTTGATATAATAGAACCCAAAATAAATTTTTAAGTCTTTGAAATTACTCCCCATTTCTTTAAGGCTAAATTATGGTATTTTTGAAAACCTTTTGGAAATTTAATCTCAATCCTATTTGTTATATCAAAATCAATAAGGCAAAATATATGCAAGATATAAAACAATAAATAACTCCAAGCATAATTAAACAACATAAATATCATTAAATTCAAAGCAACATAAAATCCAACTTAAATCCTAAAAACATAATACAAAAAGCATAAAGAACAAAAAGCATAATGTCATAGGGAAACAAATAAAAACAAAGATGCATAAACTCAAATCCTAATATGATATGATATGAATATGCAAGAGCCTAAGGAGCGTCTTCATCCTCATCTTCATCACCCATGCCATCATCACCAAGAGAGTGACCACGCGGTAAGGGTCATGTCCATCGAAGCTTGACGGTTCTCAATGGAAGTCACTTGAGCATCCAGTGAATTGAAATGAGCATCAAGAGTATCAAACCTTGTGCTCATCTCGGTAAAGCGAGTGTCCATAGTAGCAAACTTCCCATCAATATAGGCCATAAGAGCATCAAGGGACACTACAAGAATATAGGTTTTTAGTGACAAATTAATAGTGACTGAGAATAATTTTGTCACAAATATTAACTTTTTGTGACAATTTTTTTGTACGGCACAACTAGTATAAGTAATTGTGACATATTTTTATTTGGTCATTGTAATAGTAGTAATTGTGACGATTGCATTTTTCACAAATGAATTCTCACTATAAGTATACAATTGTGACACAAAGTTCATTGTCACTAAAACTTTGACACATGATAGTGACGATATGTGAAGTGGTCACTATTATTTGATATTTGTTGTTACAATGAAATTACTTGTTACTTAAAGTTTCACTTTTTGTTGTGATAAATTTTGTCACAAATAAAAAAAATAAAAAAAAATGCAAATTAGACATTGTCACAATGATAAATTTATTTTTATAATTATAAAAATTAAAGTTATTATAAACTAGTTTGTCAAAAGGTAAAATATTTCTGTAGTGTATATTATGTGTAAATTGTTGTTTTAGTCAATCTATTTTTGATTAACTTTAGTCCCTATATTTTTAAAATTTTCAAATTTTAATCCTAATCCTAACGAGACACCGGCAATATGACTAAATTACAAGGACTAAAAATGATCAAATTAAAAAAAAAATAAGCAACTTATGTATAACAAATTAGCTAAAAAGAAAATTTTACTTAACATATTTAAATACGACCATTCATGTTAGGATAAAAAAATCAAAATTTAAAAAGTATAAAAATTAAAGTGACCAAATTAGAGTACAAAGACTACCATGTGATTTTAGCATAATATATGATAGAATTTATTTTTTTAAAATTTTAACAGATATATTCCATTTTGATTAGTTTTTTCTACAGAAAAAAATCTAAATGATTTCTTCAACATACGTACTTCGTATAAGAAACCATAGAAAAATTAGTTAAATTATTATTATAATAATTAGTGTTATAATTAATAAATATTTTTAAAATAAATAAAATTAATTTCAATTACAATTAAACCTAAATATTATTTTTCTTTCAAAATAGTATAACATTTTTTGCCTAGCCTAGTGGATAAGTATTGCACTCTCGCCCTAAATGTTCCAGGTTCGATCCTTCTTGAAGCCATGCATTGCATTTATTTACTAAAAATTGATATCTGAACATGCTACATTATTAAATTTCAGGGACAATTAGTGATTAGTTTAAACCCTAAATAAAATAGTTACAACTAAAAATATTTAATTTTAAATTATTGACAGTGACGACATATTTTAGACACTATTTAAATATGTATTTGTGATAGAATGTTTGTCACTAGTAAGAATAACATTAGTGTCTAAATTTTAGTCACTATTAATAATCATTTGTGTCAAATAGTGTGGTCATAAAAACATAACTATTGTGACGAAATACATGAAAGTTGTCACTAATATAATAGTGACGGAGTTATTAGTGACAACAGGTGACGACTCAGAAAAATAGTCACTGTAAATTTCAGTGACTAAATTTAACATTTTTGGTGACTATTTTCAATGTCACTACAAATACATTTTCTTGTAGTGGGAAGGTTGAGCAACCGAAGCTTTCAGAACAACCGAAGGATTCACCACGGGTTTGAGTTGAGCATCACCGGGAAGATCCACAATTTTAATCCATTCTCCATTGTAGTAGGTGAATTTTGCTCGACGGAGAGAATGATCACCAATAGGGTCGGTGAGAGGCAAACCAAGATTATAAGTACAATCGATCCCTAGCTTGTAGAACATGTAACTCAAGGCAGTGCCATAGGTGAACGTTGTAACAAGAGAGGTGTGGCGGTTTTGAACAAGAAAGACAAGCTCGACAAACATAATTTGGGCTAGGCTAGAACGCTTACCCTCACGAAAACAATATAGCGAAAAGTCATCGACTTGGCGAATGGTAGACCACTTACCACTGCATAGCCGAAACCACCAAGTGATGAGGAGGTGAAGGAAATTTTCATGAGCATCAAGCACAGAGACGGAGCCACTATAAAGGTGAGGATATGAAGATTCATCATCTAGACCCACATCATTCATATTCAAAAGATCGGCTATTATAGTAGAATCAAGTAAAAAAATTGACCCATAAGGTAGGACTCTAAAGCTACGACCTCGATTTTCTCTCTGTTATAAACACATCGAACATTAGTGTAGAAAACAATGACAAGATTTTTATAAAGAATGTCGGGTATACTTAAAAAAGACATGAACTTCCATTCTCTCATTAAATCAAAATATCTAAATTGAAATTCATCGGAAGTCATAAAAGGTAAAGAAACCACTCTCTCAAGACAGATTCAAAAATTTTGATAATGTTTAAAACGATCCATGGCGCGAGGATATTGAGGCTCGTTAAAACATTGTTGAAAAATATGGGTTAAGTTTGGTTTAGTACCATTGTTTTCGGAATTGGGTTCGATAGGATTAGGACTGTAAGAACTAGAAGCAACTCCTTCTTGCTCTTTTCTTAGGACACATGATAAAATCCTAAAAATTTCAACCACAAAAAACAATGTATGCATAAACATCACATTCAATCCAATAAATCAATCCAATGATCAAGGTATTGTTAAAAACTATATTGTATATATTAAAAACATATACAAGTATAAGGAAAAATTTTGGTGAAAATAAAATTGAAAAATATTAAAGAAAAATATACGAGTATAATTTTATATTTGAACAAAAAAAATAGTTTTGAAAAAGTTTTTGTAAAATTTTTGAAAACAATGTTATATACATACTAAATATATAAATTTGAAACAAAAACAATGTGTAAATATGAAAGAAATAAAAAAATAGAGTTTATACCTTGAGTATGGATGATGGATGAATGAAGAGATGATGTGCACTATGCTTGATGAATTTTGCTTGGGTTTGATGTTGAAAACAAAAGCCCCCAAAGAGTTTTGATGAAAAATCAAGGGATTTGAGGGGTTTTTATAGATAGGGCCGACTAGGGTTTTGAGAGAAAAAGGTAGAGTTTGATTTAAATTTGGAAAACCTCATTTAATAGCATATTAAAGGCTACAACGGCCACACATACTGATACGCTATAATGCATATCGAAATTGTGTACCGGTACAATTTTCAACAGTATTGATAATTAATTCATATCGTTACAGGTTCACCTGTACCGAAATGCTGCCCTAATACCGAAATGCTGCCTCTGATACCCGTATCGATGCACTATAACTCGTATTGATACCCCCTAACCAAATTGTAACGCCCTGGTTTTTGGCCTAGATGTTTTAAACATCGGATCGGACCGGTCAAGAACGGTTCGAATCGTATTAGGTGGTTTAGGGAAATCAAGGATCGGGAAAGGATTAAAATAAGGAAAAAATTGCTAAAATCCTCTAAAATCATGTTTAAGAGGTTGTTCAAATCGATTTTACAAAAAGAGTTTTGGAAGTGGTACATTTTGGGTAGTGACCAAAATGTAATGTTTTAAAACTGCGGAAAATTGTAAATTTCAAAGAGGAGTCAAAAATCTTAGAATCTTTAGGGAGCTATGGGGCAATTACACCTTCCTTAAATTGACATGTGTTTTAAATGGATTATTTAATTGATTAAAATGGATTTTTAATTATATTAAGGGTTAACTACTGGAATAGTCACTTATGTTTACCTCCAATACAGAGTTGGTCACCGATTTTGAAAAACGACCGGTAAGGTCACTTACGTTTTTGGTGCGTAAACGTTTGGTCACTCAGTCGTTTATTGTCGTTAAACATTGACGGCTTGCTGATCTAGCAACGAAAAAATAAGGGTAAACTACTACAATGACCACTAATGTTTATCCCATGTACATTTCTACTCCTTAATTTTAAAAAATAAACATTATGGTCACTACTGAAAAGATTTCTTTATAATTTCACCCTTGAATTTTTAAAAACTAGTTTTTCAACCTTAAAACTTTACAATCAATTAGTACAATAATATTATAAAGACTTAAATAAAAAATTGGTGCCCAAAGTATACACTTTTTAAAATTTAGGTGCCCAAATTGCTCATATTTAATAACTAAACTTTCAAATCGCTCCTATTTTTTACTCTGAATTATTTTATTATTATTATTATAACATGACATGTCATTTTTTATTATTGTTAAATTAAAAATAATTTAAAAATAAAATAAAATCATTTTTAATATTATTAAATTTAAAATATTTTTTAAAAAATGTTACTTCTTAAAATAATTTAGGTGCCTAAAGTATTTTTGTAAAAATAGGTGCCCAAAGTTTCTATAATTATAATTTTAGGTGCCAGCTGTTAAATGTGTGTTAAAAAAATTTCAACCAATCGGTGCTTGACACATGACATTAATTTTATTTTTAAATTTTTTATTGAAAAACAATCATCTTTTTTAATTTTTATAAAATCTCAAAATTTTACAAGCTTCACAAAACTATCCCTAAATCCCTAAAAATTCTCAAACTTATGTCGTCGATTGCTGTCGCTTCTGTCGTCGCTGGCCACACCCACTTGGTTGCCAGACCAAGGCGACGATGACCAGCAACAGTAATCGACGACGAGATTTTAGGAATTTTTAACGATTTAGGGATTGTTTTGTGAAGCTTGTAAATTTTTGAGATTTTATAAAAATTTGAAAAATTTGAGTATTTTCATTAAAAATTAAAAATAAAATAAAATTAATGCCACATGTTAAGCATCAATTGGTTGACAATTTTTTAACACCCATTTAACATATGGACACCTAAAATTGTAACTATCAAAACTTTGGGCACCTATTTTTACAAAAAAAATATTTTAGATACCTAAATTATTTTAAGAAGTAATATTTTTTAAAATATTTTAAATTTATTAATAATAAAATTTGTTTTATTTTATTTTTAAATTATTTTTAATTTAACAATAATGAAAAATATCATGTCATATAATAATAATAATAATAATAATAATAATAATAATCTATAGTGAAAAAATAGGAGCAATTTGAAAGTTTAGTTATTAAATATGAGCAATTTGGGCACTTAAAATTTAAAATTCGTATACTTTGGGCACTTTTTTTATTTAAACCTTTATAATATAATTGTACTAATTGATTGTAAAGTTTTAGGGCTGAAAAATAAAATTTTTAAAAATTCAAGAGTGAAATTATAAAGAAACCTTTTAAGTAGTGACCATAATGTTTATTTTTTAAAATTAAGGAGTAGAAATGTACATTGGCTAAACTTTAGTGGCCATTGCAGTAATTTACCCTTATTTTTTTACTGTCAGGTCGGCAAGCCGTCAATGTCTAACTGCAACAAACGAATGAGTGACCAAAAGTTTACGCCCCGAAAACGTAAGTGACCTTACTGGTCGTTTTTCAAAATCGGTGACCAACTTTGTACTGGGGAAAAACATAAGTGACTATTCCAGTAGTTAACCCTTATATTAGTTAGTTAAATGGTTATTTGAGAGAAATCCTTTTTACGTAACTAACTTTCAATCCTCATTTCAGCCAAACACTTTTCTAAAAGACTTTTCTCCAGATTTTTTTTCTCTCAAACACTCTCTCTTTAGTTCTCATCATTTTCTAAGGATTCTCTTCAAGATTTTCAAGATTTGTGAAGGAAAAACTTGTCAATCTTTAAGGAAGGCAAGGGTTGGAGGTAAATCTCGTTCTCAACCTTCAATCTAGGTTCTTTATTGAAATTCCCAAGATCTTTGGCTCCTAAATGTTGTTGTTGGCTGAATTTTGATTATAGTTTTGATTTAAGATCAAAATCTTGCAAAATTATAGTTTAAATCTTGATTTTCGGAGTGTTGTTGACGAGCTCTATTTTGGATTAATTTTAATTGAGTTTTGAGTTGATTATTATGTTGAAAAAAAGTATTGATAATATAAATCCTGAAATCCTTAAGACCCTTGAGTTTCCTGATGGTTTTAGTTGGGTTTTTGAGGTGGTTTGATGGTGTTATGCTTGCTAGAGGTATAAGGAAGGGTTTATGTTGTTTTTAGATGTGTTTTGATGTTTAATAATGATTGAAAGTGATGTGTGTTGGCTGGGCTTGGTTTAGGAAGCAATCAATTGAGTTTTCGGTTGTTTCGGTTGGGTAAATTGGTGTAGTTTTGGTGAGTAACGAGTTTGTGTTTAGTTGTTGTTGTTGAAATGCATTTTAATGCATTTGGATCTCTATTTTGATGATCTAAAAACAAGGGATCTTGATCCGGAGGCAAGCGAAGCATTGTTGGAGGCTTCGGAAGGGTGATCTTCGCGTTGGCGAGTGAGGTTTCGCGTATCGGTGAGTGGAAATGGATTTTTCTGCTTTGTAACACTTTGAGCATGGTGTTGGGAGCTTAGTGTAAGTTTGAAACACTTATCTAAGCTCAAGAGTAAGTAAATCGAAAGTCTCTCTCGGATTGTGCTATGTTTTTGTTGGAAATGCACTTGAATTAAATGTGGATTTATTACTGTTTTAAAGCATGTTTTGAGCATTGATGATGATTGTTTTTAATGCCATTTTGTTAAGGATGCACATGGTAAGTGATCCTTGGATATATGTGATTAAGGCATTTGGTTTAATCATGTTTATACTTGTGAAAATGGCTTTGTGATTTATGCTTGTAAAACAGTGAAATAATAATGTTAAATGATTATATTGGCAAGTGATGGAAATGGTTTTTGGTTACTTAAATCGGATATAGTTAGCCGGCTATAGGATTGGGTGCACCGTGAATAAAGTCGCCTTGGATGTCGAGGGGTTGTAATTATACCGTACACTCCATCCAAGTACCCTAACGATCGAGATTAAGATCACAATGGTGGATGGTTTAATCCCGTGTGTGGATCTTGTGGTATGTGTCCCATGCTCTCGTTAGTGGAATTATACAACCACCGATGAGTGGTGTTGAGGGGTTGCGATTGTACCATTAAACTCCACCATGGGTGTCACAACGGTTGAGGGTTTAATCCCGTGTGTAAGCCTTGAGGGTCCGGTAGTGTGTATGAAACGTGTGGGACAACGCTTGTAATCTGCGTATCTGATTATGTCAATTATGTTTGGAATTGAGATGGTTTGTTATTGATCACTTGTGAGCCAATATAATGTTGTTAAATAATGAATTGAGCATGAGATGCTTGGAACTTATGCTAGAATGCATGTTGAGTGTGTAAAAGTTCTATTATTTACACCATTTTTAACTCATATTTCTGCTGCATTCAAGCATCATTGCATTGCATTTAGGTTAGTTTTTAGTAAAACATCACAAATATATAAAAGGCACGGATTCTACTAAAAGATGGCTTATTTTGCAGGTATCTGCCATAGTTGACAAAGAAGGTAGGCGCAGGGCAGAGAAGCAGAAGAGCTGAACTGGACAAGCAGACGACGAGGACGAAGCTGCCATGGACCTGTCGTGACAGCAAGGTGACAGCAGCTCCATGAAGAGGAAAAGTCAAGTGGACCTCGATAGATAGAGAAAAATCTGCTCGTCTGTCGTGTGAAAGCCAAATATTTTTCCAAGCCCCGGATCAAAAGATATGTCAAGCCAAAGCTCAAGGAGAGTTTTTTTTTAGAATTCCCATGAAACAAGGAGGCGGCTGAAAAGTAGGAATCCTTAGAGATTAAGCATTTATTAGAATCTTACTTTTCATTAAAGTTGTAATCCTTGTTAACTTAGAACACTTGAGCCCAAAGCTTATATAAGGGCATAGATTAAACCTAGGAGGCATCCAATTCCCCATAACCGAAACCTAAACCCCTCTGCCGTTTACCCGTCACCGACATGTTCTAAATTCCCCCTAGGGCCACGGGTTGTTTTGTAAAGTAGTTGCAAGGGTTGTTTTGTTTTAGGATTTTTCCAAGTTCAATAAAATAAACTTCAAGTTCTCTTATCTTGGTTTTAATATCTTGCAAGAGCATCGGGAGAGCATTGTGAGGTTATTTATTTACTTAGCATCGGGAGAGTTAAGTATATGAAAGAGATAAGAGCGCGTTCTCTAGTTTATAGTTGAACCATCTTGTGCCTAGGGATAGGGCGAGGTTAAGTGGCTAAGGAAGAATTCATACACATCGGTGTTCATCCTTCGATTCACGCCGGGAGGTATCATCAAAGACGTGATCGCCGACAGACTTGGACCTAGGGATAGGCCAAGGCAGATCTGAGATTCTTGCCAAACTTGGAGTACGGAGTTGGTGTGTTCGCTGCCGCGACAACTAACGGACAGCCGCCGCGACAGGTGCTGTCAGCGACGGGCGCGACGACAGAACTGGAGATCCTAAGCAATCCAATACCTGCACTACTGAGCAATTCAATATCAGCCCATTCTCTCTATCTTGATAACTCAATTCTTTTATTTGCGTTTTTACTTTATTATTCTCGTGACAACTCTTAATTATTTCTTTTACTTCGTGCAGTGAATTTAGGTGAAGCTATTAGCCCAATCCCTGTGGAGACGATATCCGATACTTCGTATCACTTTACTACTTGCGTCGTGTACACTTGCACTACAATTGCGATAGACTATTTTACACGCAACAAGTTTTTGGCGCCGTTGCCGGGGATTGGCAACATAACTACACCTTTCTTTTATTGCACTTTTCGTTTTAATTTTTATTTCCGTTCTTTGTTTTTATTTTTATTTTTGTTTTTTTTATTTTTCTTTAGTACTTTCAACTCTTGCTTTTCACGAGGTTTTCTTGTTTATGCGCAGATCTAAAAGAGGCGAAGATCCTGAATATAAATTAGATCCGGAAATCGAACGTTCCTTCAATCTCAAGAAACAAATTCGCCACCTTTTAGACCGGAACGAGTACCTTGAGGAACAGCTAGAGCAGATGGCCCGTAATCAGCCCACTGGTGGAGGTATCCCGCCTGTCGGTGACCCGCCTGGGGCAGATGGACGACGGTCATGTCGTGACTACATGCTGAATGATCATGTAGAGCTGGAGAGCACGCTGCCGGATATTGATGTTGATAACTTCGAGCTTAAGCCTGTCATGTTTAGCATGATCAACAACGCCGGGCAATTTAGTGGTGCTGCGACAGAAGATGCTAGGGAGCATCTCAAAACGTTCCAGGAGATCTGTGGTTCGTTTAGACTGCCAGGAGTTAGTCCGGAGATACTGAGGCTTCGGTTATTTCCTCATTCATTGAGGGACAGAGCTAAAACTTGGTGGAATAAACTTACACCGGGTTCAATTATGACTTGGGCAGATCTAACTCGTGAATTTTTGTCTCGTTTTAATCCTTCGCATTTAGCTGAGCGGTTACGTAATGAAATTGCTACTTTTCAACAGGAAGATGACGAGCCAATGCACGAGGCCTGGGACAGATTTACTACTCTTCTTCGGAACTGCCCAATGCATGGATTCCCCGTCTGGAATCAGGTAACTAAGTTCTATAATGCTGCTAACTTACAAACTCGCATTCGAATTGATTCTGCAGCAAATGGACTATTATTGGATAAAGATCCGGACGAGGCGTTGCAAGTTCTGAAAAATCTGGCTAAGAATGAGGAGCAGTTTCCGACTGCAAGAAGAGGGGGTAAAAGGGTACTTGCTGTCAAGGACTACGAAGCCGACAGCACTATGAAATCACAGGTAGCCTTCCTTACTAAAGCAATGAAAAGGTTATTGAATGATGATAGTTTACAAGGATTTGCTGTTGAGGAAGTATGCGATATCTGTGAGGGAAATCATAGTAGGGATGAGTGCCCAATAAATGTAGAAGAAGGAAAATATGTTGGAAATTACAAGCCAAATTATAATTCCAACAATTATAATCCCAATTGGAGGAAGGATCCTAAGTTTTCATGGAGTAATCCCAACAATGCCCTGAATCCTCAAGCACATAATCAGAATCAGGGAGGTCCTAGACTGTTGACGCGACAGCAGCTGCCGCAGAACTTGCCGCCGCCACAACAACAGCAGCCACCACCTGCCACGAGCAGTATTTTGGAACAGACTATGGTCGCTTTTATGTCTCAAACCGGTACTTATATTGAAAATATAAATCAGTTTGTCAAGAAGACAGAGAATTTCATGGATAAGACGGAGATGAGGATGACAAATCATGAAGCCACCTTGAAATCTCAGGAGACACAAATGGGTCAGGTGTCGCAACATATTAAGCCGAGGCAGACTGGAGGATTCCCTAGCAATACTGAAAATGCTAGACCACCCACACATGAGCAATGTAAGGCCATTACTACTAGGAGTGGGAAGAAACTATCAGGGCCGGAAAAGGAAGCTGAAACAGTAAAGGATCCAGCCTTAGAAAAACCTGCTGAGGAAGCTGCCCCGACAGGTGATAAACAGACTGCTGCCGATGAACCTGTCACGACAGCAGAAGCGACAGAGGAGAAAAAAGATGAATATCGTCCTCAGATACGCATACAGTGGGAAGGACGTATTGCTGACTACCGTCCCCCACCACCCTTCCCTCAACGGATACAGCAAGCTAAGCATGAATCTCAACTTAAAAAGATTTATGATATTTTTAAACAGGTTCATATTAATATTCCATTGTTAGATGCCGTTAGGGAGATGCCCGGTTATGCTAAATTTCTCAAGGATGTTATGTCAAAAAATCTAAACTTGGGGAGTTTGAAACGGTAAAGATGACAGAAGGTTGCATGAGCATTCTTCATCGGCAGCCACCCCAGAAAAAGAAGGATCCGGGGAGCTTCATCATACCGTGTGTAATCAGCGACAAATTTGTGGGTAAGGCACTTTGTGATCTTGGTGCTAGTGTTAATCTAATGCCCAAATCTGTTTTTCAGAAATTAGGTATTGGGAAGGCGCGGCCCACGACAGTAACTCTGCAGCTAGCCGACCGCTCTTACGTTCATCCCGAAGGAAAAATTGAAGATATTTTGGTAAGAGTGGATAAGCTTATTTTTCCTGCTGACTTTCTTATCTTAGATTGTGAGGCAGACGAAAACGCACCAGTCATCCTTGGGTGACCCTTCTTAGCCACGGGAAGATCACTGATTGATGTGGAGAAAGGAGAACTCACCATGCGAGTAAACGATCAAGAAATTAAGTTGAATGTTCTCCAAGCCATGAAACATGCTGATGTGGACGAGGAATGCAAGGTCATCATTGAGGTGACCCTTGATCAACCCTGCATCAGGTCGGGCTGCCATGATATAAAATTTGGTCACTGCCGTGACAGCCACTTACAGGCTTGTCACGACAGCAACGACGACAGCACCGACGACAGCGACTCCTCTGAATCCGATACATCTGATACTGAAGGACAAGAGGAGGTAAACTGGATGGACAATCGTCCAGGTAAGTTATTCGAACCTTTAAATTATACTTCGGATAACCATTTAATCCAAAAGCCATCTATTGTTGAACCACCTGCTTTAGAACTGAAGCCCCTGCCAGGGCAACTTAAATATGCTTTTCTTGGTTCCAATGATACGTTGCCCGTAATCATCTCTTCTAAGCTGCCGCAGGAACAGGAACGACAGCTAATCGACATGTTACGGCAGCACAAGAAGGCGATTGGATGGACGATTGCTGATATTCAGGGCATTAGTCCGGTGTTATGCATGCACAAAATCCTCCTCGAGGAAGATCATAAGGCGACTATTGATGCCCAAAGGCGGCTAAACCATGCGATGAAGGAGGTAGTGCGTAAGGAGATAATTAAATGGTTAGATGCTGGTATTATTTACGCTATCTCCGACAGCAAATGGGTAAGCCCGGTGCAATGCGTTCCAAAGAAAGGAGGAATGACTGTGGTGACCAATGAGAACAATGAGTTAATCCCAACCAGGACTGTGACCGGTTGGAGGGTTTGTATGGACTATCGGAAGCTTAACAAAGCTACCCGAAAGGACCACTTTCCTTTACCCTTTATTGATCAAATGCTTGATAGATTAGCGGGTAAACCTTACTATTGTTTTCTTGATGGGTACTCAGGTTACAACCAAATTGCTATTGCACCAGAAGATCAAGAGAAAACGACTTTCACATGCCCCTACGGAACATACGCGTTTAGGAGAATGTCGTTTGGACTCTGTAATGCACCTGCCACCTTCCAAAGGTGCATGATGGCCATATTCTCCGATATGGTAGAGGACTTCCTTGAAATTTTCATGGATGATTTTTCCGTCTTTGGAGACGATTTTGAGAGCTGCCTCGGCAATCTACAAAAGGTACTTGAAAGATGTGAAAAAGCTAATCTTGTTCTAAATTGGGAAAAATGCCACTTTATGGTGGATGAGGGGATAGTCCTTGGCCATAAGATTAGCTGCCGTGGGATAGAAGTCGACAGGGCTAAGATTGAAGTAATCGAGAAGCTGCCGCCGCCGACCACAGTCAAGGGCATTAGAAGTTTTTTAGGGCATGCTGGATTTTATCGGAGATTTATTGCTAATTTCTCAAAAATCACGAAGCCCCTATGCCATCTCTTGGAGCAGAACCGACCCTTTGACTTTAATGAAGAATGTACTGAAGCATTCAAGGTTCTGAAGGAAAAACTAGTGACAACCCCCATAGTACAGCCACCAGACTGGACACAGCCATTTGAGATCATGTGTGATGCTAGTGACTATGCTGTCGGGGCAACACTTGGGCAGCTCAGAGACAAGCTGTTTCACGTCATATACTATGCCAGCAAGACGTTGAATGACGCCCAAGTAAACTACACCACCACAGAAAATGAGCTGTTAGCTGTGGTATTCTCCATCGACAAGTTTCGTTCTTACATACTTGGGACGAAAGTAATAATACACACCGACCATTCTGCCCTAAAGTATTTGTTCACAAAGAAGGATGCAAAGCCTAGATTGATACGGTGGATCTTGCTTCTACAAGAATTCGACCTTGAGATCAAGGACAAAAAGGGGACAGAAAATCAGGTAGCTGACCACTTGTCAAGGTTGGAGACGGGACAGAGTCTGCCTATAGATGAGACACACATACTGGAGACCTTCCCAGATGAGCAGCTCTTTGCTGCCGCAATCGCTGTTGCGACAGCCATGGCGGCAGGTAAGTCTTCTGAACTCCCCTGGTATGCTGATTTCGTTAATTTTATAGTTAGCGGAATACTACCTTTTGATCTTAACTATCAAGCCAGGAAGAGGTTTCAAAATGATGTTAAACATTATTATTGGGACGAACCTCTTCTTTTCAAAATGTGTGCAGATCAGGTTATAAGGAGATGCGTACCACAAGAAGAGCAAGAAGACATTCTCCATCACTGCCATGCTTCACAATATGGAGGTCACTTAGGAGGAAACAAAACTGCTGCCAAGGTGCTGCAGTCAGGGTTCTACTGGCCGACACTGTATAAAGACGCACAGGACTTTTACAAGAACTGTGACAGGTGCCAGCGGACAGGTAACATCTCGAGGAGAAACGAGATGCCACTGCAAAACATTCTAGAAGTCGAGATCTTCGACGTTTGGGGGATTGATTTTATGGGACCTTTCCCATCTTCATGTGGAAATCTGTACATCCTCCTAGCAGTGGACTATGTTTCTAAGTGGGTTGAAGCTATCGCCACTCAAAAAAATGATGCCAAGACGGTCCAAAAGTTTTTGCACAAAAACATTTTTCTAGATTTGGCATCCCTAAGGCGATTATCAGTGATGAAGGGAGACATTTTGATAATAAGGTAATTGTTGCCGCCTTAAGAAAATATGGTGTCAAGCACAGGATCGCGACAGCATACCACCCACAGACCAATGGACAGGCTGAGATATCCAATAGGGAAGTGAAGAACATTCTTGAGAAGATGGTTAAGTCAACTAGGAAAGATTGGTCTTTACTTCTGAATGATGCGTTATGGGCATATAGGACAGCTTTTAAAACGCCATTGGGAATGTCTCCATACCGTTTGATTTATGGGAAAACCTGTCATCTGCCTGTTGAGATAGAACACAAAGCATATTGGGCAATCAAGGCAGTGAACATGGACTTGGACAAGGCAGGTCAGAAAAGGCTATTAGATCTGAACGAGATTGAGGAATTACGGACAATGGCCTACGACAATGCAAAAATTTACAAGGAAAAGACCAAGAAGTGGCATGACAGGAAGCTGCTGCCACGATAGTTCTGCCCCGGGCAGCTTGTGTTGTTGTTTAATTCTAGGTTGAAACTCTTCCCAGGGAAGCTTAAATCTAGATGGTCTGGCCCGTTCCAAGTGGTTCAAGTTTTTCCCCATGGTGCCATCACAATTCAATCATTAAAAGATGGGCACCAATTCAAAGTCAACGGGCAACGCCTCAAGCACTATCAGGGGACTGAAGCCCCAGGAGTACAGGAAGTGGTTACTTTAGGAGATGCCCCACAAGGCATCCCTAATTTAACCTAAGTTTTATTTTTATTTATTTATTTTTATTATTTATTATTTATTAGGTAATTAGGTTTATTTTATTCGAATAATGTTTTTTTATATATTTTCTGTTTTTAGGAAATAAATGAGTCAAGGAGAAAAGACGAAGTGGCCCAAGCCCACCATCCATACATCAACCCACCGGAGTCCATTTACTGAAACCTGTCGTTTCGGCTGCCGCCGCAGACGGATAAGACAGGCTGTCAACAGACTGACACGGCAGACGCAGAAGCGTGCGACAGACGCATAATTACGTGTCAGACGCGTCAGACACGCTAAATCCCAACAGTCGCTCCGTTCTTCACGCCTGCCGTTGCGGCATTAAATGGGCAGCTCCTCGACCGCTGTAAAACCCCCTTTGCACTTTCATTTTTCATCACTTCTGCTTATTCTCCCTTGTTTTCTCCTCTAGTTTTATTTGCTTTCTTCATTTTTCACAACCCTTGCAACTAACATGTCATCTAGACAGACCCGCCGTAGTGCTGCCTCAGCCTCTTCTTCAGCAGCAGCAACGCCCTTCGCCACAAAGGAGTTATAGGAGGAACGTGGTTTCGTGTACGTCCGTCAAGCACCCAACATGGGACTCCGACCGTTCATTGTAAAGGCCATCACGGCTCAACTATGGGAGGACTTTGCCGAACAACCGGCAGAGCTGAACGATACACTAGTCCGGGAGTTCTATGCTGCTATTGACAGCAGAACGGCAACATCTGTCACCGTTCGAGGAGTAAACGTGCCATTCACTGCTGACAGCATCAACCACATGTTTGGCCTCTATTTTGGCCCCGATGATGATGCCCACCAAAAATTCCTCGACACCCTCGATGCTGCCGCTTATGATGTTGTCATGGTGGAGTTGACAGAGGAGGGAACATCATGGACAACTAGCAAGAAGAACCCCCACTCCGTCAACAGGGGGCAGCTCCTCCCGGAAGCCAAACTTTGGAACGCTTTCATCAAAAAGCGTATCATGCCTTCTTCCCACCACACGACAGTCAACCGGCAGCGGCTCGCCCTAATTCATTCCATCATGCACGACAGACCTATCAATGTAGGCCGCTATATGAGGGACAACATCCTGGACTGCACCTTCCGCTCCGACTCCCGCCTCTGCTTGCCATTCACAATAACCTCCTTATGCCGCTGCGCTGCTGTCCCCGAAGAATCCTCCGACAAACTAATCCAAGGAAGAGGCTGGACAGACAATAACATCAATAGCCTCATGGAGCTGATAGCCGCTACACCTATCAACTTTTGCAACCCTGCAGCAGGCTCAGCAGATTCAGACGATGAACCTGCCACCGAACCTGCTGTCGCCACCGCTCCCAGAGACCAGTCTACCCTTACCCTTGCTGCGATACAACGAGTAGGGGAGAGACAAATGGGATTGATGACGTTCATTCGGGACTTCGCAAACTCGACGGTAAACTTCATTACCCAAACTTTAGATTTTCCCGATGTTCAATTCCCTACTTTTCCTGCCCACTATTTCCATATCCCCTCCCCTGTCCCCACACCACCTGCCTCCCCACATTCCCACCCTACCGCTTCCACCCCATCACATGCCCCGACGGCAGCAGACAGTCCACCGACCGACACCCTGCTAGAGGGACGAAGAGACCTGCCTCCGATGACAACCCTCTGATCATGAGGAATTTGGAGAAGGAATTTACGCCGGTCAAGCGGATAAAACACGTGGCAGACAGGAAACTTATGCCAAAGGCTAGCACTACCACAAGCAGCACTTGGGACAGTGGCAGCAGTTCCGACATCCAACTTGTAAAGCAGCCTGCCCCTGAACCTGCCCAGCCTCCCCCACAGCCAAGACGCCGCCGTCAGATCCGTGTTAGCAGCAGTAGCGAGGATAGCGATTAAATTTAAGTCTTTTCTTTTTTTTAATTATCCTACTGCCTGCTTATAATTATTTTGTGATATACCTGTCATGTTATCTGTCATTTTGCATTGAGGGCAATGCAACCCTCGAGTTTGGGGGTGGCAACCCTCCATCATTAATGGAGTCTTAAGTACATCTTTTCTATTAATTGTTGTGTCTTTTATTTATTTAATTTAAAAAAAACAGAAAATATAAAACTGTTGGCTTAAAACTGTGAATTTAGCTTACCTGTCATGAAAGCTCTGTCGTGGCAACATCTTTAGGACAGTTTAGGGAGAAGTTTAGAGCCTTTCTATAGTTCTGAAAACTTAAACACCTTTGTGACTGTTATATTGCTTAGATTTCTTTTAGCCAAACTAGAATAGGATGCTTAGAACTTGAATAGCCCCTAGAGGTGCCTAACACTGGCTCTAGGAAAGAAGTTTAGCAAAAGAAAATAACCTAGAGGTGCCCGAAACCGGCTCTAGGAAGCTAACTAGAGGTTCCCAAAACTGGCTCTAGTAAAACTTAGCTTGAAAACAAAAGAAAAGAAGCATGAAAATGTGCCTTCAAAAATAAACTTTGGCATAAAAATTCGAGTTAAAAAAGTTGAATATTCTAGTGAAACTAAGAGAGTCTTAGCATATAACTGTTCACAAGCATGCACACACTGCACGAGAGCTATAGGGAGATTCCGGACAGATCCTAAAACCTTCCGACAGGTTGCTGCCGCCACAGAGAATGAGCGACGGGTAAGGGACAGTTCACTGTTTGAAAGCCAACACAAAAATATTTTCTCTTCTTTTAGGATTAATTGTTTGAGGGCAAGCAAGAACTTGAGTTTGGGGTGTGTTGAGTGTGTAAAAGTTCTATTATTTACACCCTTTTTAACCCATATTTCTGCTGCATTCAAGCATCATTGCATTGCATTTAGGTTAGTTTTTAGTAAAACACCACAAATATATAAAAGGCATGGATTCTACTAAAAGATGGCTTATTTTGCAGGTATCTGCCATAGTTGACAAAGAAGGCAGGCGCAGGGCAGAGAAGTAGAAGAGCTGAACTGGACAAGCAGACGACGAGGACGAAGCTGCCATGGACCTGTCGTGACAGTAAGGTGACAGCAGCTCCATGAAGAGGAAAAGTCAAGTGGACCTCGATAGATAGAGAAAAATCTGCTCGTCTGTCGTGTGAAAGCCAAATATTTTTCCAAGCCCCGGATCAAAAGATATGTCAAGCCAAAGCTCAAGGAGAGTTTTTTTTTAGAATTCCCATGAAACAAGGAGGCGGCTGAAAAGTAGGAATCCTTAGAGATTAAGCATTTATTAGAATCTTACTTTTCATTAAAGTTGTAATCCTTGTTAACTTAGAACACTTGAGCCCAAAGCTTATATAAGGGCATAGATTAAACCTAGGAGGCATCCAATTCCCCATAACCGAAACCTAAACCCCTCTGCCGTTTACCCGTCACCGACATGTTCTAAATTCCCCCTAGGGCCACGGGTTGTTTTGTAAAGTAGTTGCAAGGGTTGTTTTGTTTTAGGATTTTTCCAAGTTCAATAAAATAAACTTCAAGTTCTCTTATCTTGGTTTTAATATCTTGCAAGAGCATCGGGAGAGCATTGTGAGGTTATTTATTTACTTAACATCGGGAGAGTTAAGTATACGAAAGAGATAAGAGGGCGTTCTCTAGTTTATAGTTGAACCATCTCGTGCCTAGGGATAGGGCGAGGTTAAGTGGCTAAGGAAGAATTCATACACATCGGTGTTCATCCTTCGATTCACGCCGGGAGGTATCATCAAAGACGTGATCGCCGACAGACTTGGACCTAGGGATAGGCCAAGGTAGATCTGGGATTCTTGCCAAACTTGGAGTACGGAGTTGGTGTGTTCGCTGCCGCGACAGCTAACGGACAGCCGCCGCGACAGGTGCTGTCGGCGACGGGCGCGACGACAGAACTGGAAATCCTAAGCAATCCAATACCTGCACTACTGAGCAATTCAATACCAGCCCATTCTCTCTATCTTGATAACTCAATTCTTTTATTTGCGTTTTTACTTTATTATTCTCGTGACAACTCTCAATTATTTCTTTTACTTCGTGCAGTGAATTTAGGTGAAGCTATTAGCCCAATCCTTGTGGAGACGATATCCGATACTTCGTATCACTTTACTACTTGCGTCGTGTACACTTGCACTACAATTGCGATAGACTATTTTACACGCAACAATGCATGTGATGCTTGGTTTAAGCATGAACAAAGGTTTTTGATGTTATATTGTGATGCCATGAGTATGTGATTTTGAAAGTGGATTGGTATTTAAAGTGCATGTTTTAAAGGAAGGCATGAGTTTTCAAATGAGGGTGATATGGTTTTCTAAATGCATTGATAAATGTTTGGTTTTATAGCGGTTCTCACTAAGATTTATGCATACGCTTATTTGTTTCACCAATGTAGAGAATTGAGCATTTGATGCAGCAAGATAGCAAAGGGAAATCCAAGTATTTTGGCTTAACAATGTATGTAGTTTTACTTTAGTGTAATAAGAGGCAATCGGAGGGATTTCTATTCATGGTTTTGTTTGTGATGTTAAACACCTTGAGCATGTTTGGTTGGTGTTTTTGGGCTTGTAAATGGTCTCTATTTTGGTTTATGGTCTTGCTTATAGTATTTTAGCTATGCTACGTTTTGAGTTTTAAAGCATGCTTGGGTAGCTAATGCCTCATCTTGATTTGTCATGCTTGATGCTTGTGTTATGCTAATTGTTGATGCTTATGTGTTTGGAGTTTTGATTATCATATGTACGGATGGTTGGGGCATGTTTGCTTGATGTTAAATGTGTTTAAATGGTTGTTGAAAGTGCAACTCTGGTATGTGTATCGATACACGAGGTTGAGTATCGATACGCTAAGGCCATTTTCAGGCATTTCAGCTTAGGTGTACTGATACGATTTGCTCGCGTATCGATACGCCTAGGCAAAAAGGTTGAAGGACGTGTCGATACGGGCTTGAGCGTATCGATACCTTTTTCTCGAATTTGGCTACTGTCAACCCGCGTATCAATACAGGATGAGGTGTATCGATACGGGTCGTTAAATTCAGTTAAAAGAATCTTTCTAAGTTCTGAATTGTTGCATTTTGGTCCCTGAATGATGCATATTCAATTGGATGAGTTTGGTTGATCTGTTTGTAATGAAAATTGACAAGATGGCTTGTTACATGACTAATTAAAGATTGGTAATCCTAAAGTCTGAAAAGTCTATGTTTTTGTGGAAATTACAATTTAGTCCCTAAAAGTCAAATGGATGCAATTGAACCCCTAATCGAACTCCGACCGATGTGTCATTTTCTTCTAAGTGTCTTGCTGATCACATAGGATCTTAATGTACATCTAGAGAAGATAAAATGAAAAAAAAGGTTGTTAATCGATGTTGACTTTAATGAGTTGACTTCGGTTTTCCCCGTGTAATCTTCTTAGTTCGGGTCGGGAGACTAGGTTGAGCTAAGGGGGTTACACAAATTGACAGATTTGGCTGCAAGGGACCCAAAAATTCGAACTTAATCAAATTGATATGCATGTATATGATATGAGATCATCATGAATGAAAAAAAAAATACATACTCCCCCTAGAAACAAGAATAGATGTATATAGGAGCAAAGTCACACAAGCATGGAAAACAACCAAATTCAAACAAGTTTAAGACCAAAACCAAGGCTTTAAGGTTCAAGATAGGCTAGTAAGCCCTAACTCTCTCATAAGAGACCAAAAACACTCTTTGTATAAAAGTTTGGTAAATATATCCGCTAATTGGTTCAAAGTGTCTACATACTCTAGAACTACATCAATTTTCAAGACATGATCTCTAATGAAATGATTTCTTATTTCTATGTGCTTGGTTCTAGAATGTTGAATGAGACTTAATGAGACAAATTGCACTAGTATTGTCACACTTTAAGGGGATGGTACCTACATCAATTCCATAATCTAAGAGTTTTTGCTTCATCCAAAGGACTTGAGCACAACAACTTCCAGCCAAAATGTATTCCGCCTCGACGGTAGATAATGTTACACTATTTTGCTTCTTAGAAAATCACGATATAAGCATACTACCTAGGAATTGACAAGTACCGAAGTACTCTTTTTATCTGTCTTACAACCTCCATAATATGCATCCGAATAAGCATAAAAACTAAAGGAAGAGTCCCTATGATACAAAAGACCTAAACAAGATGTGTCTCTAAGGTATCTAAAGATTCTCTTAACGGCTTGTAGGTGTGATTCTCTAGGACTAGCTTGAAATCTAGCACACAATCAAATACTAAACATAATATATGGTCAAATTGCGGTAAGATAAAGCAAAGATTCTATCATTGATCTATAAAACTTTAAATCAACACACTTACCTCTTTCATCTTTGTCAAACTTTGTAGAAGAGCTCATTGGAGTGACTTGAGGTTTCACATTCTCCAAGTCATACTTCTTGAGAATATCCTTGATGTACTTAACTTGATTTATGAATATGCCATCCTTTCTTTGTTTAATTTGGAGTCCTGAAAAGAATGAGAGCTCTCTCATCATGCTCATTTCAAATTCACCTTGCATCAACTTAGCAAAATCTTGGCAAAGCAACTATCATTAGAACGAAAAATAATATCATCAACATAAATTTGTACTACTGAGATGTATTTGCCTTTTCTTTTAATAAAATGTGTACTATCCACCTTTCATTTGTCAAAGCCTTTTTCAATTAAAAATTTTGACAAATGTTCATACCAAGCTCTAAGACCTTGTTTCAAACTATATAAAGCTTTTGAAAGTTTGAAAACATGGTTTGGATATTTTGGATTTTCAAAATCGGGTGATTGTTCTACATACACTTCTCCATTTATAAAACCATTTAGAAAAGCACTTTTAACATTCATTTGAAAAAGCTTGAATTCATGATAACATGTAAATGCAAGCAACATCCTAATAGCTTCCATTCTATCTGCATGTGCGTAGGTTTCATCAAAATCAATTCCTTCTTCTTGAGTGTATCCTTTAGCAACAAGTCTAGCCTTGTTTCTTACTATGTTACCACTCTCATCTAGTTTGTTTCTAAAAACTCATTTAGGCTTAATGCATGAGATAAATGCAACATAATTACAAGTATTTCTAAGAGAAGATCTAGCGGTTATCCCTTTGGATGAATCACCCAAAATCTCACCACCTTTGACATAATAGAACTCCATTGGGTAGGTGACCTCTGTAAAACCAAAATTGATATTGATATAATAATATTTTTCAAGAACTTAATTGCAAAATGAAATAAATTTTTAAATACTCAAAAGACTCACAAAATGACAAGGATTCAAACTTTAAGTGTTTCTAAATCAAAAGCCAAGTATCTAAAATATTTTCTAAGTATTTTCGAACTAAAATTTTCAAGTTTGGTCCAGGCGTACCGATACGGTTACATCCGTATCGATACGGTTTTTGGCTACTGGAAAACAATTTATGCAAAATAAGAAAAGTGTATTGATACGCGCTTTGTCGTATCGATACGATTTGTAGACTCGATTACTTACTGTATCGATACGCTCCTTTTCGTACTGATACGAGTTGGTAAGATTTGTTAAATCTTGGCATTTAATTTTCGACCGTTTCCTTGTCAATTTATTGGAACCAAACAATTTGAAAAATGGTTAACTGTACCAATACGCCTACCGTACTGATACACTTTTTGGTTAACCATTTCTCCAGATTCTAGTGAGCAAAATTAGTACTGGTACGCACTATATCGTACCGACCCCCTTGTAAAATATGGTTTTCGTACTGATACGCCTCTTCGCGTATCGATATGCTATTTGTATACAATGGCTCTTTCTTCTTATGATGGGTATCGATACGGTGACGCGAGTACCAATAAGGTAGGTTGTAGAAGTGCATTTATGGTGGGAAAAAGAAAGCCCAGCGACTCTATTGATGATGCCAACTACCCAAACGGTTAGAATTCAATGAAGAGGTATAAAAGCAAGCCATTAAAGCTACAAAACAAATATTGAACAAGTCAAGCACATTCAAGCAAAAATCCAATCCAACTTGAGCCAAATAGAGTCAAACCCTTATACACATCTAGTGTAATTCATTTGTAATTCTATATTTCAAGATTAGGGACAATGTACTTGTACTTGGGGCAAATATTTTACCTTTGTGAGGCTTATTTTCATTTGCCAACATATTCTGTAACACCCTAAAATCTGGTCTAGTCAAAATTGAGTTTTATTGATCGGAAATATCACATCGATAAGGTTTAAATATTGTATCGGCTTGTTACTTATTGATATTGGACCCTGATTGAGTTAAATTATTGTCGTTGGACTCTACCGAATAACATCGAAACCTAATCCGTAACTAAATCGAGAAAATTGCAAGTTGGAGGGCAAAACTATAGTATAGAAGGAGTTGAGGGACTAACCTTGCGATTAGCCTCTCCTTAATTAAAAATCCTACTACATGGGATAGTTTGAGAGCTTTCCTTCATATGAAGGAAAGCTAAATAGCTAAAGAATATATATATATATATATATATATATATATATATATATATACATAAAACAAAGAAAAGGGAATAGAAAAGCTTACTGAGAATTGCCTAAGCAAGCACTTACTTTTGTCATCTTCCTCCAAGCTAGCACCTCCATTAGAGAGCAAGCTTTAGCTTAGTTTTTCTTCGATTTATTGATATCGAATCGTTTCTATCGTTTGAGTAAGCTATATTCCTCAATCGATTATTGAATTCCATGGATGTATCAAGCTTAATCTCAAGCTAGGGTTTTGACCATCCATGGATAATTCATCGTTGTTGTTTATATTGAATTTGGATATCGTAATATCGATCCTAATAATCCCCTTATTGATTTTCTAGCTCAAGCAGTAGAGAGAGAGGTTTCTCCATCTCAATCGAAAGCTAGAAACAAGTGCGCTGTAAATGAATCATCGGACATAGACATCGACATTGAAATCATGAAATATTGATATTGAAACATGGTTACTAATATTAACATTGAAGTCATTGGTCATCGGAAATATCACTGAACATTGAATATGGATATTGATATTGAAACCTTGGATTTGAACGGACATTGGATACAATTGGCATGCCATAGAATTTATGAGCTCAGTGTACGGGTGGACTACGATCCTAAGGCTACGGCCTGTATTGATTTGGCGAGGCGGAAGGATGTGATTTGGTATTGGTCATATTGGCGAGGCGGAGGGACTAGACCATTCATTGATTTGGCGAGGTGTAGGAATTCGCGTATCCACTATCTTGATTCAATCCAAGGGTTAATAATGAATTTGTTATGTTAAACATTGTATTATGAAACATGACATTGATATAGATAAGCATGAGAATGTGTACATGCATAACTCATTGATATTTACATTGTGTATGACTACCTCACTAGGCGATGTGTGCCTAACATGTCTCATCTTATGCATTTCAGGTTAAGGGATCGGCCGTTGTTGAAGATTGGAAAAGTCGAGGCAAGACAAGTCACTACAAGCCAAGAGTAATGTATTTTGACCTTATGAACTCCTAGAAGGGTGGCAAAGTAGTTGAACTAGTCTTTTTGTGCCTATTTTGGTATGCTTGTAAGGTGCATAAGTTGTAATAATGTTAAAGGCCCTAAAATGACTTTTGGGATGGTTAAAAGTGGGTAAAAATGACATATTTGACTCACATAGGTGAAATCCTAATAAACGTATTCGTATGATCGTGAAATTTGGCATGCAAGTAGTTTATAGTATTGAAATGTTGTGTGTAAAGTTTCATTGCATTTGAACATCGTTTGGTAGGTCAATTCGATTAAAAACCAGCAAAAATTTGTCATTACAGGTCAAGCCGTATCGATACAGGGTAGTGGCGTATCGATACAATTAAGCACAATTGAACCTAAGAAACAGGGCGTATTGATACGGTTTAAAGTTGTATCGAAACATTTTGCTACTAGAATCCTCTGTTTCGATATGAGTTTAACTTGTATCGAAACAGGTCAAAGTCAAAGTCAATCAAAGTCAACTCGTACCGATACAGGGCTTGCCCATATCGATACAATGTAATGGGAAAAGTCAACTCAGGTTGACCATCGTACACCCGTATTGAAACAACATTAAGGTGTTTCGGTACAGGGTTAGTTAAGTTTGTTAAAAGGCATAATTTGGCAAATTGCAATGTTCACAAATTGGTAGCTGAATTTATAATGATCTAATCGGATGAGTTATAAACTCAAAATAGTATAAAAATTTACAGACCTGCTAATTCTGTAATGAATTTCTCTGTAGTATAACCAATTGCATCGAAGGATCTCTAATTTTTTAGATTTACAGTTTAGTCCCTAAAACTTGTGTTAGTTAAGTTTTGATCCTAAATGATTAATTAATGTTCATAAAGAGTGAATTGGACTAAGTTGTATATCTGGTGATGTTTTATTTGTATATTAGTGACCAATTGTCGATTATAGAATGAAATTTTATCGTAATGATTATTTAATGTTCATTGGTAGCACCTTCCGACTCGATTCTCGACCAGGCCGGGAAGGGGGTGTTACAACTTCTCTTGTTAAGAGTGATCTTTGATTAAGCTTTGGGTAGAAAGCTTAATCGTTTTGTAAGATTTCCTCCTAATCCGAGAAAAGAGGAAGAATTTCTAGCGAAATTGGTTCAAAATCCTTAGTGGGAGCTAAGGTTGTGGATGTAGAGCTTGTTCTAAGCTTGAACCACTATAAATCTCTTGTGCCTTCATTTTTAATTTACCGATTTCCTCCCTCAAACTTTTAAAAGCCAATTTACCCTCTCTTGGTCATTTGTTCATCGATTAATCCATACAACAACCTCATTTTCCTCTATAATCATTTCCTTCTAGGCTTCTAGAGGTTGATCTTGTGGTTTTTTATGGAACTTCATCTACCTTTGATGATTGTCCTCCACCATCATTTGCATCAAAAATTCCTACATCATCATCACAAGTATCTTTCCTCAGAAGGAGGTTATCATCAAAAACCACATGTATAGACTCTTCAACTACTAAAGTTATTTTGTTAAATACACGATAGGCTTTAGAGTTTAAAGAATAACCTAGAAAAATAGCTTCATCACTTTTTGCATCAAATTTGCCTAAATTATCTTTTCCATTGTTTAAAACAAAATATTTACAACTAAATGGATGAAAATAGCTAATGTTAGGCTTTTTATTTTTGAAAAACTCATAAGGTGTTTTCTTTAAAATAAGCCTAATCATTACTCGGTTGACAATATATCAAGCCGTATTTGTGGCTTTCACCAAAAAATACTTAGGCAAATTATTTTCACAAAGCATGGTTCTAGCCATTTCTTCTAAAGTTCGATTTTTCCTCTCAACATCCCTATTTTGTTGAGATGTGTGAGGAGCGGAAAAATTGTGGCTAATAGCATTTGAGTTATAAAACTCTTCAAAACTTAAATTTTGAAATTCGTTTCCATGATCACTCCTAATATGAGAAATGGAGTAACCAACATCGTTTTGATTAGCTTTTGAAAATATGATGAATTTTTCTAAAGCCTCATCTTTGGTACTTAAAAATAGAACTCAAGTATATCTAGAGTAGTCATCGATTAAAACAAATGCATATGATTTTCCACCCAAACTCATTGTTCTAATAGGGCCAAAAAGATCTATGTAGATCAATTGTAAAACTCTACTTGTAGAAACATCATTAATAGGTTTAAAAGAAGCCCTTTTATGTTTGCCTTTAGCACATGTATCACAAATTTCGTTATAAGAAAACTTTGTTTTTTGGCAAACCTCTTACTAGATTATTAGAAATCAAAAGTTGCAAAACGCTCATGCTAGCATGTCCTAGTTTTCTATGTCATCACCATGAATCATGCTCATATTTAGTAACAAAACATGCATTTGAAATATGAATGTTATCTAAATGCAACATGTAAATATTTCCTATGCGATGACCAATAAACACAATTTTGTTAGTTTCAATGTTAACTATTTTGCAACCATTTAAATCAAAAAGCACATTGAAACATTTATCACAAAGTTGGCTTATGCTCAAAAGATTATGCTTAAGACCATTGACATACAAAACATTATCAATAAGTATGGAAGAGTGATTACCAATGGAACCAATTCTTTCAATGTGGCATTTAGAGTTGTCGCCAAATGTCAACTTCTCCACTCTTTGGTTTTAGCTCAAAAAATCGACTCTTGTCACCGGTCATGTGTCTCAAGTATCCACTATCAAGGTACCATGAGTTTGCACTTGAAGCTTTGGCCTTGTAGCAATGCCCCCTACAAACAAAGAATTGTGTCTTGATATTTGGTACCCAAATTCTTTTGGGTCCATGAGTATTAGCTCCCAAAATCTTGGTTCCCTTGGGAATCCAAGAAGCAATAACATCAAAGTTGTTAGAAGAAATTAGTTCCTTAGGAACTCAAACACCTCTAACTTTCTTACCATATGAGGGCCTTTTGAAGCCTTTTTGTTTGTACCCACTAAAGTTTCTTTTCACATAGTTGGGTTTTGAAGAAGTTCCATTTTCAAAACTAGATTTCCCAACTTTGTTCAAAGAAGCTTTGAGATCACTCACTTCCTTTTGGTGATCATCATGAACTTTAGAAAGAAGGCTATGTAAATCTTGATTTTTCTTTGGCTAAAGGTTCAAATTTGCCCCTGCAGTAATCCAAAATCAGCAATGTTGCCCCTACTTTTTCCCGTAATTTTGCCACTAAAGTCAGCATATTGCAGCAATATTGCCCTCTCACCGATTTTGACCGTTAAATGTCGACGTGGCAGTTAACGGTGCTGACGGGGCAATTTTGCCCTCGAAGTCATTAATTGCAACAATTTTTCCCTTTGAGCAATTTCACCCTTGGTTTATTTAGTTTTGAATAAAATTGGATAAATAATTTAATTTTTCGAGTTGAACTTTAACAAATAGAATATATGAAAAATCGATTAACAAATTGATGTAAATATCCTTTAGGTCCTTTGTAGTTTAAAAAAGCAAAGTGAGAACTCTCACAAAAAATCAAAATATTCTTCAATTTTTTTAAAAAAAAATCTATAAACTTAATAAAAATAAATAAGATATTCAAAAAAATTATTGAAAATAAAAACCAATATAAAAATTAAAATATATTAGAAGTTATAAAATTATAAAATAAAAATATAAAATTAAAAGTATTTATAAAGTATTAAAATTTTGAACAATTTCATCAAAAAATTTTTTGCCTTTTGTACATCAAACTGATGCTCATTAATATTTGATTAGTTTTATCACTACTCTAATGGGTGAACGATTGTATTAAAAATATGTTCAAGGAATATTAGTTGACTTAGCATAACCAAAAACAGTCGAAGATTTTTTCAATGGGTTTTATAAATATTTTAAAATTTTGATTTTTTTATATTTATAACTTTATATTTATAAATATTTATTGTTAGTTCTTATTTTCAATATTTTTTGAATATCTTATTTATTTTATTAAACTAAGGGTAAAATTGCTACAATTAATGACTTCAAGGGCAAAATTGCATGAATGGCTTCGAGGGAAAACTTGCTCTGTTAGCATCGTTAACTGCCATGTCAGCATTTAACGGTCAAATTTGGTCAATGAGAAACATTGTTGCAATTTGCTAACTTGGGGGCAAAATTATGAGAGAAAAAAAAAGTAGGGGCAACATTGTTGATTTCGAATTACTACAGTGGCAAATTTAACCCTTTAGCCTTTTTCTTTTCAAAATCATTTTGTTTTGCTTGTAAATCCAAAACCTTATTCTCAAGTTCCAAATTAGTTTTGGATAAAAAATCATTTTTGATTTTCAAATAAGAAATTGTTTTCTTGTTTTTCAAAAGTGTTTCTTTATATTTCAAAACTAGTTCGTCATAAACCTCTTACAACTCATCATAAGATTCTTGAAGCTCATCAAAATGTAAATTCAAAATTAGATGAGTTTGAGGTTACTTTAGGATCATCTTCTAGTGCCATAAGACAAAAGTTAGCTACTTATTCCTCCTCTTCATTGGATGATTCCTCATCACTTCAAGTAGTAACACGAGCTTTGAGCTTCTTCCTTTTCCCGAAGCTCTTATTCTTTAGTTGGGAAAAGTCGAGCTTGATGTGCCCCGATTTTTTGCACTCATAGCAAACTATTTGATCATTCTCTCATTCCCTTGTTCTTGTTCTTGAAACCCTCTCTCCGATGGAACTTTCTTCCTCGGTTGGATTTTATGAACCTTGTGAATCTCTTGACTAACATATCCATTTCTTCATCTTCCTCCTCACTAGAATCGCTCTACTCTTGTGAAGCTTTAAGAGCAATTTCAATCTTTTTCTTCTTCACTTCCTTCTTCTCCATCTTCTTTTATTCCTTCATGTTCTTCTTCTCTTCTCTTCTTCTCTTCCTTTCTTCATAATCTCATGAGTGAGAAGAGACCTCATAAGAGCATCAAGCTTCAAAGTCTTGAGATCTTTGGCTTCAATGATGGCAGTCCTCTTTCCATCCCATAACTCGAGAAGAGAATAAATGAGCTTTCGAACAAGCTTATCATCTGGAATGACTTCTCTATAGCCCTTAAGCCCATTAACAATGATGAAGAATCTATCAAACATCTTGGTGATTACCTCATCCGGTTCCATCTTGAAATTTTCATAGCACAAATTGAGGAGTCCAATCTGTTGGGAAACGTCGGTACACCCCATAGCGCATCGAAAAATTATCCGTCGATTACCTCTAGAGATCCATGTACGAGGAACAAATTCGGGGTGCAAAGGAAGAAACGTCACCTTAATAAATCTAGAAATTCGTAAGGAGTATAGGAGAATCCAAATCGAATCTGAGTCGTCACAATCGCGTTTCGACCTCTACACAGTCCACCCGAACGAAACGAACAATATTTTCTCTTCTCTAATTGTTAGAGAGGTTTTCCGAAAAACATATCTTGGCTGCTAGACCTTATGCCTTTATGTAGCATTCAAAAACCTAATTCTAATTAAATTCAGATTCATTAAATATATAATATATTTAACCGAATATAATTAAATATGTAGAATATGATTCTACTTTAAATCGGAATCATTAAATATATAATATATTTAACCGAATATAATTAAATATGTAGAATCTGATTCTACTTTAATTAGGTTTCTTTAGATATATATATATATATATATAATAGTATTTGATAATTACAATTATTATCTACTATAAATATATATAAACGAGATTATCTATAATTACAATAATTATAATAATTTTGTTTTAATAATTATTATGTGTACAACAAGTTTGTACACATGCTATTTAGTCGATATTTGTTCGTTTCAATCATAGAGTGTGACCCTTGTAGGTTCATATAACGTTACTAGTAATATCTAGAACAATTCTAATATTACAAGCAATGAGTGACATCTAGCAATACATCATTGCTATCTAAGTTACATGAAGTCGTGGTTCAACTTTACCTTTTTCTGTGATTAACTTCTTTATGCATTACATCCTTTTGTCCTCATATCTAGATCGGACACAAGTCATGGATTAGTCACACTTGTATAGTCCATCTAATATTTCATGATATTTTGAGTAGACTATTATAAACGAATAACTATGATATCTCATATCAATTTATTCGAGCATGGCCATGCATTTTCTACTCTTACTTAATCAAGCGGCATATGATATTAATCCTATTGTGTAGAAGGGATAAATCATATCTTGATCAACCATATTTCACTACATAGATTGTGACATATCCAATGTCAATCTTTATAGTGTAGTCAGTTACGACACATGTTTGACCGTATCAAAATATGTCACTCACAATGTTAAAATAATGATGATCTCAAGTCTGAGATCATACATGTAGTTATCACCATGAGCAATGTTGTGACTGTCACATAATAATCCAAGAAACATGCTCATAGCAGGTCAGTCCAGTATGTCGTTCTCTAACACATACTTATGTATTGATTTTGACACCTCCATGTCAATGACAACACTTTGTCATCAATCAATTAAATATTAGTCTTAATATATTATTGTTGTCCATGCCCACAATAATACTCGGCTAGGGACATTCAAGAATAACTATATTATTCTAAGAACTTTATTAAAATTCAGTTTATTTATAAATGCATAGAATAAGATTGAAATAATAATAATAATGGCTTTATATTAATAAACAAGATAAAATAAGTATGTCTTTTACAACCATATCATGATTGGTCTTTGGACATACTCCAACACAATTTTGGTCTCCTTTACATTATTGGTGCCCTCGTATGTAGTCTCAAGCTTTTCCCATATCTCTTTTGCACTAGTGCAAGAAGACATCTTAGAATACTCATCCAGTCTAAGAGCGCAAAAGAGTATATGCATAGTTTTGTCGTTTACTTGCATCTTCCTCCGATCTTTATCGGTATACTCTTGCCTTGCCTTGGGGATGCGCCAGTCACCTTTTCCTTTCATCGGAATAAATGACCCATCTTCCACTACACTCCAAATGAGGTAGTCATTGGATTTGATGAAGAGCCTCGTCCTATTATTCTAATAGGGGTAGTTATCCCCATTGAAGAAATGATGACTTGGTGATGGATTGCGAATTGTAGAGGTTGGTGCCGGAAGTAGAGGCCACAACTTGATCGAAGATTGATTGAATCACCTTAAGATCGACTCAAGAGGATGTTAATCCTTCCAATGAGCGTAGCTCTAATACCAATTGTTGGGATGATCAGTCAATGGAATATGACCAAGAATGGGTGAATTGGCAATTTAAAAAATTGTGGAAGCAAATTGGAAAGATAAAAATTGGGACACAAGAGATTTATAGTGGTTCTGTTTAGTGGATCGAATGATCGAACTAAACTAAGATGGGGGTGAATTGGATTTTTTAAGTTCTTGGTGGTGGAATTTGCAAATAAAAATGGTAGACAAAGAATTTTAGAGTGGTTCAAGTTCCAAATGAACTCTACATCCACTACCTTAGCTTCACTAAGGATTTGCAACAATTCCACTAATTGCTCTTCCCCTTTTCTAGGCTAAGGAGGTAACCCTTACAATTTTCGGTCAAATTTTCTACCCAAAATTTGACCCAATCCTCACACAATTTAAACAAAGAATTTGTTGGCTAAGCAAGTATCTCTCAATACAAAATATAGCCCAATTACAAGCACTCAACCCAATTGAAATGATAAGAATGAAAAATACAATTGGGGTTACAAGACAATAATGGGATTTAGGCACAAATGCTTGGATTTGATGTTTGGATGTTTGCTTTTGGATCAATAGTTGTTGCTGAAGCTTTTAGAGGTCCCTTTTATACCTTCTCATTGAATTCTAGCCGTTGTGGTTGATGCAATCATCAATAGAGCCATTGGGGGTGTTATCTACCCTCAATAAATGCAGTCTGCAACCAACCGTTTCGAAACGCCCGACCCTGTTTCGAAGCAAACCAAAATAGAAAGAGCCATTGGGGTGCATTTAAGAGCCCGTATCGAAATGGTTAGACCTGTTTCGATACGCTAAGAGCCGTTTCGAAACTTGTTTCGAAACATTTTGCCATTGTCAAGGACCGTATCGAAACGGTTTGAAATCGTTTCGATACGCCTTAACGGTTTGTTAAAAATCAGTTAAAAACATTTAACGGTCATATTTTTTAAATTAATTTTAAAGCCGTTTCGAAACACATGATGTCGTTTCGATACGGTGACTCAATGTTCTTAAGCCGTTTCGAAACTTGTTTCGAAACACGGGTTGGCAGTGTTGAAATCGTTTCGATACCCATTTCGAAACACATGTTTACAGTTTCAAAACTGTTTCGAAACGCCTAAGGCCGTTTCGAAACGGTGACTCGAAAATCACTGTTTTGGCTTTAAGAACACTTAGAAAATATTTGATAAACTTAGTTTTTAACTTAGGCATGTTGTTTAAAACATATAGGGAGGTTTGAGGACTTAAAAATTCGTTTTCACATTTTCAATTTAGTCCTTAGGTTCTTTAGTTATATCAAAATTAAAATATCGGTTTCACAATCTCCCCCTTTTTGATATAACAAAACCAAAGTTAGAATTTTTAAGAGTTTTGAAAATTTTGAATACATTCTAACTCCCCTCAATTTAAGATAGGTTTTTAAAGTTTTAAAAAGGATTTAAGGATTTAAATTCAAGGTTTAAAACTTAAAAACACTTTAAACATTTAAAACGAATTTTGGCTCTTAGATTACTTATCCCCCTTTTTGTTAGATCAAAAATAATAAACAAGGCTCAAAGAGAAGAGATAGAGTTAAAAGCAATAATCAATAAGCAATAAGTAATAAGCAACAATAATATTAATTCATAAAAGTAAAATATCCAAAACATAAATCTTAAACAATAAGTTCAAAGCATAATCCCAAATAAAATCAAAAGCATAGGTTCATAAAACATAATGGAAATAAAGATACAAACTTGATCCTAAAATGCATAGCTAATATGATATGACATGAGAATCCTAAGCCTCCTCGTCGTCACCATCATCATCCATGGACTCATCATCGCTCTTGGCTTGAGAATGACGAAAATTCATCCATTGGCCATAAAAGGTGGAGAAGGACATGTCCATGGCCGATTGTTGATTCTCAAGGGATTGGAGTCGATTCTCATTTGCAAGGAGACGATCCTCTACGGATTGCAAGCGTGTATTGATAGCACCAAAACCTCTAGACATGTTAGTGTCCAAAGTGTTGAACCGCTCGGTAAGAAAAGCCGTGAGAGCTTCATTGTTCGCAACTCGAGCTTGTGGTTGAGGTTCAACTTGAGGTGGAGGTGCTTCCCTATCAACATGTTCCCATTGCCCATTGTTGATATATCGAAAGTCGGACCTACGGAGAGAAGATGCACCAAGTTTTTGCTTGCGGGGTTCCGGTGAGTAATAGGTGCAATCAAGATTAAGTTTGCCAAAGATGTAACATAAAACAGTTCCATAGGTGAAAGATTTAAGTGCATAGGTGTCACGAAGCTTAACATTATTGACAATCTCAGCAAACATGATCTTAACAAGATTAGGGCGCTCACCACGATGGAAACATTCAAGCCAAAAATAGTCTACTTGACGAATGTGAGAAAATTTACCTCCTGAGGGGCGAAGAAACCACGAGACGATCAAGTGGAGAAACCAATCGTGAGCATCCAAGGTAAGCACCGAACCGGTGTGAGAACCAAAGTGACTCTCATTGTCGATTCCTTCGTCCTTAAGACCAAAAGTAGTCTCCAAGTAAGGGATGTCAATGACAATCCTCTTTCCCAAGATAGAAGACTCAAGGCCAACAACTTCGGAGTTGTCTTCATTATTGATAAATTGAGCATTTGAGTAAAAGAGAAGGACCATGTGCTTGTAGCAAATATCCGAGATACTCATCAAACCAAGGAATCCACATTCTCTTAAACGATCGAGGTGACGAAAGAGAAAGCTCCCGGAGTCTAGAAACGTGAGATCAACAACACGCTCACGACGAACTTCGTACTCCTTGACATAATTGAACCGATCCCTCATCTCTTGAGTTCAAAGACTTTTTTGAAAAAGCTGGGTGAGATTGGGACGAATACTCGATTCACTTGATTGACCGGTCTTGCGCTTTTTGTTAACATTCTCCGTAGACATCCTAAAAACATAAAGCAAGCAATTTTAAAAACAAGTTTAAGTGTATGCATGAGATTTCTTAATTCAATCCAATGGTAGATCCCACTTAGGTTTAAAAAAAATTAAAAAAAATTAACAGTAAAGAAAATACGAGTGAAAATATATATATTCGAATCAAAAAATTGAAGATTTTGAAATTTTTTTACAAGATTTGAAAAACCCAAGTATCAAAACACACAAACTATACAAAATTAAAATTTTCTAACCTAGGATTCGAATACAAATTGAAGGAAAAAGAAAAGGATGAAAATATACCTTAAATTGGGATTTTGGATGAATGGATGAAAATCCTTGCACAATATTGTTGATGCTTGCTTAGACTTGTGTTTAAGAGAAAAAGCCCTCAAGATTTGGTGAAAAACAATGAGGTTTAGAGGGGTTTTATAGGAAAAATCGATTCTAGGGTTTTTAGGGTTTTGGGAGAGTTTTAATTTATGTTTAACTTTAACATTAAAAGCCCCTTTAAAGCAGTCTGCGAACTCGTTTCGGAACGGTGTCGACCATTTCGAAACACGGGCACGAAGGATTGACCGACTTTTCAACTCCAGCTGACTGTTTCGATACGGGTTTGACCGTATCGAATCCCCGTTGACTCGTATCGAAACTCGTTTCGATACACCCCTTGGCAGTAGCAAAAACGTTTCGAAACACCCTTCTCTCAAATAGAAATTTAAAGCATCCGTATCGAAACAGGTGGACCCGTTTCGATATACCTGGGCCTGGAAGTGCAGATGAGGCTCTAAAAGTGCAGAAAAATGAAATTTTCTAAGGCCTAACTTGCATGAATGACATGAATGAGCAGGAAAAACATATGCAAACAAAAACATACTCCCCCTAGCTATAGGCATGGATGAAATTAGGAGTAAAAACACATAAACATGGCATTTCACAAGATCAAACAATTTTAAGCACAAAATAGGTCCTAAAAGGTCAAGATAGGCTAGTTAGACCTAACTCTCTCCTAAGGGACCAAAAACGCTCTTTGTCTAAAGGTTTTGTAAATATGTCCGCTAATTGATTTAAGGTGTCAACATACTCTATAACCATATCTTCTTTAAGGACATGATCTCTAATGAAATGATGCCTTATTTCTATGTGTTTGGTTCTAGATGGGATTTTTTGTCAAACATATAGCACTAGTGTTATCACATTTTAGGGGTATGATTTCAACTTTAATACCATAATCTAAGAGTTGTTGCTTCATCCAAAGGACTTGAGCACAACAACTCCCTAAGGATATGTACTCGGCTTCGGTGGTAGATAAGGCTACACTATTTTGTTTCTTAGAGAACCAAGATATGAGCATACTACCTAGGAATTGACAAGTTCCCGAAGTACTCTTCCTATCGATTTTGCATCCCCCATAATCCGCATCCGAATAAGCATGAAGGTTGAAGGTGGAGTCTCTAGGGTACCAAAGACCTAAACAAGGAGTATCTCTAAGGTACCTAAAGATTCTTTTAACGGCTATAAGGTGAGACTCTCTAAGACTAGCTTGAAACCTAGCACACAAGCAAACACTAAACAAGATATCCGGTCTACTTGCGGTAAGGTAAAGCAATGATCTAATCATAGAACGGTAAAGCTTAGAGTCAACACACTTACCTCCTTCATCCTTGTCAAGCTTTGTAGATAAGCTCATAGGTGTGGCTTGAGGCTTTGCATTCTCCAAGCCAAACTTCTTGAGCATATCCTTGATGTATTTTGCTTGATTGATGAAGGTGCCATCCTTCCTTTGCTTGATTTGGAGTCTCAAAAAGAATGAGAGCTCCCCCATCATGCTCATCTCGAATTCACCTTGCATTAGCTTAGCAAACTCTTTGCAATGACATTTGTTAGTAGAACCAAAAATAATGTCATCAACATAAATTTGTACTACTAAGATGTCATTTTTATACCTTTTTATAAAAAGTGTAGTGTCCACCTTACCTTTTTCAAAACCTTTTTCAATAAAAAAGTTTGGAAGTCTTTCATATCAAGCTCTAGAAGCTTGTTTTAAACCATAAAGAGCTTTGGTAAGTTTGAAAACATGATTTGGAAATTTTGAGTCTTCAAAACCCGGTGGTTGTTCCACATACACTTCCTCATTTATAAAGCCATTTAAAAACGTGCTTTTAACATCTATTTGAAAAAGCTTGAAATCATGATAACATGCATATGCAAGCAACATCCTAATGGCTTCCATTCTAGCTACGGGTGCATAGGTTTCATCAAAATCTATTCCCTCTTCTTGAGTGTAACCTTGTGCTACTAGTCTAGATTTATTTCTCACAATGTTACCACTCTCATCTAGCTTGTTCCTAAAGACTCATTTAGTTCCTATGGTAGATTGATTACTAGGCCTATCAACTAATGTCCAAACGTTACTTCTCTCAAATTGATTTAACTCTTCTTGCATAGCCATAATCCAAAAATCATCTTTCAATGCTTCTTTTATATTCTTAGGCTCTATGCATGAGATAAATGCAACATGATTCATTAATCTAAGAGAAGATCGAGTGGTTACCCCCTTGGATGGATCACCCAAGATTTCACCATCTTTGACATAGTTGAACTCCTTTGGGTAGCTCACTTCCTTTTCCTCAAGAGCCAAGTCCTTCAAGGCTTCAAGAGGTGGATCTTGTGTGTCCTCTTCCTTTGTTGGAATCTCATCCTCCTTTGAAGTTTGTCCTCCATCAAAGGCATTTATGGTTCCTACATCATCATCATCACAAGAATCCTTCCTTTGAAGGAGGTTATCATCGAATACAACATGTATAGATTCTTCTACTACTAAAGTTCTCTTGTTAAATACTCGATAGGCTTTAGAGGTTAAAGAGTATCCTATGAAAATAGCTTCATCACTTTTTGCATCAAATTTACCTAAGTTGTCTTTTCCATTATTTAAAACAAAACACTTGCAACCAAAAGGATGAAAATAGCTAATGTTAGGCTTTTTAGATTTTAAAATCTCATAAGGTGTTTTCTTTAAAATTGGCCTAATAATTACTCGGTTCACAATGTAGCAAGCGGTGTTTGTGGCTTCCGCCCAAAAATATTTAGGTAAATTGTTTTCACAAAGCATGCTTCTAGCCATTTCTTGTAAAGTTCTATTTTTCCTCTCAACTACCCCTTTTTGTTGAGGAGTTCGAGGAGTCAAAAAATTGTGGCTAATACCATTTTCATTCAAAAACTCTTCAAACCCTAAATTTTGAAACTCGGTTCCATGATCACTTCTAATATGAGAAATTCTAAGTTCAAGATCATTTTGGGTTAGTTTTGAAAATATGATGAATTTTTCTAAATCCTCATCTTTAGTACTTAAAAATAGTACCCCAAGTAAATCTAGAAAAATCATCAACAAGTACAAATGCATAAGATTTACCACCCAAGCTCATAGTCCTAATTGGCCCAAATAAATCCATATGGATAAGTTGTAAACATCTACTTGTAGAAACATCATTAATGGATTTAAAGGAAGACTTATGTTTTTACCCTTAGAGCATGCATCACAAATTTTATCGTTTGAGAATTTAATCTTGGGTAAACCTCTAACTAGATCAAGAGAAACTAGTTTTTTTTAAAACACTAATGCTAGCATGTCCTAGTTTCCTATGCCACAACCATGCATCATTTTCATTTTGTGCTACCAAACATGCATGAGATGTATGTATGTCATCTAGATGCACCATGTATATGTTACCTATGCGATGACCTATGAGCATAATATTATTAGATTTAATGTCAACAATTTCGCACCCATTTTTATCAAATAAAACATTAAATCCTTTATCACACAATTGACTTATGCTCAACAAGTTATGTTTAAGACCATCGACATACAAAACATTTTCAATAAGAATAGTAGAGTGATTACCTATGGAGCCAATACCTTTAATGTGGCCTTTGGAGTTGTCACCAAATGCCACCACTCCTCCACTTTTTGGCTTTAGATCCATGAATCTACTCTTGTCTCCGGTCATATGCCTTGAGCATCCACTATCAAGGTACCATGAGTTTTGACTTTGTGCCTTGGCCTTGTAGCAATGCTCCCCCTACAAACAAAGATATTAAACTTTTGTTTTTGGTACCCAAATCATTTTAGGTCCATGAGTGTTATCTCCCAATAATTTGGTTCCCTTAGGAATCCAAGATGACATAGCAACAATGTTATTAGATTTTACAAGTTCCTTAGGAACCCATACACTTCTAATCCTTTTAGTTCTACTATGTCTAGGAAAGCTACCTTGTTTGTAGTAATTAGTCTTTTTCCTAGGTTGGTTTGTTTTTGAAGATTCACCTATTTCATGCTTCACACTGCCAACATTTTTAAAAGACTTTTTAAGCTTATTAAGCTCATCTAACACCTTTTGGTGTTCACTATTACATTGAGAAAGAAGATTATTATGGTCAATATTTTCATCTTGAAAGAATTTTAGTTCATCTTTCAACCCTAATATATTTTTTCTCAAATTTTAAATTAGCTTGAGAAAGTGAGTCATTTTTATCATTTAGTTCCAAAATAATTTTCTTATTCCTAATGACCGACTCCGTGTATTTCTCAACTAATTCATCATAAACCTCTTGCAACTCATCATATGCATCATTTAATTCATCATATATAAAATCTAAAGATGATGAGTTAGAGGTTACCATGGAGGACTCTTCCTCAAGTGCCATGAGGCAAAGGTTGGCTTTGAGCTTCTTCTTCTTCTCAAAGCCCTTCTTCTTGAGTTGAGGGCACTCCGAACGTATGTGGCCGAGTTTATTGCACTCGAAGCAAATGATTTGATCCCTTACTTCTTCTTTGTTTTTACCTTTGAAGTCCATCTTTCTTTGAATTTTTCTTCTCCGGTTGGACCTCATAAAGTGTGAGAATCGTTTGGCTATCATAGCCAATTCTTCTAGCTCATCCTCCTCACTAGAAGAGCTCTCCTCAAGTAATGAAGCTTTGAGAGCTATTCCCATCTTCTTCTTCTTTTCCACCTCTAGCTTTTCTACTCTCTTCTCTTCCTTCTTCTTCTCTTCTTCCCTTCCTTGCTTCATAATCTCATGAGTAAGGAGAGAACCCACTAGCTCATCAAGATTTAAAGTCTTCAAATTTTTAGCTTCTATGATGACGGTTCTCTTCCCATCCCAAGATTCGGGAAGTGAGTAGAGTAGCTTCCGGACAAGCTTGTCTTCTGGTATTGTCTCTCCAAATCCTTTGAGCCCATTGACTATGGTAGAGAAGTGATCAAACATCTTGGACACCGTCTTATCGGGTTCCATCTTGAAATTCTCATAACTAAGATTGAGAATTCCAATCTTAGTTTCCTTGACATCGTTGGTTCCCTCATAGGTGGTCTCAAGAGTATCCCATACTTCTTTGGCACTCTCAACGGATGATACTTTGGAGTAGATGTCCGGACCGAAAGAACAAAAGAGCATGTGGAGAGCTTTGTCATTTATTTCGATCTTCTTCCTTTCTTCTTCACTCATCTCCGCCTTTTTCTTCAAAACCATCTTCCCTTTACTATCTTGTTTCAATGGAATGTAGAGGCCATCTTCAATGACATCCCAAACCAAGTAGTCGTTGGACTTGATGAAGAGGCGCATTATATTCTTCCAAAACGGATAGTTGTCACCATTAAAGAATGGTGGTTTTGTAGTGGATTGAGACTCATACATGCTCGAACCGGAGGTAGAAGCCATCTCTTGATTTTTGGATGATCACGCTCTTCCTAGGAACTCCTCTTGTGGTTGTTAATCCTCAAAAAGGTAGGCTCTGATACCAATTATTGAGTGGATCGAATGATCGAACTAAACCAAGAGGGGGTGAATTGGATTTTTAAAGTTCTTGGTGGTGGAATTTGCAAATAAAAATGGCAAACAAGGAATTTTATAGTGGTTCAAGTTCTAAATGAACTCTACACCCACTACCTTAGCTTCACTACACCGGTGGTACCTTAACTATGCCTGTATTCCTACTTTGGTCTCAAAACTATGTTTTTCGGCAAAAGAGTCCCTTCCGTTACATAGTTTTCCTGTTTTGGTCCCCCGACGTTAAATAACTAACGGTTTTGCTGATGTGGCATTTTTTAATATTTTTTAAGGCTGACGTGGCATTTTTTTAATCATTTCTCTCTCCTCTTATATATTATTTTTATTTAATTTTATTCACCCAATCATATTGTGACACGTGTCACTAAACCATTAGATGAAAAAACCCCCAAATATCCTAAAAATCAAAAGTGGTGCTGCTGGGATTCGAACCCAGGACCAGCAACACACCAAGCATGCACTTGAACCAACTAGGCTAGACTGGATAATTGATTCAAATCTACTAACACTTTTATTTAACTTTCTGATGTTTGTATCTTGGGTCTTCGATTCAGTTGCTTCCCCTGAAGTTGCTGATAATGTTGAAACAACCTCCGAATATTATAACTTATTCCCCTTCCAACTCTTCTCTATGATCCAATTCTATAAAACTGGTTTCACTTTGATATTCTCGAATTCAGGTTCACGTTTCAACGGTGGGACTGTAACTGTTAATTCACATTCATCGAGTTCCAATGATTTGAATCAAGGGATTTATGGGGCATTGCCCGGTTTCCGGGATGTTCCCATCACCGAAAAGCAGAGTCTTTTCATTATGAAGTTGAATATGTGTTGTGTGGTTTTTGATTTTAGTGATCCTACTAAGAACCTTAGGGAAAAGGATATAAAGAAGCAGACATTGTTGGAACTCATTGATTATATCTCCTCAGTCACATCCAAGTTCAACGAGATACTGCAAAGTCAATGGCCAAACGAAAGACTAAATTGCCTGAATTGTCTTGACTGCCGGCTTGTGATCTTGTCGAGACGTTCTCTTATTGTTTTCAAACTTTGTAACTCGTCCCCCGGCCGGAAAGTTTGGTTTCTTGCATGGGGATCGCCGGTTTCCGACGAACGAACGAGACGAAAGGAAGAAGAAACAAGAAGGAAGAATACAAAAAGGGGAATGATTGGCGGGATCTTACAACGACAACAACAAGAGGAAGAATCCATGTTTGGTGTCGGTTCTTGTTCTGTGGTTTCTCTTTTTGTACATTGGTGTTGTCTTCTTCTTCTTTGACCCGAACAGCAGCATTGGTTGTAGTTGTACTTGTTCCTAGTTTTTCCCTCTGGAAACGAAGCTCGCACCGAACAATCCATCCGACATAACACCACACTTGTAAGGAAACTTTCTTGACTTGCTCAATCTCTCACCATCTTCCAAAGCTCTGGAAAGAAAACCTTACGAATAAAGAAGTTGTTTTTACAGCTTCAAGTGTGTTGGGCTTATAAACATGGAAAAGAGTTGAGTTTTTCTTAAACTTTTCCCCATGTGGGTGTGATGATATAAATACTAAGTAGTGATGAAATCATGCTTTGGGTTTTAATTATACTCCTTGGGGAGTGTTTCCAGTCTCCGATACAAGGACTGGAAACTTTAGCTTTTGTGTTAATTAAATAGGGGGGAAATGGTACAGATTTCATGTTATTCTTTATTTTGGTAGGAATTGCACTTGATTCTGGCCCTGGCTTTTAATCATGTTATTCTTCGACAGTGAAGAGAGAATTTGGAGCCATGTTAGTAGATTTAGATCAGTTAACATTATCAGCAACTTCAGGGGAAGCAACTGAATCGAAGACCCAGGATACAAACATCAACAAGTTAAATATAAGTGTTAGTAGATTTGAATCAATTATCCAGCCTAGCCTAGTTGGTTCAAGTGCATGCTTGGTGTGCTGCTGGTCCTGGGTTCGAATCCCAGCAGCACCTCTTCCGATTTTTAGGATATTTGGGGGTTTTTTTCATCTAATGGTGTAGTGACACGTGTCACAATATGATTGGGTGAATAAAATTAAATAAAAATAATATATAAGAGGAGAGAGAAATGATTAAAAAAATGCCACGTCAGCCTTAAAAAATATTAAAAAATGCCACATCAGCAAAACCGTTAGTTATTTAACGTCGGGGGACCAAAACAGGAAAACTATGTAACGAAAGGGACTCTTTTGCCGAAAAACATAGTTTTGGGACCAAAGTAGGAATACAGGCATAGTTAAGGTACCACCGGTGTAGTTTACCCTAAAAAATACTAAGAATCATCTATAAATATTATATTTGTATGTTTTATTACTCAAAGCACATTATTTTTAAAATCTAAAATTATATTAGTAATTTAGGTTGTAGGGATTTAAAATCTAAAATTATAAGAATTTATTGAATTTTGCTAATCGTACTCTGTTTCAAGTAGGCATAAATGACTGTATGTCAAGGTAATCGGGCGCATTGTATTGGTGTTTTTGTATGCCATAGCCGTTGCGTACTCTTTTCGACATTGATACGTTGCACTCTTTTCCTCCAACTAGATGTAGGGAGGGTTTTTAACGAGGCGCGTATCAATGTATTATATTGCATGAGTTCTCATTATTAATCATACATAATTTTTTTTAGATGTTAACAATTAATTGTTATTAACGACTTAGTTACAAGTTAACATGCAACATATTACAATTATTTTCATTGCTTCTTTTGATAATAATGAAATTATCTCTTTGATAAATATTATATTAAATTTTCTAAAAAATATTTAAATAGAGATATTTTAAACACAAACTCCATAGATAGTTCAAAATAAAGAAAAGTATATGCATACTACAAAGTTTCAACACAACACATAATACAAAAACCCAATACCTACTTTATAGTTTCAAGTTCTGATAATGTTCAACGCATAACAATATACCATCAAAGTTCAACACACATAAATACACCATCAAAGTTTTAAAGACAAATCTTTTAACTAAAATGAGGTAAACAGAACTTCTACGAGTTAGTCTCTAAAGCCACAACAAGTTAACGCTAGTATTAAATCATCCAAATTTTTCATCGGCTTTCTCCAAAATGAAATATGACTAATCAATTATAATTGTTGCTTGATTGAGTGTTAAATACTTTATTACTATATTTCAAAACATGAAACAAATTAGAATAAAAGATATAATGTAAAATCAAAAATAAAAATAATTACAAATTAGATTACAAAGACTAATCTTCCTCTAATTCGATTTTTTTGTATTATAAGAAGTTCTCTTGTGAATAAATAATTTAATAACATTTAATCTATATATTAACCATTAAACACAATTTTCAAATGATTCAATTAATTAACATGTGAAATGAAGGATGGAAGTCATCTACTCCTTAATTATGTCTTCATTGGTGCCTCCACTTTAAAATAATGAGTTTGAGGTTTGGGGTTGGGGCTTATGGTGTAGAGAATTAGGGGTAAGGTGTATTTTTTAGGGTTTATGGTTTAAGGTTTATTATATGAAAATTAAGGTTAGGGCTTAGAATTTAATTTTTAGGCGTTTTTTAGTAAGGGGCATATAAGGAGGCATGGTTAGGGGGCAGGAGATTTTTACTCTGAAATGAAGGATGAAAATCGTCTACCCCTTAATTATGCCCCCATTGGTGTCTCCACTTTAAAACAATTGGTTTAGGGTTTAAGGTTGGGGCTTAGGGTTAAGATGTAAGGAATTATGGGTATGGTGTATTTTTAGGGTTTATGGTTTAGGACATGAAAATTAGGGTTAGGGCTTAGAATTTAATTTTTAGGTGTTTTTTAGTAAGAGGCATATAAGGAGGCATGATTAGGGGCAGGAGATTTTTACTTTGAAATGAAGGATGGAAATCGTCTACCCTTAATTATGCCCCATTTGTGCCTTCACTTTAAAATAACGAGTTTAGGGTTTAAGGCTGTGGCTTAGGGTGTAGGAAATTAGGGGCAGGGTGTATTTTTAAGGTTTAGTGTTTAGGGTATGAAAATTAGGGTTAGGACTTAGAATTTAATTTTTAGGTGGTTTTTAATAATGAGCATATAAGGAGGCATGATTATGGGCAAAAATTTTTTACTCTGAAATAAAGGATGAAAATCGTCTAACCCTTAATTAAGCCCCATTGATGCCTCCACTTTAAAACAACGTGCAAATAAGGAGTCACAGTTTAATTGGAACACTCTCCCAAACATTTGATAAAGGGTTTAGTCACTAGATTTTTTTTTTTATCTAGTTAGTCACTAGAATTTACTAATTCCGGAATGGACATATTATAATCCCACCTCATATCCAAACACCACCTCTAACTGGGACCCACCCGCCCCTCCCTATTGGCTAAAACATCGGGTCCCACTCAATATTTCGCGCGCATGCCCCAAATTGCCATCATCATCCCACTCTCTTTCTCTTCCCCAATCAACAGTCCCCACCCAGCTGTGATCTCAATCAACGGCCCACGATCTCCCATCTCCCCCACCTATCCTGCCATCCATCACCGAATCGAACAATCCGACGGTCCAAATCCATCTCACGCGCCATACGTCAGTGTCCAGTCAACCTTTTGTCTCGAACGAATACAATTTTCACAGATACCCTTCCCCTCATACTGTTTCTCCATCTGTAAAGTAAAGCCTCTTTTTTCTCAGTTTCTGAGCTCCATTAATAATACTCCTCTCTTCGCCTCTCCCCCTTTTCCCCTTTCATTTAGGTTTTGCATGTGATTTCCGTATGCTTTTTACTGTCCAGTTGCTGTAAAGCTGAGTCGTGAAGGGACATTGCTGTGTTCGGCCGCTGCGACTCGTTCGTTCTACTGTTTTTTTTTCTAGGGTTCTTTTGATGATTATGATGTAGAAGGGCTAGGATTGTTAGAGTACTGAGTGATGGATAACGCTTGGCGGATCAAATTCGATTCCACATTGCAGTCATCCGTGCTTTCGATGGCTTCATCGGCATCGCAGGAGCCTCGAGATCAGGTAATCGACGCCTTTATTTATAGTTATGTTTTTAAGAGTTTAGGTGAAGAAGTGCGTTTCGTTTATCATTTTTGCTACTTTAAGCGTTTCTATTAGGTGTTTGAGATGCTACAGAGGGATAGGATAGCTTAGTATGTGATATGATATTCCTTAAGGGCCAGTAGTTCTTTTTTTATGTTTTCTGCTCCGTCTTTGAAACGTACGGTGGTTGTGCAACAATTTCTGAGGTCTCTTTAGCTCGGAGTATCTGAAAGTTGTTCCCTAGTACATTAGTTTTTACTGCAAAAGTGTAGGGAATCTTGTTAAGCACCTTGCCACAACCAAAGGGTATTGGAGCCAATGACAAGTATTTTATAGGAATCAAAAGGAGGACGCTGACCATAATCAATCACGTGGTTTGAAATTTCAGTTTTGAGAGAAGTAGGTATGTGCTTAGAATCCAAGTTTGTTGGGAGGGGGATATGTTGCATGGACGAATGTACAATGTAGAGTAGGAAAATTTCTCGAGGAATGTTGCTACCATCCTTGTTTCTACTTGAAGAGGAATGATACATGCATTGCATTCAAGTTTCCTTTTTATAGGTATTATTTCTTCAAAATATATGGTGTGAAAAATTCTTAAATTTTATTCCTGATTTTATTTTCTGTTTCAGTCATAATTTATGATGTCAACTTATTCATGTGTTGTTTCTTTTGCTTTTGAGTTTGATATACTGTCCTCACCACCTGCCTGTTTTTTTAATTACCATTACTTCTAAATACAGATGGAGATGAATTATGGCCAGTATTTTCGCCAACATGCTACAGAAGATTTAAATTCAACGTTGCATGAAAGAATGCATGACCCCATGCGTGCCAACAATTCAAACTTATTTTCCCATAAGTCAAACCAAGCTGAGCTGGCAAATTCATTTCTAGCTCTTCTATCTGGGCCACCGTCACTTTTACAGTGTGATTTTCAAGAACTGTCAAGCCGAAAAGTATTCAATGCCTCTAGAAATGCCAATATCAATGATTTTGCAAGTGAAAGTCCAGGAACCTATGGGACATTGCTTTCAGAAAATCAGAGCAATCAAACCACAGAAAACGAGGCGAGTTGTTCTGCTATTCCATCTAGATTGGTATTGAGTTCGAGCAGTAGTGCTGTTTCAGTTTCACATGGTAATTTTCAGGTGTCTAACTTAAATATCCAGACTTCAGATCTGGCCAAGGTAGTCAATCATCAGATGCTTCCTGGTACTGAGAAAGTAATGAACTTTGCTACCCTGAAAGGGGATTGTTATGGTACTGGCATTGTGAAAACTGGGAATCCCCATAACAAAAATGTACAGATATCAACGAAGATACGCAAGGAATCAAACTCTTCTATATCTGATCAGCCATCAACTGTTTTAAGTGGGTGTCCTCGTGTATTTTGTCTGGGTACAGGTGAGTTCATGATATGTAATTCTTGCTTTTGGTTAATAGTGTTGCATATTGGATGTGACCTAACATGTTTTCTTTTTACTTCGATGGAAAAGGCGGGTATCTGCTTCTCAGCAATACAGGACTTCTTGGTATTGTTTGCTCCTGTCATTTTTTTCACACATCTGTCTCCAAATTTTGCGAGGTAACTTGCTTCTGTCTTTTATGTTTACCCTGTCTTGTATCCCTAAGACATGTTTGCATTAACCATTTGGAGTTGGGTCATGCTTACAATTTGCTTCCACTGCTGTAATATTGCAGCATTCAGGATTGTGTGATATGAACCCTGGGGATGCTGTTCGTATGGAAAGTGGAGAGACCATTGCACGATGGCGGAAACACTGCTTTGAGAAGTTTGGGGTAGGAGTTACATTGCCCTTATACCCAATGTTTGGTTCAAATGAACTCTTGATCTTTTGCTTCATTATTACAAATATGCATGTCTTATGCATATGTTTCCATGTGTCAATAGTGTGTGATTTAGAATTGATATAGTCCACGTCCTTTGAGGATTATTTGTTATTTAAGAAATATGACTACCATAGGAAATCATTATTTCTTCTATAAGATGATTAATCAAGCTTCTTGAAAGTGTGGCCCATAGGCCATACGGGGGTTATGCTTCATGATTGATGTTAGCTCTTTTACATGTATTAGTTTTCATACTTTTCTGCAATTCTTATGTTATTTAATTGTGAAATCAAATGCTTCTGGAAAGTTTTTTTGGGGGGTGGGGGGATGGGGTGGGGAGCACATAAAAGCAAACTCACACCAGGTTTCGTATTACCACCACTATTGTAACAGTTGTATTATCAATTTCCCTATTCCTAACCTTTGGGATTGAAAACTGTATTTCTTATTGGCATGTGTTTGAAGCAACGAGAACACTGGATGGTGATGTTTTTCTGATGCTTTAGATCAGGGTTCCGGAAGATCAGAGTGGATGGGACTGGCCTGAAGGACTGTTACCAACTACTGGTTTGGTGAAATCTAGTGCAGCCATGCCGAAAATATATAATACTTCTCATGTGGCTAATCCAATTGGTTCATCGCACGGGTTGTCAAGATGCATGGATAATTCCCTGTTTCTGAGTAATGTTCACACAGAACAAAATTCTGCCTTCAGTCTCTTGCATAACAAACTAGAGCGAAAGAATGAGGATAACAATAACTTTCTTCTCAAGCACTTTTTTGGTGCTTCCCGAAGCAATTTGCATGACGTTGCTGATGGGCAGATAATGGAGTGTACTTTCTCTAAGAGTTCAGCAATGTCAACTTCTGGTGGTAGGGATTCAGATAATGGTTGTCAGTCCATGTCTACCTGGATTGATTCTATATTGAAGACTGGAAACTCATCCCTTACTCACTCTAGTTTGCAAAATGTAAGAACCTTTGGTCGAAATTATGATGCAAGTGCATCTAAAATCACAGATGATGTAATCTCTGACAGAGATGCTGCTTCCTCAAACGTGGAGTTAAAGCTTGGGCAACCATATCAGCCAAGTCAGCCTATAGTAAACTCTGCTCTACCGGTTATTGCACCCAAACATTTTGACACGGTTGTTGATCCTCCTAAGTCATGCTATTCCGAGAAGATGGCTGGTCGTGGTGGGTAGATCTGTCTGCTCATTTTTCATAGGATACATGTTATTGGTTATTTTGTTTGTATCTCTTTAGGTTTTTGTATCATGTCTTAAGTAATCATATTATGATTGATGCTGAAATTCTGCAGCTACATTTTACGGGGAGGAAGAACGTAGTCAATATCGTCATCAGGGTGCAGACTCTTCTAACCCTACTACAACAAGACAACGAAGCCTATTGGACTTTGGTAACCATGTGTTTGCTGCCAGCAGTCTTGTGGATGCTACCAAACCAGAAAGCAGAGGTGATGTCACCAAAAGTTTAGTAGTTCCCTTACTTCCAGAGCTCCAGCTGGAAGGAAGTGCATGCTCTAAAGGTGCTAATATTATGGTCCGTGAATGTAGTACACCAAAGATATTTCATTGTGGATCTAATACTACCAAGTTTGACCCACTAAATGCTCCCATGAAAAATGGAAATAATTTAGGGAGGCAGTTGAATATGCCCGAGTTAGGTTTCTGCAGATTAACAGAAAAAGGAAAAGTTGCAGGACTGGGATGCGGTCCTGTTGGCTTTTCTGATGCAATAGATCCAGCATTGAGAATCCATAAGGAGGTGGACAATTCTAGGATTGTCACTGGTGTGGTGCCTGGATTTTCAGCAGTGATGAGTTCGTGTCAGTCATCTAATAATCCTTCTGGTAGATTTGATGAGAGAAGCTGTCTCAACCTTCCTGGAAACTCTTCCCTTGTTGGAAATAGTGCACACACTGATAAAGCTTTTCTTACAATGAGTTCATATTTGGGCGCTCGACATATTTCAGAATCCTCTGCTGCTATAATGGGCTTTCCGTTAGCCACTTCAACTTCTATACCAGGTTCAACATCTACCACCTCAAAACAGGAGTGCCCTTATTTGCTTGATGATGGTATGAGACAGCTTGCATTGAGGCAGATTTCAGAGTTGTCAAAGCAACATGCAATTTCTTCAGTTGGAATGAATGAGCTAGAGAGATTGGATAAAACTTCTAATCCTAATGTACTGCATTCTCTTCTTGGATTGTCAAAATCTAGAGAAGGAAGGCATGGATCTATTATTCCCTGCAGGCAAGATGCTTTTGAAAGTTCTTCACTGTCGCTTCCATCCGGTGTTGAAAAATCAATACCCATGACAGGCAAGTGATAATGTTAAGATTTTGCTTGTGACTTGCACATGTTTCCTGGTTTTCTCTCGTTTATATATTTTTAATATGTTTGGTCTTCATCATCCAGGGTTAAACAGTCGCTGCGATTTCTCAAGATTGACACAAGGACTTTCACTGCATTCTAAAGCAATTGATCTGCCATGTCAATTTTCTAATGACCGTTTTTGTGATCAGTCTACATTGAGGTTAGTCTTTAAAATGCTAGATGATTATGTGAACATGGAGTTTTCAAGTTTAATTAATGACTATTGAGGTGTCATATCCCTTCCCTAGCCCTAGTTTTTGTTCCTCTTCTTTCTCTTATTCACTGGTTGCATGCAAACATCTTACATTTAAACTTTATATCATATTTAGTACTTGTTGGTTGGTTAGGTGTGCATTGAACAAAGGTCTGAGTGGTGATTTTTTCTATTGATGTTATCGCCCCTTGTTTTAATTTTATCATTCAATGTTTTTAGGCTCATCAGAGGTGAGAGCATCACACAATCGAGTGGGCATGCAATATGCTGCCAGAGAGTACCTTGCACTTATTCTCGGGGTGGCTGCATCTGCTCAGCCCATGCAAAGTGCTTAGAAGAATATTCCAAGTGTATGTTTGAAGGATCGTGTGTTGCCTCTAAGGAACAAGTAGGTGTATGTTGTGAAGCAGCTATTCCAGATGCTTCTGAATTTATTAAAGATCATATAATTCCAAATGAAAGAACTATATTACTAGATCCAGGAGGAAAAGTGAATGGGCAACTTCCTACGAGAGTTGCCTGTCATGCTTCTCAGTGGAGAGATGTTCCAAGAAAGCAAAAGGAGTTTTGTAAAGTAAAGCATGTTGATTCATCAGCCGAAGTGCTAGATGCTATTGGATCTGCAAAAGATCAGCTCAGAGCTGCTGCAGGTATGCATGGTATTGTTTCTGTTGTAAACAGAGCTGACTCACTTAAAGGGCAGGACATGTCAAATGTTTCTTCTGGATGCTCTGGTCCTGCTGTCACCCAGGCATCGATTGAGGTTAACAATATGGAATCTTCTACCATTGATGTCGGGGATAATGAATATAGAAATGGTCTTGTAGTTGATCAGGGATCCGATATTGATAAATGCTGTTCATCAAACGATGCAATTGAAAGTGAAAGAAGTGCCGAGTTTCTTGGTGCTCCGTTCAGGAATAAGGTATGGCATAGCAAATCCTCCAAAATTCCGAAGTCATCTCGTAGTTTGCTTGATGAGCTTAAACTCATAGATTCATTGACATGGAGAAAAGGTCAAAATCAAAGTTATATGAGCCATACTGGAGGTGAGAGGACCAATCGTTTGCAAAAATGTAGGAGAGGCTCGAAAGGTTGCAAGAGAAAGAGAGCAGCTAAATTTAGGATGCCGGATAAACCCTTTCCTCCTAAAATTTCCTTTCAACGTTGTCCCAAAGATAATGGCAGTCATGACACGCCCTCTTATTCCAAAGATCAGCGGGCCCTCATTCTGTCAGGTTTAGATTCACATGGTTCTACTCATTTGATTCAACCTGGAGATTTGGCTTCGGCTAAAATAGTTTGTCGGAAAAGAGATCTGTGTGATGTGTATAATGATCAGGATGGTGAAGATTATCAGGTTGAACCGAAAGGTGAGGACAGGGTTGACAATATCCTTGAGGTTTCAGATAGAAAAAAGTTAAAAAGGGTTTTGGTTGATTCTTTTGATAATCTAGGGCGACCAAAGCCTTTTAGAACTGTTGAAAAAACTTCTAAGAGCAATTCTGTACATTGCATTAAAGCATTTTCAAGAATTGAGGTGACTGCTTGTGATGAAAAAGCTAGGCCCATCGTATGCGGAGAATATGGTGAAATATGCAGTAGCAAATCAGCCACAGATGAACTAAGGCCTGCAAAAATTGTTCCTCTTAGCAGGGTTATTAAAAACATGGAACAATCTAACCTTCAAAAGGGCTGTAACCCCAAAAGTATTCTGAGGAAGTCAAAGAAAAGAACAGCTGGCAGCACAGCGTACTTCGATTTATCTTCTGATTTGAAAAAAGAGGACGAAAATGGACCCCCACATGTTTCATTCTTTCATGAAGTAGGTGGTTGTCTTGTTGAAGAAGGTAAAAAGACATGTCTGGAAGGAATTAAACAATTCCGTAGCAAGCCTTTTATCATGGAGAAAGGGAATGCTGATAGAAGTGAGAAAAGATGTATTTCAGATGGTATTACTTATAATAGGTCAGATGCAAGATGTAAAGAAATTCGCAAACGTAGCCTTTATGAGCTAACGGGAAAAGGTAAATTTTAATAATTTGTTGCACAGTAGTTGTATCCCAATAATATATTTTCCCTTGTATTTTGGTGGAAAGGACATCGTGGGTGTTAATAAGGATGGAGTTAAATGTGTCTCAGGTATATGAACTTCAGTAGTGTTATCTTTTTAATGCACGACATTTTAGGGTAAACAGAAAACTTTCAGCTAAAAGTAATACATTTATGTTGCACTGTATGCCCATAACTCTGCTTTCAGCATACATGTACAGCTGTTACACCTAATGTAGTGATTTTGCAATTTTCAACTCTTATTTGTGTATTTCAACTTTGATGCAAGTTGGAACAAACTTGTATATATATGGTTTTGATGGAATTATTAAATACCCGGATCTATCCTGTCCTCTCTTATCCTTTTCTCTTTGCTTTTCACAGTGGTTATCATTTCCATGTCTATTATCTTTACAAAGAAATTTGAGCAATGTTCTTCCCCCTTTTGTGGTCACTGCTGTAGGAGTTCTTTCCTATCATTCTCAACAGTTGAAAATCATGGAAGTCCCTTAAAATTTGAACTTCTAGCTGGAGAGGCTAAAGTTCATGTCTGTGTCTCATAGGTGCTCTTCTCTCCATGATGTGTCGTATATTTGGTGTGCTTAATCAAATTTGCATATGCTGTTAGTGGTAGATCTTCTTAGAACATTTGATGAGAAAGAAGCATTATAGAACCTCCATTTAGCATTTAAGTGAATAATTTTGGATATGCTGCAAGTCATTCCACAATGAGTCTGGTTGATCCACATGCCTAGCAACATTTTTATTTGTGATGTTTGATATTGTTGAGGATCATTGATCCCCCCCCCCTGATTAGCAGGAGAAGAGTCTGGTTCTGACGGTCCCCCTATGGAGATCTCAAAGTCTATGGCTAAGATGAAAGTGAGGAAAGATTTAAAGAACACTGGTGATGTTGAATGTCATGGACATATATCATGCAATAACGCTGAAAAGTAAGCTTGTGAATTGATTCTCAATTTCCATGGATATTTTCACAAAATTTTGATAGATTCTTGTACAGCTTCAAAATTGACAAGAATATGATTGTAGCTAACTGCAGTGTTATTATAAATTATGTTACAGAGCTATTGAAGATCTTAAGTGCTCATCCAGCGTTGATTCAGATGTATTCTGCTGTGTTTGTGGAACCTCAAACAAAGACAAATTTAATTGCTTATTGGAGTGTAGTCAATGTTCAATCAGAGTACTTTACTCACCTCAAGTTTGCCCCTAATTTGTTAATTATCATTCTCTGATTATGTTTTCATGATACACAGGTGCATCAAGCTTGCTATGGTGTTTCAAAAGTCCCGAAGGGATACTGGTATTGCAGGCCATGCAAAACAAGTTCTAAAGATGTTGTAAGAAATTTTGACTCTTTAACATATGAGGTTTTTACAGTTCGGTTTCAACCATTGGATTAGTTGCTAATATTTCTTCTTTGAGTTTTACTGTTGTATTTTTTATGTGCATAATTGTATGACATTCTTTTTGTTCCATGTTTCTCATGGTTCTGATTGTCATTGTCACTGCTTTATTATCATTTAGGTGTGTGTTCTCTGTGGATATGGTGGTGGTGCCATGACTCGGGCTTTACAAAGTCATGTGTTTGTAAAAGGCCTTCTAAAAGCTTGGAACGCTGAAGCAGAGTGTCGGCATATGGGCACAAGTTCTGCTGAAAATATGGTGGATGATCAGAGTCCAGTTGCTGGTAATGAATTATGTAACTTGCAATGTAAAGATCTTGGGCTGTCAAGAACTGCTTTGTGGAAAAAGGATGTGCAGAATGGTTTAAACGTTATTGAAAATTCCTCTTGCTCTGTTAGCAAGTTAAATGTATACAATAGTGTGACAGCAGGAGTACTTGATCCTTCTGTAAAACAGTGGGTTCATATGGTCTGTGGGCTCTGGACTCCTGGAACACGTTGCCCAAATGTTAACACTATGAGTGCTTTTGATGTATCTGGTGTTTCACGTGCAAGAGAAAATAAGGTAAGTTTAATGATTGAGCAAATATTGGAATACCCTGAACAGTTCCCATGCTTGCAAATTTGACATGTATTTTTGGTCATGCCTGCTCTATGGAAGTTTTGTGTCTGATCCTAAAACAAGATTTTTAAATAGATATTTTCACTTTTATTGCATTTTGCCTTTTCTTTTGTCTGCTGCAAAAGCAAAAACAAAAGCAAAAAGATGATTTCACTTGAGGTGTTTGACTGTATTTTTGTATAAATTTCTCCTTGAAGTGACCATAAATTTTATTTCTTCCAGGTTTGCTCTATATGTAACCGATCGGGTGGCTCATGCATACGGTGCAGGGTTGTGGATTGTTCAGTTCGGTTTCACCCTTGGTGTGCTCACCAAAAGGTTTAAATTGCCCCCTTCTATATTGTAGGCTGTGAGTGGAATCACAACCTTACATTTTTTTTTAAAATGTCTTGAATGCTGTAATTTTGTGTGCTTATAAATAATAACACACCTCATGGGTTTTTTCCCAGCATTTTTTCTATTTGTTCTCAATTAAATGCACAAGGCATCATAAATGGGGTTTTGCTGATTGTTGGATACCTCTGCTGGGTTTTCCTAATTACTTTGTTATACTGCCTGCAGGGTCTATTACAAAGTGAGGTTGAGGGTATTGATAATGAAAATGTTGGTTTCTACGGAAGATGTATGCTTCATGCTTTGCACCCCACATGCGAGTCCGGTAGTGATCCTACCCATGCTGAACTGAGCTTTTCTAGGACAGGGGAATCAACCTGTGCTCGAACAGAGGTACATTTTCCCTTTTCTTTGTGGGAGTGGATTCATAGAGATATCTCAGCACTGGGACACTCATTTTTATGATCTAATGAAAACTCTGGTAGGGTTTTAAAGGCCGCAAACAAGATGGCTTTTGGCACAACACCAATGATCGGTCAAGAAGAAAGAGTGGATCCTTTGTTCCTCAAGAGCAGTTAAACGCTTGGAATCACATTAATGGGCAGAAGCCATACTTGCATGGGCTTCCTAAGTTGCCAAAATCAGATGTTGAACATGATTGTCGGGTACATTATTTACGTTGCTTATTCAACAGTTGCCTTTATTTGGATTCAGTTTGTGCTACCCTACTGGGTTCTTCTAGTTATAACTGCTCCTGTTCTGTTTTTCCCAGTGCCCATGACATCTATTTCTACTGTCTTTGCCCCATACGGCAGCATTCTAATTGTAGGCATTCTAGTTATATGCCTAACTGTTCTGCCTTTTCTATTACATGCAGAAAGAATATGCTCGCTACAAACAAGCAAAAGGTTGGAAACAGTTGGTGGTTTATAAGTCTGGCATACATGCACTTGGTCTTTACACATCGAGATTCATTTCCCGTGGTGAAATGGTTTGTTCTCCTCATCTATCAGTTAAACCTAGTTTTATTTATAATCGCAAAATATGTCATTGGCCGTGGTGTTTTTAGGTGGTTGAGTACGTCGGTGAGATTGTGGGGCAACATGTTGCTGATAAAAGAGAACTTGAATACCAGTCTGGCAGAAAAGTTCAGTACAAAAGCGCATGCTACTTCTTCAAGATAGATAAAGAGCATATCATTGATGCTACTCGCAAAGGGGGGATTGCACGTTTTGTCAACCATTCATGTCTGGTAATTCTTTCTCCTAGAATTGTTTACAAGTTTTAATTTTAAGAACAGGGGAGAACGTCTACCTTGGGTCACTTCCATAATGAATATTGAACAAGCCGTACTAGAAGGCTATTGAATGTTTAATAAAATAACAAAGGCATCCGACAGTGTCATTCAATTACGGTTGCTCAAAAACTTAGAAGCGAAACATACGAGTGATTGATAAAGCCATTACATATGTCTGATATTAGAGTATATCTTTTTTTTCTATGTACCCTATGGGCTATGGCACTTGAGGGTAGTTGGTATCTTTTTGTACCACTATTCAAGCGTGTTTATCCAGGTTTCTCACATCATGCTCAATTTCTTTGACAGCCTAACTGCGTCGCCAAAGTGATTTCCTTGAGGAATGAAAAGAAGGTAATTCCTAATTTTGATACTGAGTTGAGTACATTCCAATAACATACATGCGATCCCGTTAGTAAATCATATTCACACACACAAGATTTGTTTATAATCACGGGGGCTTGTGTGGTGGTGGTGGCAGGTGGTGGTGTTTTTCGCAGAGAGGGACATATATCTGGGAGAGGAGATAACATATGATTACCATTTTAACCATGAGGATGAAGGTAAGAAAATCCCATGCCTTTGTAATTCCAAAAACTGTAAGCGTTTCCTCAACTGAAATCCCTACTCAGACATGCATGCAAATGCAAATGCAAATGCAAATGTAATGCTTCTTACTCTTTGTCTGTAATACCGATTAACACTCGGCATTCCCAATGGGGCTTTCTTTCTCCATTTGCGTTTTGCTCTCATATATTATATATAATCGTAATTTGAGGGTAGTAGAGAGCAACTTAATGAGGCTGCAAATATTATTTTATAAGAAATTTGGACACTTCAAATGGGGTAGATCGAGTCTACTATATTTTTCTACTTGAATTAAAATGATTTATTAATTTTTGAATTTTACAGGTACAGTTATAAAAGTTCAATCCTTGCTATTATAAAGTATGATTGAAATGAAACGGGAATATGTATTAGATTTAGTTATATTAAAATAAATCTGAATATGACGAAATTCGTATCAAAATAAAACCAAGATTGTTGGTATTTACTTAGCTAAACTCGAAATACGCCATATTGAAAATGAAAACATAACATTCTTAATTATTTTTTTCAAATGCCATTTTCCCATAGGCCAATTCTTTCCACAAAATCAAAGATGAAATCACAAGTTAAGGCCAATCCCAGAAACAAAATGTTACAAACGTCTTCAAACGGAAACAAATATATCTGTTCATTACCAAGGGACTCGTGTATATATATATATATATATATATATATATATATATATATATATATATATATATATATATTAACTTGGTTTTATCCCTATGCTCATGAAGTAATGTATACCTTAATCCCAAATCTTATAAGTTAAAGAATAAACGCAAACATAAACCGAACACTCCCTTTTTATCTTCCAATTGCAGCCTAACCCCTCTTTCCTTCTATGAACCCCAATTCGGGATGTTCGCGGTGGCTTCGTTTACCATCTTCACCAGAGTTACCTGCCACAAAATATCTTGTGTTTTATTACCATCATCCCACAAAAGACCTCATAGTACCACAGACCAAAGTATAGTTTAGTCGATGTATTATAAACCCGAAAAATAATTAGTTCTTGTAAGTTTTGATGAAGCATCGATAGAAGGATACATGTTAAACTTACCACGCTTTCCGAAACACCGGGAGGAGGCAGGGGAAGGTTTCTCGGTGGTGCTACAGTATCGAACGATCTTTTATCAAATCTCCATTCTCCAATCTTTCCATAGGTTAACTTACCCTGAAATTGGGGCAGGTGACAGAATTTTTCTTTAAACTCGAAACAGATATGTTGGAACATAATTGAAAAGGTCACAACTAAGAAGCATTGTCCTTCAACAAAATGATTGCGATTCGAGTACAACAGGTTACCTGCATATCATAGTCACACCCATATGTGTAATGAATGATGAACTTGTTACCGACTTCTGTATCCCAAGGAGGCTGATAAGCGTCACAAAACAAGCAACTGTTTAGTATGGAGAATTCAGGAACTAATTGGTATATCGGAATTCACGTATCATATCAATTTTAAAAATTTAAGGTAATTTATTGTTTTGACAGAGGGGATGGAGTGTAGGAGATTATGTAGCCTTTTTTCTTAAACTATTCAGAAAGGTGAAAAGTCACCATCAACAAACTACTAGAAATTATGATTAAATGACAGACAAGTTGCAAAAGTCTAATCTGTGTTGTTGCTAACAAATAACAATGCTGATTCGATTTGGCTTGCTCCTAGAAGCACACCAGAGGTGGATCCTAAACAAAAAGCTCATCCCCATCAACTTCTTGGCCTAATGGAAAAAAGGCTTGAATGACATGAGAGCTTGGGTTTAAACCAGCATCCCCGTACCCAGATTCTCAAGCATACCCCAAAAATTAAAAAAAGAAAACCCAAGTTAAGGCAGAGAGTGGACTATCATAAATGGTTGCAAAATGCTAGTGACAGTTATCACTTATCAGAAGGATGCAGTTGGCATTTTTTTTATTATTCATGAAGAAGAAATTATGTGAAACATCGGACGATCACATCAAACCTGGATCATGAAATCTTTGTACAGGATGTTACCCACACCATGGAAGGCAGAGGAAACAGCATAAGCGTACCTACGGTTATGAAACAAGTAAACAGAAACAGGTCAACACCTAAGGAACCATTGTAAAAGTATGGAGCGAATTGGACAAAACTCACATTTCAAGCACCCAACCAAAAGCTTTATCTGTTTCAGGATCTTTCTTCATTGCCAATGACACATTCATCCAAGTTGGAGCTATTCTTTTGAGAGAATCCTAAACAATAAATAAAAATCAAGAGAAGTCAAAACCAAAATGGCTCGTTGTTTTGCAGCTATAGTAACCAAGCAAACACCAAAAACGCATACCTTCCCAACAATAACAGGAGAGTTTCCTATGGGGTCAATGTTGGTTATTGGACCCTTTTCCTCCGGGAAGTACTTCCTCAGAACCGACTCATACTTCTTAGGTTCTATATAAAAGAAAGGAAATGCAGCGCCTAACCCGTCCTTTGATAAGTTCGGTATAGGTTTCACGATAATATGGTCTGGCTCTGCCATCAGTATGTAACTGTACATACATAGTAAAGATGGGATAAATCAAATCAACCAAATATGGAGAAAATTTAAATCAATACAGAAAGTGGAAATCAGGGAGCTCATACTCTTCTTTGATGTCTGCCTTTTGAAGCCACTGCACAAATGCCCAAGGCCTATTCAGGACTATATAACCCTGTCATTAACATAAATGCAAACAAATAAGTAAATATAAAGAAATAAGAATCACTAATGACCAACCTTTAAAACTTACAAATTTGCATCCTTTTTAGCCAAATGATATGCATCATAAAGCTCATAATACAAATCAGGGATGGACCGAGGGTGATGGTGGCGGTAGCATCCATGGAAATTTCAAATTTCCATATAGTTTAGGTACTTTCTTTGAATTTTTTTTATTGATGACCTGATTTCGCACCCTAACTAAAAGTTCACAACCCTAGCATAAAATCCTGCATCCGTTCTGATACTAATTCTAAAGTTTGATATCAAGAAAAACAGCTAATTTTATTGGTTCAATTAACCCAATCAATGAAGATTAACCTCAAATTTCCAAATTTGGACTTCACAAACTGAAAATTATCTTTTAAATTGAATAAACTCAACATATTATAGACTAAAACCTGATAAAGGCTGAGCAATGAAAAACTTACAAATTTGCATCCTTTTTAGTCAAATTGTATGTATCATAAAGCTCAGAATACTAATCAGGGATGGACCGAGGGGTAATGGTGGTGCTAGGGACCCATAGAAATTTCAAATTCCCATGTAGTTCAGGTATTTTCTATGTATTGTTTTTTATTGTTGATCTAATTCCGCACCCTGATATAACTTACTAAAAGTAAGTAACCCTAACCTAAGCAAGCATCCTTCTACAAATTCTAAAGATTGATATCAATAAAAAAACAGCTAATTTAATTGGTTCCATTATCCCAATCAATGAAGATCAACCTCAAATTCCAAATTTGGTTACCCTTCTTCACAAATTGAATAAACCCAACATATTACAGATTAAAACCCTTAAAAGAAATACCTGATCTGTTCCAGCAGGTAAAGGCTGGGCAATGAAAGTGGGAATCTCATCCATGTACTTGTCAGGTTTACCGGAGTGCAAGATCCTAGTGAACCCGCCCATTTCTGAATTGGGTCCATTCTTATGCTTCTTGAACCAGTAATACATAACCCGGCACTGCCAGGTGTTGTAAACCGAGTCAGAAGCCGTCACCGCCGTGTGAAACAACCTTTTCTCGGCATTTGACCCGTATTTTCTCGATTTCTCTACCGGCATCTTGATCACGGGGTCAACGATTGATGATCTTGAAGGCCCGGGAAGCTCTTGCTTTAGAGAAGCATTGGCTGAGATGAGGATGTTGTAGGTGATTAGAGCTACTGATAAAGTTATAATCAACGTGAAGAATACATTCCCGAACCCCATTTTCTTCAGTCTATTGCCCGGAGACCTCTCCCTGTTTCTCTCCTTTTCTTGCTTTTATTTATGGGACACGGTGAAGGGCAGTATGGGTGAGTAATGGAGAGGCGGCGGGGAGTGGCGGAAGCCGCCTATAGCGGTGGCGGAATTGAGGAAGGTGATGGGTGACAGACTGTCGCGGGAGAGAGTGAATGAAGAAAGTCGTCGCGTCGATTATTGAAAGAGGCCAGAGCAGAGTAGTTGAAGAAAAGTTCAGCTTCCTTTTTTTAAAAAATAAAATAAATCATATAGTAACATTTATTTCAAAGATTAGGGATATGATTTAGAGTTCAGATGTTACGAGTTTATGTTTAAGGATTGAGAATTTAAGTGTCGTTAGAATTTAAATTTTAGAGTTTAGATTAATATAATTAGACATTTAAGTTTTAAGCTATAAATCTTAAATTTTAACTTCAAACTGTAAATTATACACACCCCATCAATTATAAACCAATAAACCCTAAATCACTAACCTCTAAATCTTAAAATCTAACCTTAAACCCTAAAACTAAGATGTCTGTAAAAAAAATTATAACAAAATTAGATCGTTTACCATTTAATTTGAATCCAGTACTATAAAAAAAATATTATCGTGGCTCTTTTAACCTAGTTTGATTTTTTTTAAGAGTTAGAACAGGATATTTGACTTAATTTGCAGAAATCCATTATAATTAATATCACGTATTAATTGACACCAACTTATTTAAAATTAAAAAATATCAATATTTTATAAATTAGACCAGGATTTCAATGTCCTTTGCATGGATTCGTGTTGCGCAAGAAGATATCAATGTGGAGGAGGCAGTTTGGTGGAAGTGCCCTCGATTGTGTTGTTGAAAGACATCCGTCGCGGCTGTTCGCCTAGGCGTTTTTTAGTCGCCTCCGCCATTAGGGGTGTACTAAGTTTAATGTGGATGGTACAGCGAGGGAAAAGCCTGGTCCGGGAGATTTTGGTGGGGTGCTTCGCGATGAGTATGGAACGATTCTTGGCCTTTTTTCTAGATCTTTAGACGTGATTGAATCTAATGACACAGAGCTCCGAGCCATTGCGTTTGCGTTGAGGATGTTTATGTGTTCCTGTTACAGATTCTTAGGCTAATATCTAGGCTATTTATTAGGCTAGAATATATCGTAATTAATGTTATATATTATGTTACCTAGTTTAGGTAAATTAGATTTGTATATATAGCCCTATATGTTTTATGAATTATATACAATGAATTATTCTCTACATGGTATCAGTTGTCCTAGGTTCTTTCGAATACAATTAAAATTATTAGGCAATTTTTTTGGGGCTGTTAGGGTTTTGACCTAAAGCCATTTTTTTGGTCGTTCTTCACCGGCCACCTTTGGAGGCTTCTCTGTCGACACCGCCCGTACCACGGGAACCGCCGTCCGCCGATCTGGAGATTCTGGTCACCAGAATCCCAGCGCGTGAGCCTCACGCACCGCCCCAAGCTTCCGCCTGTCCTTCACGCGCCGGCGCGTGGTGGCCCCTTTTCGCCGCCGATTTTTCCACCGACGTCGCTGCTTCATTCCGATCACACCCCTTCCACCGGTCCTTGCTTTCGGATTGTTTTGGGTTGGGTGTTCTGTCTTTTGGAATTATTAGGGTTTTGTTTTTGGTTCTTTGCTTCTTTGATCTCATGGCTGATAAAAAGATTGACTTTATGTCTGATATGTTTCCGATTACGTCTAAGATTACTGATCATAAATTGAATGGTTTTAATTTTCTCGATTGGAACCATACAATTGAGTTGTATTTGTTAAGCCTTTCTATGGACAGACATTTGACTGATGATCATCCAACGGATGATTCTCGCCTTTCTTGGATGAGAGAAGATGCTCGCCTGTATATCCAGATTCGTAATTCCATTGACAGTGAGGTGGTAGGTTTGGTTAATCATTGCAAGACGGTGAAACAGTTGATGAGCTATTTGCAATTTTTATATTCTGGCAAAGGAATTTTTTCACGTATCTATGATGTTTGTCAGAATTTTTACAGGGCTGACAAAGAAGACCAGACTTTAACTAGTTATTTTATGGATTTCAAGAAAACGTATGAAGAGCTTAATATGTTGCTTCCCTTTAGTGCTGATATCGAGGTCCAACGTAGTCAGCGAGAGCAAATGGCGGTTATGAGTTTTCTAGCTGGTCTTCCACCAGAATTTGAGACAGCTAAATCTCAGATTCTCTCTGGTTCCGAGATCTCCAGCCTCGATGATGTTTTTCGGAGAGTACGTCGTACTGAGAATTCTTTGCCTACTCCATCCCCACAACATGGCAGTGTTCTGCTCAGTCGCGCTCTTCCTTCTGACTCCGACAAGCAACATTTCAAGAGTAGTGGTCCTGGTCGTTCCATGGGGTCGGGGTCTACCAAAAGCGATCCACAGTTTGGAGTTCGTGGTCCGGATCACAGTGCAGTTATTTGTCATTATTGTCACAAACAGGGACATACCAAGCGTGATTGCCGGAAGCTGCAGTTTAAGAAAACTTCGTCTGCTCATGTTGCTTCTAGTGTAGACACTTCTTCATCGGCTGTTACGATATCTGCGGATGAGTATGCCAAGCTTCTTCACCTTTAAGACACTGTCAAGCATCCTTCCGGTCCTGTTTCTGCCCTTGTTGAGTCAGGTAAACCCAATACATGTCTTGTTTCCACCTCTTCCAAGTGGGTCATTGATTCTGGTGCCACAGACCACATGACAAGTAACCCCAATCTTCTTTCTCATTTTACAACCCATCCTTCTATCAATCCTGTTACTTTAGCCGATGGTTCCACATCTTCTGTTATTGGCTCTGGCACTTCGTACCCCACTCCCTCTCTTACTTTGTCCTCTGTTTTGAGTTTACCATATTTATCCTTTAACCTGATGTCAGTTAGTAAACTTACAAAAACCCTTAATTGTTGTGTCTCATTTTTTCCTGGTTATTGTGTGTTTTTGAGGATCTTTTGACGAAGAAGATTATTGGTAAAGGGCATGAGTCTGATGGTCTCTACATCCTTGACACCTGTTGAGTGTGTAAAAGTTCTATTATTTACACCCTTTTTAACCCATATTTCTGCTGCATTCAAGCATCATTGCATTGCATTTAGGTTAGTTTTCAATAAAACATCACAATTATATAAAAGGCACGGATTCTACTGAAAGATGGCTATTTTTGCAGGTATCTGCCATGGTTGACGATGAAGGCAGGCGCAGGGCAGATAAGCAGGAAAGCTGAACTGGACAAGCAGCCGAAGAAGACGAACCTGTCATGGACCTGTCGTGACATCATGGTGACAGCAGACTTATGAAGAGGAAAAGCAAAGTGGACCTCAATAGATAGAGAAAAATCTGCTCGTCCGTCGTGTGAAAGCCACATATTTTTCCAGGCCCCAGATCAAAAGATATGTCAAGCCAAAGCCCAAGGAGAGGAAATTCCTAAAATCAAGGATGCGGCTGGAAAGTAGAAGTCTTTAGAGATTTAGTCTTTATTAGAATCTTACTTTTAATTAAAGTTGTAATCCTTGTTACCTTAGATAACTTGAGCCCAAAGCTTATATAAGGTCATAGATTTAACCTAGGGCACAACTGATTACCCCATAACCGAAATCAAACCCCTGCCGTCCACCCGTCACCGACATGTTCTAAATTCCCCCTAGGGCTACGGGTTGTTTTGTAAAGTAGTTGCAAGGGTTGCTTTGTTTTAGGATTTTTTCAAGTTCAATAAAATAAACTTCAAGTTCTCTTATCTTGGTTTTAATATCTTGCAAGAGCATCGGGAGAGCATTGTGAGGTTATCCATTTACTTGGCATCGGGAGAGTTAAGTATACGAAAGAGATAAGAGCGCGTTCTCTAGTTTATAGTTGAACCATCTCGTGCCTAGGGATAGGGCGAGGTTAAGTGGCTAAGGAAGAATTCATACACATCGGTGTTCATCCTTCGATTCACGCCGGGAGGTATCATCAAAGACGTGATCATCGACAGACTTGTGCCTAGGGATAGGGCAAGGCAGATCTGGGATTCTTGCCAAGCTTGAAGTACGGAGTAAGTGTTCGCTTCTGCGACAGCTAACGGACAGCCGCCGCGACAGGTGCGACGACAGAACTGGAATTCCTAAGCAATTCAATACCTGCACTACCGAGCAACTCAATACCAGCCCATTCTCTCTACCTTGATATCTCAATCTTTTATTTACGTTTTACTTTATTATTCGTGACAACTTCTCATAATTATTTCCTTTACTTCGTGCAGTGAATTTAGGTGAAGCTATTAGCCCAATCCCTGTGGAGACGATATCCGATACTTCGTATCACTTACTACTTACGTCGTGTACACTTGCACTACAATTGCGATAGACTATTTTACACGCAACAAGTTTTTGGCGCCGTTGCCGGGGATTGGCAACATAACTACACCTTTCTTTTATTGCACTTTCGTTTTTATTTTTATTTTCGTTTTTGTTTTTTTTATTTTTCTTTAATTTTTATTTTTTGCTTCCAACCCTTGCTTTTCACGAGGTTATCTTGTTTATGCGCAGATCCAAAAGAGGTGAAGATTCTGAGTATAAATTAGATCCAGAAATCGAACGTTCCTTCAATCTCAAGAAACAGATTCGCCACCTCTTAGACCGGAACGAGTACCTTGAGGAACAGCTAGAGCAGATGGCCCGTAACCAGCCCGGTGATGGAATTATACCGCCTGTCGGTGACCCGCCCGCGGCAGGTGGACGACGGTCATGTCGTGACTACATGCTGAACGATCATGTAGAGCTGGAGACCACGCTGCCGGATATTGATGTTGACAACTTCGAACTAAAACCTGTCATGTTTAGTATGGTCAACAACGCCGGACAGTTTAGTGGTTCTGCGACAGAAGATGCCAGGGAGCATCTCAAAACGTTCTAGGAGATCTGTGGTTCGTTTAGACTGCCAGGAGTTAGTCCGGAGATACTGAGGCTTCGGTTATTTCCCCATTCATTGAGGGACAGAGCTAAAACTTGGTGGAATAAACTTACATCGGGTTCTATTATGACTTGGGCAGATTTAACTCGTGAATTTTTGTCTCGTTTTAATCCTTCACATTTAGCTGAGCGATTACGTAATGAAATTGCTACTTTTCAACAGGAAGATGACGAGCCGATGCACGAGGCCTGGGACAGATTTACAACTCTTCTTCGAAACTGCCCAATGCATGGATTCCCCGTCTGGAATCAGGTAACTAAGTTCTATAATGCTGCTAACTTACAAACTCGCATTCGAATTGATTCTGCAGCAAATGGATTACTATTGGATAAAGATCCAGACGAAGCCTTGCAAGTTTTGAAACATCTGGCTAAGAATGAGGAGCAGTTTCCAACCGCTAGAAGAGGAGGTAAACGAGTACTTGCTGTCAAGGACTATGAGGCCGACAGCACTATGAAATCGCAGGTAGCATTCCTTACTAAAGCCATGAAAAAGTTATTGAATGATGATGAATTACAAGGATTTGCTGTCGAGGAAGTTTGTGCTACTTGTGAGGGAAATCATAGTAGGGATGAGTGCCCAATAAATATAGAAGAGGGAAAATATGTTGGAAATTACAAGCCGAACTACAATTCCAACAACTATAATCCCAATTGGAGGAAGGATCCCAAATTCTCCTAGAGTAACCCCAACAACGCCCTGAATCCACAAGCGCATAATCAGAATCAGGGGGGTCCTAGATTGTTGACGCGACAGCATCTGCCGCAGAACCTGCCGCCTTAGCAGCAACAGCAGCCACCACCTGCCACGAGTAGTATATTGGAGCAGACTCTGGCCACCTTTATGTCTCAGACTGGTACGTATATGGAGAATATTAATCAGTTTGTCAAGAAGACGGAAACCTTTATGGATGAAACCAAGATGAGAATGACAAATCATGAGGCTACCTTGAAATCTCTAGAGACACAAATGGGTCAGGTGTCGCAGCACATTAAGCCACGGCAAAATGGAGGATTCCCTAGCAATACTGAAAATGCTAGACCGCCCCCACATGAGCAATGTAAGGCGATTACTACTAGGAGTGGGAAAAAGTTACCAGGGCCGGAAAAGGAAGCTGAAACAGAAAAGGATCCAGCCTTAGATAAACCTGCCGAGGAAGCTGCCCCGACAGGTGATAAACATACTGCTGTCGATGAGCCTGTCACGACAGCAGAAGCGACAGAGGAGAAAAAAGATGAGTATCGTCCTCAGATTCGCATGCAGTGGGAAGGACGCATTGCTGATTACCGTCTACCACCACCTTTTCCGCAACGGATACAGCAAGCTAAGCATGAATCTCAACTTAAAAAGATTTATGATATTTTTAAACAGGTTCATATCAATATTCCGTTGTTAGATGCTGTTAGAGAGATGCCCGGTTATGCTAAATTTCTCAAGGATGTTATGTCAAAAAAATCTAAACTTGGGGAATTTGAAACGGTAAGGATGCAAGAAGGTTGCATGAGTATTCTTCATCGGCAGCCACCCCAGAAAAAGAAGGATCCGGGGAGCTTCATCATACCTTGCGTAATCGGCGACAGATTTGTGGGTAAGACACTTTGTGATCTAGGTGCTAGTGTTAATCTAATGCCCAAATCTGTTTTTCAGAAACTAGGTATTGGCAAGGCGCGGCCCACAACAGTTACCCTACAGCTAGCCGACCGCTCTTACGTTCACCCCGAGGGAAAAATTGAAGATATTTTGGTAAGAGTGGATAAGCTTATTTTTCCTGCTGACTTTCTTATCCTAGATTGTGAGGCAGATGAAAACGCACCAGTCATCCTTGGGCGACCCTTCTTAGCCACGGGAAGATCATTGATTGATGTGGAGAAAGGAGAACTCACCATGCGCGTGAACGATCAAGAAATTAAGTTGAATGTTCTCCAAGCAATGAAACATGTTGATGTGGATGAAGAATGTAAGGCCATCATTGAGGTGACCTTTGATCAACCTTGCATCAGGTCGGGTTGCCGTGATATAAAATTTGGTCACTGCTGCGACAGCCACCTACAGGCCTGTCACGACAGCGACGACGACAGCACCGACGACAGCGATTCCTCTAAACCTGATACATCTGATACTGAAGGTCATGAGGAGGTAGACTGGTTAGACCATCGTCCAGGTAAGTTATTCGAACCCTTGAATTACACTTCGGATAACCATTTAATCCAAAAGCCATCTACTGTTGAACCACTTGTCTTAGAACTTAAGCCCCTGCCAGGGCAGCTTAAATATGCTTATCTTGGTTGTGATGACACACTGCCCGTAATCATCTCTGCTAAGCTGCCGCAGGAACAGGAACGACAGCTGATCGACATGTTAAGGCAGCACAAAAAGGTGATTGGATGGACGATAGCAGACATACAGGGCATTAGTCCGGCAATATGCATGCACAAAATCCTCCTAGAGGAAGATCATAAGCCGACTATTGATGCCCAAAGGCGGTTAAACCTTGCGATGAAGGAGGTAGTGCGTAAAGAGATAATCAAATGGTTAGATGCTGGTATTATTTACGCCATCTCCGACAGCAAATGGGTAAGCCCGGTGCAATGTGTTCCCAAGAAAGGAGGCATGACCGTGATAACAAACGAAAACAATGAGTTAATCCCAACCAGGACTGTGACCGATTGGAGGGTTTGTATGGACTATCGGAAGCTTAATAAAGCTACCCGAAAAGACCAATTTCCTTTACCCTTTATTGATCAAATGCTTGATAGATTAGCGGGTAAACCTTACTATTGTTTTCTTGATGGTTACTCAGGTTATAACCAAATTGCTATTGCACCAGAGGATCAAGAGAAAACGACTTTCACATGCCCCTACGGTACATACGCGTTTAGGAGGATGCCGTTTGGACTCTGTAATGCACCTGCCACCTTCCAAAGGTGCATGATGGCTATATTCTCCGACATGGTTGAGGACTTCCTTGAGATTTTCATGGATGATTTTTCCGTCTTTGGAGACGATTTTGAGAGCTGTCTCGGCAACTTACAAAAGGTACTTGAAAGATGTGAAAAAGCTAATCTTGTTTTAAATTGGGAAAAATGCCACTTTATGGTGGATGAGGGGATAGTCCTAGGCCATAAGATTAGCTGCCGTGGGATAGAAGTCGACAGGGCTAAGATAGAAGTAATTGAGAAGCTGCCGCCGCCGACTACAGTCAAGGGCATTAGGAGTTTTTTAGGGCATGCGGGTTTTTATCGGAGATTCATCGCAAATTTCTCGAAAATCACGAAGCCCCTATGTCATCTCTTAGAACAGAACCGACCCTTTGACTTTAATGAAGAATGTACTGAAGCATTCAAGGTTTTGAAGGAAAAGCTAGTGACAGCCCCCATAGTACAGCCACCAGACTGGACACAACCATTTGAGATCATGTGTGATGCCAGTGATTATGCTGTCGGGGCAGCACTTGGGCAGCGCAAGGACAAGCTGTTTCACGTCATATACTATGCCAGCAAAACATTGAATGATGCCCAAGTGAACTATACCACCACAGAAAAAGAGCTGTTAGCTGTGGTGTTCTCCATCGACAAGTTTCGTTCTTATATACTTGGGACGAAGGTAATAGTGCACACCGACCATTCTGCCCTTAAGTACTTGTTCGCAAAGAAAGATGCAAAGCCTAGGTTGATACGATGGATCTTGCTATTACAAGAGTTCGACCTTGAGATCAAAGACAAAAAGGGGACAGAAAATCAGGTGGCAGATCACTTGTCGAGGTTGGAAAAGGGACAGAGTCTACCATTCAATGAGACACACATACTGGAGACCTTCCCAGATGAGCAGCTCTTTGCTGCCGCAATCGCTGTCGCGACAGCCATGGCGGCAGGTAAGTCTTCTGACCTTCCCTGGTATGCTGATTTCGTTAATTTTATAGTTAGCGGAATATTACCTTCTGATCTTAATTATCAAGCCAGGAAGAGGTTCCAAAATGATGTTAAGCATTATTATTGGGACGAACCTCTTCTTTTCAAAATGTGCGCAGATCAGGTTATAAGGAGGTGTGTACCACAAGAAGAACAAGAAGACATTCTCCATCACTGTCATGCTTCACAATATGGAGGTCACTTAGGAGGCAACAAAACTGCTACCAAGGTGCTGCAGTCAGGGTTCTACTGGCCGACACTGTATAAAGATGCACAGGACTTTTACAAGAACTGTGACAGGTGCCAGCGGACAGGTAACATCTCGAGGAGAAACGAGATGCCATTGCAGAATATCCTAGAAGCCGAGATCTTCGACGTTTAGGGGATTGATTTTATGGGGCCTTTTCCATCTTCATGTGGAAATCTTTACATTCTCCTAGCAGTGGATTATGTCTCCAAGTGGGTAGAAGCAATCGCAACTCAAAAGAATGATGCCAAAACGGTCCAAAAGTTTTTGCACAAAAACATATTTTCTAGATTTGGCATCCCTAAAGCGATTATCAGTGATGAAGGGAGACATTTCGATAATAGGGTAATTGCTGCCGCCTTGAAGAAATATGGTGTCAAGCACAGGATCGCGACAGCATACCACCCACAGACCAATGGACAGGCTGAGATATCCAATAGGGAAGTGAAGAACATTCTTGAAAAGATGGTCAAACCAACTAGGAAAGATTGGTCTTTACTTCTGAATGATGCATTATGGGCATACAGAACAGCTTTCAAGACTCCATTGGGCATGTCTCCATACCGTTTGATTTATGGGAAAACCTGTCACCTGCCTGTCGAGATAGAGCACAAGGCATATTGGGCAATCAAGGCAGTAAACATGGACTTGGACAAGGCAGGCCAGAAAAGGCCGTTAGATTTGAATGAGATCGATGAAATACGAACAATGGCCTACGACAATGCAAGGATTTACAAGGAAAAGACTAAGAAGTGGCATGACATGAAGTTGCTGCCACGACAGTTCTGCCCAGGGCAGCTTGTGTTGTTGTTTAATTCTAGGTTGAAACTCTTCCCAGGGAAGCTTAAATCTAGATGGTCTGGCCCGTTCCAAGTGGTTCAAGTTTTTCCCCATGGTGCCATTACAATTCAATAATTAAAGGACGGGCACCAATTCAAAGTCAATGGACAACGCCTCAAGCATTATCAGGGGACTGAAGCCCCAGGAATACAGGAAGTGGTTACTTTAGGTGATGCCCCACAAGGCATCCCTAATTTAACCTAATTTTTATTTTTATTTATTTTATTTTATTTATTATTATTATTAGGAAATTAGGTTTATTTTATTCGAATAATGTTTTGTTTTTCTAATTTCAGTTTTTAGGAAATAAAGGAGTCAAGAAGAAAAGGAGAAGTGACCCAGGCCCACCGCCCATCCATCAGCCCAATAAAGCCCATTTATGGAAACCTGTCGTTTCGGCTGCCGCCGCGGACGGATATGACAGGCTGTCAACAGACTGACATAGCAGACGACGAAGCGTGCGGCAGACGCGTAACAGACGCTTAAATGCATGTCAGACGCGTCAGACACGCTACATCCAATCTGCCGCCCCGTTATTCCCGCCTGCCGTTGCGGCATTAAATGGGCAGCTACTCGACCGCTATATAAACCCCTTCCCATTTTCATTTTTCATCACTTCTGATTTTTCTCTCTTGTTGTTCTCCTCTAGTTTTATTTGTTTTCTCTCTTTCACAGCCCTTGCAACCAAAATGTCGTCGAGACAAACCCGTCAGAACGCTGCTGCCGCTTCTTCTTCAGCAGCAGCATCACCATTCGCCAAAAAGGAGCTATGGGAGGAGCGTGGCTTTATATACAACAGAGATGCCCCTCATATGGGACTGCGGCCGTTCATTGTGAAGGCCATAACGACACAGCTATGGGAGGACTTTGCCGAGCAACCGGCAGAGTTAAATGATACTTTGGTCCGAGAATTTTACGAGGCCATCGACAGCAAAACAGCGACATCTGTCACTGTCCGAGGAGTGGAAGTGCCCCTTACCGCCAACAGCATCAACCATGTGTTCGGCCTCTTCTTTGGCCCCAACGATGATGCTCACCAACAATTTCTGGACACCCTCGACGCTCCTGCCTATGATGCCATCATGGTGGAGCTGACAGAAGCTGGTACGACATGGACTACCAGCAAGAAAAACCCCCACTCAGTCAATAGGGGGCAGCTTCTCCCCGAAGCAAAACTGTGGAACGCTTTTATCAAAAAGCGTATCCTGCCCTCGTCCCACCATACGACAGTCAACCGACAGCGCTTGGCCCTCATTCACTCTATTATGCATGACAGGCCCATCAATGTGGGCAGGTACATGAGGGACAGCATCATCGATTGTGCCTTCCGCTCAGACTCACGACTCTGCCTGCCGTTCACCATCACCGCCCTCTGCCGCTGTGCTGCCGTACCAGAGGAACCCTCCGACAAAATCAAGACGGGCAGTGGCTGGGCTGACAACAACATCTCCAGCCTCATGGAGGTCATAGTCGTATCACCCATCAACGCCTTCGACCCAAATGCTCCTCCTACTGACTCCGATGATGAACCTGCCACCGACCCTGCCCCAGATGCTGCCGCCGACACCGCCCCGACAGATCAGTCTGCCCACATCCTTGCTGCAATCCTACGGGTAGAGGAGCGCCAAATGGGTTTGATGACTTTTATCCGTGACTTCTCAAATGCAACGGTAAATTTCATTACTAATACTTTACATTATTCGGATGTCATCTTCCCCACCTTCCCCGCCCATTATTTCCATATCCCCTCCCCCACACCCACACCACCTGTCTCTCCCCATATGCATTCTGCCGCTTCCACACAAACCCCTGCCCCAACGGCAGAAGGCAGCCCATCGGCAGACACCTCCCCTCGAGGAACCAAAAGACCTACCACTGATGACAGCCCTCTTATCCGGAGGAATTTGGAGAGCGACTTTACGCGGGTCAAGCGAATTAAGCACGTGGCACACAAGAAAAGGCTGCCCAAAGCCATCACCACCAGCAGCTCTTGGGACAGTGGTAGCAGTTCTGACGTCCGGCTAGTGGAGCAACCTACCCCTCAACTTGCCGATGAACCTGCCCTTCCACCTGCCGATGAACCTGCTGATCAACCTGCTCCTGAACCTGCCCAGCCTCCCCCACAACGCAGACGCCGTCATCAGATCCGCGTCAGCAGCAGCAGTGAAGGCAGCGACTAAAATTTAAGTTTTTTACCTCTTATTGCTGCCTGCCTTTATATTTTGTGATGTACTTTTTCTTTCTTTTATTTTTCATGTCATTTTGCATTGAGGGCAATGCAACCCTCGAGTTTGGGGGTGGCAACCCTCCATCATTAATGGAGTCTTAAGTACATCTTTTTATTAATTGTTGTGTCTTATTTTTTTATCTATTTAAAAAAAATCAGAAAATCAGAAAATTTAAACTGTTGGCTTAAAACTGTGAAGTTAACTTACCTGTCATGACGGCTCTGTCGTGGCAGCATCTTTAGGACAGGTTAAGGAAAAGTTTAGAGCCTTTCTATAGTTCTGAAAAACTTAAACACTTTTGTGACTGTTATATTGCTTAGATTTCTTTTAGCCAAACTAGAATAGGAAGCTTAGAACTTGGATAGCCCCTAGAGGTGCCTAACACTGGCTCTAGGAAAGAAGTTTAGCAAAAGAAAATCAAAAACCTAGAGGTGCCCGAAACCGGCTCTAGGAAGCTAACTAGAGGTGCCCGAAACTGGCTCTAGAAAAACTAGCTTGAAAATAGAAGAAAAAGAAGCATGAAAATGTGCCTTCTAAAAAAATAATAAACTTTGGCATAAAAATTCGAGTTAAGAAGTTGAATATTCTAGTGAAACTAAGAGAGTCTTAGCATATAACTGTTCACATGCATGCACACACTGCACGAGAGCTATAGGGAGATTCCGGACAGATCCTAATCTTTTCCGACAGGTTGCTGCCGCCATAGAGAATGAGCGACGGGTAAGGGACAGTTCACTGTTTGAAGGCCAACACAAAAAATTTCAGTTTTCTTTTAAGTCTTCATTGCTTGAGGGCAAGCAAAAACTTGAGTTTGGGGGTGTTTTGAGTGTGTAAAAGTTCTATTATTTACACCCTTTTAACCCATATTTCTGCTGCATTCAAGCATCATTGCATTGCATTTAGGTTAGTTTTCAATAAAACATCACAATTATATAAAAGGCACGGATTCTACTGAAAGATGGCTATTTTTGCAGGTATCTGCCATGGTTGACGATGAAGGCAGGCGCAGGGTAGATAAGCAGGAAAGCTGAACTGGACAAGCAGCCGAAGAAGACGAACCCGTCATGGACCTGTCGTGACAGCATGGTGACAGCAGACTTATGAAGAGGAAAAGCAAAGCGGACCTCAATAGATAGAGAAAAATCTGCTCGTCCGTCGTGTGAAAGCCACATATTTTTCCAGGCCCCAGATCAAAAGATATGTCAAGCCAAAGCCCAAGGAGAGGAAATTCCTAAAAGCAAGGATGCGGCTGGAAAGTAGGAGTCTTTAGAGATTTAGTCTTTATTAGAATCTTACTTTTAATTAAAGTTGTAATCCTTGTTACCTTAGATAACTTGAGCCCAAAGCTTATATAAGGGCATAGATTTAACCTAGGGCACAACCGATTACCCCATAACCGAAATCAAACCCCTGCCGTCCACCCGTCACCGACATGTTCTAAATTCCCCCTAGGGCTACGAGTTGTTTTGTAAAGTAGTTGCAAGGGTTGCTTTGTTTTAGGATTTTTTCAAGTTCAATAAAATAAACTTCAAGTTCTCTTATCTTGGTTTTAATATCTTGCAAGAGCATCGGGAGAGCATTGTGAGGTTATCCATTTACTTGGCATCGGGAGAGTTAAGTATACGAAAGAGATAAGAGCGCGTTCTCTAGTTTATAGTTGAACCATCTCGTGCCTAGGGATAGGGCGAGGTTAAGTGGCTAAGGAAGAATTCATACACATCGGTGTTCATCCTTCGATTCACGCCGGGAGGTATCATCAAAGACGTGATCATCGACAGACTTGTGCCTAGGGATAGGGCAAGGCAGATCTGGGATTCTTGCCAAGCTTGAAGTACGGAGTTAGTGTTCGCTTCTGCGACAGCTAACGGACAGCCGCCGCGACAGGTGCTGTCGGCGACGGGCGCGACGACAGAACTGGAATTCCTAAGCAATTCAATACCTGCACTACCGAGCAACTCAATACCAGCCCATTCTCTCTACCTTGATATCTCAATCTTTTATTTACGTTTTTACTTTATTATTCGTGACAACTTCTCATAATTATTTCCTTTACTTCGTGCAGTGAATTTAGGTGAAGCTATTAGCCCAATCCCTGTGGAGACGATATCCGATACTTCGTATCACTTACTACTTGCGTCGTGTACACTTGCACTACAATTGCGATAGACTATTTTACACGCAACAACACCCATGATCCAGAACCTGTTGCTTGCACTGGAATTGTCAATCCTTTTGAAGAACATTGTCGATTGGGTCATCCTTCTCTACCTTATTTGAAGAAACTTTGTCCTCAATTTTCTAGTTTAAAATCCTTAGATTGTGAGTCTTGTCAGTTTGCTAAACATCATCGCCTTAGTTCCAGTCTTAGAGTCAATAACCGAGCTTCTGCTCCATTTGAGTTAGTTCACTCTGATGTTTAGGGTCCTAGTCTTGTTACTTCTAAACCTGGTTTTCGTTATTTTGTTACTTTTGTTGATGATTATTCTCGAATGACATGGCTTTATTTAATGAAATCTCGCTCAGAATTATTTACTCATTTCTCTTCTTTTTGTGCTGAGATTCAAACCCAATTTGGTACGCCTGTTCGAAACTTGAGAAGTGATAATGCAAAAGAGTATGTTTCAGGTCCTTTTCAGAAATATATGCTTGAGCACGGTATTCTCCATCAAACTTCTTGTGTTGACACCCCTTCTCAAAACGGTGTTGCTGAACGCAAAAATAGACATCTCCTTGAAACAGCCCGAGCTTTGCTATTTCAAATGCAGGTTCCAAAATGTTTTTGGGTTGATGCCATCTCCACAGCTTGTTTTTTGATCAATCGTATGCCCTCTTCAGTTTTGTTGGGTAACATCCCTTTTCATACTCTTTTTCCCACTAAAATTTTTCCCCTCTCCCCGAAAATTTTTGGTTATATTTGTTTTGTTCGGGATGTCCGTCATCAAGTTACAAAACTTGATCCTAAGTCTTTGAGATGTGTGTTTTTGGGGTATTCACGTGGTCAAAAAGGGTATCGTTGTTATTATCCGGGTCTAGGTAGGTATCTTGTGTCTGCTGATGTTACTTTTTTGGAACACAAACCTTTTCTGTTTTCTTCAGGGTCTATCGCTCAAGAGGACGAGGATTTCTTGTTTTATTAGGTCCCATCACCTTTGGAGTTGTCCTCATCCTCCTTGGTTCTGCCCTCTTTTGTCAAGCCCCCCATAAAAAACATCTATACTCGTCGGCCACAACCACCCCCTTCCGACCCAATTAGAAACGTTCCGGATGTTCCAGATTCATGTCCTGATGAGCCAATATCTTCGTCATCAGATTCGTCTCGTATTGCTGATCTTGACCTTCCTTTTGCTCTTCGGAAAGGTAAACGTGCTTGTACTTACCCCATTTCCTCTGTTGTTTCCTATAATTGTTTGTCTTCTTCTTCTCGTGCCTTTGTTACATCCCTAGATACTATTTCTGTCCCTAAAACTGTTAGCGAAGCATTATCTCATCCTGGATGGCGTGCGGCTATGCTTGAGGAAATGACTGCTCTAGATATCAATGGCACGTGGACTTTGGTTTCTTTGCCTAACGGTAAGCGAGCTATTGGATGTAAGTGGGTGTTTACTGTTAAATTTAATCCTGATGGCTCTCTTAATCGTTTGAAAGCCCATCTTGTTGCTAAGGGATATGCTCAGACCTATGGTGTGGATTATTATGATACTTTCTCTCTTGTTGCCAAACTTGCTTCTGTCGGGCTATTTATCTCCCTTGCAGCAATTTTTTATTGGCCTTTGCATCAGTTGGATATCAAGAATGCTTTCCTTCATGGTGATCTTCAGGAGGGGGTGTATATGGAGCAACCACCTGGGTTTGTTGCTCAGGGGGAGTCTGGGAAAGTATGTTATTTGAAGAAATCTTTATATGGTTTGAAACAGAGTTCTCGGGCTTGGTTTGGTAAGCTTAGTTAGGCTATTGAAAAGTTCGGGATGCAAAAAAGCGAATCAGACCATTCTGTTTTCTTTAGAAAGTCGGATGTGGGCACTATTCTACTAGTCGTATATGTGGATGATATTGTACTCACTGATAATGACACTAGTGGAATTTCTTCACTGAAGTCTTTTCTCCACACTCAGTTTCACACTAAAGATCTGGGGACGTTGAAATACTTCTTGGGGTTGAGGTGAACAGAAATAGAAAAGGGATCTTCCTATCTCAGAGGAAGTATGTGCTTGATCTTTTATTGGAAACAGGGAAATTGGGCGCCAAACCTTGTAGTACGCCAATGGTCCTTAATCTACAGTTAACTAAAGAAGGTGAATTATTTGATGACCCTGAAAGGTACAGAAGACTTATCGGTAAATTAAATTATCTCACGGTGACGCGTCCTGATATATCTTTTCCAGTGAGTGTTCTGAGTCAATATATGTCGTCACCGACTGTTGATCATTGGAAAGCAGTAGAGCAAGTTTTATGTTATCTAAAAAGTGCTCATGGGCGTGGAATTCTATATGGCAATCATGGTCATACTAGAATTGAATGTTTTTCCGACTCGAATTGGGCAGGATGCAAGGAGGATAGAAGATCCACCTCAGGATATTGTGTGTTTGTTGGAGGAAACTTGATTTCTTGGAAGAGTAAAAAGCAGAGTGTAGTCTCACGATCTAGTGCAGAAGCCGAATATAGAGCAATGGCCAAGTTCGTATGTGAGATTATATGGGTATATCAGCTCCTCGGTGAGATTGGAATTAAAGCCTCAATACCTGCAAAACTTTGGTGTGATAATCAAGCTGCATTACACATTGCTTCTAATCCAATTTTTCATGAAAGAATGAAACACATTGAGATTGATTGTCACTTCATTCGCGAAAAGATACAACAAGGTTTGATATCTACTGGTTATGTGAAAACCGGAGAACAACTAGGAGACATCTTCACCAAAGCTCTCAATGGAATTCGAATCAATTATCTATGTAACAAGTTGGGCATGATTAATATCTATGATCCAACTTGAGGGGGAGTGTTACAGATTCTTAGGCTAATATCTAGGCTATTTATTAAGCTAGAATATATTGTAATTAATGTTATATATTATGTTACCTAGTTTAGGTAAATTAGATTTGTATATATAGCCCTATATGTTTTATGAATTATATATAAGAAATTATTCTCTACAGTTCCAATTGGAGTTCTTGTAAAAATTGATTGTGGAGTCGAACTCGAGAGTAGTGCTTGGTTGGGTACTACAAGTTAGTGGTCGACCGTGGCGTTTATGAGATGTGTTTGTAGAAATTGATAAGGTATGTACTGTCGTGAGTAACATTTGTTTTGTGCATACATTTCGTGAAGCTAATGGCTTTGCGGATACTTTGGCGAAAGAGGGCGGGGATCGTTTGTCGCTTTTTCTAAGTTTTGCCTTGAGCGTTCTTGGTACTGTAGGGGTGATGGCAGTGTTGGTGCGGTGATGAAGGACGGAGATGGCAACATTGTAGGCCTGGGTGATCGGGTGTTTGGGGTTGGCAGAATGGCGTGATGGGGGCAGTTTACTCGAGGGCAGATGGTTGGGATATGGTTAGGCATGTGTTTTGTGGGTGTTATGTTGCAGTTTGTTTTTTTGAGCTTTAGGGTATTGTTTGTAGGTGTTTTTGTTTTTTCGTCCATTGTCACGTGTACTCTTTTTTTCTATTTAAAATTATTAAAGTTTTTAATGAGGCTTGTAGTAATGTTGGCTTGTATGATTTTCACTAATAATATTATATATGTTGCCGATAAAAGATTTAATAATACAACTCTTATAAGAAACATGCATGTCATACATATAAAATTATTAGATGGGTTTGACTCACACGTCATACATATAATTAAAGATTGAAAAAAAATATTATATGGTCCCGACTCACCACGTCATTTAGGGTATCATTCACTAAAAAACAATCAACTAACTTTTTTATTTTCCATGTCATTTTTTCAATGGTGAATCTTTACTTTTTTCCCATGTAAATAGGGAGTGAGTAATTACATAAAAATTAATTAGAAAAGAAAAAAATGACATGGAAAACAAAAATTTGTTGGCTGATTTTTAGTGGATGAGGACATAGATGACGTGGTGAGCCAGATCATGTAATAATTTCTCTTAAAGAGTGAATAATTACTTATAAATTATAATAAAATAGATGAATGTCATTGGATGGACCATAAATAACAGACATTTCCATCTAATAATTTCTTATCATACAGTACAGAGAGATGTCTAATAATCAAACTCAGTACATAAACAGCGATATTGTGGGATAAAAGTGAGGTTGAGAGAGTATATGGAGTCAAATTGATATTTTGTTTTAAAGTTTAGGGCTCAAATTGAAAATTAACCCTTTTGACTAATGTGCCACTTCATCAAATTAATGGGTGTTAACGACACAATAAAACAGATCGAAAACGTAAATAAAAAGAATAACTTTTTTAAATAGGTGACCGAAATAGAACACAACCCAAACAAAAGGGGCCTCCGATAAAGTTTACCCTAAATTTATATATCAATATTGTTTAACAATTAGGTGATAGAGGATAATGAATTACATTAGATGATAGCGGATAAATGATAGTATTACCTGGTTTAATTATTATTTGACAAAATTAACTGATAGCCGAGAGCTATTTGATTACTTGAAATAGTAAAATGACATATAAGAACATGATTATATTCAATATTTTTTTCGAATAATTTTAATAATTATTAATTTTAGATGTATATGTTAATTTTTTTATTTATAAAATTATATTTTGAATATAATTTTATAAATTATTAAATTTAGATGTATATATTAATTTTTTATTTACGAAATTATTTTTTTATAATATGCATATTCGTTTTACGGTCTATCATTATTTTTGTTTTTCATATTTTTATATAATATTTGCATAAAAAATTAAAAGTTGAAAATGAAACACAAAACTGATATGAATCTTTAAATATATATTTTTTAGGATGAGCCGTTGAGACCATGCACTAACGATGAGCATAGCTGAGCACTATTAAATTAATTTATAAACATTAAAATTTTAGAGAACTCAATGTATCATTATAAATTATTTGAACATATAATTATAAATTATTTAAAATAAAATATTAATTAAATTATTTACCATATATATTATTTTTAATTTTTAAAATAATTAGATCAAATATCAACCTTAGTCAATTTAAAAAATAAAACCCTAAACCTTAAACTATAAACTCAAAACTCGATACTGTAAATACTAAACTTTAAATCTTAAACTCTAAATGCTAAATTAAAACCTTAAATTATAAATATTAAACCCTAGACACAAAACCTTAAATTGTAAACACTAAACCCTAGTGTTAGTGCACCATCTATCTCACTAGAACCTAATATCGACAACATCTCATCTTCAACAAAACGAAGCAAAACTTGAGTAAACAACCCAAAATTGAAAACTCATCTTCACCGAATCGAAGCAAAACTGGGTAAATCATCCCATGTTCATCAAACTAAAGCAAAATTGAAAACAAAACCTGAAATCGAAAACCATTTTATCTTCATCGAACAGAAAAAAAAAACACAAGTAAAAATAAAGAATTTAGGCTTTAGGGTTTAATGTTTAGAGTTTAGGGATCATGGTTAAGTGTGTATAGATTATGGTTTAGTGTTTTGTGTTTAGGGGTTTATAGTTTACGATTTAGGGTTTCGATGTTAGGGTTTCAGATTTATACTTTAAGGTTTAAAGTTTAGAATTTTTTATTTATTTTAAATAATTTATAATTATACATTGAATATTTTAAATTTTTAATCTTTATTAATTAATTTAATGGTGCTCAACAGTGCTCATCGTTAATGGTGCTCAACGGTGCTCGAGTGTGATAGACTCATCCAATCTTTTATCCCTCCGTGTGTTTTTAACCTTTTAATTAATTTTTTATTAAAATGAAAATTTACATAACAAAATTCTAATATATAGGGAATTAATTCATAAGTAAATCTGGTAAAGTATTTCTATTTCCTACTCAGATTGTGAGGAGAAAACGTGTTTTTATTTTGGACAATTTGCTGAGTCAGACAGGGTTTTGGTAGAGGAATCATTTCACATGCCAACTCTTAAGTATTTTACTATTTTATAGATATTTCCCCTTTTTTAAATAACTCAAATGTTAAAAGAAGTCAACACATGAGATCCATCGTTTCACAAATGTAATATATCTTTTTTTAGTATTTTTCCTGTTATTTTCTATGTTAGTTAAGGTTTGCACTAAGTCGGGTTGATTCACGTTATATATTTAATTTTAATTAATTATCAAAATTACAAATTCACATGACTGAATTCGAAAAATATACAAAGAATAATTCATAAACATGAATCACACAAACTAAAAATAAAGAAGATGGAATTTTGCGATCTCTCTCCCAATTCTCCTCCTCCCTTGAAGGCTGCAATTTGGTGGCTATTTATAGGAGATGATTAGGTCAAATTGGTTGTTGATGCGGATAGGTTTAAGTTGGAATTTAATTAAATAAAAGACATAATAAATCTCTTTTATCTTTATTCTCAAACTCTTTGTAAATCTGACTCTTTTATCTCTTTAAAACTCTGCGCGGATATCCAAATTTAGAATAAGAGTAAAAACTTTTTTTTTGTCAAAATACAACCCATAATATTATTACCGTACATAAGCAAGACCAAACCTATGGATACATCTAGGCTCTAACTACTAATGAAGTTATTATTTGAAAACAAACAAAGGAAAAACAGTTCTCGTTAGGGTACTAGCTGTCCCATTGGCCTTGAGTCTAGGGTTGATATTCTAATTAAACATTCAATTGAAGAGTAAATATATGTTTTAGTACTTGAATTTGTCTTTAAAATGTTGTTTGATTTTTATTTATTTTTTTCGCTCAATTTTGAATTTAATTTGTTGGTTTGAATTGGTATTCTAACTTTACTTTTGATTCAAATTAGTTCTTACGTTAACTGACTTTTTATTCCCAGTGGTGATGGGTAGCAAGGGGGGAGATAATGGCTAGGATTGGTGTGGTATCTTTGATTGTTCGTTAATTTATCGATTGCATGTACACGTCGTACTCTTTTCCTCCATTTAGGACGTAGGGAGATTTTTAATGAGGCGCGTGTCGATGTAAGTTGTATGATTTCACCTCAATAAAATCATACATTTTCGATCAAAAAAACTAACTTATATGAACCATAAGTAATATTTTGGTGTTAGATGACGATAGGCCTCCTATAATAGGCTAAAATGAAAAATCAACCCTTGAACTATGTCCTTTGTTTACTTTTAGTCCTTAAACTTTATTTTGGTCAAAATAAGTATTTAAACTAGGGTAAACTATACTAATGACCACCAAACTATGGGGTTGGTGTCGATTTGAACACTATATTTTCAGTTGTGTTAAATATACCACATAATTATTTAATTGGTTCCAATGTAGCTGTTAAAAAAAACGAAAAAGTTGACGGGGCTGTTAAAATAATTGGTATAATTACAAATTTGGTCCCCTTTATCTATACAATTTATCAATTTGATCTTAATTTTAATCTAATAAAAATTTATTTATTTTAATTAGGTTGTGACGCGTGTCACCCTGATTGGAGTAGGAAAAATGAAAACCAAAAAATTGCCCTTGGAAGGAATCAAATTTGGGACCTTGGGGAATAGTACACACGAGCTTGCCACTAAGCCAAGCATATAATTGTGATATGCAATACTAATAATAATATATGCCTTATACAATTGGAGAAAGAAAGAAAAAACAATATACTCACCCTTGGTAGGATTTGAACCTAGAAATCCTTAAGGGTTGTGGCATGGGTTTGCCACTAAGCCAAATAAGTATTTTTGATATGAAATACTAACTATAATATATATCTTATTCGATTGTAATTTAGTTTGGAATATTATATATATAATAATATTAAAGTGCAGACTATGATGCTTGGTTTCTAGAACAAATTGGTCCTGTAAATACCCGCTGGACCGTACCTGGGTTGATTTGAACATGTTAGAGACATTTTTAAACTATGTTGTTGTAATTTGAAAGAAAGAATGAATGTAAGAAGATACCTTCGTTTCAAATTGTTGATAAAAGATTTTGGGTTTTGAGATTTGAATACTCTTAGGAAAGACCACATGTTCCCGATCAATGGCCACCCCATGTCGCTTGGAGGGAGAGAATTCAGCTTCTTCTTCCGCTGCTGCCGCAATCTGTTGAGATTTTCAAAAGAAAGAGCACAGAATGCTCCAACGAGTATTGCAAGAATCAACCATAACAAATCCGAATCCATTTCTTCAATTCTCTACGTATGGTTTTATTAGGTGAGCTCAAATTTATATAGGATGTTAACATTACCCCAACTTGCCCCACTCCAACGTGACTCGTTCCAATCCGAATGTATTTTTTTATTGAATTTCGTGTTTGGGGATGACTGTGCAGGTTCTGGTAAAGCTTGAGTCAATGTCCGAATAGGTTCGAGTTTAGGGCAAAAACCAATTATAGTTAGTATTTCATATAAAAAATTCAATTGTATAAGACATATATTATTATTATTAGTATTGCATATCAAAATTATATGTTTGGCTCAATGGCAAGCATGTGTGCCCGCTATTTCCCAAGGTCCCAGGTTTGATTACTTCCAAGGGTAGTTCCTTAGTTTTCATTTTTCCTACTCCAATTAGGGTGACACGTGTCACCAACTGATTGGAGGGGGAAATTAATTAATTTAGTTAAATAAAAATAAATAAAATCCCCTAATAAGGTGGTGACACGTGTCACCACCTAATTAAAATAAATAAATTTTTATTAGATTAAAATTAGGATCAAATTGATAGATTGTATAGATAAAAGGGGCCGAATTTGTAATTATACCAATTATTTTAACAGCCCGTCAACTTTTTCATTTTTTAACGGCAGGTGGCTATTGGAACCAATTAAATAGTTATGTGGTATATTTAACACAATTAAAAATATAGTGGTCAACTCGACACCAACCCCATAGTTCGGTGGTCATTAGTATAGTTTACCCTTTAAACTATTATATATGGTTATTTTAAGTCTCTAAACCATTATTTTTGGTCGTTTTAATTCCTTAAATTATTTTTGGTTAAAATAAGTAAATAAACTGTGCTATTTTTTTGCTTTTAGTCCTTAAACTATCTATTGGTCAAATTTTTGTTTAGTTTATATTTTTGGTCGTTTTAATTCACGGGATTTGGGCTTGCTCAATCGGGCTCCTCAAAAGGGAGTCATAATGGCCCGAGATTTGTCTCTCCTTTATTTGTTTCAGAGGCTGGTCTGGGGCCCATTCCGGTAATGGATGTTCAAATGGGCCTGGAGAGTGAGGAAAACCCCATTGAACAGATGGATGGTAATAAACGTCCAAGAAAGAATGTTTTGCGGGCTGGCATATCTGCTACTTTTGAACCCAGTATTGCAGCTAAGGGCCTGTCGGAGGGGCCTTCTGATGTTTTATCGGCCGACCTGGTGGACCAGGTCCGCCGGAGTCAATGAAGATGCTTAGCTGGAACGTCCGAGGCCTTGGGAAACCTCGGACTGTTCGTCGTCTCCGGCATATGCTGCGAGAGTTAAATCCTTCTGTAATTTTCTTTATTGAAACAAAGCTTAATGCTAATAAAATGGCGAATATACGCCGTAGTTGGGGCTATCCTAATGGTATTGAAGTGAGTTCTGTAGGTAGTAATGGTGGTTTAGTACTTGGGTGGAAATCCTCTTTATTTTTGATGACGATTCGAATGGCTACTCTTGGCATTGTATGGGTTTTTATGGTGCTCCGGAGGAGTCAAATAGACCGAAAGCTTGGGATCTTTTGCGTCGGCTTAATGATTGTCCGAATATCCCTTGGTTGATTATTGGTGACTATAATGAGATTCTCTATGGACATGAAAAGCAAGGTGGCAGGATTCGAAGTGATAGACAGATGAATATGTTTCGTGAAATGTTAGATGATTGTTCTTTATCAGATTTGGGCTATTCTGGAGTTTGGTATACCTGGCAAAAAGGCAGATTTTCTACAACTAATATCAGGGAACGATTGGACAGGGGTGTTGCTACGGATTTGTGGTGGACTTTGTTTCCTTTTTTCAAGCTATCACATTTAACGCATAGTTTCTCTGATCATTGTCCACTCTTACTGGAAACTAATGCACAATCGACTAACTCGCGTGGTAAATGGTGTTTTAGATTTGAAGCATCTTGGCTGCTTGAAGATTCTTGTGAGGGAGAAGTGCGACGTTTGTGGGAAAGCTCATCTGGGCATTTCCTTGAGAGATTAGAATTTCTTAAGAAGGGGCTGGTTGTTTGGTTTCGTAAACTTAAGAAGGAACGCCATTCAACTGAAGCGGATTTAAAACGTCTTTGTGATCTCTCTACTATGTTCCCCTCGGATGATGTTCTCTCCGAAACAATGGATGTTCAGTTGGCACTAAACATTGAAATGGATAAAGAAGAATTGTACTGGGAACAGAGGGCTCGGGCAAATTGGCTTAAAAATGGTGACATAAATACTTTTTTTCCACAAATTTGCGACGCAAAGGCATAGGGGCAACATAATTACAAAATTGGTTAGTGGTAGTGGTACCCTGGTGGATGACGATGGGGCTTAAGGTGAGGTGGCCCGTGCTTATTTTGATGATCTTTTTACATCTAAAGGTTATGATTTGGTAGACCAAGTCCTGACTGGAATCACGCCTTACATTACTGTTGAGATGAATCGCGATCCGGACCGTGATTTTGATGAAGAGGAGGTTTTGAGAGCTGTTAAGTCAATGAGCCCACTTAAGGCGTCGAGTGAAGATGGTTTAGGTGCGGTCTTTTATCAGCGGTTCTGGCACATTGTTGGTAAGGACGTTACACGTTATTGTATTGATATTTTGAATGGCTCTGAGGCTACATCTGATATTAACCATACTCTTATTGCCTTAATCCCGAAAATCAAAGACCCAACCTTGATGACTCATTTTAGGCCTATTAGCCTTTGCAATGTTCTTTATAAAATCATTGCGAAGGTTTTGGCTAACAGGTTTCAGGGAATTTTGCTTTTTTGTGTGGATGAGGCCCAAAGTGCGTTTATCCTTGGGAGATTAATATCGGATAATATAATTGCAGCTTATGAAATCATCCATTCCCTAAAGATGAAGCGATTTGGAAGGAAGGGTTATTTTGCTCTAAAACTAGATATGAGCAAGGCTTATGATCGGGTGAAGTGGGGTTTTTTGGAAGCAATGATGATTCGTTTGGGCTTTTCGAGCTTATGGATCAACAAAGTTTTTCGCTGTCTTTCTTCTGTTTCATACTCGATAATTTTGAACAAGTCTATTGGCGATCGTTTTTGTCCTACCAGAGGTCTTCGGCAAGGTGATCCCTTGAGCCCCTATCTTTTTCTCATGTGTAGTGAAGGGTTGTCATCCCTTTTACGTACGACGTCTTCTGAGGGTAGGTTGGGTGGTGTGCGAATTGCACGACATGCACCCTGTGTCGCCCATCTCCTCTTCGCAGATGATTGCCTCATTTTCGGGGAAGCGACCGTGGGTGGAGCTGTCAATATAAAGCGGGTCTTGGACACTTACTCTGCTGCTTCAGGTCGGGTTATTAATTTTGATAAATCTGGTATTTTTTCTCAACCAATGTACTTGCTTATAATAGGGATGATGTACAACGTGTTCTGGGCGTTTCTAGTACGTCAAATCCTGAGAAGTATCTAGGATTACCAGCTATTGTTGGCCGCAACAAGAGAGGTGCGTTTTTGGGCCTACGAGACCGTTTTAATAATTGTACCAAGATTTGGAATACTCATTTCCTCTCCGCTTGTGGTAAAGAGGTTTTTATCAAGTCAGTTCTGCAGTCCCTTCCTATGTATGTTATGTCTTGTTTTCTTTTACCTAAGTCTTTTTGTAAAGATTTGGAAGCAATTGAAGCAAGGTATTGGTGGCAAAAATCACAAGGAAGAAAGTGTATTCATTGGTGCGAATGGTCGTTTATGTGTCAATTAAAGGAAGACGGGAGCTTGGGTTTTCGTGATTTAGCCAAATTTAACATTGCTCTTCTTGCCAAGCAGGGGTGGCGTCTTATGTCTACTCCTACTTCTCTAGTGGCAAGACTTCTTAAGGCTAAGTACTTCAGAGATTCGTCTTTCCTAAATTCTAGACTTGGCACTCGACCATCTCTTATATGGAAGAGCATTTGGAGTGCCAAGGGCCTTCTATCTTCGGGCTTGATTTGGCGGATTGGTTCAGGGACTAGTGTATCGGTTTGGAACGATTTCTGGCTTCCTGGTGCGGATAGACGTTTGATTAGCTCTCCTTAGATTCAAGGCATTAACTATGTTTCAAATCTCATAATGCATGGGTCTAACCAGTGGAACAACGACCTTATTACTTCTATTTTTAATGATAGGGATGCCGAGGACATTCTGAAAATTCCTTTACCAATGACTCCGATTCCTGATACTCAGGCCTGGGCTAGTGAACACTCGGGCAGGTATACAATAAGAAGTGGTTATAAGCTTCTATCATTGAATGCTCACTCTACTAATTCTAGACAACTAGTCTTTAAACAGCTATGGCAAATTCCATGCCCTCCTAAAGTTAAAATATCTGTATGGAGATTCATCCATGATTTTGTACCATCTAAACAGAATCTATGCAAAAGGAGAGTTGCTCAAGACCCAATGTGCTTTCGTTGCAATAGTGCAATCGAGTCTCAGTTGCACATCGCTCGGGACTGTCAGTATGCAAAAACACTTTGGAATAGTTTATGTTTTCAGTGGCCTGGCGTGGTGCTCAGTCTTGATTTCAAAGAATGGTTAGCATGGTTATTTGTGAATTACCCTAAAGTTAGGCATCGAGAAATCGCAATAGCTATTTGGGCATTATGGTATTCTAGAAACAAGCTTTTACATGAAGGTATAGTGCAATCTACCTCTGATATTTTCACCTTTGTTCGAGGCTATTGTAGATAGTTGGATGCCCTCTCGATGCAAATTCCGTTACATTCACCAGGGGGAACGGTTCAGTGGCTTCCACCCTCTGCTCCTTTTGTTAAAATAAACTTTGATGCTGGATTTAAAGGAAATGAGGGCAAATCATGTTCAGGAATAATAATTCGAAATGAAAGGGGTCAGGTTTTAGGGGCGTGTTACCGGATCCATTTTCAGGTCCTTTCACCGTTTGCTGCGGAAGCTTTGGCCCCCGTCTCGGGGCTACAATTTGCGCTGGACTTAGGTCTCTCCTCCGTGATTCTTGAGGGGGATGCTCCTTCAATCGTCACAAAGCTCCAAGATCCGTCGTCGACCTTTCTGAAGTTGGTACCTACATCAGCAACGCAAAGGGCTTATCTAGGTGTTTCTTTATTTTTCGTTTCCGTTTCACTCGTCGGAGCGCTAACAGAGCCGCTCATGAAATGGCAAAACTAGGGTTACCTTTGTTGGAAGACAGTTTTTGGGTAGAGGAAGCCCCGTCGTCGATACAACCTATCATCGATGAGGAAGCTAGAGTTTTCGAACCGCCCTAATTTGTCGTCTCTTTGTCTTCTAGAATCAGGGATCTTCATAAATTTTTCACCCCATCCTTCTGATTGTATCTCCAGCTCCATGGTTGTCTACTAATCGGTGATTTGATCGGAGAATGCTTGCCGGGTTGTTGTCGTTTCATCTTTCTCCTTCTGGAGTTTTTCTTTCCTTTTCTTATTTTGGGCTTTTTGTATCTCAAACGACACTTTCCTTTTGCTGTGTCGTTTTAGTGTGCATTAATAAATTCTTCAACCGGCTTATCTAAAAAACTATAATGACAACTAAACATGTAACAATTTATTTTTGTAACCAAATCAATCTAGCATGTGGTACTTGATGATGTTCTTGTATTCTCTTTTGATCCTTCTTGTCATCAACCTATAATATGAAAAGTAAATATCATATGCATCAAATAATGGCATTGTTTGGTGAACAACGTTTTGAGCTAAAATTAGAAGTTTGACCGGTCAAATCCGCCAATTTGGATGTTTGGTGAATACAAGATTGTAATAGCGGATTGAGGTGAAACCTTTAATTTTGAAAAAACTGCTAATATGAGCCTTTTGAAATTAGAAGTTTTGACATAAGAGTTGTAAAAACTCCTTTACCCTTAACAATTACAAAAATTCTCCAAATAACCTAAATTTAACGTTTTCTATTTTAATATCATTTAAACTTAATAATTAATTAAATTATGTTAAAAATTATATAAACAATAAATTAATATATAGATCCTTCAAATATGCTTAGTAATGTTATATTAAAAATTAATTTTCATAATCTAATTAATATTAATAGATACACAATATTAATAACTAATAAATTATTCAAACAAGTACTGAATATAATCATGTTCTTATATGTCATTTTGCTTGCTTAAATAATCAAACAACTATTAGCTATCAGTTAATTTTACCAAATACTTTTACACAATCGGCCAATATCTGCTAGTTAAATTAGTTATCAGCTAATGTAATCCGCTATCAGCTATCTGTTTATTGCCAAACATAACCAATATAAAAAGTAAATACCATAAATTCATATGCATCAATAATACAATAATTAAGTAGAAACTAAAAAGGTAAATTACTAGAGAGGCCATCTAAACTTAATAAGGTTTAAACAAAAGGCATAAACATCTTGACGGACTGGAATATTGATAATAAGATAGATGGATATACATGTAAATGAGAGTTAAGTATATATATTTTTTTAAAAAATTGTAAACTATCGAGGATCCTTGTGGATATTTTTTTTTGGATCCTCATGATTATTTATAAGGTTCGGTTATCCTTACGGTTCAGTTATAGCAATCCATGTCATCATCCCCATATGAGCATTGGTGATAAAAAAAAATTCTTGTCGTCGTTCCTGTGGTGAAATTTTCAATCATTTCTCATTCATGTCGATTTTAATCCCCCATGATTTTCAGATATTCCCTACCCGATTCTTACCCCTAATATAGATCAATTCGAGTAGCCCCCACCCAATTTGATCTCAATCCATAGGACTAGACAAAATATGAGAAATCGAACGTATCATACGATTATAGTGAAAAGGATAATATTGTTATCCGTAAGCGACTCAATTCGAGTAATTTTGTTTGCAAGATGTCATGTGTGCGTGTTATAAAAAATTATTTTATAATAACACCAGTCGTTAAAAATTTGAGAAATCATTTAAACATTTAATGAAATATAAGTTTTAATAACGTGATACTCAAAACAAACTGAATTATTATCTCATACACTGGCGGTGGAAACTAAAAGTTTCCACAAGTATATTAGTTTTAGGGTTTAGGGGCTTAGTTAGCGTGAAGGTTTAGGGGTTTATGTATAGGGTTTTAGAATTTTGAAATAGTAGTTAGAACTTAGGGTTTAGGGTTAGAATTTAGAGTTTAGAGGTTAATGTTTAGTTTTTAGGGTAATATGATGAGGATTTAGGTTTTAATCTATAAACCCTAAACTATAAATTTCAACCACTATCTATAAATTCAAAACCCATACACATATAACCCTAAACTATACACCCTAAACTAAGTCTCTAAACCCTAAAACTAAGGCACTTGTGAAAATTTTTAGTTTTCACCGTCAGTCTATCGAATAATTATCCAAACTCCTTCCTATGTGCTGCTTGTGAAGAAATAAAAGATAAAATAAGTAGGAATAGATCGAGGGATACTAGAGTGGGTAGTTGAATTCCTAAAAAAATTAAAATTTTAATATAATTTAGTGATAATTTTATTTTACAACTTTACGTTCTAATACAGTATTCTAATAGTTCATAACCCTTACATAAAAATTTGTTTTTGAAATCGGATGAAACATTAGAAGCCGACAAGTGGGTTAGTGAGTGATAGAATAAAGAAATTAGAAAAAGGCGATATCGTCGGTGGACGGCGGGCATCGAGTCGAGTCCCCCGCGGGCATGCATGCATCGAGGCCTCAAGGGTAGGTGTTGTTTTTGAGAAAAGATGGATGCCACGTTTCGGTTGTTAACTCGTGATCCCAGAATGAGACCCAAATCCCAAAAGGCCGAATCCATTTCACCTTTCAACCTTTTTTTTTTTTATATAAAAAAAAGAGAGTATCTTTTTATCCCCAGTATTGGATTCAGTGATCTGTAAAAGAGCAGCATTTTCATCCTTATCCTCAATCCACGCATTGCCTACGCTCGCATTTGCTCCCACGGTCCCTACTCCTACTGCTTTTTTGACTCCTTTTTCAAACCCACTTGCCTTCTGTTTCTCACATGAGTGAGAATTCGATCGAATCAAGTTAAAATAAAAAAAAAATTATAAATTTAATTTTATTTGAAAATTTTACTATTCAATTCGAAGAAAAACCCTTTTATAACCGAATCAAAAGTTCAATAAACATTCTATAACTTCCGAATTTTCAATGATTAAAAATATTATTAAGGAACATGAGGGCAAAAAAAAAAAAATCTGAGGCGGTATTAACTAAAAAAGCAGTAGGCAAGGCGCCCACCCAGGCACCCACGGTTTCTTTATAAGAACTTTTGCGTCACTCTCGAGTGTAACTGTCATTACTTTATACTCTCCCCACCAAAATCGGCTCCTTATCCGTCTTTTTTATTTCTCTACTTTTTCCACTCAACCTATATATATACCCCCAACCTCCCTACCAACCAAAATCACATCACAAACCTACAACGCCACTTGCAAGTTGCAATCTCAAGGAGAAGATGAAATCGCCCGTTTTCTGTTTCTGTTCGACGGCGCCGGACGCAGCCGGCTTCGAGCCATTGGAGGAGGTGAAGTCGTCGAGGACGCCGAGATCGCCGTACATAAAGGAGAAGTGCAGGAACCTAATAGCCTGGATCGGGAAAGGAGGCCACAAGCATTACGGCTCCTCCGATTTCAGTTACGATCCGATGAGCTACGCACTGAATTTCGAGGATGAATCGAGCCGAGCTGACGAGTTTCCTTCTGTCAACTTCTTGTCGCGGCTTCCAGCTACGCCGGACCGATCGCCGGATATCAAGCACTTGGGAGAAACGCCGGTGCCGGTTAGGAGGGAAGTCTATGCGTTCAGTTGAGAAAAAAAACAAATACAAATTATATATAACTGGATTAGATTTATTTCTATTATTAACTGTAATGTTTCAGAGATTATGATGTACTACGATAGGATGGAACAATTCCATCCTGCAAATATTATGTACAGAGATTTAAAATTATTTTGTAAAATATATATACGGATTATTGAAGTTTTAAGGAGATTAAATATTATTTTCGAACAAACTTCTGTAAAATTGTCACTAGTACTGTGTGTAAGAAAGTAAAATATGCTCAAACTTACTGATAGTGATAAAGCAGAAATAAGAACAATGTACCAACTAAATTGATCCTAGTGGTTAATAGTTTGTTTAAGTAAATTTAGAGTTCGAAACTTTGTATATAAAAAAATTTATTAAAATATATATTTATAAAGCTAAATATATTACTCGAATTGATTTAAATTAATCATGACAAAACATTAAATACTAAGTTAACAACTAAAAAATAAGAACAATGTACCGTTGGAATGAAACGAAAGTCCACATCTTTTACTAGGGAAATGACAAATCAAAAAGTCAACAGCAAAAATCTATAGATTCGGGTTCAGATTTTTTCAGTTTAGATTGTTTTACATTAAATGTAATTATATATAATATAAATATTTTTAATTATATCACAATATTTATTATTGTTGTTATTAAGTACATTTTTATTTTAATTTATAATATAATAATTCAATTATATTTTCATTAAAAATATTTATCCTAACTAATAACCGTTTAAAGACCTATTTTCCTTTTCGATAAATATATTGATGAAATGGCTAATAATTTGAATTAGATCATTTATATTAAATATTTTAAATTATAAACTTTCATGATAGTGTTATTACATAAACATATAATATGGGATGAATCTCACATACATAGTGTAAAACTCATTTAGTATTTTCAACTTTTCATCTCATCCATCCATTTCACTCATCCAATGACCATGGATTAGTGTAAAACTAAATGAGTTTTACACCATCTAAGTGGATCCTAACCCTATATATAACTACATAATTTTCGGATTAATGAATCGAGTCTCGGACCCTGGTTATAGGCCTTTATGTTAGAAGTCTAAGTTAGAATATTTAATTTTGAGCCCATTATATCAGGGGAGAAGGTTTTAAATTTTAAAATGGTGGGATGGGAGAAAAAGTTAAGAGGGGGATATTATTGGAGAGAGAGAGTGAAAAGAGAAAATGAGAGAGAAAGTGTAGGGGGAGTTTTAAACTTAGATCTACCAAGATTCGACCGTCTGTTGTCAACACCTCTGCCGTTATTGTGTTCATCTCGTTGAGATGATTTCGCCGGTACTAACGGCACCACCATCGGATTCGCCATCGGAGGGGGAGAGCGAGAGAGAGTTTCGAGTTTTCCAGTTGAGGAGGTTCGAGTGCTCGAAATGCAAAACCAAGGTCGTCATCGTATTCATCGGCATCGAGAGAGCCAGTTTGGGCGTTCGTCGTCTGGCCACCGGAAGCTGCCGCACGCGTCGCTGCCTGCTCGTGGGCGACATCCGATTAAGAATGGTCAGCTTATTCAACCGCTGGGCTTGGGCAAGCTGCTGGGCTGAGCTGAGCCGACCCAAGGCAAGGACTGAGTCGGCCCTTCGAGCCGAGCCAAGCCGCCAACCTCTGTTGACCGCGTTAACCGAGTCGTTAACTTTTTTCGAGTGACCTACCCGAGGGTTTCTCGACATTCTGAGTCTGTTGGCGCGGTCCGTTTCGCCAAATTTGAACCCGGTTAGCTATTGTTACGCGTTTCATCCTCTAAAGTAGTCAGACAATATGTAATGGCTTATGTAGTCGTATTTGTTTTATCCGAGGAATTTATGGACTCGAGTATTGGATTTAAAGAGACGTTTGGAGGAGTTTGGTTGAGGATTTATCACTTTAGCTTAAGGTTAGTACACCTCGAACTCCTATTTCTTCATGAGCATCATAAATATGATTGTTTTGTGTGTAAGTATCTGTAAAATAGGTAGAAGGTGAATAAGCATGTTTAGAGACCGGCAGCATGAGACTTGTTATTTGTGTGATGCAAGATGATGTTGTGAATATGATAAGACTCATGGAAACTTTAGAGACCGTGTAGGGTTTTTTGAGATGCTCGTAAAATTACTTGATGATTGTTTGATTGATTGGTAATCGTGATGCCTTGTATGCTTGTTCGAATAGATTGTCGTGATTTGATGGGAATTATGCTTAAAAGATAAATACTTGATTAAATGATTATGAAGCCGATAATTAATATTAACTGATTTAATGCATTAGTAAATAAACCCAAATGACTTTCATAAGCTTTAGGGATTGAATAAAGCGTTGTAAAATCGTAAACCAAGGAAATGGTACAAACTCATAAGTATTGTATCGGTACAAGCTTTAGTCATACTGGTATGCGTTTGGGGTCGTATCAGTACGGGTCGACTTGTACATGTACTTGTGGGAAACTAGGATTTCGAGCAAGCAATGTCAGTATCAGTACGCATGTGAGTACCTGTACTCAGGGTACCGTATCGATACTCTTATTCAAGTATCGATACCCACTGAACGAAATAATCTATAATGCTAATAAAAAGATGGAAATTAACATGGGATATTAATGAGATAATATGAATTAATAGAGATAATTAATGAGGATGATTAATATACATTTCCATAATGTATTAACAAGTTGGTAAACTTAATTGAATGACTTGATAATTGATAGAAACTAGAGTTATGGTACTTGTGCCAGTGCTGTGTGATGTATGGTAATAGTGTCAATGCTATGTGCGTTTTGGACACTTGGTTGGTTGAATCACCTTTTATTGATGAGATCTAGATACCAAGTGTGAGAGTGTTGCAACACCATGGTTAAAGATGTCGAATGTACGTTCCCGAGGCTATGTGACATTGGGCCTCATTTGAAGATACTCGACGAGAGATTTTGAGTATGGATGTACATTCATGGGGCTATGTGACATCGGGCCTCACCCAGAGAGTGTACGTTCCCGAGGCTATATGACACTGGGCCTCACTCAGAGTGTATATTCTTAAGGATGTGTGACACCGGACCTCACTCCAGGTTTGTGGTTATGACTTTGTGTGTATTGCTTGGATGATATGGTGAGATCCCGAGTATGGTTAGGCCTTGTGTGCCATGTATAATGCTTTTCATGATGAGAGCATGTGTTTAGGCGATAGTGGTAGCGCCACGTATTATTTATCTCTCCTTATTGCTCGTACTAGCTTGCATGCGTATGTTTATGATTAGTATGAAATGTAGTAGAGTATATGTGTACCATTGAGCTTCGTAAGCTCAACACTCAGAATCGTTGTTTCCGTACGTAGGTTGATCGTTGGATTGTAGGATCGAAGAGAACTATCATTACAGGATTCCAACATGTGGTGATTTCTAGAGTACGGTACTTGTGTTTAGTGGATTGTGTATTCATAGGACATTACATAGTGGAGTCTGTAATTCTTATTTTTGAAATTGTATTAATCAAGTTGAATGTTTAAATGTTTCAAATTAAAGTGGAGCTCTTTTTTAACGATTTAAATTGTTTATCTATGTTTTCAACTATTGAATTTAATGTTTTTTTGGAAAATGCCTTGTTTGGGCTAAACCGAATTGATAATTTTTATGGAAACGGGTTGGGCTTAAGGCCCAAATGTGACATTCGAGATTAGGGTGTTACTCTCTCTCTCTCTCTTTCTCTTTCTCTTTCTCTCTCTCTCTCTCTCTTACACTATGTAAAACTTGAAAGTTTTATATCTTTTTTGGACCCTTGGATGAAGGTAAATGGATAAACGAGATTAGCACTAGAAAATGTGAAGATTATCATTTGAAAAAAAAATAAGGAAATAGTCTTATCCATTTATTACCATAATCCAACGGTCCAAAAAGTATGTAAAAGTAATTGAGTTTTACATAGTGTTGGTGGATCCTAACTCTATATATATAGGGTTAGGATCCACTTACACACAATGTAAAACTATGAGTTCTACACATTTTTTGGATCATTGGATGAGGAAAATGGATTGCTGAGATTAATTCCTTACTTTTTTTTTCAAGTGATAATCTTCACATATCCTATTATTAATCTCAACCATCAGCAATCTAACGATCCAAAAAATGTGTAAAACTTAAAAACTCTTATACTGTGTAACTAGATCATATATATATATATATACTTTTTTCGGACCCTTAGATAAGGGTAATAAATGGCTAAGATTATTTTCTTATCTCTATTTTACATGTGATAATCTTCGCATTTAATATTCTTAATGTCAACCATCCATTTACCTTCATCTAATGGTCCAAAAAAGTCTAAAACTTTCAAGTTATACATAGTGTCAGAGGATCCTATCTCATATATAAAGAGATAAGATCCTCTTACTTTAGGACCATTGGATGAAGGTAAATGGATGATTGAAATCAACAGTAGAAAATGTGAAGATTGTATGAGGAGAAAAGAGAGATAATGAAATAATCTTAGCTATTTATTACGTTCTTTCAACAGTCCAAAAAATGTGTAAAAGAAATTGAGTTTTATATTGTGTAAGTGGATAATCTCTTACACAATGTAAACTTGAAAGTTTTACACCTTTTTTAGACTATTGATAAAGGTAAATGGATAAATGAGATTAACAGTAAAAAATGTGAAGATTATCACTTGGAAAATAAAGATAAGGAAATAATCTTAGCCATTTATTACCATCATCCAACGGTTCAAAAAAGATGTAAAAGTAATTGAATTATATATTGATACACAAGTTGTGTGAAAAAATTCATACAACCCTTCTATAAAATTTAAAACCTAAATCACAAACCCTAAATCTTAAACTCTAACTATAAACCTTAAATTCTACACCATATACCCTAAAATATTTAGTGCTTTAGGTATTGGCCAACATCCGTTATTTATTTTTATTAGTCACTTAGTGTTTTTAGTATTTATAATTTCTCTAATTTGTTTTGATCAATAGTTGTGGTGTCCAATAGGTTGGGTAATGATGTATAAATATTTCTTATATCTAAATAATCTAAATTAGGAATTAAATTATCTAAATTAGGAATTAAATTATCTAAATTAGTAAACGAACCTAACATGTGGTCCCAGTGGAAAAGATGATGATGTTCATCCTAAGAGACTCAAATTCAGTCGTTTTTTCTGCAAGGTGTGTGCATTGTCAAATGATTAAGAATATGTATGAGCGAATATTACCTTGTAATCACATTTACTATTCAAAAAATGAAGAAGCTAAACTAGGTTGAATGAAATGCAATGAAAAGAAATGAAGAAGAGCTAAAAGAGGATGATGTTCATCCTAGGAAACCTATGTTCGAGCATTTGTGTGTGCAATGTGTGTTTCTTTTCAAATGATTAAAAGAGAGAATGAACATATACCACCATATAATCACACAAATATATTAAAAAATAAGATACTAATATGTGATTGGGTTCAAATCAATCTCGATATAAAAACTATCTCGGTTTCATGACTTTTCGGATTCAAATCTTTTCAGGATAAAATCCATTAGGTAATAAAAATTTGGTTGGATGCATAAGTAATTCAGGGAGAGTGGAGCTTAGGGATGTAAGAAGATGGCCCGACCTGGAAACTCGACTGAAATCTGCTCGAGTCAAAACCTGATTTGACCAGAGGATTTGATGACCCGAACCCGATCTGTAACCGACTGTTGTTGACCCGAACCCGAATTTGACTTGTTACTATAGTAACCAAACCCGACCTGCGTCCGACTGAAAACGACCCAAACCTGAATTGGACTTGTTACTGTAGACCTGAAACCCGACCTGCGCCCGATTGAAACAAACCCGAACCCGAAGCCGACCTGGCAGATAACCGATTTTACCCGACTGAATTGACCCGAGATCCGATTTTACCCGACCTGTTTTGAACCCGATCTATTTTGAACCCGATTTGTTTTGGACCCGACCTGTTTTAAACCCTACTAACATGATCAATGTCTTCCACACTCAAACGACAACGTGGGAATAATGTGTCAGTAGCAATACGTTTGAAAACCAAATTGTCCATAGTGGGGATATAGTTTAGGACAAATTTCCACAGCAGAATCTTTATCTTTGAGGGGCAGCTAATAAACCAAAGGTAATTGAAAACATTACCTTGGTTGGACTGGTGTGGAGAGGGGTGCGCCAAAAATCTATAGCCACTCCTAATAGTGTAAAGCGCTGATCTATCACCTTTCCAGAATAGAACATCCTCTTGTGGGAACCTAGGAAGATGTATAGAAAGGATGTTGGATGCATCTTCTACGTTGAAGATTTGGTAGATCAGTGCCACATTCCAGGATCCCTCAGGGGTCATAAGATCTGAGACCCGTTGGACGGTAACGTTAGACACAATTGAGACACGTATAGAGGGGGTCTCAAGTAACTGAAAATCATTCAAGATTGACACAGCAAGACCTGTACCAATTTTCCAGCCAAGACCATTTTTCAAGAAGTTCCCTGGAACTCCAAATGCTATGCCATATCAACGAGGGAGAGGCCCCCAACTGTGCTTGCAAAAAAGAACCAATAGAGAAGTATTTAGCACGGAGTAGAGGGCAACGAGGGAACCCGGTTGCGTGATGATAAGCCATCCAAGATTAGCGAGGAGAGCGATATTAAATTTGTCATACTCCTTAAAACCCATCTCGCTCTCGAGTTTAGGCTTGCACAATTTAGGCCAAACGCACTAATGAATACCTCTGTGCGGTGCTGAATTTTTCCACCAATACCTTGCCGCAATCGCCTCAAGTTCCTTGCAAAAAGTAATCGAAAGCAAGAAACAAGACATAGCAAATTAGGGAATAGCCTGTAAAATGACTTTAAAAAGACCTCCTTACCCCCTGCTAACAAAGAGTTAGGACTCCAACCATTTACTCTGGATTGCTTGTGATCCTTCAAATATCGGAAGGCCTTTTTCTTTTCACGACCAACCATAGCAGGGAGGCCAAGATAGGTTTCAGGGCAGTTGATAATAGGAACTGCCAACATGCGACTAATTTCCTCTTTTGTGTTCAGTGGCACATTCGAGCTGAAAAAGACATTGATTTCTTGAAATTTATTAACTAACCAAAACATTCAACATAGTCCTTGAGTGAGCGAAAATAGGTGAAAGACAAGGGAGCTCCTTGAGTGATTCGAGCGCCTCTTAACACTCCTCTTTGTGAAGCTAACCGAAGCAAAGCAAACAGGCCCTCACTATACAAAAGGAATAAATATGGGCTCAAAGGGTCACCTTGGCAAAGGCCCCTAGACGGTTCAAAGCGATCCCCAATTTACCTATTAACAACCACTGAGTAGGAGAAAGTTATGACACAATTCATAACCCAGTCAATCCACGAACTCACAAAACCCATCTTCTACATAACGGAAACTAAGAAAGGCCACATGACATGATCGTAAGCCTTGCTCATATCTAGCTTAAGTGCAAGAGAACCCTTGCTACCCGGACGTTTCTTTTGGAAAGAAGGTAGTATCTCGTAGGCTACCACAATGTTATCGGTAATTAGCCGGCCTTGTACAAACACATTTTGCGCTTCGTCAATACAAATATTAAGAACGCCCTTCAACCTGTTTGCCAACATCTTTGATATAACTTTCAAAATGACGTTACATAAGCTAATGGGCCGAAAATGGGTCAAATTTTGGGGTTGGTTCCTTTTTGGAACTAAAACAATATATGTTTCGTTGATCCTAGAAATAGGGTGAAGACCCTAGAGGACTTCAATACAATATTGGGATACTTCAGCTCTAACAATGTGCCAAAAGCGTTGATAAAAGATAGCCACAAGGCCATCTGCCCCCGAAGCCTTCATCGGACTCATAGATCGAATAGCAAAAAGAACCTCATCATTTGTAAATTGGCGCATTAGATCGAAATTTATTTTAGGAGTGATGACAGTCTCAATACCCTCAAGAATATCAACGAGATTTCTAACACCCTGAGTAGCAAATAGATTAGAGAAGTAATATGCAGCAATGCCGCGCATTCTATCTTTTTCCTCATGAAAGAGGCCATCACTAGCAAAAAGCACAGTTATGTGATTTTTTCGACGCCGGTTGCTAGCATACTAGTGAAAAAATATAGTGTTTCTATCACCATTCTTAATCAATTTGCCCAAGCCCTTTGTTCCCAGTACAACTCTTCTTTGTCCAATTCCAGATTTAGAGCGAATTTCGTGTCAGTTAACTCCCCAAGAATTTCGTCCGTGGTTGATTGAGAGTTGAGAAAAGAAATATGTTGTTGCAGATCGTGTATAGATAGCTTTTTCTCACGTTTAACCTTCTTAAACCAGCTTTCAAGACCCACACAAATAGAAATCAACTTTGATGGGATCGGCCCAGCTGAGTCAGTCCATAGCCTACGAACTTCATCTTCACAAGAAGCTTCTAATAACCATGCTGCTTCAAACCAAAAGTGTCATACCCTGTTTTGAGAAGTACCAGCCTGCATTGTGCGGAGGAGGAGAGGGCAGTGGTCGGAGAACGAGTGGGCAAGATGGTCGAGTTGAAAATTTAGAAAGAGATCAAACCAAATAGGAGAAGCCACTCCTCAGTCCAACATTTCACGTATATTATTCGAGGCGGATCGCCCATATTCCCATGTGAACTAATTACCTTTATATCCTACGTCTTCAAGGTTACAATCAAGTAACGCATCCCTGAAATTATCCATCTACCATTCACTACGCAAGAGACCTCTTTATTTTTCTTCAGAACTCAAGATTTCATTAAATTCGCCAAAAATATGCCAAGGGATATGCGAACAAGCATTTTTTTTTGGCGTAGAAGATTCTAGGATTCCATGCGGTTACCAGTTTCCATAGGCCCATAAAAACTAGTGAGGCGTCATGTCTTACCATCAGAATCCTCATCTATAATAATGTCAATGTGCCTGAAGGAGAAAGAACGAAGAGAAACAGAAATATCTTCCTTCCAACCAAGCGATAAGCCTCCACTACGACCTTCCGAGCTAACATCAATTCCAAAATTAAAGCCACGATGCTTTCGAACTATTTCCATCTTAGAGAACCGTAATTTCGTTTCAATCAAGAAAATTACGGAGGGATTAATGTCTCGCAGTACACTCCGGAGACGACGGACTGCCCGGGTCATCCCTAAACCACAAATGTTCTAACTAAGAATTTTTATTTGGCTCGGTTGTCTCACTAAACGAGACCAACCGCTGGTATCGAAGAATCATCAGTAGAATCCATTAAAGATGGAAACTCATATGAAGATTGTTGTACGCGGGCCTTTTTTAGCGAGTCAATAGCTCATATTGGTTCACCTTTCTCCGTAACATGCATAACCATATCAAAACCACCAATAGGTCTATCACAGTAGAGGAGACGTGGGATTTGTAGGGCCCAGCTATCAACAAATTCGAGCCTAGTAAAGGTGCACTAGAAATTGGAATATTAGAGATATCTCGTAATTGGTGCCCTAGAGTATTCACAGTTGACTTTCCTTTTCCATTTAGGGAAGGATCAGTAGTTTGATTTGATTTCTCATAGAATGTTCTCGGATTGATGGGATGAATTAAATTTGGCACCGCACCTTCCTCAATCAACCAACGGCAGAAAGCCGACACCGCCCTACGAGGTGAAGCACGGAGGGATGCATCCCAGAGCATCAGTAAGTCCTAGCCACCCAGAGTAAACCGTAAGGAGCAAAAGCTCTCCTCATGACCTAGTTTTCCACATAGGAAGCATAAGAGGGTCAACTTATCATATTCAAAACGGACATAGTGATGCTTATCATATTCAAAAGGGGCACTCGTAGGCTCCAGATCAACTTGTATACCATCATCCTCGCCCTCATCAATAGTGAGACTTGCCATATCTTCTTCAAGATTGGCCATTGGTGCAAAAAGTAGAAGAGAATACCAAAAATCGAGTAAAAAGAAACGTGTCACTAAGAGCATATTATAAACATGCCACTAAGAGCATAATTTTAGACAATTGGCATATAGTTAATTATGCATGTATGAAACTAAATGATTACAATTTGTATTACCAAATATGATGTACAAAACTAAGATTTAACTTCATTTTTTTCGTCAAACATTCCTAACTAATTACAATTTTTTTGTAATTACACGTGTAATAATTGCAGGGGTAGTAAACACAATTTCATGTAATTACATTGTGATGTCTAAAAACATATAAGTGTTGAGTGTAGTGGTTATGAACGGTTCATAAATTTAGGGGACACATACAATTTATAGAAACCATGCCATGCGTCGTGAGGTGGGGTGCTGAGAAACCATGTCGGTCTTTGGATGTCATGATATTCGAAATTCATCGAAGTGTGCTCGGTGTTAGAAGTTGAATTTTGAGGGATTTTAGTTGGTTTAATGCGAGTCTGGGATCTTGGGTACTGACGGGTTATTCTTGAAGTGGATAGCGTTGATGCCCTTCGGCTGTTACAAGGTGGTTTCGACGGACAAGGGCCTTCATCCCTAGTTCTACATATCAAAGCTATGCTTGGTCAAGATTGGGATGTTCATTTGCAGCATGTTTTGTTAGATGGTAATAAGGTAGTGGATTTTGTAACTCCCCGATTTTGGGTCTAGGAGTTTTCTAGGTTGATTAGACGGTCCGGTGGACCGGGATTAGAGATTCAAGTTGGATTCAAGAAAATAATCGAAATTAATATTTTTGAGTGAGATAAAAATATGGAAAATATCTTAAAATTATTATTTAATATGTATATGTTTTTGGTAAAATCAATTTTGGAAAATGGATTTTGGAAAATGGACATTTTGGGACTAGTGACCAAAATGTAAAGAATGAAAACTATTTTCTAGTGACTATTTTAAAAGAAGGTCAAAATTTTTAATCTTTAAGGAGCTATTTGCCCAAAGTTTAATATCAGACTTTACTCTTTAATAGCCAGAGTATAAATAGGTTTGGAGAATTAATTTTATAATTAATTTCCCAAGTAAACTTTACGTAACTAACTTTTCTCTAAAAGATTTTTTCTCAAATTCTCTCCACCCAAACACTCTTTTCTTCTTCAAAATTCTCAGATAACTTCTTGATTTCTTCAATCTTTTGAGTTCAAATGAGTTCTTAATTATTTTTTATCAAAACATTATTGTTTTAATCTTGTTTTCTCATGTAAATCAATTCAATTAAGGGGAAAAGTCAACGTTAGAGGTAAGCTTCATTCTTCTCCTCTAATGTAAGGTTCTTTACTAAAATTCTCAAGTTATTAATCCTCTATATATGTTTTCTAATGAGTTTTCATGGTTTAATTATGGAAAATTGGTTAAATCAATGTTTAATTGATGAGATTGATTGATTTTTGTTTTGGATCTACTTTGTTGAGTTCTTAATTGGTTCTAAACACGATTTTGATGTTTTATAATGTTAATAAGTTGGTTTTAACATTGGAATCCCGAAACTAGGTGAATCTCTAATTTCTTAGGTTGTTAATTATGTATTTTTTAGGAGTTGTGGGTGTTTTATGACTGCTGGAGGCATAAGGATGTTATTAGATTGTTTTTGGATGTTAATTGAAGGTAATTGATGGATTAAGCCTTTAGATTTTGGCTGGGTTAAGTTTGGAAGATGTTTGATGTTGTTTTTGGTTATTGTGGAGAGGTTTTGGTTAGAGGTTGAGGAGGATTGTTGTGAATTGATGTTGCTGGGTTTATGAATGCGTTTTGATGCATTGAATCCTTTGTTTTTGTGTGGTTAAAACAGGGGAGGTTGATCCTCAAGCTTGTGGCATCGTTTCAGAAGCTTTGGAGGAGTAGTTTACATCAGCGAACGAGATTTTGCGCAGTCGGTAAGTGAGAACGTGGAATTCAGCTTTGAAATGGTTTAACGATTATTTTGGGAGTTTAAATTAAGCTTGAAACGTTGGTTTAAACTCGAAAGTAAGTATGACGAGATTTCTCCCTCGGTTGTGCTTTGGCGAAATTGATTTTATGCACTTGTTTTTGAATTACATAGTACCTACTGTTTAAGCATGTTTAAAGTATGATTTATACTAATTTTGATCATATGTTGATGATGGATGCATTTGGTAAATGGTCTATGTAAGTATGAGGAATACTTGCGAATGCATAGTTTAATGCATTGGTAATGGTTTTGAAATGTTGCCTATAAAAATAATGAGGTACATGGTTAATAATAAATTATATTGGCAAGTGATGTGATTTAAAATGTTACGGATATAGTTGGTCGGCCATAGGATTGATAATGTACTATAATAAGTTGCCTCGGAGGTTGAGGGGTTTATGTGTACCGAATACTCCTCCACGAGTACCCTAACGGTCGAGGGGTTATATGGTACCGAAAACTCCCGTTAGTGGGTTTTACATCTAACCGATGATTGTGTTGTGATGGTACCGGTTGTGATTGTACCTTAATTTCGATTGAGATTGTATGGAGTGTTGAGAGGACACTTGTTGAATCCGTTTATCCAATGTAATATTTTGTTAAGTGAAACTTGGTTTATGATCACTTGAAAGCCAATATAATTAATGATGTAAGGTAGATTATGTATATTATACGTGTTTACTCTTTAAGCCTTGCAGATGGGTTGTTATGCATAGGAAAGCTTAAATTGAGGGGTTGCAAATGAAATTTTGTTGTTGATCTATGATACATGTTGCATATGATTTAGTATGCTTATTTTTGAAAATGTTAAGTGCATGGTTTATAAGGCATGATGTTTTGAAAGATGTTTGAAAATGAGATTTTCAAGTGGTTTGATAATCGGTTTTAAATTCATTGATGGTGTTTTATTTTTTAGCACTCCTCACTAAGCCTAGTGTACTTACGCTCTCTTTTTTCATCAATGCAGAGAATTAAAGGTTGGAGGCGGAGAGCAAGTGAAGGGAAATCCAAAGGCTTGAACAATTCAAAAGTGTGGTTTTTGAACTAGACTAGTAGTAATAAAGGCAATGGGGTTTATTGTTATTTAGGAGGGTTATTTGCTAAACTCCTATTTTGTGCAAGTTTATATTATTTTTGTGGAGTTGTATGAGGTTTAATATGTTAGATATTGATGTGAATTTACGTTTTATGCTTTGGATGGATTGGTTCTTAGGAAGTGTGTCTCTAGACTTATGTTTGAAGTGTGATACCATGATTTGATAATGTTTCTTTGATGTTCTGGCATGGTTTGATCTTTAGTTTAGTGGTGTCCATGTTTATAGTATGTTTAAGCAAGTTTAGATCCTTGAATGTATGAAAAACCAGCAAGAATGAACATTACAAGTTTGGGTTTATCGATAGACGGAGAAGTGTATCGATACGAAAAGTGTATTTTGGTAGGATGTATCGACACGAGAGATGGTGTATTGGTACGATTTTGAGCTACTGGAATTTAAAATTTTAAAAATGTGTTAGTGTACCGATACACTAGCTCGTGTATCGATAGGGATTGTTGTTATTTCAGTTAAAGTGTTCTTATGAGTTTTTAATTTTTTTATTTTGGTCTCTGGCTCTTATGAATGTAATTGAGTGAGTTTGGATGATCATTTTGAGCTGAAATTTGGTACGTAAGCATGAAACCTGATTAATTGAGTGTTGATAAATTCGAACTTAACTAAGTCCTTGTAATTTCCTAGTTTTGGAATTTGGTCCCTAAATTGTAGTTGTGCGCAATTGGATGTCTTATTGATGCCCAATTCAGTTGATATTTCACCCGCTGCCAACATGCTTATCCTAGTTTATAATAAGGCATCTAGATAAGATACAAAGAAAAAAATGAGTGTAATTCGAGTCATCTTTTCACAAGTTTATTTCGACAATCTTAATATAACTCGCTTGATTCAGTCTAACGTCTAGACCGGGTCAAAGAGGTTACAAATACTATGACAAAACGGACGAAAAATGTAAGCTTCGACGTGGTTTTCTTTCCCAGGCCACACCGAAGGCACTAAATTTTCTACATGCGGACGTGACTGCTCAAGTTGTTTGACCAATGTGGTTTTGGGGTGTCTGAGTATCATGTTATATGGTTTTTTTCATGTTCTAGTTTCTGTTGGGTTTACCTGTAGTTTATTGTAAATATTAACATTTATACTATTTTTCTTCGACTAGGTTTAGGGGAGTTTTTAATGAAGCACATGATAAAATAATATATTTTTCATAAAAAATTCTACGAATTACAATAACATTTTATTTGTCTCGTCTATTTTACTATTAGTATATAACTAATCTTTTATTTTCTCATGTATTTTGGAGCCCGTTTTTTAGTGGTTTGTGCGGTCGCGCCTATTACACATGTCTAGAACTACCCCTACCCTTAGTGAAAAAAAATCTTATGCCCCTTTTCGGTGCCTCTTTCTATTTCATAACACTAAAAAAAGGTAAAGTGCACAAATTGTCACTAAACTATCCCAAAAATACATAATGGACATTAAACTTTAGTTTTTGTTACAAAATGGTCACTGAGCCGTTAACTGTCGTTAAGTGAATGTCGTGATAGTTACAAAAATTTGAATAATAACGTAGTTAATCCTCCATATTTACACATTCAATCAATTAAGTCCTAATTTAACTTTCATTATTGATGTCTAAATTGATTGAATGTGTAAACATTGAAGATTAAATGTGTTGTTATACAAATTTTCGCAACTTTCATGTCACCTAGTTAAAAATAGTGACCATTTTGTAACAAAAATTAAAGTTTAATGCCCATTATGTAACTTTTGAAAGTTTGATGACCGTTTTGTATTTTTTAGGATAGTTTAGTGACCATTTGTGTACTTTCGCCCCAAAAAATCAAATTTTAAGTCCTAACCATAAATTTTAAATCCTAAACTTTAAACCCCAAACTCTAAAAAATACATCATATCCCAAATTTCCTAAACTCTAATTCTAAACTCTAATCTTACACCTAAATTTTTAGCATAAAACTATAAATAGATGCACGGAAAAAGAGTAGAGATTTCTATTCACCTTTAGTTATCATGAGACACTTCAATCCAAACATTAATACATGATTACATGTTCAAATTTTAGAAATAATATTATTAAAAAAGACAACTATAAACATTGAATATACATAGAGAGACAAAAAAACAACAACAATAAAAATCATAATCTGCCAAAGCTAAAGGAATTTATCCAACTAAAGTTACAATTCCCAAAACTTCCCTAACAATATTCTTCGATATCCAGCACATAGTACTGAACCTGCATGCCACAACCTACGCATACCTGCAAAATGGCTTAACTCAGATTCGTCCTCATACAAACTCATCGTCTTCGTTAGCCGTTTGGTCATGTTAAAGCAAAATCTGATCCTCTGCACTTCCATTACAAGTCTATATATATCGCCGTGTCGGATTTAATAACCGATACATGATCTTTAGTTGTTCTGGACTGCGGCCGTTCTCGATTGTTTTCGCCTGCATTACTTTGTTTGCAGATGTGCATTTGTTGAGCTTTAACTTTTCCGTTTACTCTTCGAGACGGCCGAAGTCGAAGTCGATGAATCGCTGTGCCAATTTCTCTTCCGTTGGTTTATGAACCAATTGTTTATCTGTTTCAGTTCCAATCCTGTTTCCTGAACCAACCTTGCCTTATCTTCCTCCTGAAAATCCAACATTAGCAATATCATTGACAGGGGACTGAGCTATATGGTTTATTTATGAATTTGCCCCTCCACTTTCAAACATTTATATTTTGTCCCCTCAACCCCAAATCCTATTTCCTTCCCTGATCATTGACTATCAAATTGCTCAAACAATTTTTTGTTGAATGTAGTTGATGGTAGTTGATGGTAAATTATAACTTACAGTAGGGTAAGGCCACTTGGTATGCGACTTCCACCAAGCTTTCAACACCGATGTCGTGTCGCCGGGAAGTTTTCCGGCCCTTCTCTTACGCAGAATTTCCTCCCTTATGTCCACAATCTTCTCCTTGTAACCCTATTAAGGAAGTTTATGTCCAAATGTCAGTTAGCGTTAGAATCTGTATGAACCAATAAGTTTAATCAATTTTACCTGTTTGAGCTCATGTTTGAGTTCATGCCTAACTCGCTCCATCAAAGACCGTTCACTCTCTGTAGGGACCAAAGGTCCAAACCCCATTGAATCTGGACCCTCCAAATTTGCATCAAACAAGTTGGCATCACTGTCGGCTTGATCGTCGTCGTCGTCCGACATCGTTGCGCCTGTTCCTTCGCCGGGGGAAACACCTGTTTACGTCGTCACGGAAGAGATCACAACATTTTCCATGGAATATGACGGCAGAAGACCATGGAAAGCATGTACCTGTTAAGGTTTGTAAGGACTGCTCAATTTCCCAGCAAGCCATTACTGCTTCCATTGCATGGACACGAACATGTTGCTGCAGTTGTTCTTTAAATGAACATAGCAATAGAACATATTGTGTCTGCATTGTACAAGGAGAGAATTAGATTGTTGCTCTATTATCAACTTTAAAAATCTCAAAGATGTATTCAAATATTTAAATTCATTTAAATTGCGGTTGCAACTACGATTTTAGTTACAACGAATGTTATTGTGGTTATTGTATATAGTTATTTCTTCAGAAAATGAAAATCAGAAAAAGTTTTTAGTAATAGAAGAATACCATGAACTGGTCGAGTTCTTTGTCGTCGCTAACCAAAGCCGGAGATCCACCGCCGAGAGCTGAGTATTTGGCCACCACATGCTGCGACTGAGCCAGCTGAGCGTCGATCCTAGGAAGTTGATCCACCGGCGTGGCGATCCTAAGGCACGCCACGTGTGCAGCCAACAGTTGGTCGTAAAAAGGGTGAGCGAGTATCTCCGCCTTGTATCTCGCATTCTGCCAACTCATATCCCCATCTCCGCCTCCACCACCTCCACTCTCCGGCACCACGCCTTCGCTCCTCCTCTTGTTGTTGTTATTATTATGCATGGTTTCGCTGATGCTGGTCTTCAAATCACCCGATACCGATTCCACTGCCATCGCCCGACCACCACCTCCTACTGCAGCCGCCGCGTCTTCGTCGATGACTTCGCTGTGGTTTCGGTGAAGAAGCGAGGAGGAAGAACGGGAGAGCATGGAGTTGGGAGCTTGGGAAGCCACGGTGGAGTCGGAAGCAGTTGTAGTAGTACGAAGGTTAAGAAAGTTAGGGTCGGAGCGGGAGCAGCGAGCGTGCGGTTGCGATGGTTGAGGCTGGTGGAGCGCGGCGTTTAACCAATTGGGAGCGGTGGTTTCCGGTTGTCGCTGAAGAGGAAGGTGGCCATTATTGTGAAACGCCATGTATGATGTTAGATGTACCCTTTTCTATTTCCTCCTTCACGACTGTGATTATGAGTTCATGGTCATGGTCTGATACAGACAGAGAGAGGAAACCAAGAAAATGATGAAAACGACAGTTTCTTTTTCCATATCTTTCTTACAGTCCCTTCAAGTTAAAAGACATGATCTTTGTCTAAAGAAATAAAGGGCTTCGGGTTACTGTAATTAAGAAACGTGGGAAGAGGAGGAAGAAGAAGAAATGCGTGGGCCTTACAGGGTCGTTGATTGAATTTTATCTGACGGTTCAGAACTGTCACCGTGGCAATCTCTCTCGCGAGAAGGGGTGGACCAAACTTTGTTGAGTTGAAACGTGTAGTGCGGGTTTTTGCTTGGATTCAGAGTCAGACCAACATTAAAGTTGTTATAGTAATCACAGTAATAAATGATACAAATATCTAATATGATTTATTTTTTTAATTATTTATATTTTATTTATTAATATGTTAATTTTTCTATTCACATTATTAAGATTTAAACATCTGACATTGTTTAAAAGATTTGGTGTCTTATTGTTATAAATGTTTGATAAGTTTATAAATGAAGTTATAAGCATGTATTCATGTTAAAATACCGTCTAAGACCTTGCATATTCGACATTTCATAAAACAAACTAATAAATAAGAGTAAAAATATTTATTTTGCAATAATTGAAAATTTTGTTAATATACATGGCAGGCTTATATGATTCGTTATAGGTTAAATTTAAATAATTGTGTTTAAGATTTTATATTTATTCATCACCTAAACGCAATGGTACAAAAGAAAATATAAATCGATTGAGTGAACATAGCGTACCACTTGAATTAAAAACATGTCTATGTAACATATTACCCATGCATTTAGAGGTGGGTGAAATTCGGGTCGACTTAAATCGTAATTTTATAAATTTAACTCGAATAATTTAAATTTTTTAATAATTATTAGATTGATATTTAAATTCTAGTCAAGTCCACTAACTATGTTTGATATATGTATATTATGTATGAAAAAATATATAAAGAAATATATATGTATAATATATATGGTTATAAAACTACCATTTAAATTTGAATAATATTATAAATATTTACAATTAAATTTGAACATAAATTCGAATAACCCGTATCGAATTTAAAAAATTAAAATAAAATTTAATTTATAAACTTTACCTCGTTAACTTAACTAATTTTAAAAAAAATAACTCGATTCGATTCGACTCAATTTAATATAATATTATCAATTACATGCCCACGTGAAAGCATCGGGTCCCAAACGGCCCAACATTAAAAGCAAAATTAAAATAAAGAAATAAAAGGAGTGGGCCCAGCCGAAAGAGAAGGACAAGGTACTGTTTGCTGTAAATAGCAAACTGTCCCGCCGGTCCATGCCAACTTGTTTTCTCGGCCTTAAAACTAATTATAAGAAAATATCTTTTTAATAAATAAGTTATTTTGTATTGAATTGTTCCATAAAGAATTTTTTGAAACGTTTTAGGTCTTAAACTTTAGATTGTTACCCCCATAGTCCCGTTGTACCATTTTTTTATTATTAAAATTGACGATCTTATTTTTAACATCCGGTTTAACTTGAAGTTTCACTAAATTAAATTGAACAAAACATTGAATTAAATAAATAAATTTATTTGAGTTAAATAAAAAAAATTGAATAAATTTTGAATACAACTAAAACTCGTGAATAATTAATAACACGAGAAAAACAATTTAATGTAAAAAATCATCATGGCTTGTTGTTCATCGTTTTGGGGTATGCAGAAAATTCATATTTTCCTTTGGTTGGTTTATTGCAACAAAGTTATGACTAATTCGGAGAGGGTTCGAAGGCATTATTCATCGGATAGTCATTATCCGAGCTGTGACTATGATTGGGAGGATATTAATCATGTTTTGCGAGTGTGTCTCGTGGTTTATCAGCTTTGGGAATCTTTAATTAAGCCATGTAAGTTTCAAGAATTCATGTCATTGTCGTTAGAGGAGTGGATTGTTATTAACTTATCCCAAGTCATTTTGTAGCAGGTAACCGTGATTGGGATTTATTCTTCGGCACATTACTTTGGAATGTTTGGTTGAGCCGTAATGCTATAGTTCTTGCGAACCATTAGATGATTTCGGTTCTGGATCGAAGTCGTCGACTTGTTAATCGAACTGTGACTGACATTGCTTCTTATCGAGTTCCCCACCAAATTGCAACTGGTAGGAGTAATGGTCATGTTGTGTGGACAAGGCCGGAAGTAGGGTGGATTAAGATTAATACTGATGGAGCTCGGCGTTCTTCCAATGGTTATGTGTTACGGGCAGTGAAGTTGAGGCAACATCTGTGAGTCAACAGCACAAGGCCAATGATGAGGGATTGCCCACGGAAATGCAAGAAAATCGTAGAAGTGACAGGGAGAGGAAGTTACCCAAGGGATTAACTAATTTTATCTTACACTAAGTTAGACTAGTATAAAATAAAATTATGTGTTGTAAGCAATTATGAATTTGGTCAAGAAACTACTTTCTGAATCTAAAATTTCTTCTTCTTCTTCTTCTAAATTTCTGGGTATTTCGATTGTTAGAACCAATTCTAACATTTGGTGCTTTCGTTGAGAGAATAATACACTATGGTTAACAACACTGAGGCCATTAAAATACTCCAGGAAGCTTCAACGCACCATGAACATGCATTGACTGCACTTCAGAAAACTGTGACAAATAACAATCACACGCTCCAAGATGTGTTGCGACAACTGACCACCTTATCCGAGCAGTTGGGGCAGTAATCGCAGTCGACCGTAGACCATGAGGGATAAAGTAGAGCGAGAATGGTTCGAGGTAAAGGAAATATCAAGGATGAGAGCGAAGAAGGATTTCCGTTCCCTCCGAAACCAGCCTACGTGGAACTTTCTTTGTTCACCGAAAAAGATTTCGAGGAATTGATTGCTTCGGCCCAAGATTTCTTTGATTTCTACGGGGCTGAAGTTCACCATCGTGTGACTATGCATCGTTCAGGATGGATGGTATCGCTAAAAGATGGTTCCGGTGGATGCAGCGTCGTCAACAATTAGTTGGTTGGGATCATCTAGTAGACGCCACAAGGAAGAGGTTCGTCGTCACAGAAAATGAATCACCGGAAGGTCAGCTTACCAAGTTGGCAGAGACGGCGACGGTGGAAGATTACCAAACCAGATTCGAAGAGATGACGTTGAGGACTAACAATTTACCTAAGATATTTCTGATGCAATGTTTTATTTCAGGATTACGGGTCGATATAAAAAATGAGGTATTAGCTAGTCGGGTCAACACCATGCAAGAGGTGATAGCCATGACTTATTTCCATGAGGCTAAGATGACTGAAACTAAAGGAGTAATTGGTCGAAGTGGAGGGCTTAAATTACCTACCCTTTTACCTACACCTAATTATTCGTCATCAGGACCAAAGGGATTACCAGGGTAACCTCCTCCAGGTGAAACTGTTTTGAATTCTCAAAACCCACTACCACAAAAATTAACTGCCGTTGAGGCACAAACTCGTTAGGAAAAGGGTCTTTGCTATTATTGTGATGTCAAGTTCGTACCAGGGCATAAATGTAAGGATCTAAAATTGTTCTTTCTTGATGATGAAATTGATGAGGGCAAATGTGAAGTTGAAGAAGAGATGGTGCTGGAAAAAGAGGAATTGAATGAGCAGCCATGGGTTTCGTTTAACGCCCTTGTCGGGTGTTACACTTCGAACACAATACGTGTGAAAGGAAGGGTACAAGGCCGTGAAATACACATCTTGCTCGACAGAGGGAGCACCCATAACTTTATCCAGACATGAGTTGTGAAAAATTTGGGATTGTCGATAGTCGATGCGTCGAACTTCCGAGTGCTAATGGGAAATGGTGAGAGGCTGTGTAGTGACGGTTGTGTGTGGAATTTGAAGGTGGGAGTGCAAGGTATGGAATTGAGTGCTGACTTTTATGTTCTTCCATTAGAAGGGATAGAAATGGTTCTCGGGGTAGCGTGGATGGCCACTTTAGGACCAGTTACAATGGATTTTTCGAAGGTAACTTTTGAATTTAAGCAAGGCAACAAAGAACATCGGTGACAAGATGAATCGTCGATGGGGCTACAACCAGTGCAACTACAAACATTGCGGAGACTCAATGACATCAAGGGAGTGGCTGTGTATTTTCGACTGCAATTACAAGAGGAAAATAAGACCGATGGGGAGGAAAACCGAGAGGAAATCCAGCAATTACTGCGAGAATTCACCAAGGTGTTTGATATACCGCAAGGATTGCCTCTGGCAAGGGACACCGATCACGCAATTCACTTGGAATCGGGAAAGAAACCAGTCAATGTGTGGCCATATCGCTATCTACATTTTCAAAAAGGCGAGATTGAACGACAAGTGCAACATATGTTAGCGAATCAGTCGATACAAAGAAGTAACAATCATTTTTTGTCACCGGTTCTTTTAGTAAAAAAGGACAAAACATGGAGGTTTTGTGTGGATTATCAGGCACTCAACGCAATAACAATCAAGGATAAGTTCCCGATACCTACTGCAGATGAATTGTTTGATGAGTTGAGGGAATCACAGTATGTCTCTAAACTAAATTTGTTGGCAGGGTATCACCAAATCAGGGTGAAAGCCGGTGATGTTCGAAGACGGCTTTTCGCACTCATGAGGGACACTACAAATTCCTCGTAATGCCATTTGGGCTCACTAACGCGCTTCTACATTTCAAGCGACCATGAATGAAATATTCAAGCCGTACTTAAGGAAGTTTGTTCTAATTTTTTTAGATGATATTTTGGTGTTTAGCAAGAGTTGGCAGGATCATTTGAGTCACCTCACACAAGTGTTACATGTGTTACATTATAATGGGTTTGTGGATAAGAGATCGAAGTGCACATTTGGACAAGAAACTGTGGAATATTTAGGACACATTGTGTTAGGGGATGGACTGGCTATGGATCCAAACAAGGTTAGAGCCATTCGGGATTGGTCGACTCCTACAAATATCAAAGAAGTTCAGGGATTTCTTGGAATTGCTGAATACTATCGTCATTTCATTAGAGGGTTTGCGACCATTGCTATGCCAATCTTCGATTTATTGCGTAAGGGTGAACAATTTGAGTGGACTGAGGTAGCTCAATTGGCCTTTGAAAAACTAAAAATACTCCTTACGAAAGCACCGGTTTTGGGTCTACCTTGTTTTGATAAGGAATTTTTTTGTGGAAACAGATGCGTCGGGAGTTTGAATCGGGGTTGTCCTTACGCAAGATAATAAACCATTGGCATAGTTCAGTAAAAATGAAGTCCAAGGATGCAAGGATCGTCAACTTACCATCACGAGATGTTCGTCGTCACTCAAGCAGTGGGAAAGTGGAGACAATACTTGTTGGGAAGGAAATTCACTATTCTCACAGACCAACAATTTTTGCGAGAACTCAATCAACAAACTATACGAACTCTGAAGCAGCAACGTTGGTTATCGAAGTTGATTGGGTATAATTTTGAGATCAGTTATCGACCCAGAAAGATGAATTCAGTAGCAGATGCGCTGTCCAGGAAAGTGAATGCAAGTTTGATGGCCATATCACACTCGACATTTGGTATTATGGAAGATGTCCGAGCAACAACTAAAGAGGATCCTGAGTTACAAGTTATACGAGAGCAGATAACAAGTGGAATCAGCAATCCTTCAGGGTACATCGAACAAGAGGGGTTGTTGTTTAAGGGAAAGATTGTGGTTCCAAATGAGACTGCACTTCGTTCACGAATACTTAAAGAGTTTCATGATTCGACCATCGGAGGACACGCTGGAATTCTTCGAACCTTTCATCAATTAGCGGCTAATTTTCATTGGAAGAATATGAGAAAGGATGTTCGACGCTTTGTTAGTGAGTGTCAAGTGTGCCAAAGGATGAAAAGTGATAACTTATCCCCGACAAGTTTGCTCCAACCACTAAGCATTCCAAACCAGGTATTTGAAGATATTGCCTTGGATTTCATTACTAGCCTACCAAAATCTGGTGGTAAGGAGGCCATACTGGTGGTAGTCGATCGGTTAACTAAGTACGGACATTTTTTCACACTTCCTTGACACTTCAATGCAGAATATGTGGCCAAAGTGATGGTTCAAGGGGTAGTTAAACTACATGGAATTCCTCGTTCAATGGTCAGCTATCGAGATAGGATTTTTGTGAGTGACTTGTATAAGGAGATGGCACGATTATAAGGAACGAAAATGTATATGATCTCAGCATACCACCCTCAAACTGGTAGGCAAACTGAGGCTTTAAATCGATGTCTTGAGATGTACTTGCGTTGCTTAGCGGGAGATGAGCCAACTCGATGGGAGACGTATCTCGCGTGGGCCGAATACTGGTATAATATTATGTACTAGGTGTCGGCATGTATGACCTCGTTCAAGGCGTTGTATGGACGCGACCCTTCGACTATTGTGAATTATCTTGAAGGCAGTTTAATGAATGAGCAAGTGGTAAGAGAGTTGCAAGAAAGAGATGCGTTGCTGAGGGAATTAAAAAAAAACTTAGCTCGGGCTCAAACAAGGATGAAAAATCAGTTCGACAAACATCGACGTGAAATGAAACTTGAGGAAGGATCTTGGGCTTTCGTCCGGTTGCAGCCATACCGACAATTGTCACTTCGGTTGACACAACATCAAAAATTGAGTGTGATATTTTGGACCCTATCGTGTGCTTAAACGAGTAGAGACAGTGGCATACAAACTTGATTTACCAGAATCCACTCGCATTCATCTTGTTTTCCATGTTTATCAGCTTAAATCCTGTAGAGGACAACCAATGCAGCAAATCACGCCACTGTCGTTGATGCTGGAGACTATTAATCCAGGAGCAGAAACACTTGAGTGAAACCTTGAGGACAAGGTTCTTAAGAAAGGGATAGCCAATGTTACGAGCAGTGAAGTTGAGGCAACATCTGCGAGTCAACAACACAAGGCCAATGATGAGGGATTGCCAACGGAAATGCAAGAAAATCGTAGGAGTGCCAGGGAGAGGAAGTTACCTAAGGGATTAACTAATTTTATCTTACACTAAGTTAGACTAGTATTTAATAAAATTATGTGTTGTAATCAGTTATGAATTTGGTCAAGAAACTACTTTCTGAATCTAAAATTTCTTCTTCTTCTTCTAAATTTATGTGTATTTCGATTCTTAGAACCAAATCTAACAATATGCATCTTGTGGGAGTGTAGCGCACGATCACATGGGTGCTGGGAAATTTGGTTTTACTAAATTTATTGGCATTTGTTCTGTGTTGAAAGCCGAATTATGGGGTGCATATCTTTTTTTTATAATTAAAGGGCCTCGTTAAAACCCCCCCTCTAAACCTAGATAGGGGAAAATAGTGCCCGAAGTTTTTATTTCACCATATCACAGTTCTTACAACCTTTAATCAAAAATTACAACCCTACAAGCAGTCCCCAATGCCCGTACAACGATAAAAATAAACATACCAGATGCTCCATGGAGCACTAAGACCCCTACGCAATCCCTTACCCGATTTCAGCCTTGGCCAACTCATCCGCCCTCGCGTTGCACGCTCTCGGCACCGAACGAATCATCACCCCCTCTGCGCCTAATGTCCAAGGCCAAATCATGGACCAAATCCGCAACGAAAGCATGAGGAACTGCCTCGTCTTTCAACCACTCAACAGATTGTTTGCAATCTGTTTCTAGGATGAGGCTTACCTTGCCACAGTCCTCCGAATCTACGAAATTCTTCAGGTCTTTCCGCAAAGCTAACAATTCTAACAAATCTGGAGCCCCCCTGCACAAGACTCAGAAAACTTGTCTAAAACCTTTCCCCTCAAGTCCCGTAACACCCCCCCGATACCTCCTTTATTACCACACGCCGCTGATGCCCCATCCACGTTCCATTTAATGAAACCAATTGGAGGAGGCTGCCAACTTTGTTTTGGTTTAAGTCTCGACGAATGTAACAACTTGTTATCAGCTCTAAAAGGATCCGCAACAACACTATCTAACTTAATCAAACCATCACCAAATTTTGTATTCAACCAATACGCGAGCCGAGACTTAATCAAATAAACTAACTGAGCAGCATCCCATCTTTTTTCATTAAACACTATATCATTACGAAACAACCAAATTGACCAAATCACTACAAATGGGAAGAAAGACCATACCTCACTCATGTTTCGAAGACCGATACCCTTCCATGCCAATAAGAAATCTTTTGGATCTTTGGGCAAAACTGTGCAAATTCCTTGCCACAAACATATACTAGACCAAACCCGCCAACTCTGCGCACAAGTGAAAAAAAGATGTTCAACAGTTTCTACATTACCTAGGCACAGTGGGCATTCCAAACTTGGCAGATTCGACAATCCCCTTTTGAGCAATTCCGCTCGAACTGGCACCCTTCCCTGTAAAACCAACCAAACAAACAGCTCCACTTTCGGAGGAGCGAATCCCAACCACACGAACCCATCCTAAAAAATTTTAGACTGAATCGGATCGACCACCAATCTCTTTAGCGACTTAACCGAAAAGGAACCATCAGCCGAACCCATCCAATGGACCCAATCCTGCTGCACCTCGCTCGACCGAAAACTATTCAAATTTTCCATAAGCTCATTACACGAGTGCACTCCCCAATCAAATAATGCCCGTCGAAATGGGATGTCCCACACCCACCGGCCATTCAACTTCGAACCAAACTCCGCGATCGAGCCTGTCTTGTTGATTGAGAGGGTGAAAACTCGAGGAAATACTTCCTTGAGTGGGCGACCCCCACGCCATACATCTGACCAGAAGGCAATGTCTTTCCCATCCCCAACCTGAAGGGAAGAATTGAACCTACAGCAAATACCAAAACTGTCTGCTTTTGAATAGGAATGTATGACTGCCTTCCAATGCCATGACATATAGCGGGGGTGCGAAGAATCCGGTAAAAGTCCTTCCGAATTACCACCAGCCTTGGACGCCACCACCCTTCTCCAAAAGCTCGTTTTTTCATTTCTGTACCTCCACACCCACTTACATAACATAGCACGGTTAAGGACATCTAAATCGACTACACCAAGGCCACCCTCGCTAACCGGCTTACATATAATCTCCCAACAGACCCAATAGATTTTCTTTCTCACCGAGTTACCACCCCAAAGGAACTTTTTTGTTCAAACACCCCAAAGGAACTTAGCCATCAATCTATGCAAACGATCAATAATCGAGGCAGGCATTCTAAATAGTGACATATAAAAAATTGGTAAACTGGAAAGCACAGATTTGAGCAGTACCAATCTACCACCGAGAGACAAGAGCTTTGGCTTCCAACCTTCTAGCCGTGAAGAAAATTTAGCAATGACCGGCTCCTAAAGAGAAGCCGAGTTCCGTCGAGCTCCAAGTGGTAAACCAAGATACATGGACGGGAAGGATTCGACACGGCACCCCACTTCATCGGCCTAATTTTGCACAAGAGCGTTATCCACATTTATCCCCATTAGCTTACTCTTCTTTAAATTTAGCTTTAAGCCAGAGGCCAACTCAAATACTCTTAGTGCCCGCTTGACGTTCCTAACTTGGGCACCAGAATCCTGACAAAATATCAATAAATCATCCGCGTACTGAAGATGGGATACCTCTACGCTATCAACGTTTGATCCAACCGAAAAGCCACCAAATAGTCCTAATTCGATCGTTTTTCGTAGCATAAGATTCAAAGCCTCTCCCACAAAATTGAAGAGAAAAGGAGACAAAAAGCACCCTTGTCTCAGCCCTCTGGAAATCTCGAAGGATTATGTCGGCGTACCATTCACCAAAACTGATATGTGAGCCGTCGAGATGCATTTATAGATCCACCCACACCATAAATCCCCAAAAACGCATTCTCTCGTGACTTTTATTAGAAACTCCTAACATACAGACTCGTAGGCCTTCTGAAAATCTATCTTGAAGGCCACACCCTTCCTACTTGATTTAAACATAAAGTCCACAGCTTCGTTAGCCACCAGTGAACAGTCTAACAGCTGACGACCCTGGATAAAAGCAAACTGGGAACAACAACCGTGACCTCTAGAAACAACAACCGTTCCCTTAACCACTGAGACAAATTGGTTCGTGCGATAGTGCGGATGTATTGAGTATTCTTTGGATTGATAAGAATTCACTTAATACATGCTCGCTTGGGTGTCATTTATATGAATTAGGACAACGTGGTTGAGTGAGTTGCTTGATTCATATCTCTCGTATTGAGAATAGATTAGCAGATGGGCTTGCGCGTGTTGGGGAAAAGGAAATTGTTCAATTTGCTTCACCACCGACATCTTTACTGCAACTTTTCCAAGAGGACTTGGAGAGTTCAATTCTTGATTAGGATTTGTTTAGTATATGAGCTGTGTTTTTTTTTTGATCAAGTAGTAATATATGAGCTATGTTGCTCTAGAATTTTATGTTATTTAGATTGTTCTTATTTTCATATGTATTCATTTTCTTCCATTTAAGTTTAGGGAAATTTTTTAACAAGACGTATGGTGGTAATTTTTTTTTATCAAAAAAAAATATACTCTTCTGAGGGCTGATTGTTCAATTAAATTAAATTTTTTTTTATAAAAACTACTAAATTTTTATTAAATCTATAGAAAAAAACACAATTACAATGCATTGAAGAAGAAGAAAAATTGAATTAAACAACCCAAAAAATCCTTCAAACCAAAAAACAAAGAAAAATGGAAACTTCTATGGAGATAAGCATTACAACAAAATTTAGCAGCCTCTTGGATCTCTTTGTCTCGGTCCAAACGAGACGCATAAAGAAAGAAGGAGTGGTGCGCGATCCAAACTGTTAAGCAAAAAGTATCACTACCCAAGACTGATTTCATCGGCAAACAACCATCAACCAAGTGGGGATATAACTTTTCAAGTGACCATCGACAAAAATATAAATCAGAAACTAGCGCCAATTGAATTTATGTGCAAACAATAATCGATCATTAAAGTATACTGAAATATGTCACAAAGACAAATAAACCAAATCACAAAATATTTTCCGACAACATTTTATATATTTTTGTGGAATTTCACATCAAAATTCAAGGCATGTTTATCTTGTGAACATCACTCAAGTAGTTATGACAGTTTCCGACAACATCTAAAAGCTAACATTTTGTTTTTGTCTTCCAAGTTATTGATTATACAGCCATGCTTTTCTACGCGCCTCACGCGCCTTTCAGTTCACCCTCCCCTCTGAAACCCCTGACCCTCAGATGGTTGTTGTTTCTTCCCGTCCCGGTCTCCTCGAACGGCGCTGCACGAGGGTGGAGTTCCCCCTCTACAGGCTGCCGGTTGCCGGCGTCACGGTGGTCGAGCCCAGCTGGTGGTTCGGTCCGGCGGTGTGGAGCGGCTGTGGGTCGAACCGAATGGAAGGTTGTTTTCCCCAGACGAAAGCATGGTCTACCTTTGACGCCATAGTCAACACCTTACCGGAGTTCCGTCTCTGACCTTGAGACCGCCGTCTGTTCATGGCCTATGAAAAAGAGGAGAAGTCGCCTGAAGGTTCACGGTTGCGTGCCCCCTCCTCCTTTCCTCCGTGGGTTCGGTCCAACACTTGGTCGCAGTCGGAACCGGGGTGCTGAACGGCAGAGTTTCCTGGTTTCACGCGGATCTCTAATAGAGCTCCTCAGGCAGCATTTTAGCAGCTGCGACAATGGAGTCCTGCGCTCCTTTTTCTCTGAAGAAACACCGGCTCCTCTGGTCTCCTTGTCGGCCCCGGGTTTTACCCATGTCGCTGCAAAAAACTCAAAGCCGGCCATTTTCTCACCGGCAGTGAAGGGGTCATTTCGTATTGTCCCCAAATCGTGAACTTTCCTTTTTGGGCGAGGCTAAGATTGGCACGCTGGTACACGTCTTACTCCTTTTGTGCAAGATGCAGGAAGGAAACGTCCATCACTTCACTCAATGTCAACGCTCCTGTGTGTTGTTTGTCTAAGTGGGGCCCTCCTTTTACCTTATTTACTGTAATTTTAGAGTATGGAATTTCCAGCTTCAACATCGCAATCTTTGCCATCTCGTTTCCTGTGGATAACTCCGGCGAGAGTTATCCGCGTTCCGAATGATCCCTTGGGATCCCGCTGTTTTCGGGGGGAAGGCTCGAAAATTAGCGGAAGTCTCATTTCCTTCCCCTTCGATCAATCCGCTGAGTTTCGTGGCGTATGATCTAAGGTTTCCAAAGTTTTTGTTTCGTTGTTGTTCGAACCCTGGTTTATGTTTTGTTGAGCTCCCTATGCAGGAGGAAGTTCTTGTTTTCTCACAGTCCCCTCACCGACAGTGCGTTGCTGTCGACGCCTTGATAAGGGCCGATCATCTATCGGAAGCCTGTCTCTGGAAAGAGCTCTCAGGCGCAATGACGGCAAAGTACCATTGATCGAGGTTGGCGAGGAATCATTTTGTTCATCCTCCGATACGTATTAGGGTTCTCTGCTTCGGTCCTTCCTCCACACCCTCGAGGGTGGAGAAGTTTATTGCGTCGTCCCCTCGTGCGACGTCTTGGTTCCTATGTTTGTTGGTTTCGGTCTCTGTTGATCCCCAGGATCTGTTTACCGGTTCCATGCTTTATTTTTGTTGTTCTGGTTTCTTAGGGTGTTTTTGGGCGCTTGTGTTTTGGTGCCTTTTGTTTTTTCAATCGTGCATGGCCCTTGCATGGTTGTGGGGCCTTTTTTTGGTTTTATGTTAAGAGAAAGTATCCTTGGTAAAAAAAAAACATGATTCTACATTTTCTGGTTCGTTACTATTTATAAATATTCATAATTTTTTTTACAGATTTAAATTATACTCATTTTTATATAAGTGTCTAAAGTATTTTCGGGTTAAACAGGTGTCACGTTTTCAATGTTACTCAAATAGGTGCCCGTCATGACTATCCGTTAAAAAATCTCGTTAGTCAATAAATACATGACACATGGCAATATTAAATATTATTTTTTTAAAAAAATAAATTAGAATTTTTAAAATATTTTCAAATTTTCAAATAATCTCAAAATAGTCTCCAAATCCCTAAACCCTTTAAATCCGACCACTACCACTGGCGTTGGTCGCGTTTTCGGCGACGGACGAAGCGCCCTCCCCTCGCCGAACGACCCACACACCGTTCATCGTCCGTTATGCCGCCGTTCGTTGCGAATTATTCGAATGAATCATTCGACGAATTCGACATTTCGCACGACGTCGGTCGATTTCCAGAGACGAAGTGGTGGGATAAATGGTCGTGATGGTCCGGCGACGGATGTGGTGGGCGGCGGCGAAATCATGTCAACTCGAGATTTGGGTTTTGGGGTGTTATGGATTTCAAATTTTAGGGCTATTTTGTTTTATTTATTTTTAAATATAATTTTGAAATTTTAAGTCGCCACGTGTCACTTAACGGTGATAATTAACGGAAGTTGACGGCATGCACCTATTTAAGTAACGTTGAAAATGTTAGGCACTTGTTTGGCTTAAAAAATACTTTGGGCATCTATTTGGAAAAAAGAGTATAGTTTAGGAACTTATTTGCCACTTAAGCCATTTCGATATTATATATTTGAACATTTTAATTGTTATCCAATTTAAGAGTGTTCATGGTAGGTTGATCGTACCATTTAATTTAAAGAGTCGATTAATCGTTATACATAGCCTTGATTCTATTTCATAAAAAAAAAGCAATCTAACCGTTACGAAAGGGTTAGCCGTTTTAATCACTAACGATTAACTATTATTAATGATTTGATTATTGATTAATATGTAACTTATTACATATTGTTCACATGTTGATTGCTTATTTTGAGAATGATAAAACCATTCATCTGATAAATATTATATTAATTTTATACTATAAGAGGACATCGAAATTTACCTTGTCAATCTTGTGAACAAAATACATGTACAAATAATTCATAACGGTGGGAGCATATGCATCCCCATTTTTTGAGAAGAATTTAGAAATATAGTTTAATTTGTGAAGAAAATTTTATTTTGCATATTCATTTATAAAAGAAAAAAAATATGTATTAAAGTTTTGGACCTCGTTTTTTAGATTCTAGATCTGCTATTGATAACGGTTAACCATTAATCACTTTTTTTAATAATTTAATTAATCAAAATCGTTTAATTTTAACAATTCAATTAATTAACCTATAAAATATAACAGTTAACCGTTACAATTTAATATCCACACCCGTACTATCCATAGTAAGTTGTAGTGGATATTTGCATTGTATTTTTTCCTTATTTTTTGTACAAAATTATTATATTTAATAAAATTAAGGTGTTATTTGATAAGTTTTTCTAATAAAAATCATTAGTCTTATTAAAAAGAAAAATATTCAAAATAATAATAAAAGTTTACAATTATTATCATATATTGAATACATAATTTGAACATTTTTCCTATAGCATTGACACAAGAAACTGGTCACTTTATATTATACAAGGACCATATATGGGAAAGTTAAAAACTCAACTAAAAGACTCGAACAAAAACAGATACAAATAAATCTAACTGCATCGGCAAACTAACCACAAAAGGGAATAAAGCTATTTAAAGGCCACATAGAACCGCAAATCAGAACAGAACGACGTGAGAAACTACCCACGGACGTAAACTGCGCATCCAAATTCAATCCGAGGGTCTAGAGCAGAGAAGATCAGCAAGATTACAATAAGTGTTACCTTGATTAATCATGGTGTCGTCAAATCCAATCCTGAAAAAACATAAAATAAAAAGCGGCTAGAACGATCGGGAAATAGGACGAAAAACATGCCAAAAAACAGAGAAAAATATGCCACAATGATAGAGAAAAATGTGCCAAAAAATAAAATTATTCTTATTAAAATATAAAAAAAACAAAAAAAAACAATAGATGATTAGCATAAAAATCAGAGCCATCGCCGGCTAAACAAAGTTAAACAAGAAAAACTTTTGTGCTCTATAGAAATAAAATAAATGTTGAATATATTCTTAGTAAGTGAGAAGTATGTCATTATCTATTTAACGTTTCCACACTATTTTTATTGAAAATTATAACAAATAACTTTAGTTTTAGATTATCGAAGACATTTAAATATTAAAATTATCATTTTTAATAAATTATTTTTTTACTAATGGGTTATCAAACGTGTCCGAATTTAATAAAAAATATTTACCTGAAGTAAAATTATTACCCATTTACGTCATAAAGTAGAAGTTATATTTTGTGTTATTCATCACTTCTTTCAATTCATGTCATGAAAAAAAAATGAAAGTTTCAAGAACCTAATACATTTCAATTAATGAAAAAAATATGTAAAATAAGAAGGCAAAATAACTCAAATAATGAAAAATTATCAACATTAAAGCTTAGTTTAGTACGTAGGATGAAACTGTGAAAATATGAAGAAAAAAATTGTTTATTAAATAGTTAATATTTAAAGTAAAAAAAAAGTAGTTATAAATCTTCATTATTTGATTAATAAATTTTTCATGCTTTTTAATTTAGATCCTTCATATCAAGCAAAGTCTAAAGTCTTGTCCACGAGGCATGAAAATAACTTTTTTAATGATTCAATTTTTGAAATGTTTTGATAATTGATTTTAAGATTTAACTTTTCAGTAAAAACTCTTGAAAATGTAAATAAAAAATATCTATTCATCACTTGATATAGAAAATTTGAAAATGACATTTTTTAAATCAATTCGTTTTGAATTGATTAAGTGGTTCTAGTAAAAAAAAGAGTGTTGATATTTTTAGGATATTTGAGTTCGAGCAATTTGTCTACACGATGTATGTTCTTTTAAAATGTTGAGATTAAAGAACACATATTATCGTAATCACGTCAGAATATTAAAAAAAGGTTAATTACCCTGTTGGTACATGAACCATAACAAATTTTCAGTTTCATACATAATTTTTAAAATTCTCAGTTTCATACATGTGGTTTTTCTCCGTTAACGAATTTACCCACTTCCGTTATTGAAGCTGACGTGACATGTATCGACGAATAACAAATTGACACGTGAAGAATATACTCTACCAAAATCCATGTACAGACCAATAAAGGAAAAAATTAGTACAATTAGGAGGAGGGCTAATCTTGTTATTATCCCTTAAGTAAATGAAGTTTTTTAAAAAAAAATTAAAAAGCCATGTGTCAATTTTTTACTAGGCCAAATGGTCTATGTCAACTTCCGTAACAGAGGTGGGTAAACCCATTAACGGTAAAAAACCACATGTATGAAACTAAAATTTTTAAAATATTATGTATGAAACTAAAAAATTAGTATAATTTATGTACCAATAGAATAATTAACCCTTAAAAAATAATGCTTTTGATACAATACGTAGTCTACCCAGATTTTCACCCTTATCATACTCGACATTACAGTTTTATGTATGTTACATCGGTAATGATGCCAAATAAACTAAACCCAATAATTCAAAATAATTCCTAAGAAAAAAATGTATTTCAACGTTTAGATTTGTACTCATGGCACGAACCAATTTGTTTTAGTGGTTAAGGAAATAGTTGTTGTTCTTAGAAGTCATGAGTTTGAGCACTAGCAGCTGTAGCAAAGTGATTGAGCATACATTGTTAAATTATTGAAAGTATATTTAAAACAAATACTACTTATAATCACATTAACTTAAAGAAATGTGTACTCATGAAAATAATTAATATACATAAATTGTTACAAACTCTGTAACATTTCCAGTATATGTATTATAATATATTTTTTTTTTTGATAATGACAACTGAATTTTATTAATAACCATGAAAAATATCTCAAATACAAAACATCCAAAATGGAGAATAATGAGATCTAGTACACCAAAATCTCAAACAACCCAAAGATGCAAAGAAAATAAATATTTTCATAGATATTAGCATACCGACAAAATTCAGAAGTCTTCCTGAATCTCCTTGTCTCTATCCAAACGAGACGCTTTACGATGTAAAAAAGGAGTGGTGAGCGAACCAAACTATCAGGCAGATTGTTCCGCTACCCAGGTCTGATTACATCGGCAAACGACCATCAACCGAGAGGGGATCTATCTTTCTATGAACACCGACAGAATCAAAATCAGAAACTAGCGTCGCGAAGATCTCTGTAAGAGCACCAAACGAACGCTAAGGTATGCTGAAATCATGCCAAAAACGACAGATGAAACGAACCACAAAAATAACGAAAAAGCGTGCCACAAGGACAGAGAAACGCGTGTCACAAGGACAGAGATTTTTATTAAAAATATAAATAAACAAGAAAATAAAAATATGAAAATAATGAATCCGGTGATCGACAACCAGTATTAAAACCGGTTGCCGATCACCGGCTAAGAAATAAAAGTGGAAGAGGCTGCTATCAAATTGAAGGAGATGGCTTTGGGCCGTATATGTATTATAATATTGTAACAATGTATACACACATTCGATAATATTTTGTATATCTTTTAACAAATAACTTACCATTTTTACCTTAAATTTACCTTTATTGCCCTGAATTTCCCTTCAATTTAAATTGGGTGAAAGTAAAGAATGAGTGTGAATGATTTGTAGTCTTACTTTTGTATACAGTAAAGTAAGTCAACTTTGCCCATGAAGTGGGGCCTAAACCCCAATAATAATAATAATTAAAGAATTGCACCAACAATTAGTTGGTTCATGTTTGTTTATTTAATTTTAATTGAATACGAATAACTAAACGAACATATTTTTTTATCTGTGTTCGTTCGTTAAGGAATGTAGCTTGTTCGTGTTCGTTTATGTTCGCTTGTTAAAATAATAAACGAACACAAACGAACATTGAGTATTGTTTAATTTTTTTCTAAAGAAGTCTGAAGTCTCGTAAATTGAGTATTTATTACTTTTTATTCTTTTTATTTCATATTTTTAATATATGTTTTTAAAACTTTTTAAATATAATATGCTTGTTATGAAAAATAATAAATATAAATAAACACATGTGAATAAATTTAAACGAACGAATTACTAAACGTTCACGAACGTAAATGAACGAACGAGGCATTTGTTCGTGTTAGTGGCGGATCTAGAAATTCAAAATTGGATGTCCAATTGTTTTTCTTAAATGGGGATGTAGATTTTCATTTTCCCATCTACACACTAAATTAAAATTATTTAAAAAAATTAACATTAAAAAAAATCCCCAAAAATGGGGTGCAATTGCGCCCTTCCAAGACTATATGGTTGTACTATTGGTTCGTGTTCGTTCATTTAATTAAACAAACAAAATATTCGTTTGTTTAATATATAAATAAATTTCTCGTTGAACGTTAAGTTCATTTACTACCATAATGATTTCTCAATATTCTATTATTTCTTTTTTTATAAGAAACAATTATATTTTCTTAAAAAATTAATTGTATGAAACAATTAATATGAACATAGGATTTGAGGAGATTATGTGTGTCTTTTGGGTCCTTATCTGTATGCCAATCATCTTCACACACGAATTCCACGTTGCTTGAAGGTTCACTTTCAAATACAGTGATGTTTCATTGCTTTCGTCTCCATATGGGAATCAGATTAAACTTTGAGACCCCATGGCCGACCACCCAACAGTGCCGTCCCGAGCATGAACAGGAGCGCCCGGCCAAGGTTTTTTTTATTATAATATTCGATATTAAAATTTAATTTTTTAATATTTGTTATTATGGTTGTTCTCTTAAAATTTATTTATTTAACACTCATTATTAGGATTCAATTTTTTTTCAACATTTTTTTAGGGGCATACTATTAAAATTTAATTTTTTAATATTTGTTATAAGAAGTCTAATTTTTTCAATAATTATTATTAAGAGCCTATTTTTTAAGGAAAATACTTTGATGCACAAGCTTGTGTAAACTTTAGTTTACACAAGCCCTTTAATTTTAGGGTTTAGGATTTAGGATTTTAGGTTAGGATTTAGGGGTTTAGTATGTAGGGTATATAATTTAAGGTTTATGGTTAGAATTTAGAGTTTAGGGTTTAGGGCTTAGGGTTTAGGTTTTAGGTTGTTAGGGTTTATGATTTAGATTTTAAATTTTATAAAAGGATTGTGTAAAAAAAATTTACACAGCTTGTGCATCAAAATAAAACCCATTTTTTAATACTTGTTATTAGATCCTTTTTTTCTAATACTTATAATTAGGGGCTCAATTCTCTCATGTTTGTTATTAGGGACATTCTCTTCAAATTTAATTTTTTAATATTTGTTACTAGGGGTCTAATTGGGACATGGTTTTTCCCCAATATTTGTTATTAGGAACATACTCTTAAAATTTAATTTTTTCTCTAATATTTATTATTAATGGCCTTATTTTTTTCTAATACTTGTTATTAGGGGTGTAATTTTAAAATTTATTTTTTTAATATTTATTATTAGGGGCCTAATTTTTTAGTTTGCTCTTGGGCCACTAAAATCTCAGAAACGACTCTGCCACCGAATACAATACCCCTACTTCCTTCGTTGCTCCCATTTTGCAACCAAACAATCTTAAATCTTCACCCACAGGGACGAAATTAGAATCATACGAAGACGAGGGATATAAAATTATTAAACTTTAAGGCTTTGCTTGGTGTGAAGGATGGAAATGTGGAAGGATTGAAAATTTGTTAATCAAATGGTTAAGATTTAAAGTAAGGAGGTGGTTATGATGAATCTCCACCATTTGATTAACAAATTTTCAATCCTTCTTCATTTCCATCCTTCATACCAAGCAAAGCCTAAAGGCTTAAAGGTATAATAAGCCCTTAAACTTTTAGGAGGGAAATCAATTAAGCTCTTGAACCAAGAAATTGAATCAATTAGGTCCTTTAACAATTTTTTACCATTAAATTTTGACAATTTTTTCTTTAGACATTACTGACATATGATACACAACATTTATAGATTTTTTTTAAAAAAATAATAATAAATTTTAGAAATTTTTTTAGAGTTTTTAGAATTTTTAAATTAAATTAAATAAAATAAAAATTATGAAAATATCAAGTGGAAACACTGTGACACGATGCACTGCATCAACATATCTAAAAAATCTGTCATGATTTAAAGGTCAAAATTGATCAAATGACTTAATTGATTAAATTTTTTGGTTCAATGGCTTAATTGGATGAAAAAAAGTTTAATAGCTTAATTGATTTTTTTTCAAAAATATTTTTATACCCTTAAGCCAACTTTAAAATTAATAGGAATTTAATAATTATTTAATTTAAAATTTAAGAGGGGTGCAATTAATTTAAGGACGGCTACTCAAACATGTTGCATTTTTTTAAAGATATATTATTAAAATATATTATCCATTAGCAAGGTTTTATTAAGAAATCTCCCTAATCTTATATTTGATTCATCCATCGCACGGGTTACTCCAGATCAAAGGAACAGACCTAGCAATCCCACTTCTAGCCAATCTAACTGCAGTAGAATTAACTTCCCTTGACACCACTTAGATTGACCAAGATAAACCTGAACATTGTCTCAAATTAAAGTTGTAAAACGTCTTTATTAGAAGCTAAAGACATGGGCAATTTGGCCTTACGCCACCACCCTAATTGAGATAAACAGATATAAAAAAGTTGATTCGCATCGACTAGAATTCTTTTAAATATAACATCATTCATAAATAACAAAATTGACCAGATAAAGCAAAAGAAGCATAGTTTCCGGATCAACATAGAATTCAAAGGGCAATCAAACCCACGGTAAAAAGAAAGCCTTAACATAACCTGCCATTGCATTGTATAATTACAAGCAAAACACTATAATCTAATCTCTTGATGACTTTCTAAACAAATTCTAAATGATGTTTTTTTTTGGGTCTAACTCCGATATTCAATTAGTTAGTTAATTAATCCGGATTGAATACTGTAAAAGCTTATTATGGAGACAATTCTCTTAACCCAATTTACTATATTCAGAATATTAATTTTCGAGTTTTTTATTTTAATTTGAATATTTATACATATCTGTAAATTTGTGTATAATTATATTTTATCGACCGTAACATATATAGAATTACAATACATTAAAAGATTATCTCATACTCCTTTTGGTATAATCACTAACTAATGTATGTCGGGCATTACATAGACTTATTATAAAGATAACTGTTTCAACTTAATTTATTTTATTCACAATATCAAAATTCGAATATCCAATAAAACTTTTAAAAATAAAATCCAGTCTATTAAAGGTGGGTAATTACCTCATCCTTTGTTTTTTTGATGTAATTTATAAGCTTTCATAATCAATCATTAAGATTAAATAAAAAAAAAGTTGTATACACTTTTTACCAAGTTGACCCTTAAAAAAAATTTGGGACGTTTTGCCCCTTAAACTATAAATCGTGACTTCAGTTGTCCCATACTGTTAACTTTCGTTAAAAAAATTCAGGGACCAATAAGAACGCACCACGTGTCACTAATAAACAAAAAAAAATCAGCTGACTTTAATAAAAGGGTAAATTGAACGTTAAGTCTATTAAATTTTTATTTCTATTGTGTAGTGAAAACACCTAAAGCTATAATCATCCAGCATTAAAACAACAAACATTTTTAACATTATTTTTCACATATTGAAAAATTCTAAAAAAGCGGCTAAATGAGTGAGAGAGTGAGGAAGAGCGAGAGGTCAAAGGGGGTTTTCCGGCGGCCTCAACTCGGCGGAGGGTTTCGTTCCGGCGCTCCTCGTATGGTTGGTTAAGCTGTCTTCGTCAACTATGTTAGCAAGCGGATCCATCATTCAGCTCTGCGGGAGGCATTTTCAGAATACGGCAGGGTTCTTAGCGTGTTCATTGCCTATAACAATCAGAGAAGAATCAAGTCTGCAAGTACCTTTGCTTTTGTCCATTTTGAAAGGAAGGCGGAGGCGTTGAATGCTATCAAGTTGGGGAATAATCGCAGGATGGACGGTTTCTTTATCAAGGTATATGGCAGTTAATGGAGTGAAAGGTCCGGCTGCCCCCGCTAACAGAGTGGGTAATGTAGGCGCTACGTCTTTCGTTCAAGTCAAAGGTAAGGGAACCAGGGATAGGCGGTCGTACAAAGAAGTTTTATTGGAAAAACCTAAGGGCTATTCTTTGATGGATCAGAATGTTGTGCCCAAAGTTCTTGTATGCGCGTCCTGTAAAGAGAAGGTCAACTTAGCGTCTGTCTCTTTCAATAAGCATCTGGTTTCGTTAGACTTAGAGTTAGCAGCGGCGGAGGACTGGCTGAAGTTCTGCCTTGTCGGCCAGATTCAAGGTATGTACGATGTCGGTTGTGTTCAACAGGCCTTGCGAGCGGAGGGGTTCAAAGTTGACATTTGTACATGGTCAGGGTTTTACGTTTTAATCAGATTTGAAGAAGAAGAACAAATCCCAATCTTCTGGGATTTGAGGGAGTCGTTACTAAAATCATGGTTTTCTGACATAGATTCGCTAAAGAATTTTAAGAGTATAAGAACAATCTAAAAGTGTGAGTTAGTATGGAGGGGATCCCTTTATCCTTGTGGCATGATTCGGTTTTTTATCTGATTGGTAGTAGATTGGGATCAGTTATCAAATTGGATGAAGAAACTTCAAAAAAATCCAAATTGGACGTGGCTCGGGTTCTCATCGGGGTTGGTTGCCTATCGGAAATTCCACCATTTGTGTCTGTATCGGCGTGCGGGGAGGTGTTCACTATCCGCCTGTCCACGGTGGACTTCGAAGACGACCGCTGCTGGTTAGACGAGGGGCAGATGAACAGTCACTTTGATGAGGACAGTTTGTGTCAGGAAGACGGGTTCTCCCATGGGGATTTGGCGGCTGCGGCGGAGCATATTCCCGAGATGTCGGGTGCAGGGTCTCATATTAACTCTCTAACGGATGGGTTTGACTCTCCTTCTGCTGTTAATTTTGATAGGGTCGGGCCGTTAGAAAAAAATCCCATGAAGCCCAACTCATCAGGCGGCCCGCTGGGACCCATTAACCTGTTTGATGTTCCAATCCAAAATGAAGCTGGGCCGGGGGAGAGTACTGACAATAGTAGCTGTTGTGAGCCCAAATTAGATGAGACTTCGGGTCTCTTTACTATCAAACCCAAACTGAGTAAGCAAATATGCAGTGGCTCTATGTCTCTGATTCTCAGACCAAACTTGGAGAAGCTTTTTAATCGGTCGACTTCTAGTCCTAAACAATGGCCTTGGTTCGAAAATCTGCAGAATGTAAAAGGGAAAAAAGGAGCGGTTCAGCCTGGTCTGGTAAAATTTGCTTATTCGATAAAAGAAATGTCAAGGCAAAGTGTCTCCCCTCTTTCGGCGTCAAAGGCGCTCGGAGGCCTTAGCCACGGTTGAGGTATGTGAATCTCTCGGCCTTTTTTTATGCGAATAAAGATGAGGTTATTCATCGTCTTGTGGAAATTGAAAGAGAAGTTGGTGTCTAATTTTTTTTCCAGTTTCTTGGTTTCTGATTTTTATTGGTTTTTGCCGTGTGGATTAATTCTAGTTTTTTTTATGATGAAAAATATCTTGATTATTTGGAATAACCGGGGGCTTGGGAGATTCGAAAAAAATCAGCGGTTAAGAGGATCATTCGAAGTCAGAGGTCGTCTATTTTGTTTATCCATGAGACTAAATTGCAGCATGTTAGTGAAGGGTGTTTTAGATTACTATATGGCAATATTAAGAAATATGAGTTTGTATATTCTGCTTCGGTTGGTTCGGCAGGAGGATTAACTTCAATATGGGATCCGAGTTTGTTCGAGTGCGAAACTAGTTGGTCTGATAATTCTTATATTGGTATGTGTGGTAAGTTTATAGTGTCGAGTTGTAAATGTGTGTTAGTGAATATTTACGCTCCATGTTTGGCTTTGGAGAGGAAAGAAATGTTCGAAAATCTGAAGAAGAAACTGGCAGGCGTAAATTGTCCTTTGATTTTAGGAGGGGATTTCAACATCGTGAAAGATCGTTCCGAACGAATGGGTGTTTGTTTCAATAAGACCGCTTCTGATTTCATCGACAGTTTGGGTCTGATTGATCTGCCCCCGCATGGGAGCTTTTTCACTTGGTCCAACTTTAGAGAATCACCATCTTTTAGCAGTTTGGACAGATTCTTGGTGACAGAAGAAGTCTTAGATTTGTAGTCTGATCTTATCCAGCAAGTCCATCCAAAGTCAATCTCGAACCATAATCCGGTGAGCTTGGCTTGTATGAGAGATTACTGGGGTCCTCGTCCGTTTAAATGGTTCGAATCGACATGTGAAAATAAGGAGTATGTGGACCAAATAAATCAAGTGTGCAACAATTCCTTGAATAAGGATATTATGTGGTTGCTTGGCGAATGCAAGAAAGTCTCGAAGAATTGAACCCTTCTCAATACAGGGAATGTTGATGCTGCTATAGTGTCAATGGAAAAGAAGTGTGCTGAATTAGAAGGGGCAGTTTCCAAAGGAGATTTGCATTGGTTAATGAGCTGAAGGATGCAAAGATGCAATTATAGAAAGCTATTCACAAGAATGAGCGAGACTGGTTGCAGAAGTCTCGACTTAAGTGGTTTGAACTGGGGGATAGAAATACCAAGTATTTTCATGCCTTTGCATCATCAAAAAGGCGGGTTAATTTTATTGATAAAATCTCTAAGGATGATGTTGTGGCTTCTACCCTTTCGGCAATCAAGAGCCTCATCTCTGAATCTTTCCAGACGAGTTTCAATTCCTCTTCAACAATTCCCATCAAGAAATTTGACTGTAATTTGAAGAGCATCAGCAAGGTTGAGTCGGGTCTTCTTGAACAGCCTTTCTCCTTACAAGAGATCTGGGAGGCCTTATCCTCGATGGATGGTTCGCAGGCTCCTGGGCCCGACGGGTTTAATATGAACTTTTTCAAGCAATTCTGGCCATCTTTAAAAGGGGGAAATCTTAAACTTCTTTGAGAGGTTTCACAAAAAGGAAGTGTTAGATTTCTCCTTTAATCGGTCCTTTATTTAGTTAATTCCGAAAGTCAACTCTCCTTCGATCAATGACTACAGACCTATAAGCTTGGTAGGATCAGTGTATAAACTGTTGGCCAAGACTCTTGCGATCAGACTAAAATCCTTATTACCTAAGTTAATCGGAGAAAGTCAATTCGCCTTCTGTGTTGGCAGGCAAATACTAGATTGCTCTTTAATTGCGAATGAAGTCATCGATTATAGTAGAAGAAAAGGTCTGGAAAATGTGGTGTTTAAAGCGGATTTTCGTAAAGCTTATGACACTGTCGACTGGAAGTTCCTTATCTTTATTATGAAGTCTATGGGGTTTGGTGATTTGTTCTGCGAGTGGATTTCTTTGTGCTTATCAACGGCATCCATTTTAGTTCTGGTTAATGGGTCCCCTTTAGAACCTTTTTCTATTAGCCGGGATCTTCGGCAAGGGTGTCCCTTATCACCCATCTTGTTTAATCTAGTTGCAGAAGCACTCAGTGTTTTTTTTGTCAAAAGCAGTTTCATGTGGTTTCTTTAGTGGAGTGAAGATTGGTCAGGAGCCGGTTGAGGTCTCACATCTACAGTTTGCGGATGATCTTATATTATTCAGCGGAGCTAGTGAGATTCAAGTTAAAAACATAGTGAGGCTACTGAAGGGCTTTGAAGTCGCATCTGGTTTGAAATTGAACTTAAAGAAATCCTCGATGTTCGGTATTAATGTTAATGATTCAACTCTGGATTCTTGGGCAGCATTGATTAAGTGTGGTAGGGGTAGTTTTCCTTGCTCATATCTCGGTCTTCCTCTTGGCGCGGTTAAGAATACTTCCCACATGTGAGAGCCAATTATAGCAAAAGTTCGTGCCAAATTGTCTTCTTTGTCATCTAAAATGCTATCTTTTGCGGGCAGAATCACCCTGGTTAAATCTGCGATTTCTAACCTCCCCATATATTTCATATCTCTGTTTCTTATGCCCAAATCAGTCAGCAAGGAGCTTACTAAGCTAGTGGTTAATTTCTTGTGGAACTAAAGGGAAACTAAAAAGATTCATTGGATCAGTTGGAAGTGCTATGTTTGCCGAAACGTTTCGGAGGGCTAGGTTTGTTTGACTTCAGCTCTAAAAATAGAGCCATTCTCAACAAATGGATATGGAGGTTCGGGTCGGAACTCAACAGCTATTGGCGTCGAATAATTTCAGCGAAGTATGAAAATAGATCCAATTACCTATTGCCTTCTAATCTTAGGGCTACGAACAAATCTTGATTGTGGAAATGTATTGTAGCCCCACTATCAGATCCCAATAGCATTTTCTCAAAGAATATCAAAATGGTTATTGGGGATGGGAAAAGAGTCTCGTTCTGGTTGGACAATTGGATTGGTGTGGGGTCACTCAAAGATGCTTTCCCTCGCATATATTCTTTGGCTAACAGGAAGGTCGGGCCAATAGCCGAGTTTGACTCCCTTGTTAACGGTGTATGGCAATGGAATATTGTTCTTCGTCGAAGAATATTTAGTTGGGAAGAGGCAGTCTGGTCTGAATCCTGCAGTGCATTAATAGTGTAATCCTAGGTAGAATACACAATGATAGCATTCGTTGGTCGGCAGTGGCAAATGGGCTCTACAACACTAAATCGTACTGCGAATTACTTGTGAACGATAGAGTCTGTCAGGATGAGATTTGGAGGAAAGTGTGGGTTAATCTGGCCCCTCCGAAGGTTGAAGCTTTTATATGGAAGGCGATCCATGGGAGAGTTCCTACCAAAGACCAGCTTCATAAAAGAGGAATCTCTAGCTTGGCTGATCTGCTGTGTCCTTTCTGCAAAGCGTTGAATGAAACGTTGATACATACTTTTTGCATGTGTCATTTTTCATGGCTAATTTGGCAACATTGGTGCAATTTGTGGGGTGTTACTTTTGTATGTCCAGGTAGTTTTAGGGATTTGATGTTGATGTGGTCTTCATTGCCTAATTCTTTCAAGAGTCAAGAGATTTGGCTTATGGGTTTTCAGTGTTTGGTGTGGTCTATTTGGGTATATCGGAATGAAGTAACCTTTTCGAGCTCCACTTTGTCAGCGAAATCTCTCTTTGATATTTGCATAACCCGTCTTAGCCTTTGGTGCAAGGCGAAGTGGCCCATCGCGTCCCCTTCCCCGTCGGATATGATCAACAATCCAAGATTGTTCAAAAAAATTATTGTTAATCAGAAGGTTAAGGTGCACAGTATTGGGCAAGCTCCTGCCGTTGGGTTTCTAAAATTTCAAGTTGATGGAGTTGTGGTCGGTGGTTTTGGAAAGGCTGGTATTGGTGGAGTATGTTTTAATCATTGTAACACTATTCTAATCCAATTCTCTAAGTTTGCAGGTTTCTTTGATGCAACGACTGCTGAACTCCTTGCGGTGTTGGAAGCTTGCGAATTGTTTCACTCTTCACCTTGGTTTGATAATTCTAAACTGATTAATGAAACTGACTGTTCTATTATTGTGGATTGGATTCATAAACCTTATTTATCTCCTGGGATATTTTGTTCTTTAGTTGATGCTTGTTCAATGTTTTGTTCTGATTTTGGTTGGAGTGTTCAGGTGATTTCTCGAGATGAGAATGGCTCGGCGGATAAATTGACGAAAGTTGATTTGTCTAGAAAGATGTCGCTGCTATGGTTTCAGTCTTCGCCCAGCTTCGATGGTATAGCAGCGTGATAGTGCAGGGTGTTTAGAGCTTTCTGAGATTGACAAGGGTAATAGCACAGCAGAAGGACTGATTGATGTTCACTTCCCTATATGTTCGATGCTTTGCAAAGAGGATGTGCAAGCTGTGTTAGGTTTCTGGGAATGAATGGCTTGCTGGCCATTTTATTTCATTTCTGCATTTTGTTAAATTGTTCTTTGGATTGGAATATGGGATATTTTTTCAGGTTGTGCAAGTTTTGTGTAACACATTACTTCGGGCACTCTTTTTTCTCCATTCTAGGATTAGGGAGGTTTTTTAACGAAGCCCGGAGTAGTGTTAATTAATCAATAAAAGTTTCTAAATTTCAAAAAAAAATTATTTATGTTAAATTTAGTCCTAAAAATCTTTATTTAACCCAAAATTGGCCCCAATTGCTTTATAATTTTTATAATTTAGTCTAATATTTTAAATATTATTATATTTTTATTCAATTTAATCCTAAAATATATATATTTAACCTGAAATCGACCCCTATTTCTTTATAACTTTTAAAATTTAGTCCAACATTTTAAATATAATCATTACTTTGTTTAATTTAGTTCAAAAAATCATTGTTTAACCCGAGATTAACCCCATTTTTTTTCTATTTTTTATAATTTAATCTAATATTTTAAATATAATTATATTTTTGCTCAATTTAGTGCTAAAAATCTCTATTTAACCCAAAAGTAACCTCGATTTCGTTAAAAAAATTAATTTAGTCCAATATTTTAAATATGATGATATTTTTTTCAGTTTAATCCTAAAAATCTTTATTTAACCAGAAATTAGTCCCAATTTCTTTCTAATTCTTTTAGTTTTTAGTCCAATATTTTTATTATGATGATATTTTTGTTTATTTTAGTCTTAAAAATCAATATTTAACCCGAAATAGACACATATTTCCTTATATTTTTATAATTTAGTATAATATTTTAAATATAATTATATTTTTGTTTAATTTAGTCATAAAAATCTTTATTTAACCCAAAATTAACCAGAATTTCTTTCTAATTTTTATAATTTAGTTCAATATTTTAGATATAATTATATTTTTGTTCAATTTAGTCCTAAATATTTAACCCAAAATTGACTCCAATTGGACTAAATTATAAAAAACATAAACAAATAGGAGTTTATTTTGGGTTAAATATAGATTTTTAGGAATAAAATAAAAAAATATTGGACTAAATTATAAAAATTAGAAAGAAATTAGGGTAAATTTCAGGTAAAATAAAGATTTTTAGGAATAAATTGAACAATAATATCATTATATTTAAAATATTGGAATAAATTAAAAAATAGAAAGAAATCGAGGTTACTTTTGGGTTAAATAAAGATTTTTATGACTAAATTGAAAAAAAAATAAATATTGAACTAAATTATAAAAATTATTAAGAAATCAGGGTTAATTTAGGGTTAAATAATGACTTTTAGGACTAAATTAAACAAAAATATGATTATTTTTTAAAATGTTAGACTAAATTATAAAAATTATAAATAAATAGGGGTTAATTTTAGGTTAAATATAAACTTTTAGGACAAAATTGAACAAAAATAAAATTATATTGGCTAAAGGGTCAAATTTGCCCCTGTAGTAAACCCAAATCAGCAATGTTGCCTCTAATTTTTTTTTGTTATTTTGCCCTCGAAGTCATTCAATTGCAACAATTTTTCCCTTTGACCGGCATTGACTGCTAAAGTGCTGACGTGACAGTTAACGATGTTGACGTGGTAATCCATGATGGTGACGTGACAGTACACATGTAATGGTGACGTGACGGAGAGGCTGAATTGCTTTTGCTTTTTTTAACCGACTTCGATGGTATAATTGATTTTGTTGCTGAGTTTAGAGGCATATTTGATTTTAATTGAAAGTTTGATAACTTTTTTAATCTTTAAGTAAAAATATTAAAAATAAAAAATAATTTGTTAAAATTTAAATTAATTTAATCGGTTTATTTAATTTTTAAATAAAAATGGACAAATAATTTCATCAAATTAAATAAACCATTAAATTAATTTAAATTTTAAACAAATTATTTATCTATTTTTAATATTTTAACTTAAGTATTAAATAAATCATCAAACTTTCAATTAAAATCAATTATGGCCTGAACTCAACAAAAAATCAATTATACCCTTGAAGTTAGTTAAAAAAAAAGCAATTCAGCCCTTCTGCCACATCTTCATCAAACGTGTACTGCCACGTCAACATCGTGGACCGCCATGTTAGCATAGTGGACCGCCACATCAGCACTGTTAAGTACCACATCAACACTTTAACGGTCAACATTAGTCAAAAGGCAAAATTGCTACAATTGAATGGCTCCGAAAGCAAAATTACAAAAAAAATAATTAGGGGCAACATTGCTGATTTGGATTTACTACGGGGGCAAATTTAACCCTTTAGCCAATTATATTTAAAATATTAAACAAAGTTATAAAAGTTATAAAGTAATAGGGGTCCATTTTGGGTTAAATAAAGATTTAGATGACTAAATTGAATAAAAATATCATCATATTAAAAATATTAGACTAAATTATAAAAATTAGAAGAAAAAAAATTTGGTTCAATATAAGGTTAAATAAAGATTTTTGGACTAAATTAAAAAAAATAAAAATTTGACAGACTTAATGTATAATTTACTTATTTTATTAATGCATGTTGGTTTTATTTGTTTATTTGTGACACATAGCACGTACTGATTGGTTCATAAATTATTTTAATGAAAGTTAAAAGTAGGAGACAACTAAAGTCAAAATTTATAGTTTAGGGGCCATGGGGCCTTTAAGGCAATAAAAAATCCCAAGTTTTGCTTTCTTCCGAACTAAAAGCCCAAGCCTGCTATACCCGACTTTGTTGCCTTGTTTTGACAGATGCTCGGCTTCCTCTTTCTTCTTCCGGGAGATGCCCAGCCCACATGAAAGGGTGCGGTCTTCCCTTCTTCAAAATCCGAAGTCAGAAACTGCATAGTAACCGACTCTACTGCACCCAACTCACTTCTTTCTCCAAACTAACTCTCACCGAAAGCGACATCAAGTAAGTAGCCGAGTTTGCATATCTTATTTTTCTAAAATCTTCATTTTGTTTGATTGCTTCACTTTCATCCTCCTTTTGAAATTTAATTTCTGGATCCGTCTAGTTTTTGAAAGCATCGCGTCAGAGATGGCGGAGCCTGACGGATCCTCCTCCGCCGACGCGCTCCTTCTTGAACTCCATCAAATCCTAACTTCCTGCTCTAAGGTATGCAATAAAGTTAACTTTAAGGGGATAAATCATAGGTTCTTTTTCCGAGTTAATTTCCGGCACTTTCTTTTAGTCAATCAGCGGTGGAGATTTTAGTCACTCTCAAACTTCAGTGTCGGAGCTCGTCAACTTCCTCAATTCCGTATCGGACGCTGCCATTTCGGAACCAGAAAATGAAGTTGCTAAAGCTAATGCATTCAAAATTCTGTCTGAAATTTATCAATTTTTGTGCTCGCCTTCTCTAGATCATGTAAGGCTTTATTAATGTGCATATTCGTTAACAATTGATGTTATTTGTTTAATCTTAATTGTTATGGCTTTTTTTCCTCAGGAGATTATGGACGCTCTTTCATTTGAGTTGCCAAAGTCAGCTTCAAAATTTGCAGGAATTTCCCCTCTGTGTTTGGAGATTGCTGATGCTGTCGTTCGTCAGTTTATACATAAATGTAATCCTCGCGACATGCTTTCGATTCTTTGTGAGGTCGGTTATTATGAATTTATTATTATTTTCTACTAATTGACAATCGTAATTGTTTGTTAATTTTTTAATTTTAATGGATTAGGCATTAGATTCCCCAAATAAGACAGTCAAAGCTGCCGCTTATCTTTCTCCTCTTATAAGTGGACTTTCAAATGGTAATCAACCTTCTCATCTTAGAATTGCAGATAATATTCTTTATTACCATATGCAATTATGCACTATTGTTTTGGCTATTGGATGAATGTTATTATGGTTTCAGTGTTTCTTTCCATTCGGAGGCGCCATTTTGAACAAATTAAAGTTGCAGTGCCGGTTGTTGTTAAAGTTGTAAAGGTCATTTCATCAGAACCAGATTCTCAAGATACAGAACTTGAGACTTTATTTGATAGAGTTGTTGCAAATGCTCTCTCTATACAAACAGTTAGTACAGATATGGTCAGTGATACTTGACTTCATTTTAGGTTTATTTTCGAGAGTCTTTGATATATTTCTCTAATAAGTCAAGATAATTCTTTGTGGTTCGTTATAACAGGAAACTGGAGAAAATGAAAAGCTTCGAGCTCTACTTGGTCTATATGTTTTGCAAATCTTGGTTGGTGCTCTTATGTTGAACCAGAGTTTTGGGTTGGGTATTCATTATTTTGGTATATATTAAAGAGATTTAGCTCCCAATATTAACATTCCACTTTGTTTTTAGAGTTACTTGTCTTTGGGATTAGTTGACTTCCATTCTTGATCTCTTGCTCCTTTTTGCTTTTCTTTTAAATTTGCACGTATGTAATTTGGTCTTAAATTCACCTGTTATGTGCAGGCATTGGTTTCAGTTAGCGCCAATCATCTTCCATTTGCATTGCGGTTGGCAAGCTTGCTTCCTTATTGTGGTATATCTTGTCTTGGTTTAATAACTGGGTCTAGTATTGACACACTGTCTCGCTTTGTTATAGGAGGTAATGTTCATTACTTGCTATGTTAAAACTCCATGGTGATTGTTCCCTAAACAATTACAAGATTGAAAAGGGCTCCACCTTCTTTTGTGTATATTATGTCTCTTAACATGTGTAAATAATCATCAATTGCACAGAGGATGAAGAAGATTGTTCGAGCTTTTCATCTCATGTCTATCTTGGTGCATCGCTTTCAGGTTTGTGTTTTGCAAACACAAATTTTCCAAAATTTATTGAGGCCTTCCCTCATTCGTCATCATCATTCCCAGAAAATGTTACGTGTTCCTTTGACATGCATACGTTTTTGTTTTATTGATGCAGTGATTTTGGCCCAAAAGCACGATGAATTTGCCCGAGCTGCAAACTTGGATCTGAGTGCTGTTAAGACAGAACTTCAAAATAACCACACGAAAAAGTGGCAAGCAATTGGCATGTTAAAGCACATATTCTCATCTGTTGATCTTCCATGGGAATTTAAGAGAGATGCTGTTGATTTCTTGCTTTATATAACAAGCGGAGACGTCTCTAATGAGTTAGATGATGCGCATAATGATTGCTCTCTTTACATGACTAGTATTTTTTCTGCTCTGCAGGTAGTCTCTTTTCTTGTTTTTATACATCACTTCTTACACACTCTTTCTCTCTACCAGTCTGACGGCCAAAACAAACATTGCAGGCCGTTACAATGATTATCATATATACATCAGATCCAGCACTAAGGAAAAATGCCTTTGAAGCACTCAAAAGGGTGAGGTTTTTATATATTATAGTTCCTCAATCAGGCAACTATGATATGTTTGTTGAAATGTATTATTTTACCAAGGTCATATCTTCAGCTTACTGATTTATTACTGCTATCAGGTTCTGGGTGATATTCCAAATTCTCAGAGATTCGACATTTTAAAAGCTCTAATTAAAAACAGCGACTCTTCCTCTATGGTAAAACCCAGTGTACATGCTCTGTTATTTGATGTAATTCTAGTTGAGTATATATTAACCAAAGTAGTTCGTCAAATTCTGTGTAGGTTGCAATTCTTCTTGATCTTGTTAGAGGGGAAATGCACAGAGAACGTACCCTGAGAATGTCGATATCTAAAGATGAATCCTTAGAGGCTGACAATAAATCGTGTCAAAACGCTTTATTTTGGAGTACAAGCATCCTTGAGTTGGTCGAGTCAGTTTTGAGGCCTGTGGCGGGAGGACCTCCTATCCTTCCAGACAATAGTGATGCGGTATTTCTTTGCATCTTTTGCCTGTTGATGCTTTAATTATTCGATTTATACTGATAACACATTTGATGGTTTTTGTTTTATTATCTTGTTGGCATGTTCTCGATTTTAACAGTCTTATGATGCTCTTCAGGTTCTATCTGCCCTTAACCTGTACAGATATGTATTGATGACAGAATCAGCAGGTAAAGCATAATTTACTGTTTTATTGAAGATAACAACTTAAGACTTAGATGATCTTGTTGCTCACAACGTATCTTAGTGTTAACATAGTTACTCGGAGCTAATGTATTTTACGAAGCTTAGCCTCCGAGTATAGGCATTTGATTAGTGGCCCTGCAGTTTGATTTGTGGATAGTCACTATACATTCAATAATTGAAGCTTTATCCATCTATCAGCAAACTACATTAGCAATTCTATATGATGTTTTAAACAATGTAATCTGATAATCGTTTACGATAAATGCTATTCTAATAGATCTCGGTTTATGCTCGACTGTTTGGGAAATGGAACAGGGAAAACCAACTACACTGGAGTGCGGTCCAAGAACAATTTGCAGAAGGCCTATAACGAATGGCTCCAACCGCTTCGATTACTTGTGAGCAGCATCGAGGCAGCAAATAAGAATGATAATGATCAAGTTGCATTCGACACTGTATGTGCTCTGAACCCAGTTGAGTTGGTTTTGTACCGGTGTCTCGAACTCGTTGAAGAAAATTTAAAACATCCGGTCTAGCATACTTGAGGAGTTGGTGCTGTAGCCTTTACATCTAGAGTCATTTGGTTCACTTTACTTGAATCAAGAATCAAAATTTTGCTTCAGGTTGATGACGATACGGATGAGATCCATATTGTTTGTAACGAAATGTTGAGTTTGTCCAGACTGATTAATGAATCAAATCTGCCTATACATGTTGAGATCTTGTCTACTATTTTCTTCTTTTAACACACTAATCATCACATGTTTAGAGTTTAATTGTGTAGATGGAAAATAACAATCAGAAGCTCGACCCGCCAGAGCTGTAAGATTACAACTAAGAAATTTCATTGCCCAGTAACCAAAATTATGAAATTAGTCTAACAAAGTTTTACACAGGTCTACACCTACAAAGAATCGCAGCTAATTTATACATAAATTCCGAAACAAGTAGGCGATGATCTCCATCTCATCGAATTTCGGAAACCCTACGTCACGAGATCTCAAACTATCATCAGGGCTGCTTCGCCCGTTGCTGAATATCCAGCAACTCCAATTCTAATCTGAAAGTGATCAACTCTCATCTGTTCAGCTCTTCCCGTATAACGTTCCAGGACCGAAATCGTCCTCAGTAGGCGTCATGTTTAGATCAGGCAGAACGAAGATACTCTTCTCTCGATCATCAACGAGGGTCGAGTCTGAAGAAGACTGTGCTCTCGGACAAGGTACTAACCCAGGTTCATTACAAATTAAACTCGAGCTCTTTGCGGCGCCCACCAAGTTCAAATCAATCTGCGCAATACAAGCTTTAACATCAAAAAAGAAGGCTAAAACAAGAATAGCCAGTCAACAAGAAACATATATTTTCGACTAACCCTGATTCTTTTCAAGTTGTCATTCGTGGCTCGATGTTCGTTACACGTTGCCCTCGTCGACGCTATCTCCTGTTCGAGTGAACAGAAGGTAAGATAAACAAAACTGCAGACAAGAAAACACATGAACATCCTCAAGAACACACCTTTTTCAAATGAACCCTTTCCTTCAAAAGAAAATTCTCCTCCTCCTTCAGTTCAGCAAATGTCTGGAAAATGACAATAGATTGCACCTCTAAATCAATCATCATAAAACATTTTTCCCGGGAAAATCATGCAGCAAAGAATTCAAACTCATTTGTTTACCTTCTTTCTTCTTAACCTCTTGGTACTTGTTCTGTTGGTTTCACTAGAACTGCTGCCCTGCAAAATCCGTAAACAAACAATAAATCGAAGCGTTCATGTTCAAGAGAGAAAATCAGACGACACTATCTATCAAGATCAGATAAATACAACGAGAAACATGCAGGCATTTGAAGGTGCTTCTGTTAGGACAGGTGGCAGATGGACAGGGAATTAACAAATTGGACAATGACAAAAGCCAGTAATAACACGCCACGTAATACCAACAATCACGTGACGAATCTAATCCAATACATGATGTGGCATAACAAGCACGTGACTTGCATAACCACTTCCCTGACATGGCCGGCACATATCGGCCACTAGCTATTTATTTTTCTCCCATAATATCGTACGGTCCATAACCCATCCGCTCCCCAATCATAAACAAACGTATTGTGATCGGGAAGGGAACGGAAAACTCCACCAAATTCCGATACACCCGCGTCACACCTGATAACCTCTCCCACTCTCCCTTATGAAATTAATTAAATCCAAAATGTAGACCAACAAGACAAACTCCCCTTCTTTCAATGGATCAATGGACCCCACTTCCACCTGTCATTATGACCAAAATGCCCCTCCAGGAAATCTCCTCTACGGGAAAAGTTCCGTGGCTCCATACTTGCGCTGGGGAATGATTTTTTTCTTCTCCTGACGAAATTGTCCTTTACTGGAAAGGTGTGATCTGGTAATGAGAAACCTAAAATGGGCGTGATTTAAAAGGGTGATTCAGTCAAACACCCCTAAAAGGCCAACGAAAGTATGACATGAAACCGGTTAAGGGCATATCGTTTTTGAAAAGTGAAAGAAAAATTGCTTTTTATTATTTGATTTAAAATTTAAGTAGTTAGGGTTGATGCTAAAAATTGTTTTTTTAAATAATAATATTTTTATTTTAGATACTATTTAAAAATATAATAATATAAATAAAAATAAATGAAAATAATTAATTAATTAAATTTTTGGACCTTTAGACAAGTATAAATGGATGATCAAAAAGTAATAAAAAAATAAGATAATCTGAACCATCGGGTTTAAAAATATATATATATATAATTCATTTTACATTATATAAATAAAATAATTTATATTCGATACTAAAAACAATTTAAGAAACAATGCAGAAGATCTTAACGCAAAAGGAATATAATCATGAAATAAATATAACCGCCCTCATGCGAAAATGGTAAAAACCTTTAAAAACACAAGGGCTTTTTAGTCCAAACAGTAGGGAAAACACGACACGGCCTTTTTAATGTTGTTGTTTTTTTTTTGTACACTGTTAACCGATGATCGGAGAGATCGAATCCATAATGAAAAAGTTCAGAGATGAAGAGAAACGTAAAACTAAGGGCAGATCTGATGAACATAAACTCAGTGAGTCGGCTGGGAATCGATGAGTTACGGCGTAAATAAGGAGATTAAAAATGGGTTTTGAACATCATTCCAAAACAAAAACAATGGTTGGCGATACGTAATTCGTTAATTCGGTACGCCGCCCAGGAATGTTTCCGTCAACCCAAAACATGACAACAAAAAAGAGATTTGTCCGGTAGAGAGAGTGAGAAGAAAACCTTGGATCTGGGAGGTGAGCGGAGGACGTGGGCACTGGTCTCTTCAAAGCCGTCGGCGGCGGCGGAAGGAGAGGCGTCGCTGCTACCACCACTCCAGCAAAGAGGCGTGGTGGGACTACCTCTAGCGCTGACGTTGAAATCTCCGTCTCTCTTGGCATCGCATCGGAACAACACGGGTCTAGACCTCCGCTGACGGATCCCCCACTTAAGTGCGGGCAAGGGAGATTTGGGAAGCGATGGCGCCGCCTTGAGCCTTACCAAGAATTCAACCACCAGGTTGTCGTCCGTGATCGCCGCCTGAACCCACTCATCTTCCACCATCGTCGTTAGAACCAAAAGAAAGAGAGAGAGAGAGAGATGGTTAAATCTATAGATTTGAAGAGAATAATTAAATATGGGATTGGGAAGAAAAGGAGAGAAAGGGAAATGGGTGTGAGCAATGTTATATAGAGAGAAGAGAAGGGTGCTTTTGCATCGTTCTCTCTCTCTCTTTCTGACTTGGACTGTGTCGTTGTTGAGAAGGATCGGGCGAAAACGCGAGAGGGAAGTGAGAAAACAGAAATTTAATATATATATATATATATATATATATATATATATATATATATATATATATTAATTGCACTTATGGGTAAGCATTTAATCGCAAATTAAAAAAAAATTAAATCAGTCGAGTTGATGAGTTATGTTTTATAAATTAATTTTTATTTAAATTTTTTCGAGTCAGGTTAAATTTATAAAATTCGAGTTGAATTATTTAAGTTTTTGTTTAAATTTATATATAAATATATATATATATATATTAGACATAATTGAAAGATTTAATTTGAACTTGAAAATTAATTTAATAATTATTAAAAGTTTTGAATCATTTAAATTTTTAATTTTCTAATTAAAATTTTATATGATTTTTTTTCAAATCAAGTCAACAAGTTAAATTTCTTCACGTTGAGTTAAATAAAATAATTCTTTTTTTATAAATGGAATCGATTTTTCTCCCTAAATTTGCACCTATACAACTAAATTATGGGATAAGTTCTAAATTGATATTAAAATTAATAACATTACCGTTGAATTTAAATTTTAAAACATAATTTTAATATAAAATATCAGTTTCTTTGTTAAATTTTACTTTTTCACATAAAAACATATGTTTCATTTCAAAACAAATAAACATGAACAAAAGGAAAAAAAACATATAAAACATAGTCCCAAAACAAACATAAACAAGGAGTGAGCCACAACTTCAAACCGAAAAAAAAAAAAAACTAATAATTAGTGATGATAGATGGGCGAAAGAAGGAGGAGGAGGAGGAGATTCTCTAACATGGATCTACATCAACAAAAACAAACGTATCTTGATCACCGTAGAAAGAGAAGACTCAGGACACGTAAATCAGACCAGAGATAAAACTATTGTAAAATTAGAATGAGGAGAAGAAAAAAAAAGGAAAGAAAAAATCAGAAGCTTTCCTAAATCTCCTTGTCTCTATTTAATCGAGACGCATAACGGGTGAAAAAGAAGTGGTGAGCAACGCAAACTATCGGGCAGAAAGTTTCGTTACCCATGACTGATTACATCAGCAATCAACCATCAACCGAGTGGGGAACCATCTTTGCAAGACCACCGACAAAACCATAATCAGATATTAATGTCGTGAAGATCTCTATGCGAGTACAAACCGACCGCCAATGTATGCTAAAATCATGCCACAAGGATAGATGAAACAAACCACAAAAAATAAAAAAAAAATCGTGTCATAAAAACAAGAAAAAAAATGTGTGTTACAAAAGCAGAAATTCTTATTAAAATATAAAAACAAAAAAAAAATCGATAATCGACGACCAAAAGTTAATTGATTGCCTATATGTGGTTAATGCAAATTTTGCATAAAATGAAAGTTTGCATCTGACATGATTTTATTTTAAACATATGTGAATTTAATATGAGAGGTAAAGTTATTGATCAAGTTTATGGTATATTGGTAAATCATATCGTTTAAATTTTAGTTGACATCACGTGCCAAATTTGATCTCAAATAACACTTCTACTACCCTATCAAAATAAAATAACAAATATATGTAAAGTAAAGTTTTATTATATTTTAAATTATAACTTGATCTCAATTAAAGAGGTAAATGAGACGAAACAGATCGTAAAATTACTCGAGCTTAACTCGGTCAAACCTCGATCAAAGCTCAACTTGATTAGACTCAACTCGAGCTTAAATTCAACTCGAGTTCTTAACGAGCCGAGTCGAGCTACTTGACACCCGATTTGAAAAGCTCGTGAGCTACTCGAAAATATAATATACTAAATTTTTTATTTTTTATAATTAAAAATCTAAATTCCTAAACTCAAAACCCTAAAATATAAACCTTAAACATAAGTCTTAAACCTCAAAATATAAATCCTAAATTCTAAACCCAACAACCTATACCTCTAAACCCTAAAATATAAACCTTAAACATAAGTCTTAAACCTCAAAATCTAAATCCTAAATTCTAAAACCAACAACCTATACCTCTAAACCCTAAACTAACACCTTAAACCCTAAAATTAACAAGCTTGACTTTACACAACGTGTATTAAAGTTTTTTTTTACGTGACATATGACGAGCTACTCGAGTCCAATACGGTCAAAAATTGCTCAACACTTGACTCGATTGGGCTCGAATAAAAATTACTCATGCTCGAACTCGACTCGAAATTTTAACGAGCTGAGTCTAGCTCAGCACTGCTCGAACTCGACTCGACTCGTTTACACCCCTAATCTCAATTCAAAAAAATGTGAATTATTCTCTGTAGATTTTGAAAATAGTAAAATGGTCCCCTCGTTAAAAAAATCCATCTATTTTGGATGCTGGTTTTTTGACGTGGCAAATTATATTGGAGAAAATAATTGTGTAGTCCTGTATATTTACAAATTTATCATTTTAACCCATTGTTATAAAAGTAATAAAAAAATATATTTTCTACAGCTAAAAAGTATAAAATCAATAAATGATTGAAAATGGACCGACCACCAACCTTTTTGAGGGGTAAAAGAAACATGCAAGAAGTGGAAAATATGCGCGCTTGATCGACAAAGGCTAGCATAATCGTATATTCTTGTTATGTTTATGGAGTATATTTTTCATATTTTTATTGTATTTAAGTTATTCTATATATTTTTTCATAAATTAATAATAAATTTTATATAAACTTAATATATTCATAATATGTTCCGTTTTATCTTATCTTTATTTCTTTTAAATCTAGAATCATATTGGATTTATCATATCTAAAAATAATGAAAAAATATTTTAATACATAAGTTGTGTTTATACCAATTTGTCAGTTTTAAAGTTTAAGAGCTTATTTAAAATTTAAGGTTATGTGATTAGGTTTTAGGGTTTATGTTTAGAATTGGCATAGAGCCAAAAATGTCCCCAACGTTTGACTAAATAGTCATTTTGACTCATAATTTATAAGCAGTTTAACCATTAACGTTTCATTTTGGGTCAAAATGATCACTCTACGGTTGAAAACTGTTAGTTAACTAACAATAAACAACTTGAAATGACTTAACAGAATGACACATTAATAAAAAAAATATTTTATATAATATTATAAAACTATTTTTAACTGATGTGATATTCTTTTAAGTCAACACTTTTGTTTACATTACACTATTATATCAATGTGTATTGTCATATAAGTATGTCACGTCATTTCAAATCATTTATTGTTAGTTGACTAACAATTTTATCCGCGGAGAATTCATGTTGACCTAAAATAAAACGTTGAGCCATGAGAGTTAAATTGCTTCAAAAAATAGATGCCAAAATGACTATTCAGTCAAACGTTATGGATATTTTTTTGGCTTTATGCCTTTAAAATTTATGATTTATAGATTAAAAGTTAATTTTTAGATATTAAGATTTAAAATTTTGAATTTTAAAATTTTAACTTAAAATATTTAAATTATGTAAAATAAATTTACACAGTTTGTATACCAGATAAACAACGCAAACACTTGCCTTGTGTATATATATATATATATATATATGGTGGGGGGTGTTAGAATTGGTTGACACAATGTTGATTATATTTACTTTTTTATCGATAAGGGTGGGGTGTTTTATCTAGGTAACTCAAATTCGAACAATTTAATCTACAAATATAAACGAGTTTAACTAGATTTAAAACCAGACGTATAGCTTCCACCATTGATCCATTCTAATAACAAATTTCTCAGCCCCAGCCAAAACTGGTTAACATTAAATTGCTTGTAGAATGTCAGTGGAATTTAGTGATAAACAAATAGTTATATTTTGATACACTTGTGTAAAAGAATTTACATAATCATTTTTTAAATTTTAAATTTTGAATTTAAATTTCTAATTCTAACACCATAAATTTTATATCCTAGACTTTAAATTCTGAATCTTAAACTCTGAACTAAAATCGTAATCTTAAAATAAAGTTCACACAAATTTGTATATCAATTTTTTTTCTCATAAACAAAAGTTAATTCAAACTTATTTGTTTGACTTAATCGTTAACTTTTGATAAAGTTGGTTCGATCAAATCAATTATGATAAAAGTGTTTGTAATAGCAGACTTGGAGGCTTAGGCAAAGCTTCATACGAACCAAAACTCTTTTTTCAGTATAATAATCGGTATCTGATCCACTAGTCAATTAGTTCAGATTAAATACTGTAAAGATTTATTATAAGAATAACTATATCAACTCAATTTTTTCATTCACAATATCATCATTCGAACGGTTAACTATATTTACGAGATTTAGAGTTACTTCTCACTAGACCAATCGAACCAAAGCTCTTCTTACACCACACAAGTTATGGATGTTTGGGTGGAGAAGTAGTGCAATGCAAGACATGAAAGCATTATGATGTTTAAATATTCTTCTTCACGTGGGACATCCCTTTTTGACTAAAATCAAATTGCACTACACAACACAAACACACCCTATTGGAACCAAGAAGAGGCAAAATCCATGACTTGAGAAACATGTAATAAAAGTACCAATATTTAGTCCAACAAAATTGAGCGTATTTGTCTAGGGTTTGATTTCTCCTTCTTCTCACTTATGGAGAGAATTGAATTAGAATAATTAGGAATAATTAATATCTAAATTAATTACACCACACATTTTTGAACTATAATTTCCCTTTTAAATTATTTTGTAAATTTTTAAACGTTTTAGTTCTATTTTTAAATTATGACCCTTGTTTTTAAATTGATATATCATTTTAAACTTTTTAATTTTATTTTTAAATTATAAATATATGGTAATCTAGTCTCAAATCAGTAAAATCATTATAAAAATCAAATAATAGGATATGATATAAACAATAATTTAAGAACAAAAGAAAAATAATTTAAAATAAGATCATAAATTAGTGATAAAACTAAACCAATTAAAAGTCTTAAGTAATAATTATTTTGCAAATGTAATAAGTTATCCTTTAACTTCGAATATTAATTAAAAATAGAGTTGAAAGCCAAATTTATTTTTAGTTCAATAAATATTATATACAATTAACAGGAGAAAAATATCCTTATTCTTTAATTCCTTGAAGCACAAGCTTAAGATAATCTTCCTTCCAATCTGTCATTTCACGGCTTGTATGAACATAAACACAAGGAATTAACAATAACAAAACACTGAGATTTAATTGAGGAAATTCAAAGCTGATATGAACACTAACCGTAATTTAAATACAAACCCAGAAATGTAATTTACCCAGCTGCAGAAAATAAACTAAAAAAAACCCTAAAGAGAGGGAAAGAAACCCAGAACAGGGGAATATTTGCATATCGAAGCAAACAATTGCTAAGTTATACAGCACAGAAAACATGAGTTATATGTTAACTAAACCTACTTCTTCGAGTTGGCTATTTTCCGACCTTTCCCCTTGAAAAAATAAGGGATGATCGAAGATTAGAGAACCCAAACAAACAGAGATTAGCGATCCGTAATCACCGGCGGCTACAACTCCAGCCGTAACATCCTCCTCAAGGCGCTCGTAGCAACGTCGTCTTCTAAAGCAGCTACAATCTTCTTTGAGAAGAACGCCGGCAACGGGACCGAACTCGGAGGCGGCGATGTTATGAAGGCTGACCCGGCATAGAACGAGACCGGAAGAACCTTGTGACTCCCGTTTTTAGACTCGTCGGGTTGGATCTGGGGCGGAACGGAGACGGGATCTGGACCCAAATAGTCGGTGGAACCCAGATCTGCATCATTGCTTTCGTGTTCGAACTTCGTAGGCTTAGCCGGCTTAGATTCTTTGAGATCTTCGCCGCGTTTGAGGATCTTGACTTGGCCCATCAAGAGATTCTTGGCCGGAGCCTTCGGGTGGCCGACGGTCGGACGAGAAGGAGGAGAGGAGTTGGGAGAACGCTTCCGGCGGTTTGATTGCGTCGGGTTGGGGGTACGGCGGGGATTTCTTGGGCGTTTGGTGGGATTGGGAAGCTTAAAACAATCTTGTGGGTTTAGAACTGCAACACCCATGGCAAAACAGCAGCGAATCTACAGAGTAGAAAAGGGATTTCTTCGTACGAGCTTGAAAAAGAAGAATCAAAGATGGAAACTTTGAGAAAATTTGCGATAAGAATATGAGCTAGGGTTAGGACGGAAAGAGGACTTATAAAGGAGGAGCTAAAAGTAAGCAAATTCATTGCGTGCCCACTTATCACACGCCCTTATGGCGGTTTCAAATCCCACTCTCCCAATAATACTCATTTTTTTTCTTTTTTTCCAACTTTTATAAGAATTTCATACGTGTAATTTTCCTATAAAAATTTCAGAATTTTTTTTCAACTTAAAATTTAATTGCTATTTTATTATTTTTAAAATGTTCGGTTATCATTTTATTTGTTGGGTATAATTTAATGATTGTTTGTTTAATTTATTCAAATAATTAATAATTGGATGGTGTGATAATCACGGTCAACAAGGCGCGTGGAAAGTAGATATCAGGGGAAAGAGAGCCAAACCTAAAACTCGGTTTATCAGGACCGAGGCTTTCTGACCATTGCGTGGGGTTCAAACATCAGGTGACATAAGTAACCCTATATTTTACTTTATTTACAAAAATGCCTGTCAAATGGTTTAGGTTTTCATTTTATCCCGTATTTTGTTTATATAAATGTTTTAAGATAATCCCTCAAAAAAAAAAGGAATTTCTTCGTACGTAAGTAAAATATAAAGATTATAAAGTCCGTGAAAGTCTAAAAAGGAAAGCGACCACGTTTTCTTTTTCTTTAAAAAAGTTTAGAATAAAAAAGTGACCAGAAAAAATCTACGGCCGGCCTGGATGACATGGACACGTGTCAGAATCTTTTGACATTTTCTACCGTGATTATAAGCCACGTGTTCAGAACGGGTGTTAGTGATGTAAATTAACAGAGCGTTCAATGGACTGTTCGTGAATCGTTTGTATGATGTTTGTTTATTAACATTAATAAACGAGTATAAACAAAATTTTATATTCATTTAACAAACAAACAAACACGAATAGAGGTATGTTCGGTTCGTTTATGTTCACAAATAAATTCGTTTATTGGCTCATTTATATTCCCGTTTTCGGCCATTTATAGGTTCATTTACACATGGATGGAAAAAAATTTGAATCTGGCAAGTTTCGACCGATCTGATAGAGTTGAATTTTTCTTTTTGAAATTTTCATTTTTGTGTTGAGTTTACGGTGAAAATTTTTCGACCCACCTCGACCCGATTTATATATATATATATATATATTTTATATTTTTTATATATTAGATTTAATATTTTTATTAGTTTTTTCAGGACGGGTCGAATTTAATCGAGTTTTTACTAAAATTTTAGGGTTGAGTCAGTTTGGGTTTGAAATTTTATATTTTCGGGTTGGGTTCGGGGAAGCCAAAAACTCACCTCAACCCGATGTTATCCCTACATTTACATGGTTCCCTTTTTTCTTTTATTTTTTTACATTTTAAATACGAGTGTAGGTAGGGATTAAATTGAACACATGAACTTTAGAGTTCAAATCGTGAAGTCTAAAGAGTTTAAGGACTAAAAATATAATTTCACCATTTTAACGTATATATAAGCAAACATGCTTGCGAACATTTAAAAACATATTAATAAACGTTAAAGAAACATGTTTGTAAAACAAACGGACATAAACAACTTTAAAAAATAAACAAACGAATACAAACACGACATTAAAATTCTAATCAAACATAAGATACCTTTAAAAATAGAATTTATATTCAATACACTAACAGTAAAAAACTGTTAGTTTCGACAAGCACCTTAGTTTTAGAGTTTAAGGGGCTTAGATAAGGGTTTAAGGTTTAGGGGTTTAGTTGTATGGGTTTAGAATTGGGGGTTAGTTGTGAGAATTTAAGGTTTAGGGTTAGAAGTTAGGGTATAGGGGCTAGTATTTGTTTTTTAGAGTAATATAGTGTTGATTTATGTTTTAACCTGTAAAGCCTAAATTATAACCATAAACCTTAAATTTTGACCACTATCCATAAATTATAAATATCTACTCCCAAACACATAAATCTTACACCCTAATCTAAATTTTTAAAACTTAAAACTAATACGTTTGTAGAAATTTTTAATTTTCACCGTCAATGTATTAAATAATTACCCTTAAAAATAAATGTAATTCCGTTGAAAATGAGTGACCATTTGTGGAAGAGGGAACGGTTGTGAGGGATATCTCATGGAGGACAGCTGGAGGAATCTTGTGAGTACACGTTTCGATTAAGTAATGGGATGACGTACACTGTACCCTGATCAGTAAGCCGACTTGAATGGGCCCCTTCATAATTTGCGTGATCGTCTATTTCGCTAGCCCGGTTGGCTGCAACTTTTATGGACCGTTTCAAGGCTTTTCACTTGTTTGGATGATTATAGTTAGCTGAGTACAACAATTTAATTTAATGCTAAAAATACACAATTAAAATATTAAAAAATATAAAATATTATATATATTATAATATTTTATGTTAATGATTTTTCGACAAGTTTTAAAATTTAATTTAATATTTTATAACAGATTTCGAAAGTAGGTGTGAAAATACAAAATCTAAAATATTACAAAAATATAACATTTTTTGCTTCTATAGTAACATTTTAAATTTCGTAGGTCGTATTTTTTAATATTTAGATTGTGCCTTTTTAGCCTTAAATTAAGGTGTCACACCTTAAGCTCACCCACAACTAATAAAAAAACATTTTAAAACAATTTTATTTATAAAATTAATTTATCAACTCAATCATGTTAAATAAAATACAAAATAAAGAATAATCTTACATTTTAGTACTGTCATTCTCATAGATATGGTTACACTGTAAATCAAGCGTTACCTTTTTGTGATTATGAATATTAATTACTAATTATGTTGTTAAGTAATTTTTCATCTTTATATAATTATTGATATTTAATTAATTGATTGACGAATACAAATCATGTACTGCATGAATCTATTACGGGTAACCCTAGTAATTGAATTCGTATTATTTACATTTTCAAAAATATTATTTAAGATACATGATGTCTTGTTGATGAATCATTTGGTTAAAGTATTTAAATGGCCACTCAACTTTGTTGGTCTTATCATTTTAATCGTAAAAATCCTTTCAATTGAGTTACCAACTTTCAGGTGCTATAAATTTAAGGGTAAACTATACTAATAACCACCGAATTATGGGGTTGGTGTCGATTTGACCACTATATTTTTAATTGTATTAAATATACCACATAACTATTTAATTGGTTTCAATGTAGCCACCTGCCGTTAAATCCTAACGGGAAGATGATGTAGTAGTTAAAAACAAATTGGTATAATTACACATTTAATCCCTATTATTTAGGCATTCTATCAATTTAGTCCTAATTTTTATTTAATAAAACAATTAATTATTTATTTAAGTGATGCCACATGTCACCACCTCATTGGATGACTTTAACTATTTATATTTGAGTTAATAATTTTATTTTACCCCTCCAATGAGGTGGTGACACATGTCACCACCCATTAAAGGAAGAAAATAAATTTTACTCTACTATGAGAGTGATAGGGTTCAAACTTGGGTCCTCTTGGAAAGAGGTGTGCTTATTTACCATCAAGCCAAACACACATTTGTGATTTGTTATACAACATTTATTATGTATATCAAAGTCAGATTAGATTCCCGAAATTTAACTTTACTTGACACATTACTGGGAATGAGACATTACCTTGTTTGGTTTATTGTGTAGGAATGTAAGATTATTGTGTTTGGCTGGAGTTATATAAGGTTATCTGTAAGTAAAATTTACTAAATTGTCCATATGTTATATTTTCTTTTTAACATGTTAAACTTTCAATATTAACTTAAAAATACATGTACAAAAATTAATAGAATTATTTTTGTTACACTATCTAAAATTTGTAAAAATTATATATTTATCATATTTAATATTGTAATCACTAATTTTGTCTGAACCTTAAACCCCCTTTAGTTTGTGTTTACCTTGGGCTTATTAGGGCTATTAGGTAATTAAAAGAAAAAAGAAAAGGGAAAAAATAAATATATATATATATATATATATATATACATATATATGTAGGTATAAATAATGCTACCCTTATTACCTTATGTTATTATTTATCATATTTGAAAAAAGAAAGAAAAAACCTAAAACATTACTAATATATAATATTATCTTATTATAGTTAATAACAATTATGTCTTATCATTATTATTATTTATCATTTATATACATTTATACGTATTTGTCTTTGTTGTTATCACTTATTATATTATATTTATTATGTGTATATTATTATTATTACTAAGTATTATTGCTAGGTGTGTTATTATATATTACTATTGTGTTTATTTTGTTTTGTTTTTGCTATTATTAATATGTTTTTATTACTATTATCATTAGTATATTATTATTAATATTTTCGGATAGTATTATTAATAAATAAAAACCCAAATCATGTTTGAATTAAATAAACACAGTCCATTACATAAAATAAAAGCCCAAATAATACATAGCCCAACAACTAAAAAAGAAACCCTAATTTCATCCTTTCTTTTGATGCAACCGCCTCTCTCTACAGCCGTCAGATCTGCTGAGATCTGACGGTCCAGATCAACCCGGGTATGGAGAAACCCTAGCAAGCTCTTGAAGCCTTTCGCGCCGCACGATCTCAACCGTTGGATTACGCGAAGATCCAAGGGCCCAGATCGCTCCAGACCAACGAAACCCTAGAGAGCACCCCTTTGCCCTAGCGCCGCTCTCCTCGTAGCCGTTAGATCAGAGTCCATCCAACGGCCTCGGATCGATGCGGAAGCTTCCAGAAATCCGCACACGTCTCCCACGCGCGCCGGATCTGTCGCCCAACGCGCCCACGCGCCACGCCTGTGACCCCTCGTCTGACCCCTCTGCCGCTTCTGCCGCCTCTGACCGGATACACGCTAACACCGTTTTGGGAGAGTTCGGCATGCAACAGTCGAAAACAAGTGCATCAGATACCCAAAATAACATTGGCAATAGAAAAAACAAACGAAAACAACAAAAGCAGATCAGAAGCAATCAAAGCAAGGCACAGAGAGTTAAAGGCCCCTGTTATTCGGTTTTGTTTATATAGGAGAAAAAAAAACCGAAAAAGGGGAAATATCAGTGAGCATAGAGAGAAAAAAACAGAGGGAGATTGTAAACAAAAACCCATTCGGGATTTTTCATTCATAGAGTAATAAAAATCAGAAACTTCAGAGGTATCCTCCCCGTTTTACATTTTACTTTCGAAGCAACGAAATAAAAAAAAACAGTTTAGGGCTTTACCTTTGTGTTTCGAATGGTCGTTGCATGTGGTGGTCAAGGAGGCGCTCTCCTCCGATGATGAGTGTTGTGATTTCTTCTGGGATCGAAGAACGTGAATCAGCTGAAAGGGGGTTTCATTGTTGTCTTTTTTTGGGCGAATAGGGTTTGGGTTTTAGTCTCGGTTATATCTAAGTTTTAGTTTTAGTGAGTGTTTTTTTTTCGTTTGGCCATCGCCAGGATTTGTTGTCGGCCCGACGACGTTGAGGTCGCCGCCGATGAACGGCGTAAAGGGAGAAGAGAGGGTTCTGGTTTCTGAAGGAGGGTGATAAGGTGGAAGGGAGGCCGCCGTTCATTAGGTTTTTAGGGTTTTTTTGTCTTAAGTTAGTATATATGGGAAGAGGCTATGGGCTAATTACGCTTCGACCCTTCCGTCTTTTTAAAAACCATCCCGCAGTCCCCTACCTTAGTAAAAGTTCATCCTTTAGTCACTGCCTTGATGTTATTTCAAAATTTCTAGTGGTCAAATTACGTCCGCAGTCCCTTGGACGTTTCAATCTCTCGCAATTACACCCTTTTTTAATTAATCGGTCCATTTCCTTGCTTGGGATAATCCCGTTCAAACCCTCAAGTCTTTTTTATCTTTTATTTTCATCCCCAAGTCAGTGGTATATTCACGTAATTAATCCTGAAATGTGTGTAGGTTTAGATTTTAACTTACATGCTATTTAATCTAATCTAATCTAGTTTTACTTTGTTTTTTTATTTATGCGAATGCATTAGTGCATGTATTAATTCCTTGTCATTGCATGTTATTTGTTTTTATTATTATCTAAGATTATGTGATAACGAATTTGCATACGCATATAATATATAGTTTTCATGTATCCTTGTTCATGCATTTTAAATATCATGCTTAGATATTTGTTTCCTTTTTACTCTCTGTTTATTTGTACGAATTGTTTTTTTTTGGGCTTCGTTTATTTATTCTTGTATGTTTCTTAGAGTGAATATCGAATCTTAAAATGCAATGCGGGCGTCTTTTTATTCGGGAGCGAACGAGGCCAGTACTAGTCGTAGTGGTGGTGGTTCGGACATTCCTTCTCGAATATTAAGACCTTTAAAATTTACTCGCTCGTATAACCAAATTTCGATACGATTCGTCACTTTAATTCGCAAAATTTAATATTAATTAAGCGGTAATGTTTTTGGTACCGATTTTCGGGCACGACGGGGGTGCTCATCCTTCCCTGCGTATAACCGACTCTCGAACCCATTTTTTTTAAAAAAAAAAAGAATCTCTGGTTTTATTTCAGTGTCCGGTCTACCATTTTTAAATGGCCGGTGGCGACTCCTCTACTTTTTATAAATCCGATTAAAATTTTTGAAAACCCTCAAAAAACCCGGTTCTTCTAAGTGACACCGAGGTATTTTCTAAAAATTAGTCACAACAAATGGCGACTCTGCTGGGGAAAATTTTTGTTTTCAAAAGCAAAAAAGAGAGTCAAGCCAAAAAAAAAAACTTTACCGCTCAATTAATATTAGAAGTTGCGAATTAAAGTGACCGAGTCGATCGATGTTTGTTTATGAGTGCGAGTTTATTTTAAACGCATTTAAAATTGGCATTTAAACCCGTCCGTTTAAGTGGGGGGAAAACGCTAGTGCTTTCGTGGGGATATTGTTCCTCCGTATGGGCCTAGCAAGTACCTTCGGGGCTCGAGTACCCTATATCTTCGTGAGAATATCGTTTCTCCGTGCAGATATAGCTAAAGGGTCCCCTCGAATTGAACTCGGTTGAGAGGAGCCTATAATGGGTGATGACCGGGGGCCTTGCTACCCTTAGAAGGGGACAACGAGGACAGTTCGAGTACCTCCTAGAACCAAAACTGCATTTAGAGAACTAGAAAGCCCACCCCTTTTAGAGCCATGCGGACAACCTAGGTTCATTAGACGGGATAAATAGGGTTTGCTTGCTTTCATGCTTGCCTTTTATCAAGTTTATCTGACACTAACGATTATTCTTATGATCTTCTTGCATTTATTCTCGCATGCATATCATGACATAAAGGTGTTGAGTCAAGGTGGTTCTACCCATTTTTGGGGCTATCATTATAGACGGGAGGTTGCTAGAAAGGATAATGTTAATTAGCGAGTCCGACATCGGTCAGAGTTGAATCAGAAGGGATAAATGGGCAGTTTACCGAGCAAACGCCCAGTGTCAGGTCATTTAATACCCACCATCGTAGAAGGCACAACACTTCTCCATCCCAAGGTAGTTAAGAAAGATCGGGTCTACTCCGAACATCCAAAGTCACGAAACTACCCGACCAAGTGCAAAGAGGCAACCGGAAAGAGCGGGGCAACCGGAAAGAGCGGGGCAACCAAAAAGGGCATGGATTAGGTCAATGGGTTGATTCAGCTTCGAGGAAATAACTTGTTTTCCAGGACTTGATACCAGCAGTTTTAGAGGGTCTTGAATTGCTAGAGAGGAAAGCAAATCCGACCCAACATTTTTTTTCGAAGTTTTCATTTCCTTGAACATGATTAGGGGGCAAGAAGAGTACCCGTAGGACTTTTGCTATGACTATCTTGTAACAAGGACCCTCCTTTACGTTCAAATGAAAGTTGACCTAAGGGGAATCACCTATATGACCAACACCTTTGACTTGCATACATTTGTAGCATTTGTTTCATCTATCATTTCAAAGCAGCGTTAAAATTGTCAGTCATGCACCCATCACATGATCATGCATCTGTCATACTATCCCACTAGAAATTGATTCGAGTCCATAATACATCTATCATTAAGACTTCCTTAAGGCATTTCATCGCATCATTACTAATTGGGGAAAACACTCGTAAAAGAGAGAGAGAAAAGAGAGAGAAAATGGAGAAAGGAACGGTTTCTAGCCAATATAGCGTTAGAAGTATGAATGACCTAGTGGCTAAGCTCGAACAGCTTCGAGAACATTTGGTTCAGAATCAAAAGGGAGATGATATCGTATAGGAGGAGAATAAATCCTTTACAAAATTCCAATTTCCATGATTGGTGAAAATTGATTGTACCCAGGGGAATGGTACAACTAGCCCGGAGCAAACGGCTACCGGTAAAGGCAACTCAAATCCGTTAATCCTTGTGCATTTGGGAAAAATGCAAGTCTCGATTCAAGAAAAGTGAATTGGAGACATTACATCGCTTCATGAAAGAAGAAGTGATGTTTGGGCAAGTCCAACAGAAATGTTGGCACAACGTGCTTAAATACGGTGAAGTTTAAGACAATGGATAATTCAAATGTCCATCGAAAAATCCATTTTTATGAATGGTCGAAGGGAGATAAATCCTTTGCAAAAATCCAATCCTCATTATTGGTGAAAACTGATTGTACCTAGGGGAATGGTACAACTAGCCCGGAGCAAACGGCTACCGGTAAAGGCAAGTCAAATTCGTTGATCCCTGTGCGTTTGGGAAAAATGTAAAAGGAATAAGCTAAGCTGTAGATTGTTTCAAACGAAGAGTATATTTATTTTTATCATAACGAAAGTTTCATTTTGTTATTCAGAAAATATTTTGGTATTCCTTAATTCTTTAAACATTTTATAAGCTTACTCTTGTTTTCCAATTACACACGTATATACTTTTTGAGATTAACTTTAATTCAATTTGAAAGAAAAAAGAATTTTTTTTCTAAAAGACCGAATGTTGTGAGGACGCTATAAATATGAAAACCCTATGCTCTACTTAGGCCAAGGGAAGAATGACAATGAGTGTTCAGGAAATAATGGGCCACTCCCATTGAGTGAATTTTGCCTCTCAGGCATTGTTGTCTAAGGTTCTTGAATGAAGTGATGACTCTAAAACTTCTACCACCTGAAGACCAATTTTGATATCCGTGTATGGGAGGACTTTTGGCATTCCTTCAATTCCATTCACATAGAAAGAAAATAAGAAAATATCCATTGTTGTCCCCATTTGAGTCTGTTAAACTTTTTTCTTCTGATTGAACCCAAACTAAGGATCACCCCTACACCGGGGGCAAATGAGACAGAAGTCTATGGACAAGTAAATGACATGGGATCTTGATTGTGCTGTGAAGACGAGGCCTTGTGAATCAAAGGGCAATAAAAAAGAATATATACATTAGATGCATTTTCAGTTTGAGCAGCAAAAACATCAAAAAGAAACAACGAAAGAAAAGTAGGTGCTCAAAGAGCTACCCGAATCAAGGCGAAAGCTACTGACATAAAGTTGAAGAAATCAAAAGTAAAAGCACTAAGGTGAAAAGTGCAATTTTCTAAAAGGAGAAAAGCGGATAAAGAAAAAGGACAAGAGGATTCCCTATACAAATGAATATCTACTTAGATGATGTTGAGATTTTTGGGGCTCGATTCGATCAACCAATATTGCTCACCAAGTGGTGGAGAGATGGATTTTTGGGTGGAAGGGTTGAGGAAGCTAGAAAGAATAAAGACACAATGATTTATAGTGGTTCGGCCTTCTAACAAGCACCTACATCCACTACCTTAGCTCCCCACTAAGGATTTCACAATCAATCCACTAATTGATTCGTCCCCTTTTCTAGGATTAGAAGGAAACCCTTACAACCGATCAAGCTTCTACCCAAAGCCTTGATCAAAACCCTCTTTTACAAAGAGACAATTAAAAGCAAACTTAAAACCCTCTAATAGGTGTTTGTTTGCACAATTAAGCACTCACCCAAAACCTAAAACACTTGAGCAAATTTGACAATTTTGGCTCACTAGTGTTTGTCTATACAATAAATGACAATTTAAGCTCTAAGACAATCTTTGATCATTTGATGTTTGACAATATGAGCATTAGCCTTCTCTTGATGCTTGGAGGTCCTTTTTATACTCCCAATTGAGTTTGTAGCCGTTACTAGCCGTTGGGATCAAATTGGAGCCGTTGAGGACTTTATTTTCCTTTATAAATGTTGTTCTGCAGCTACCAGTATCGATACACGTGGAACGGTATCGATACGGCCTTCATAGGAACTAGCCGTTGAGCTCTTGCCAGCTGAGGCGTATCGATACGCTTGAGGGCGTATCGGTACGGGTGCACATTTAAATGGTCGTTGGGAAATAGCCGTTGGGGTAGTTGAAATGGGATCGATACGCTTACCTGGCGTATCGAAACGATCTCGACCGTATCGATACGGCAAAGGCCTGTATCGGTACGGGGTTCGACAGTGGCCAAACTGGGCCAAAATGGTATCGGTACGGGTACAACCGTATCGATACTGGGACGTTGAAAATACAAGTTTGGCTGTTTAAAACATGAAAAATCTTTGCCAAAAACCTCTTAAAATACCTCAAACATAGATTCAAGTTGTTTGGACTTAAAACCAAGTTTTAAATTCTTTTCAACTTAGTCCAAAACATTTTTCAATTATTATATCAAAACATTAGTTCTACAATCTCCCCCTTTTTGATATAATAAAACTAACTTGAAAAATTGTTTGGGATTCTCCCCCTTAAACTTTAAAAATGTGAATAAGAGAATTAGGAATGTAAATCAAATAAAGCTCCCCCTTATTCATTTGAAAATTCAATTTTTCAAACCATTTCTCTCCCTTTTTGTTATATCAAAAAGAATTTAAGACATTAAGTTCAAAATAACAATAGAGGTAAAAAGTTTTGACACAAATAAGAATTTGGTTTAAAAATGGCTCCCCCTTACTCAAGGCATCATCAAAAAAAGTTAGTCCATCAAATATGATCATCTAGTTGAATAAACTAAAAAAAAACAAATTAAATCAAAACAACTAGAAATTTTACCAACACTTGAACCCAAGGGAGGATGTGAAGCCTTCCTTCTTCAAGTGTTCTTCCTTGTGTGTATGGAGCTCCCCCTCAATGTTTGACTTGTTGAACATCTCCATCACACCTACAATAGACAATCAAGTAATTTTTTGTATCCAAATTTCTTTGGATCCATAAACGTTAGTTGCACAAATTTTAGTCCCCTTAGGAATCCATTTTTCAATGTCATCCTTTTTAATTGAAGTATTAAGTCCTTTTGGGACCCAAATACTTATAAAACATTTTCCTTTAATAAATCTAGGGGCACTAGATTGTCTAACATAAAAATTTGATTTTCCAAAATTGTTTTTCTTGTCTAGCTCTTTGGAAATCAAATCTTTTTCTCCTTGAACTTTTTGAAGCAATTTTTGTAAATCAAGACATTTTAACTCAAACTCTTCAAGTTTTGCTTCAAGTTCAAGTTTGGTTTTAGAAAGCAAATCATTTTGAATTTTTAACTTTGAAATCAATTTATTGTTTTTCAAAATGTGGCTTTTAAAATCTAAAACCAATTCATCATAGGCATTTTGTAATTCATCAAAGGAATAAGAACATGAAGTAGATGAATTAGAAGTTACCCTTGAATCTTCTTCGATGGCCATAAGGCAAAGGTTGGCTTGTTCATCGTCGGTGGAGTCCTCATCACTCCAAGTAGCCACACGTGCCTTCTTCTTATGGCTTAAAGTGCTTGCCCTCTCCTTTCTTTTAGGTTCTCGTTCAAGCTCTCTCAAGGCTTTCTTCATGAACGGGGCACACTTCTTGAAGAGATGAACTATCTCTTCATCTTCATCCTCCTCTTCACTTGAGTAGACATGATGGCAAGTGGAGGATTTGAGAGCCATGGCACTTGCATTGATGCCAAGCCATTTGATTTTCTTCTCTCCCATAGCTCTAATTTCTTCCCTTTTCTTCTCATCCTCCTTGTTCTTCTTCATGATTTGATGAGTAAGGAGTGACCCCATGAGTTCATCAAGCTTCAAATTCTTCAAATTTTTGGCTTCGATGATGGCAGTCCTCTTTGAGTCCCAAGACTCGGGAAGTGAGTAGATGAGCTTTCGAGCAAGCTTTTCTTCTGGGATGGCTTCTCCATAGCCTTTGAGACCATTGGTGATAGTGGAGAACCTATCAAACATCTTCTCGATGTTCTCTTCCGGATCCATTTTGAAGTTCTCATACTCCAAGGTTAGGAGCCCAATCTTGGTCTCCTTGACTTCATTGTCCCCTCGTATGTGACTTCAAGCTTGTCCCATACCTCCTTGGCACTCTCACAAGAAGACATCTTCTCATAGATGGATGGGCCAAAAGCACAAAATAGAATGTGCAAGGCTTTGCAATTTAGCTCCATCTTCTTGCGATCGTCGGCACTCCACTCCGCTTTACTTCTTTGAGGCACGAACGGACCATCTTCAACTATGTCCCATAGCTTGTAATCTCTTGATTTCAAGAAGAATTTCATCTTTGTCTTCCAATGGGCATAGTGGTCTCCGTCAAAGAAAGGCGGTTTGTCGATTGATTGTGCCATTGAGCCAGTTGATGAAATAATGATCGAGCTTGCCGGATCTTCTCAATAGGATGTGAATCCCCTTCGATTGAGCCAAGCTCTGATACCAATTGTTGAGATTTTTGGGGCTCGATTCGATCAACCAATATTGCTCACCAAGTGGTGGAGAGATGGATTTTTGGGTGGAGGGGTTGAGGAAGCTAGAAAGAATAAAGACACAATGATTTATAGTGGTTCGGCCTTCTAACAAGCACCTACATCCACTACCTTAGCTCCCCACTAAGGATTTCACAATCAATCCACTAATTGATTCGTCCCCTTTTCTAGGATTAGGAGGAAACCCTTACAACCGATCAAGCTTCTACCCAAAGCCTTGATCAAAACCCTCTTTTACAAAGAGACAATTAAAAGCAAACTTAAAACCCTCTAATAGGTGTTTGTTTGCACAATTAAGCACTCACCCAAAACCTAAAACACTTGAGCAAATTTGACAATTTTGGCTCACTAGTGTTTGTCTATACAATAAATGACAATTTAAGCTCTAAGACAATCTTTGATCATTTGATGTTTGACAATATGAGCATTAGCCTTCTCTTGATGCTTGGAGGTCCCTTTTATACTCCCAATTGAGTTTGTAGTCGTTACTAGCCGTTGGGATCAAATTAGAGCCGTTGAGGACTTTATTTCCCTTCATAAATGCTGTTCTGCAGCTACCAGTATCGATACACGTGGAACAGTATCGATATGGCCTTCATAGGAACTAGCCGTTGAGCTCTTGCCAGCTGAGGCGTATCGATACGCTTGAGGGCGTATCGGTACGGGTGCACATTTAAATGGTCGTTGGGAAATAGCCGTTGGGGTAGTTGAAATGGGATCGGTACGCTTACCTGGCGTATCGAAACGATCCCGACCGTATCGATACGGCAAAGGCCTGTATCGGTACGGGGTTCGACAGTGGCCAAACTGGGCCAAAATGGTATCGGTACGGGTACAACCGTATCGATACTGGGACGTTGAAAATACAAGTTTGGTTGTTTAAAACATGAAAAATCTTTGCCAAAAACCTCTTAAAATACCTCAAACATAGATTCAAGTTGTTTGGACTTAAAACCAAGTTTTAAATTCTTTTCAACTTAGTCCAAAACATTTTTCAATTATTATATCAAAACATTAGTTCTACAGATGAGCCTTGAAAGATTGTTCACCTTTGAGCAAGAACATGCACCAGTACAATGCGAAAGTGCAAATTGATCCAAAACTACACTTGATGAAAGGAAATGAACTCTAGGGTGAAAACCCCAAACAAGAAGGGGCAGTCTAGAGCGATCCAAAGAAGCAAGAAAAGAAATATCATTTCATCGAAGCATAATTGAGACTTCAGATTGGAAGAAATGATCATTGGTTTCACCACCCTTAAACACTTGTTTGGGCCTATTTACCCTTTCTTTCATAGCCGTGAGCCTTAGCCTACATTACAAGCCATAAAAGACCATTTGGACCATACACAGACGGATAAATTTGTCTTCAGATCACATCCCACCTATCAGGGTCAACCTTTCTTCAAGGATTGCCACACTTCTAATGCCCGATTGAGTTAGAAAAGAGGGAAGGATGAGGCATGGTGAGTTAATGAGCTAAAGAGAGCCACTTTTAAATCGGGTAGAAACTAGGAATGGGAGTCGTTCCTCTCGGAAGCCTTATAGCCCATAAAAGATTTCATATGTGCATTCCTGCAACATTCGGAAAATTTCACTCGAGTCAACCTTTTTAAAGACCCCAAACTTGATTTTCACTTGACATGATTCTTTAAAATGTATATTTACATAATAAAATTATTTTTACTCAATCACTTGCATAAGTCTTCTACATGGGAATGAACAAGCGGATTGACCATGGCTCGAGGGAAAGCCATGAGTACCCAGAGGGGCACCCTTGGAGGTTCACTTTGCTATTAGACGATGAATACCACCAATTGAAATATCAAGACCGTCTTCGGTTAAATGTTGAGCTATGAAGTCAACCTTCGCCAAGAAGTGTTGGAATAGAACATGATGGTAGAAATTTTGACATTGAGAGTCGGGGAACAAAAGTTACCCTCAGAGCATAAACATCCTGCCAGAGTATGTCCCGAGAAAGACCGCGCGTGCCGCGTTGAGGGCACGCACCGAGATGAGACAATAAGTATGATCTGAAGTCAACTCGACAAAAGAGCGGTGAAGACGGAAGTATGCCTAAGAAGAAGGAAGATAGAGGAGAAAAAAGAAGAGAGGTCGAGTCGAAAACCCAAAAGGCATTTCGGGGCAAAGGAGCGAAATTCAGAAGAGGCGCTTTCGACCATAAATTTAGAGAAACAAGAGCCAAAAGGTTGTGGCATCTTTGACAGAAGACGCCATTTAAAGCAGCCGACATTAACCGGAGGTCAGTCAGAAGGTATGTAAGCCTAAAGAGTGAAGGCAAATAGAGACAAGGCTCTATGGAAAATGAGAAGACATGTGGACACCGTAAAGATGTGAAAAATTTTAAGAGTCAAAAGTATAAGTTGACTTCAGGATGAAAACTCAAAGGAGTACCCAAAAAGAAGAAAAGAAGAAGAAAGAGGACAAAGAAAAGAGAAGACACAATGAAAACCCAAAAGACACTTTGGGGATTGAGGCGAAATTCAAGAGGAACGCTTCAGATCACAAACTCATGGCGAAAGAGGCAGAAACTCAAAGCCAAAAGATTTTAGAGCAAAAGGAGACAGATAATCAATGCTCGAGACCAAAGATATTTGAAATATGCTCATCTTTTCGGGCATTTGGAGAATAGAACCCGCCTATCCGTTCGGGCATTTGGAGAATGGAAATTTGCTCATCTATTCGGGCATTTGGAGAATAGAACCCGCCTATCCGTTCAGGCACATGGAGAATGGAAATCTGCCCACCTATTCAGGCAATCAAAAGTTAGTAGAAGAAAAGAAAGAAGAAAAATAAAACAAAGCAACAACAACAACAAAAAGGAAAGAAAAGAAAGGAAAAGAAAAAAAAGGGAAAAAGAAAAGTTCAAAGTGAAAACCCGCATGAGCACTTTGAGGCAGACAATTCCAGAAATGGATCAAGATGAGAAGAAGAAGAACAAAGGTCCGGTAGAACCGAGAGGAGGGGCAATCAACGCAAGAAGCAGCACCAAAAGACAAAATTAATACGTTTAAATAACTTGGAAACCTCAGTCATGCATCACGAGTAGTTAGGCATCCCTAGGTTAGGAGCATGCTAATTCATGACACCATAACATTTCATCTTTTTCACAGGTACCCGAAAATCGAGTCGGGCCCTTCATAAAAGAATGAGTAAACGACGAAGCGAAAACCTAGAAAAGATTTCGGAGCAAAGGAGGCAGATGCTCAAAGCTCAAGAATTCCAAGTGAAGAATTTCAAACTCGCCACATCATTATTTCAGGGGGAAAGAGAGACGGAAAACTCAGAGCCCAAGAATTTCGGAGCGAATGAGGCAGATACTCGCCACTCATGGATTTCAGGAGAAACCTTTCATAATCTCCACTCAAGGATGTCAGGTGAAAGCTTTCAAGTTTGCCGACAGATTTCAAGATGAAGGATCCTACAGAGAAAGGGTCCAAACAAGCTCTATATAGAAGGAACTTGCGACTTCGGGATCTCAAAAGTGGAGGGTCCTACGGAGAGGGGACTTGTAGATCCTTGATTTCAGAGAGGAGTTCAATAGAGAATGAACTATTACTCGAAGAGTACGCTAAGGAAGAGGAGTTTAGTGGAGAAAACTCAGAATCCTAAGACTTCAGGATCTCGAAAGCGGAAGGTCCCACGGAGAGGGGACTTGTAGATCCTTGATTTCAGAGAGGAGTTCAATAGAGAAGGAATGACTACTCGAAGAAAATGCAAAGGAAGAGGAGTTCCGTGGAGAAAGAACTCAGAATCCTAAGGCTTCAGGTCTCAAAAGCGGAGGGTCCTACAGAGAGAGGACTTGGAGATCCTTGATTTCAGAAATACGAGGACGAGAGCTCTATGAGAAAGAACTGTCACTCGAAGAACACGCCAAGGAAATGAGTTCTATAGAGAGAGAACTCATATTCTTAAGGCTTTAAAGAGAAAATTACTCGGTGTAGAGCGTTGCAGCTCCAGGAGAGTAAATCGTCCAACAGGGAAGTTGGATAGATATAGTTATGACCAGTTTGCTTTACGACCGTGAAGGGAAAGCAAATCCACTTGGACGCCCAAGTTTGCCTTTCGGCCGCGAAGAGGAGGCAAAAGCATTTTGAATTTCAGCTTGCTTTTTAACCGCGAAATGGACAACTTGCTTTTAAACCGCGAAGGGAAGGCAATGTTGTTTGGATGACTAGCTTGTTCTTACGGAAAAGAGAAGACAAAGATATTTTGAATCTGCTTATCTATTCGGGCACTTGGAGAATAGAACCCGCCTATCCGTTCGGGCACTTGGAGAATGGAAATCTGCAAAAAAAAACTCTCTGTCTACCTGTTCGGGGCATCCGGAGGGAGAACTCACGATTGGAAGGCTTTGGGTAGAGGAATTACTTGGAATCGCGTGGCTGTGTCGGGAGTAAATCGTCCAACATGGAAGTAGGACAAAATTAGTGCTTATGGTCTTTGCTTTATTCTTGTTCCACAAGTATAAGCAAAGAGGGGCAGTTGTAATCACTAATTTTGTCCGGACCTTAAACCCCCTTTAGTTTGTGTTTACCTTGGGCTTAATAGGGTTATTAGGTAATTAAAAGAAAAAAAGAAAAGGAAAAAAAGAAAAAAAAATATATATACATATATATGTAGGTATAAATAATGCTACCCTTATTACCTTATGTTATTATTTATCATATTTGAAAAAAGAAAGAAAAAACCTAAAACATTACTAATATATAATATTATCTTATTATAGTTAATAACAATTATGTCTTATCATTATTATTATTATTTATCATTTATATACATTTATACGTATTTGTTTTTGTTGTTATCACTTATTATATTATATTTATTATGTGTATATTATTATTATTACTAAGTATTATTGCTAGGTGTGTTATTATATATTACTATTGTGTTTATTTTGTTTTGTTTTTGCTATTATTAATATGTTTTTATTACTATTATCATTAGTATATTATTATTAATATTTTCGGATAGTATTATTAAGAAAATAAAACACATGAATAAATAAAAGCCCAAATCATGTTTGAATTAAATAAACACAGTCCATTACATAAAATAAAAGCCCAAATAATACATAGCCCAGCAACTAAAAAAGAAACCCTAATTTCATCCTTTCTTTTGATGCAGCCGCCTCTCTCTACAGCCGTCAGATCTGCTGAGATTTGACGGTCCAGATCAACCCGGGTATGGAGAAACCCTAGCAAGCTCTTGAAGCCTTTCGCGCCGCACGATCTCAGCCGTTGGATCACGCGAAGATCCAAGGGCCCAGATCGCTCCAGACCAGCGAAACCCTAGAGAGCACCCCTTTGCCCTAGCGCCGCTCTCCTCGTAGCCGTTAGATCAGAGTCCATCCAACGGCCTCGGATCGATGCGGAAGCTTCCAGAAATCCGCACACGTCTCCCACGCGCGACGGATCTGTCGCCTAACGCGCCCATGCGCCACGCCTGTGACCCCTCGTCTGACCCCTCTGCCGCTTCTGCCGCCTCTGACCGGATACACGCTAACACCATTTTGGGAGAGTTCGTCATGCAACAGTCGAAAACAAGTGCATCAGATACCCAAAATAACATTGGCAATAGAAAAAACAAACGAAAACAACAAAAGCAGATCAGAAGCAATCAAAGCAAGGCACAGAGAGTTAAAGCCCCCTGTTATTCGGTTTTGTTTATATAGGAGAAAAAAAACCGAAAAAAGGGGAAATACCAGTGAGCATAGAGAGAAAAAAACAGAGGGAGATTGTAAACAAAAACTCATTCGGGATTTTTCATTCATAGAGTAATAAAATCAGAAACTTCAGAGGTATCCTCCCCATTTTACATTTTACTTTCGAAGCAACGAAATAAAAAAAACAGTTTAGGGCTTTACCTTTGTGTTTCGAATGGTCGTTGCATGTGGTGGTCAAGGAGGTGCTCTCCTCCGATGATGAGTGTTGTGATTTCTTCTGGGATCGAAGAATGTGAATCAGCTGAAAGGGGGTTTCCTTGTTGTCTTTTTTGGGCGAATAGGGTTTGGGTTTTAGTCACGGTTATATCTAAGTTTTAGTTTGAGTGAGTGTTTTTTTTTTTCGTTTGGCCATCGCCAGGATTTGTTGCCGGCCCGACGACGCTGAGGTCGCCGCCGATGAACGGCGTAAAGGGAGAAGAGAGGATTCTGGTTTCTGAAAGAGGGTGATAAGGTGGAAGGGTGGCCGCCGTTCATTAGGTTTTTAGGGTTTTTTTGTCTTAAGTTAGTATATATGGGAAGAGGCTATGGGCTAATTACGCTTCGACCCTTCTGTCTTTTTAAAAACCATCCTGCAGTCCCCTACCTTAGTAAAAGTTCATCCTTTAGTCACTGCCTTGATGTTATTTCAAAATTCCTAGTGATCAAATTACGTCCGCAGTCCCTTGGACGTTTCAATCTCTCGCAATTACACCCATTTTAATTAATCGGTCCATTTCCTTGCTTGGGATAATCCCGTTCAAACCCTCAAGTCTTTTTTATCTTTTATTTTCATCCCCAAGTCAGTGGTATATTCACGTAATTAATCCTGAAATGTGTGTAGGTTTAGATTTTAACTTACCTGCTATTTATTCTAATCTAGTTTTACTTTGTTTTTTTTATTTATGCGAATGCATTAGTGCATGTATTAATTCATTGTCATTGCATGTTATTTGTTTTTATTATTATTATCTAAGATTATGTGATAACGAATTTGCATACGCATATAATATATAGTTTTTATGTATCTTTGTTCATGCATTTTAAATATCATGCTTAGATATTTGTTTCCTTTTTACTCTCTGTTTATTTGTACGATTTTTTTTGGGCTTCGTTTATTTATTCTTGTATGTTTCTTAGAGTGCATCTCGAATCTTAAAATGCAATGTGGGCGTCTTTTTATTCGGGAGCGAACGAGGCCAGTACTAGTCGTAGTGGTGGTGGTTCGGACGTTCCTTCTCGAATATTGAGACCTTTAAAATTTACTCGCTCGTATAACCAAATTTCGATATGATTCGTCACTTTAATTCGCAAAATTTAATATTAATTAAGCGGTAATATTTTTGGTACCGATTTTCGGGCACGACGGGGGTGCTCATCCTTCTCTGCGTGTAACCGACTCCCGAACCCATTTAAAAAAAAAAAAAGAATCTCTGGTTTTATTTCGGTGTCCGGTCTACCATTTTAAATGGCCGGTGGCGACTCCTCTACTTTTTATAAATCCGATTAAAATTTTCGAAAACCCTCAAAAAACCCGGTTCTTCTAAGTGACACCGAGGTATTTTCTAAAAATTATTCGCAACAAATATAATTATTATATTAACTATTCTTTAAAAGAACCCAACAAGTGGTCTTAGTGGAAAAATGGATGAAGTTCGTCCTAGAAGACCTGGGTTCAATCACTTTGTATATACTACCTTGTAATCACTTTTAGACTATTAAAAAAACTATTTTATATTTACTTACCCTAGTTATCCTCTATTAAAATATTTTGTAAATTTTTAAATGCTAGAAATTTAATATGTTCAAAATTTTAATTTTTTATTACTTGTGACATGTCAAGCAAATTAAAGTAAATAATAAAATAAATCTAAAAGTTGTATAATACTGATAAAAATTTATAAAATAAGTTTAACCTATTAAAATATTTTACAAGGTCATAAACATAAAAATAAAATTAAAACATCAACTCTAAACTTATTAATTTTTAAGCAATATGATATCGCAACATATAACTTATAAACGTCATAAATATAATATTAATAAAAATACATTAAATATTTGTAACACCATTTAAATATTAAATTAATATTAAATAAAAATATTTAATTAATTTACACCACACACATTTAATCAACTAATTAAATTTTATAAAAGATCTATATGAACAAAATCTATTAACATATGGGTAGTATGGTCCAGAGGGGAGGGAATTAACAAATACCTAAGAAATCCAAGGGAATCACATTCCCACCTTTTAATGAAAAACTGCTACTGTTGGGAATGTAAAATTACCCCTTGGAGAGAATGCTCTCCAACCAAACGTGGGTATTTGATTCCAGAAAAGATCATTCCCCCAGATAATGATCTTTTCCACGAACCAAACGCCCCCTAAGCCTTTATTATACTAATATGTTTTGTCTAAATTCATTTTCTATTAATTTAATGCTTAAATTTGTGGCCCAATACTACTAAGAAAGCTCAAACATGAACCTAAATCTCGATAAAACCCAACAATACATAATCCACATTTAAACATGTTCGAATCTATATTTATTTTTTGAATGTTACAATAATAATCATATCTATCGAGTTAAGGTCTAGCAGACAGTTATGCCCCTTTTAAGTGGTGTTTTAGTATTTAATCCATTATGAACTCAATATGTGTCTCAATAGAAAAGTGGACGATATTCATCCAAAGAGACATACACTCAAATTACCTTAAAAAAAGTATACATGGTCATTAAAGTTTGAGTAAGATTTTATTTTGGTCAGTAAAATTCTAAAAATTACTTTATGGTCCATTAACATTATTTTTTTTTGATAAGAAAAGGGTATATGCTACAAGCCTCGTTAAAAACATCTCCTTAAACCTAAATGAGAAAAAAAGTACACATAGCATACTACATAATATGGGGGAAATGGCATAAACCAACTAACCAACTAAACATAAAGTACCAAAAACCACCTGCCCCTAAAGATGGTTCATTTCTTCGTGTAGTATTTCAACAACTTCATTCGGTGGTTCCCAGCCGGTCCACACAAGGATTCCTTTCCTGGTGAACATGGCGTATAACCAGCTGCCAATCCCTACCGAGCAGCTCCCGAAGCAAAGCTACCAACGCATGACCAATAAGAGCATCCAAATTCCACAGAGCTATTCGAACCACCTCCATGCAATCCGATTTGATCTCAATGCATCTAAAACCTTTATCCCAAGCATGCAGGAGCGCATCATACATACCCCATAGTTCCGCAAGCACAACCGACCATCATACACGGTCATTAACATTATTGATCAGTCACAAAATAATCATTCCATCGCTAATTAGGGGTGTTCATAACCGGGTATCCAAATTTTCGGCTACTTAAATTTCGGATACCCGAAATTTTCGGGTACCTAAAAGTCGGCCCGTGACCCGGCCTATAAGAACCGGGTACCCGCAAAATTCGGGTACCAAGTACTCAGTTTACTTTTTTATATTTTTTAAATCTATTTTTAAATAAAAATAGATAGAAAACACATAAAAGTTCATGATATATATTTCAAACACAAAAATTATTGATTTGAGGTTAGTTTTAAGAGAGAAATATTTGAATATATATATATATATATATATATATATATATATATTAAAGTTTATCGATAAAAGAAGGTATTAAAAATATTAATCTCGATCATGATTTTTCTTTCTACTCTCATATTGACAAATTAATATAAATATTTTTGAAAAATTGTAAACTTAAAAGTATATAATAGTATAAAAAGAAGTTAGAAATTTAAAATTAATTTTAAGGAAAATAATAAGAAACGTAAAATGAAAATAGAATTTAAAATATAAAATATATAAATATTAAAAATAACTACCCGATTATAAAAATATTTTGACCCTGACCCGACCCGAAAATTCAGGTATTTTAATATAAATACTCGGTAAATTTTAACAAAGTCGATGGGTCGGGTAATTCGGGCCGAATATTTTTAAACACCACTATCGCTAATGCTCGTTATAGCAGTGATGTGACATGTTAACAAAAAGGGTTAATATCTAATTTGACCATAAACTATAATTAAAACATTAGTTTTGTCCAAACCAAAAATAAAAAAATTTTAATATCTAGAATATTGTTCCAATTTTACACAAAGATTGGTCTTAGCCTGGTAGTCATGTGAGCGCCCAACATCCCTTCTTCTCTCCCTCATAATACTTCATATTTCCCTTTAATGATATGATGGCATGTGTCATTATCTAATTGGAGGAAAATATTAAATTATTTTTAATTAAAAATATGTTTAAATTGAAAGAATTTTTAGATAATGAGTATTAAATTTATTAATTTTTTTCTTTTAATTGAGCCTAAATTGATTGAATTTGTAAATATAAATGATTACATGTAATTTTTATAAATTTTTATCACTATCGCGCCACCCATTTAAATTATAGTTTAATGACCATTTTGTAAAAAACTAAAATTTAATGCTAAAAAATAAATAGAGAAAATTAAAATGGGTGGCGTGAGTGAGAGGAGCGTGGCGCGGGGGCAACTTGTCTCACGGACACAGTGTGGGTGCTTGATTTCAAACACAATATTCACCTAACACGTGACCAATGTGTTGTTTGATAAGATGTATGTGTTTACATTCTACATTCATTGTAGACAAGTTGGGGGAGAAGACGGAAATTACAATATTAGGATTCAAATATTTAAAATTATTTTAATATTTAAAATATTTTTTTATTATTGTAATATATGTTCGTATATATTATAATCAAAATTTTATCTTGCGTCATGGACATAACAATTTAAAACATAATATACAAGAAACTAACTCTTCTAACCGAGAATATAAAGTTAATGATAAAGGTTTGATGTGCTAATGAAATATAATTTTATGTATTCTCATCAAGTTAAATAAAAATATATCATGAACTCAACAAATGGTCCTAATAAAAAACTGATAATGTTCATTGTAAAAGACTCGAGTTTAAATCGATTTATCTGTACGATATGTATGTATTTTTAAAGGATTAAGAATATGTATGAATAGATATTACCTTATCTGCAAAGTGTGTACTAATACTAAAATTTACATGATGAAAATGAAGAATTGTATCTATTTGAGTTCAGTTAATACTTGAATTGTATCTAAAATAAGAGTAACATGAAACTGAAGATTTTTCCATTTTCTTATGGTTTAAGTTTGATGGTTAAGAAAACTATTGGCCAAAAAGAAAGAAGGTTAAGAAAGCTTCACTTATTTATTTTTTTGGCATATATTTCAACAAGAAGCTAAACTTTAGAAAAAAATGAGAACATTAATAAATGGTTAAATATCGTTACTATTATAATATTTTAAAATTAAACAATACTTAAGTATATGTTAAATTCTCAATAAATTAACTATTTTTATTTGTAAAATAATTTTTATATAATTATTAGTATTTAAATTATTGAACCACTATAATAAGGTATGCGATAATAATATTTATTTTTTTCATTTAAAAAATTATTAAACCACTAATTCAAAGTGAATATTGGTCCTGTTTGGCAATTAGCGGATAGCTGATAGCTGATAGCGGATTACATTAGCTGATAGCTGATAGCTGATTGCATTAGCTGATTTGACTAGCGGATTGTATTAGCTGATTGTTTAAAAGTGTTTGGTAAAATTAACTGATAGCTGATAGCTGTTTGATTATTTAAACAAGCAAAATGACATATAAGGACATGATTATATTCAATACTTGTTTGAATAATTTATCAGTTATGAATATTTTGTATCTAATAAATATTAATTAGATTTGTAAAAATTATTTTTAATATAAATTTTCTAAACATATTTGAAAGATTTATATATTAATTTATTATTTGTATAATTATTAAAAAAATTACATGCACATATAAATATGTGATAATAAAAAATAGAATTAACTTACAAATATCACCATATAAATTAGTAGTAACAACAAATAAGTCGAATATTTAAGTTATTTGGAGATTTTTGGTAATTGTTAAGGGTAAAAGAGTCATTACAACTCTAATATCAAACCTCTAATCTCAAAAAGCTCATATTAGGAGCTTTTTCAAAATTAGCTTTTTCACCTCAATCCGCTCTTTCAATCCGCTATTTACCAAACATCAATATTAGCGGATTTGACTAGTCAAACCTCTAATTATACCTCAAACCTCTAATTTTTGCCCAAACCGCTATTTACCAAACAAGGTCATTGTATAAATCTATCATAGATTCGATTTTTTCAATCAAAATTCATTTTTATAACCTCGAAATTCAAAATATTATTCAAGGATCTAGATATTTTTTAAAGTTATTTTGAAGGTGATATAACGGAGTACTATCAATTGATCTAAAGAGATGTTACACTAGATTATTTAAGTCGAGTCAGGAATTTAAATTTAATATTGTGAATAAAATAAACTAGATTAAAAAAATTAATTTTAATGAACTATTACCAAATTCGATCGGAATTAGTCCACTAACGGTAATGGTTATAAAGAAGTAACAAAAAATTAAACTCTTGAGCTTCATGATTGTATTGTGAGCTTGCCCCATTTCCAACATGAAAAAGCTTCCTTCTTTCTCCCATCCGTTTCCTTCAATTTTCAACATTGATTAAGAAAACATTACAAAATTCAGTCTTTTTTAGAGCTTCAAAAACAGAAGAAAGAAGAACCACCCAAAGGCAAAACCTGGAAAGTCTACATTTTCAAGGGATGAATCATGAATAAGAAGAAGCTTTTCCCGCGTCTGCTCCATTTCCTTGTTTCCCTTGCTTCTATTCATGAAACCATTGCTGTTTTCGCCATACAAGGCCCTGTTTCGTCTCCCATTTCCAGCTCCATCTCTGCTTCAATGGCTGCCTTCTCTCCAGGTACTCCTCCTGCTTGTGAAGCTGGCCTGTTTTTATCTCTCTGTTTAATTCTGAAATATCTTTTCTTTTTTGTTATGCTCACAAAAAACAGCAGGGATTCAACTTGGAAATGAGGGGAACAAAAGAATGGATCCACCCAAGAAAATGTTAATGGCTCTCGTTATTGCTTGTTCTTCATTGGGTGTAATCATTTTTTCCTTGTTTTGTTTATGGGTTTATTGCAGGAAGACTTCAAGCAAATCCTCTAAAAATGGTGCTAATAGCTCAGGTAATCTTCTTTTGGGCAGGATTTTATGCAAGAGGTGCGAACTACTATAACGTATATTAGAAATGCATTTGTTTGAAATTATAAAATTTTAGGAGTGCGAAATCAGATTGTCAATAGGGAATTTAAATTTTTTTGAGGTGTGACTGCCTCAGCACCCCTCGGTTCATCCTCGGGTACACCTGTTTTACTTCTTAATTATGGAATTTTGAGACTTGGCTCCTTTCTTTGTTGTTGAAGATGGTGAAAAAGGGAATGGTTTGGCATCATTTCTGGGTAAATTCAAGTCTATGAGGACGGTTTCGAAGGAGGGTTATGCTTCGTTTATGGATTACCAGATACTTGAAAAAGCTACAAACAAGTTTCATCCAGGTAATATTTTGGGTGAAGGTGGATTTGGATGTGTATACAAGGCTCAATTCGATGATGGTTCTTTCGCTGCTGTTAAAAAACTGGACTGTACAGGCCAAGATGCAGAGAAAGAATATGAGGTATTATTTCAGCAGGAACACTTTTTTTATGTGTTTTTTACAGAATTCATTTGGTTCTTTTTTTATGTTGAATTATTGCTTTGAAATTACAGAATGAGGTGGGATTGCTATGTAGATTTAAGCATCCGAATGTGATTTCGCTCTTGGGTTTTAGCACTGAGAATGACACAAGGCTTATTGTTTATGAGTTGATGCAAAATGGTTCTTTGGAAACTCAACTACATGGTTAGAACTTGAGGAAATGATTGATTATTTCTCTGGTAATGTATTGGTTTTATTTCTGAAATTCTTTTTTGATTGTATTCTTAGGACCTTCTCACGGTTTGTCGCTAACTTGGCATCGGCGGTTGAAGATTGCTTTGGATACAGCAAGGTAAGGGTTTACATGACTTTGCTTGTTGCTCTTTGTTAATGAATGTTATTAACATAAATCCGAATTCTCGACCAGAGGATTAGAATATCTACATGAGCATTGCAATCCACCGGTCATCCATAGAGATTTGAAATCATCGAATATACTCTTGGATTTGGAATTCAATGCAAAGGTAATGACTATAATGCCAATGATCAGGCCATTTTGTCTTTGGACATTATGAATGTCTTGTATGAAAGCTCATTTTCTGGATGCAGCTTTCAGATTTTGGTCTTGCAGTGACTGATGCAGCTCAAAGCAAGAATAATTTGAAGCTTTCGGGTACTTTAGGTTACGTAGCTCCGGAATACCTTTTAGATGGTATGTACAATCGATTCCGATATGTTTTTGGTTCGTGTTATTCGATAGTTTCTCTTCCATCTGTAGGAAGTAATAAAAAGTTCGTTTAGATCCTCGAGGCTTCGATAATTGTTTACATGTTGCTGAAAGGAATTTAATTAGCTCTTTCTGCACATGTGCTGCCACCCCAAGGCATCTTACACTAATTAGGCTGTTTCCCCCTTTTATTCTAAAGTTTGCTTCACATGAATGCAAAACATGTTTAGTTGTCATAATATGGATAAGATGAGGTCCGATGTCTGCGATTTTCGGGAAACTGGGGTCTTGGAATGGCATATTAGAAACACTGATAAGAAAGGCTAAATCTACTGTTATCTACTTTCTGTAGGTAAATTAACAGATAAGAGTGATGTTTATGCATTTGGTGTTGTGCTGCTGGAACTTCTATTGGGAAGAAAGCCGGTCGAAAAACTAGCACCGTCTCAGTGCCAATCGATTGTCACATGGGTAGGCCACTAGGCCTTGATCTAATGCTTGTTCGATTGAAAAAAGGGAAAGAATGTTTGAAAATCTAATGCCATTGCTATTTATGAATGCAGGCCATGCCTCAGCTTACGGACAGATCTAAACTCCCGAACATAGTCGATCCGGTGATAAGAGATACCATGGATCTGAAGCACTTATATCAGGTTGGTAATATTTCAGTGAGGAAATTAAATTACTTGGACTGACATTACTTACTTGGTTAAGAAACTTGATTTAATCCTTAATCTAAATAACAGAGTGGAATGAATTGTAATATGCAGGTTGCTGCTGTAGCAGTGCTATGTGTGCAACCGGAACCGAGCTATCGTCCGTTTATAGCCGATGTTCTGCACTCACTCATCCCTCTTGTTCCTGTGGAGCTTGGAGGGACTCTAAAGTTACACAACCTACATCCCCTTGACCCTACTAACCGACTCGTGTAGCGTGACTCAACTCGAAAACAAGACCATATTTGCTATGTTGCAATCTGCTGCAACAATTAAGTGACATTAGTTCCGTTGCCTAACTATATGCATAGATAGATCTGGTGATAGTTCATACCTTTTGTAAATTGCCCTACTTCTTGATTTGCACATACAATATACTTGGGACAAAAGTACAAAACCAGTGGCGGTTCAAAGGTTTACGGGTCCTGCGCAGTTTATTAAAACGAGTCCCTTTAATTTATAATCCCAAAGATGTATAAGATTTTTTAAAGATGATTTTATCTTAGAAAAATATATTATGAGGCTCTCCTTCTTTTTTTAAATTTTTTTTTTTATAATTTATTAAATTAAATATTTTATTTCCCCTATAAATATTTAATTCAACTTATTTGAGGCCTCTTTTTTCTTAAGAAACTGTGCGATACTCTCTTCGCACATATCCAAAACCCCCTCGACAAAACACTGGAGTTTTGTTGTGCTGGTGTTGTATTAGTTTGTTGTTAGAAGCATAAAACGAACATGTTCCATGCAAGTGCTGCAAATAGATACGTACATGCATAATGGAAGACAAGATCACGTGATTCTTACATGAAAACCAAATCAGCACCTTTCTTGCCCAGCTCCTCCTTTATTGTGAAAGTCCTTTGCGACCGCTTTTCAGTTTCATTTATCAAAAATATAAAACAAGGAAAATTATTCAATACACATCTTAGGTAGTGTTTAGGCTGCGCAACTTTTTTTTTTAATGGGTTAGAGATTTATTTTAAGGTTTAGGAATTTAATTTGTAAATATTAAAATTTAAAATTTAGAGTCTATGATCATAATTTAAATGTTTAGAGATAGAAATATAAATTTATTAAATATGTTGGTTTGTGTAATTTTTTTTACGTAGCATGTGTATTAAAATACTAAAAAACAATGCGTAAAACTTAACTTTTAATTTTTTTATAGATAATTAAAATATGAATATACAACCATCAACTAGTTGATCTAACGAGATGAAACATTATATCTTTTAAACAAAGTTAGAGTTTTAAATCGGATCGTGATTAAAATAAATTGGATTGAAAGCTCATAACAGATATTACGGTCAGGATCGAGATTAATCACTCAATAGATTGGATATTAGACACACTTTTCAATTCTAGGCGGTGAGGATTGGTACATAATTACACTCTTTAGTTTTTATGGATATTATTATTGTTCTTAAATTAGGATTTTATAATAAATAACAATTGTTGTACGTAGATGCACTTTTATTTTTCCTATAATATCTACCAGTTTCACATTTATGGACGGTTGGTTTAGGATAGCTGGATGATTGATTATACATTAGATTTTAGACAGTATAAAAATTAAAATGTTTTATATTGATTTTAGACCCTTATTTGAGTGTAAATTTATAATTGGTAATATTTACTTCTCTATTTTCCCTTAAAAATCATTATTTCAACATTTAATTTCATCCATCAATTTTTACTCATCCAATAATTTAAAATTAGTATAAAACTAAAATGTTTTATATTATGTAACAAGATCCTATCTTTATATATCATATTGCATTATATTTATTTATCACATTTTTTCAATCCTAATAATTTTATTTACAATGTTTATTGAAATATTTTCAAAACGGTTTGGGGTTTAAAGTTAATTTTTTTTTACCAACTGGTGTTGGTCCAAGTAGTAAGCAGTTTGGTATCGCTTAAGTAGGTTTTGAGTTCGAGGTGTGTGTATGCAAAAAATCATTGCTGGGAGACTCACCCACCAAAATTAAGTGTGCGATGCAGGTCGGTCCGAATTAATCAGGGCGAAACCTTGAAAATCGGAAGAAAAAAAAGATTTAATATTATTTGAAATTTATACTTATATAAGCGTGTATTTATATGGGCTTAATTTGATTAGACTGCAGAAACTGTTGTTTTAGACAAAATTCTAAATATGGGCTTCGATTGGATTTCTTAAAGATCCATTTGAGCTGAATTGGCTGAGGCCCTAAAATAGATGCTAAAGTTTAGGGATGACAATGAATCGGATTTGGATCGGATTGTATAGAATCTAAGTCCGAATCCGTTACAATCGGACTCGGATATTTTTTTCGGATTTGGATTCAGATTTTTTCAAACGGATTTGGATCGGATTGTTTTTGGATCGGATTTTTCGGATCGGATTCAGATTTCTTTCAACCACATTTAGATCGGAGTTTTTAAATTCGGATTAAATTGTCATCCCTAGTCTTGACCCAAGTCTGAGGGGGTAGATTCACGAATTTTATTGTATTTAGGGTATATTATTTTTTGGCTCTTTAATAATTTTATTTTAGTGCAAATCAGTCCATAATTTTGTATATTTAATTTCTTACGCATTTAATTTATGCTATTTAATTCTACACTTATTCATTTTTATCCCTTATTTGTTGACTACATTTAATTTTTTTGTGTTTATTGTTTATGCTTTTAATTTACTTTCTATTTTAATTCATAATTTTAGCATAATATATCATAACTTTATCTAGCGATTGCACATTACTTACTTCCTTAATTTTTAGTAATTCATTGATATTTACATTTATTTGTTTCTCCATTATATTTATTTTATTGTTTGTTTATCTATGACTTGATCTTGCATTTATCTTTTTCATATTTATTTATACATGCATATGATATAAATAGATATATTACACTATATTAAGGTTAATTAATATATATAAATCATAATAAATATTATTATTATTTAACTTACATTCTTAACACATTTATATTTTTATTATCAATTTTAATATATATATATATATATATATATATATATATATATATATAAAAAGTTAATTTTGTTTTTATCATTATTTCAAATTACCTAATATATACATTTATGTTCTCTTTTAAAAAATATATGTAATTATGTTTCTTTTAAAGTATTTAGTTTAACTTTTTACTTTATTTATGTTGTCTTCTTATTTTAATGTAAATATTATACATGATATTTTGTTTTAAGGAATTAAAAGTCCTAAATGTTTTGATTCGGGCTCGGATATGAATCAGATGTGTCGGATTCGGATCAGACATGGTTTTGGATCGGATTCAGATTCGGATCGGATCTTGGCATGATCCATATCCAACCCATCTCCTATTAGGACTCGAACATTTTCCTCGGATTCAAATTTTTTTAATCGAATATAAATCGGATAAATTCCTTCGGATCGAATCGGATTCAGATCGAATTCGGATCAAATTGTCATCCCTACTAAAGTTATCGAAAAATAAATGCCTGAAAGTAAAAATAATCCTTAAATTATGTTTTTTAAGTATCTAAATTATTATTTTTACCAAAAGAAACTCTTAAACTATTACATGTAATCATTTTATGTTTCGTCAGTTTTAGTTAGTAAATTTCTTTCAACCAATAAGATATTGACATATCAAAATTTTTAGGTATTTATTTTTAAATAAAAAATAATTTAGGTACTTTAAGAAAAAATGCATAATTGAGATGCTTATTTTGATTAAATAATAGTTTAGGTACTTAAAGTGATCAGTGATCACATACAATAATTTAGAGACTTATTTTGATAAAAAATAATTTAAATACTTAAAGCAAGAAAAAAAACATAATTTAGGGCAGTGATGAAGTCAAGAATCAAGATCAAGGAGCAAAGTATAATTAAACATAAAAATGTGAGAGAGAAAGTTCAAATAAATTACAAATCGAAAGTCCAAATAGGTAATAAACTCTATATATTTTTTTATTTATATATATTGAAAAAGAAGGCATCATGCATATACCTTTAGCCTTTAGGGGCTGATTTTTAGCTTAAGCCAAAAAAAAAATTGGGAGGGGGGAGGGGGGGGGGGGGGGGAGTTTTAATGTTAAAGTAAGTAGGCATCTTCAAAATCATATCATTTTTTAGTATACCTATAGGTAATTGATTTAATGTTTGATTAATTCAGAATATGTATTGTAAAGTTCATTTTAAAGATTATTCTTTCAAATTTATTTGCTCGGAAATGTTTAAACATTTTTGGTAAAACGGAGATACGCACATAGACTTCGTTAAAAATCTCTTAAATTTAAATAGAAGAAAAAGGTACACATAATTGTATTACTCCCTCTGTCCCACTAAAACTGTCACATGTTGACTTTTTTTGGGTCAAACTTTTTCAACTTTGACCTCTTATAATTTAAACTTTATTATTGATAAAAATATGAAAAAATATATTTTAAAAACCTTGAATCAACTAGTTTTTAAATATATTTTTTTATAATTTTTAATTAATTAAAATATTTAAATAAATTATAGTCAAAGTTAAAAAAAATTGACCAGAAAAATGTCAACATGTGACTGTTTTAGTGGGACGGAGGGAGTACAAGATAAATGTTATAAACCCTAAAAACTAAAAAACAACACAGACAGAACTAAAACCACAAGGAACCAAAGCAAAAAAACCTAAGAACATGACTAACCAACCAGCATATACAATGCCAAACATCTAATTGCCAGGTAAATCTATTGTAAATAAAACCTTATCGATTTCTATTGGTTCACAAATATTTTAATTCTAAGATAAATATCAATCAAATTAAATAAAATTTCAATTAGATGATAGAGATGTTAAATAGGGCAAATCCCATAGACTGCGGGTTCAAACACAATCTCCCATTTTTCTTGCAAGGTGAGGAAACCGCGTACGCTTATAAAGCGATGTGTTTTTAGTTGTCAATTTATTACTTTTCCTTGACCAACAAAACACCCACATCCACAGAAGCGAAAATGACAACCATAACGCTCTATCCTTAATTTATTTTTGTTTCGGTCATTCAACTTTTGAAAAATTTAACTTTATCATCTAACTTTTGAAATTCGTTTTTTTCTTTTCTTTTCACATAACCGTTAGTTGTTTAACAACAATACTATAACATTGCGTTTTAGGTAATTTATTTATGAGATTAACCTAATGTTTTATCTTTATTTTCCACGATCGACATCTTTCTCTATCGTAGTCGGCCAATGTTTACGACGTAATTGGTACTAAAATGTTCCCCTTTCTACCATCGTCATACTTTCCATTTGGTTTTCCTTGAAATCCCCTCAAAATCAACAAAATTCAAATTAAAACTTCAGCCTTATCCTGGTCCAATATGTAATTTCCATCTTTTGGTTATTGTGGAATCGAGATGAATAATTTTTTCATGTCTCTAAGGTTTAATTAAACCCATGTCCTCACCTTGAGAGTACAATGTGCCTTACCATTGCATTCAACACTTATTGGTAATGTTTTATCAATTTATTTCTGAATGTATATTTGTATATACTTTATATTATTAATTTTTTACAAATATAAGGATTTTCATATTTTATATTATTTATTTTTAATACCATTAATTTACTTTTATAACTATTTTTTAAATCATAAAATTATAGTAACTTAAAATTTTTTAAAATAATTATTTATAAAAAAAAGCACAAATAATAATATTTTGAAATGCATCATTTTTTTACAGTATAAAGGTGATTACAAGATATTATCTGTTTGACCCTTTGACAATGTACATACACCATGAAGACAACTATTTGAACTTGTGTTTTCTAGTATGAACATCATCCGTTTTTTTTCACTAGCACATTTGTTGGGTCCCAACATTAACTTCTCTCAATTCTTCTGTTTTGTTCAACGGCTTTGGTATGCATGCAGTTACATTTATTTTTCTATCGTATAATTATCGATATTTGATTTATTAATTAATTAGTTCAAATTATATATTGCAGATATTTATTATGAGATCGACCCTCTTAATTTAGTTTTCTTCACTCACAATGTCAAATGTAACGTTTCATTCCACTAATACAACTGATAGTTGATTATTATAGATTTTTTATATAAAAAAAACCTACATGTGCTAATTCAAACCTACATGTTGTGTAATAAGAAAAAGAGAGGCATATAATATCAAATCATGAATTCATCACCCATGTTATAGGCTTTTGAGTTCCATTTTTAACGCGTTTGCGACGTGGGCCCTCTTCTTTCTTTAACCTGTATTAATATTACCAGTCCAAGGTTAATTAGCTGTAAACCAATAGTGATTATAAAACCAAACCTTTTTTTAATTACATGACGTGTTAGTCCTCTTGTCCCAATCACTGAAACAACTTGCAACGGTGGGTATAAGCCTATAAGCTTACGGTATATTATAGGGTTTGAAGTCCATAAATTTGTGAGCAAGTGGGGGTGAATCTTTTGATCCCATCGTCTATTTTAATTCAATTTGGTTTAGTTTTTATTTAACTATATTAATTTTAGATTTTGATTTTTTGGTTTCTCTCCCGGGTCACCAAAGCTTTGCCCTGACTAATTCAGAACAATCAGCACCACACACTTGGTTTTAGTAGGTGAGTTTTGTAGCAGAGATTTTCTACGTACACAAAGTCTTAAACTCAAAACCCGCTTAAGCGATACTAAGTTGCTTACCACTTGAACGAACCCTAGATGGTTAAATTTTGATTTTCTCGTCTTTATAACAAAATAGTTTTCTTTTATATTTTTTCACCCTTTTACAATATTTCAGTCTTTTTCATAAATATTTTTAAAAATATTTTAACTAAAAGTTAATGGTAATTCTTATATATTTTTATGTTATTTTTCTATTTGAGATATAAAATATATTTTTAGATTCTAAAAGTAAAATAAATTATAATTAAATAAAAAATATATAATATAAAAGGTGAACTACTTAATTAATATTTAAATAAATAATTAAGGACAAGTAGATTAAAATTAATTATAGAATAAAAAATATAACAGTTAGTATATGAAATTATTGTTATTAACATCATGTGTACTGATTGATACTTTTTTCCTCAAAAATAAAGATAAATTTATGTTACTTTTTAATTCTTAAATTTATCACAAGAAAAAATGTCATTGTAATTGTCCATGGTTGAAAATTAGGTGTATATATATAATATATGTGTGTAGGACATTAGTATTTACTATTTCCAGGATGGGTGGATTGCTAAAGGCAGAGAAGACGTGGAGAATAGTACAAACCTGAGGCTCATGGAAGGTTTGTTTCATGCACGTGCTTAAACAGAGCCTATGGGACATAGCAATCTATTCCCACATGCTTATGTTCTACACATTCATTGAAATTTGCTGCAATTTGCACCTATATATTTTTGCTAAATAAAATAAACAAGACTGTTTGGATTTCAGTACTCTAAAATAAAATATATCATTTTTTTTATTTATTGAGACTACTCGTTGGTTTCATATCTTCATGTTCTCATATATATATATATATGAGGTTAAGATTCACTTACACTGCGTAAAATTATATTACTTTTACATATTTTTGAATTGTTAGATGAGGGTAAATAAATGACTAAGAATATTTCCTTGTCTTTTTTTTTCCTGTGATAATCTTCTCATTTTCTATTATTAATCTTATTCATCCGTTCATTTTCATTTAACGTCTAGAAAACATATAAAACTTTTAAATTTTACATTAAAAATATCTTATCTTTATATTCCAAGTTCATCTTTATAAAGGAGTAAAGAATAAATAAAGTGAAAAAAACAAGTGCGGACGGTGATGCCATGTGTCACAACCTTAGCCCTTTTTGTTCTCGGTTCATTCGATCACTAGGCCGTGCGGCACTCGAACAAGACTCCTCTTGTCCAAGTCAGCCCTTTTTCCCCTCGATGGACCTACTCAAAACAAGCAACGATCACCTTAGTCTCAAGCCACAATAAGATCCTTCAGGCAAGGGGTCGAAACCGTGAGGCATAGCAGATGCACACGGTCGACCTCCTACTTCTCCGTACAAAATGAAAATAGTTTTATTTTATTGAGACGGAGAAAACGAGTAATGTGTTACAAAAGAAGGACCACCCACACCATCGACTCGGGCAGTAGGGGCCGCCTCGATGGTGTGTAGGAAAAACCAGTGGCCAGCCCAACTCCAGCTGACTGACCACCCCCTACATATATGCGAAAACAAATTTATGGAAATGCCTCGAGTAAACGTTAAAATTCTTGAAACGAGGGTACTTTTTACTTAGCCTAAGAAATAGTAAAAATAAAGACTTTTCTTAAAACAATGATGTGCTTGAAATGAGGACACATGATTGGCCATGTCGAGTTTACTCGGTTGTGGCCCTGTCTAGGGGATGGCCACAACATTCTCCCCTACCTGACTTGTTGACGCCCTCGTCAACGGTGCCACCTCCAGGCTCGTGAAGCAAAGTATTCCTCCATGCATCTTTTCTCAACTGCATTGCTGACAACGACTTCTTGGGCCCCTTCGAGAGTAACTCAGCTCCTACCACCCCTGGTTGTCCTCCTTGAAACATCACACACTTTGCAGAAGGAACAAGGATCACATTAGCAGAAACCATGAAATCCAAACCTAGCACCGCATCAAAATCATCCATGGGAGCTACAGTAAAGTTGATTTTCTCTCCCCAAGGCCCGATCTTCGACTTCACACCCTTTGAGACGCCACATATAGCTACAGCAGCGGAGTTCACAGCTTTGATCCGTCCCGCACCCTCCGTGACTTTCAGGTTGCACCTCTCGACTTCCTCTGGAGTGATGAAGGAATCTGTTGCTCATGTATCCACCATAGCCTTTGTAGTCTTCCCATTCAGACTTATGTCCACAAACATTAGGCCCCTCTCAGGTTCTGACCTAACCTTTCCCTGCTCCGACCGAAGTGCATACAAAAACCGAATAGAGCCCATCCTAGTTGGACTTTCCTCATTGTCTTCTGTGTGCAGACTCTCCTTGTCCTCATCTGGTGTGGAACATGTTAACGCATTGAGATTACTTCTATTGGGGCATTCGGCCTTACGATGGGGACTCTGACAGATGAAACAACGTATACCCAGTCGCTGCGGCTCATTCCCCAGTTCAGGACCAGGACTTGCACCAACCTACAGGAGGTTCCCATTAAATCGTCCTTTATCGCTTCCCCAAGTTAGACCCTGAACATTTCTTGCCACTTTCTTGTGATTCCCTTCATCTGTCCTGATAACACTCCCATATCCGTTCCCGCTACTGAAGATCTGATTGGCCCCATTATTACCTATGACCGGAGCCTTACGCTTCGTGGACCCATCACCAAAATCGCATAGACGTTCAGCAGTAGCCATGGCCTCAGCCATGGTTTGGGGTCTTTGTCTCTGAATCTCGGTCATTGTCCACTGTTTCAGCCCTTCTAGGAAATAGAAAATCTTGTTATCCTCTGACATTTCCTTGATATCCAACATTAGTGTCGCGAAGTCCCTAACATATTCGTGTATTGTCCCCGTATGCGACAACTCTTTAAGCTTGCGCCTAGCATTGTATCCCACATTCTCAAGAAAGAAGCAGTTCTTCAACTCCTTCTTCAGCTCATCCCAAGTCTTTGATGGAACAACCTTCTCCATCGAACTTAGACCTCCACCACAACTTGACATCTCCCGCCAGATACATGGAAGCCATAGAGACCTTGTCCTCCTCGGATGTTATGTGTGTTGCCCGGAAGTATTGTTCCATATCAAACAAGAAATTCTCCAAGGCTTTGACATCACGACGCCCCTCAAACCGTTGCGGCTCAAGAACCTTAGGCTTGTGGCCTCTACCATTTGTTCATACATTTCCCAAGGCCAATTGAAAAACATTGAACTGAGCTTTGAGGTCTTCAAACCCAAGCCTCATTGTAGAAATCACATCTATGGCTTCTTCACTGAGCTCCCTTACGACATCCGACAATTCCTTTTGTGCTTCCTCAAGTTCTCTAATCCGATTAGGAACCATCTGGTTCCTTAAGGCTGCTAGTGCCGCCTTCGGCTCTTCTAGCCTCTCAGCATTTCTCTCAGCATCGTGGTGCACCCGTCTGGAATTCCTTTCAGAATCGTCCTGTGCCCATCTAGAATTCCATGCAGCATTGTCTGAATCTTTGGAATTCCTTCCAGAATCGTCCAGTGCCCTTCTAGAACTCCTTGCAACATTGTCCCGCTCTTTGAAATTCCTTCCAGAATCGTCTCGTGCCCCTCCAAAATTCCTTGCAACATTGTCCTGCTCTCTTGACATCTTTGTTATTCACTAATGTCGTTAAATCCTAAGAAAACAACCAAGGATCACTGTGTCAGAAGCAGACTTGAATCAGTGTATAATAGACCAATCAAGTAGTAGATATGCGAAACCACACAACAATAACTATAACCATCCAACGATTCACACAACATCAAGTGTAATCATTCAACGAAGCACACATCATCAATCATAACCATTCAAAATGCACACAGCATTAAACACAACCATTCCACCATGCACACAGCATCAAACACAACCATGCAAAAATCCACCCTGCCTACTCTACTCGACGGAGCGCTTGGTGTGAGTCAACCAAGGAACCCATCTTACCCTGCCTACTCCCTCCCTGAGAGCGCTTGGTGTAGAGACAAAATAATACATTACCCTACCCTGCCTACTTCCTCCCAGAAAGCGCTTGGAGTAGAACTCATTCCATAACCATCCTACCCTGCCTACTTCCTCCCCGGAAGCCTTAGAGTAGAGCTCAACCGATAACCCATCCTACCCTGCCTACTTCCTCCCCGGAAGTGCTTGGAGTAGAGTCTCAATGTTTTCCTACCCTGTCTACTTCCTCCCTATAAGTGCTTGGTGTAGAGTCTCAACACTTTTCCTACCCTGCCTACTCCTCCCCGGAGCGCTTGGTGTAGAGTCTCAACACTTTTCCTACCCTGCCTACTCCAATTACCGGAGCGCTTGGTGTAGAGTCATCTCGCCCTGCCTACTTCAATCACCGGAGCGCTTGGTGCGGAGTCAGCACAAGTAATCATCCTACCCTGCCTACTCATCCACGGAGCGCTTGGTTTAGAGTCAACCCGCCCATCTTACTCCCCCACCCCCGTGGGAGCGCCAACACAAAAACATCCCGCCCATATTACTCCACACAGGGGAGCATCGGTGCGGAGTCAATCATCATGCACAATGTTCAAATCCAATTTCCCGACTAGGCTTCCCCAAAAAATTTGGTCCACATTTGGGCTCTCAAGTTTTTTGAAAAATATGAATTTGGTCCCCTCAAAAAATTTAAATTTCTCATTAAGTTTTTATTTCTTAAAATATTTTTAATCAAGTCCCCTTTTAAATTTTTGAAAATTTCTCATTAAATTTTAATTTTTTTTTGATAATTTTAGTTTACGCTTCTAAAACTTTCAGAGATTTTAAATTGACTCCTTCAACTTATTATACCAAGATTCGCCCCTGAAAAAAATAATACTAAAAAAAGTACAAATATAAACTGCAAATGGCTCCTCAACAACCTCAAGAATTAATAATCAAAACCAATAATCGGTTGATTTAGCCAGTTGTGGTGCTAAATCTTGTAAATAATATATAAATTTTGAATTTTAGTGTTGTAATTAAAATATATTAAAAATAAAAGAGTTGCCCTTATAATGAATCTCTACAATATCTAATCTGAATTAGTCCACCACCATCGAAAAATAACTTTTTCAGGTATATAAGAAGTTAGATGTTCCACTTGTAAAGTAACCCATCTTATTTTATAGAAAAAATTCAACCTTCACCCTTCTTTTATCTTGGTTTAATGTTAAACTAAAAGAAATATTAAAAAAAACCATGTTGAATATTAGTAGGATTGATCTAAGTGGTAAATAGCTTAATTATGTTTAAACAAATTTTAAGTTTGATGTCTTGAATATACAAAAATATTTATTGAAAAACTCATCTACTAAAATTAAATATATAACGTAGGTCGGTCTAATTAATTAATAAAACTTTAGATAACTGAGAAAGCCATGTTGAGTATGCCAAAAAGATCATGTTATATTCTTGGTGGGTGGGGAGGGGGGCGAATTGATGTGATTAAACAGTGTATTGGATATTATCATATCATATGGATTAGTTTGGTAATCATGGCAGTCCAAGATTATGATTGACTAAAATCATTTCCCCACTGCAAATGGATGCATAGAATCTTTTCCAAGGGGAACATATTGTTAGTTTGCTGGTATTATTATATATGTTCAAACTCACCCACTTGTTTGCCAATTTGGTTCCAACAAAACATATTAAAAGGATAAGTTTTCCAAAATTTTCAAAGGAAGGTTTGAGCTTTTTCTATTCTTTGTTTTATATTCACATGAAGAATCTGGTGGAATATGACCTTAGATTTTTGATGAGCAAAGAAGGGTGTTGATAAAGCTAACGTTTAATAGTATATCCTTGTTAATTGAATTTGGTCACTCCTATTATATTTTATAATCATCAATATCTATTCTATTAATCTGTATCTATTATATTGGCGACTTTTTTAATTCAGTTTGTTTCATTTATAAAATTAAAATTAAATTTTTTATCTTTATTTAAAAGAATAGAAATTTCCTCCCCTTTTAATGCCTCTGTTTATGCTTTTATATTAAAAATTAAGTTTAGTGTCTAGGATTAAGGTTAAAGTTTAGAATTTAAGAAATTAGAACTAATATGTATTTTTTAAGATTTAAAATATAGAAGTATAAAAAAAACCTGAAATTTTTTGTTTTATTTAAAAGATCTAATGCCTTATCCGTTAGTTTAAGTGATAATTAATTAATTTAGCAAGTGCTATTGATTCAATAATCATGGGTTGCCAAAATTTCCAACTGTAATTTAATACTAGATTAAAACAAGAAATTGAAGACCCTTGAACTTTTAGTGGGACCCAACCAAGTTTTTCAAGTTGGATGACAGTAAATTGCCCTCATTCGTCTCTCAAGCGTCAACTACAAAAGCCCCCTCTGCTTCTCTTCTTCCCTAGCATCACTCTATTGCATATTATTTTTCATTCAGGCATTTCCACAAACACTTTTTTTTTTCAAGAAAAACACCTGTTTTTTTTTTTTCTTCCTCTAACATGGCCAGACCACAACAACGATATCGTGGTGTCCGACAAAGGCATTGGGGTTCTTGGGTGTCTGAAATTCGCCACCCTCTCTTGTAAGTAACTAAAAAACCATGCATGATTTTTTTTGAATCGAGTGTTGTAAACTAAAAGGAATGTTCCATTTTGTGCAGGAAGACTAGGATTTGGCTAGGAACATTCGAAACGGCGGAAGACGCGGCCCGCGCCTACGACGAAGCCGCGAGGCTTATGTGTGGACCGAGGGCTAGAACAAACTTCCCTTTCAATCCGAATGCACCTCGGTCATCGTCCTCCAAGCTTCTCTCCGCTACTTTGACAGCTAAACTACATAAATGCTACTTAACATCGCTCGAAATCACCAAGAAGCAGTCGGTCCAAGAGCCGAAAAACAAGGCTCCGACTCCGCATTTTACCAGCATTAGCAATGGCGGCATTGCGGCAAGAGAGACGGAAGGCAATTGGGTTTTGAATAAAGCTCAAGTCGAAGCTACCGAGCAGCAGTTCGAACCACTCGAAGAGGATCACATCGAGCAAATGATTGAGGAACTGCTTTACTATGGTTCCATTGAGCTCTGCAATGTCTAGTCAACTCAACTCAACTCAACTCAACCCCTTCTTTTTTTCCTCTATTCTAATGGCATTAGCTAATTTTAACTCATTCTTCGCAAAGTTCCAACCATTTTCCAAGTGTTGTAAACCCCTCTATTTAGGTCCTAATAATCTACCAGGTGATGATGCTTAGTGTACAGTAAGCTCTCCATTGCATTCTGCTCTGTTTCCTTCTTTCCAATTATGGATTCAGAGGATGAAATTGTAGGAATTTCTCTATTTTCTACCCCCTTTTTTTGCTTATCTTGTATAATAAATTACTTTCGTTGCCATAGTTTTCACAAGCTAGCTGTCTAGAACCAGGCAGAGGCAGTCATGCTTGTCATTTTCACAGTAATTTAAATTACGATTGTGGCAGCGTTTTCGGTCACGTGTTTATCGTGATTGCGGACATAACAGATGATGTTGTAGTCACTGTGGGTATCATAGTCTTGAAATTTTTAAAAAATAGATGTTATTGCGGACACAAGAACTATCATAGTTTCGGTTATACCGAAACTGCTATAGTGACCACTATTAGCATTCACACACCAAACTGTCGAGTTATAAGCATGTAATGATTAGTCGAGGCAGGTTTAGGCATAAAGGTCTTTGAAAATTAAAATGAATAGAAACGAAATTAAGATAAAATATTACGAGGTGTTAAAGATTAATTAACTGTTTATATCTGAAAAAATAGAAAAATAAAAGATTTATCTGATTAATATTCAAACTACAAAGAACTAAAATGTCATTATACAAAAAAAATTAGAAATGATAACAACCCTCCCAATTATACTATACAAATGATATTATAGAATACAAATATTAATAGTAATAGTTGGGTTAGGGACGAATGTAGAACTTTATGTTAAAAATAAATTTATATAATTTTAAATTATATATTAATTTTGAAATTTTAAAGAGACGTATGTGCTCGATCCACCCCTAATTGGGATTGTAAATTTTTTTTATCGTGAATCGTGACGGGTAGTTTTAGGATTTTGTGATTTACGTTGTAAAAGTAGCAAATTTTCTGCTTTGTGTAACCCCTAGACCCGCCTATGCGTTACAACGGATCTTAGGAAGTCACATTAGGGTCACAAGAGCGACCCACGATAAGATTTCAAATAAACATATAGTTAAACCTTTAAAATCATAAATCAAATATCTAATTTGAAATAAGATTTCAGAAATCGTTCAAAATTGTAAAACAATTATGATACAAGTTGCGGAATTAAATTTCGGACTCATTTGTAAAATGCAAACACGACACACATGCCCCTAGTTACACAGATACCATACTCCCTGACGAGCCGAAGAAACTCCCATACCGACGTTAATAGGTGCAACTTGTCTGATCTTTTATCCTGAGATGGTAAAAAAAACAACATGAGCTTGGGAAAGCTCAGTAATACAAAACTACCAGAAGATGCTATAAGCTCATGCAGATATATGGTAGGCATAACATTTTCATGATGTTTTAAGCAGTGACAGTCCTATATTCCTTTATGTTATTCCAGAGCAACATTATACTTGAGATTAACAGTACTTGTTCTTTATTCATCATCGAGTAACAAACGGGAATTATACGAGTTGATAGTTACGCAGATGAAACAAGGAGTTTAGTGTCTAGTGTGTTCCAATAAGTGCAGATCAAGCAGGCATAATTGCATATTAACCATATCATAAGAACATGTAACAATTCAATACAAATGCTCAAGTACATGCAAGAGTTTACTGGTAACTACCCTCCAACCGAACACCAAGATGCAATTCCCCATGAACTGCATACAGAAGGTCTTACCCTAGGCCTGAGGCATAGGAGCCTACCTAAGGGAATGCCTTAGGTCCAGAAAGACTTACCCTAGGCCCGGGGGCGTAGGAGCTTAACAGAACAGCTGGATCAGGGCTGTGACAGACACTTCAATCATAACCCGAGAGTATCCCTAAGCAGAGCAGTTCAGATTATAACACATTATCATTAGATTTCAGTCAACAGAGCATATAGCATATCCATTATACAGAGATTCAGATATCATAAGTTCATAACAGACCAGAATATAATCTCAATCATATTGCGCATACAATACTTTTTTTTAACAGATATAATCATGCTTCTCAAACAGAATCATTCATACTGTTAGATTTCACACCCTATCAGATAAATATGTTTTTCAACTCAAAGTGCATCATATATCATGATCGGACAATCATCACATAATCATAATCACATAATCATAATCCATATATATACATATATATACACAACAGAATGCAGCACACGTGTAATACACTAGACAGAACAAATTTTATTTCTCAGAGATACCTGATAATTTACAGAATGAGGCACATTGAGCTTTTGGCTCGAAACAGATATTCTAGGAGTTCATACATCATGCTCTTTTAAGTTTAAATATATCGAACGCTTTAATCATTTAAGCTCACAAGGGTATTATGGTCATTTCGACGTTCATGGGCACTTTGATAATTATACCAACATTGATTAAGCAATGGTTCACAGAACTCAGGTATCTTGTTTGCTCATTAGTTTTCTAACCAAACATTCAAGTATTTCTATATCAAGGTCTTTTAAATTATCAAATAATTCTAGGATGCTCTAATCATTTAGGCTAACATAACCTTTTAGTTATTTAACTATCATGACAATTTTTTTTCAAATATAACACAATCATAACAGAACGACGATTTTAATTCTCAGAGACTCTAACAGTTTATCAAACCTCTAAAATGTGTTTAATGCGGCATATCCCAACTTTACAACACTTACTAACATTCAGATGTGAATAATTTGCGTGTATCAGAACTTAACACCGGCTGAGTTGTATATCTGAATGACCGCCTTCATACTTTACTATAAGGTTTAGCTTTGAGTAAACAAGCATATAATCCTTGCAAATATTCCTACCTTACCTTAGTATGGTAAGCGATAGGCATACACGAATCGTTTTCTTTCCTTAACACTTAGGGGCACTTTAGCCATTTAAGTCTTTTTAGAAAATTTCAGGATTTCATTGGGTGTATAACCACCTATTTAACTGAAAGGGGTATTCTGGTCATTTTGGAAATTTGGGATAAAGCCACCATTTTTTTTCTGAATTACCATTTGGCACCCCCATCATTCATGTACTCGGTAGAGATTAAGTCGTCTTAATCCCTCTGACCGTTACAGACGATTCATTCATTTCAGAACTTGAAGGTATAAACGTCATTCCAATTAATTAGACATTTAGGTGCTCGAGGGTACTATAGTGTTTTTGGTCATTACAATTATTCCAATTATTTCGCTTGTTACTGTCGTAAGGATCGACGTAGGATTACAACGATATTCTCAGATTATTCACCTTTATGTGTTATACAGAGTTTAGGGGAAAAATCCAAGTTTTGAATCACACGAATTTGTACAAAAGTGACGGACTCATTTCTTTATCAGAGGGGTAGTTTAGTCATTTTTATAACCCAAGGGCAATTTCGTAATTTCATAACCAACATCTCATACTCCGCATTCTGAGCATTGGTTCTTAGACACCATTGATAGAGTTTCAGATTTAACTGTATTATTTATTACTATTAGCACTTTCGATACTCCAAGTCTATTAATATTCTTATCTGAATATTTTGATCTTACTGATTCTCATACTTATTTTTCGTCTCTGATTCGACTTAAGAAGAGTTCACGAATACACTTCATCACAAACATGCATGCGTTAACCGAATATCAACATGATCATAAAGCATACCAGGGGTAGTAGTGTATTACCTTAGTTCCGAGCTATAACAGTTGATCCAAGACACCTCATTCGATCGCACTCGATACCAAGATTCGACGGCCCCCCAACATCTCAAATTCAAGGGTACCTTGATACCTTCAAAGACATAGATTCAGATTTTAGTCCTTATTCAGAGAGCTCATAACCAAAATTAAATACTTATAAGCAATCTCAGATTCAAAGTCAGATTCGGAGGCTTTCGGGTCAGAATTTTGCAAAACGGGCTTCAAAAATGGACTCAGGACGTCGAAAAACATAAAATAAGAGTTTTCGAAAAATTTGATTTTTTGGTCAACGGTCAAAGTCAACGCTGACGTCAGCGGGTCAACGCTGACGTCAGCAGGTCAACAGTCAACGGGGTCAGAGTCAATGCTGACGTCAGCAGGTCAACGCTGACGTCAGCAGTCAACGAGCAGAGGTCAACTGAGTCGACTCGGGCTGACTCGGATGAGTTGACTCGGCTGACTCGGGCAAGTTGACTCGACTGACTCGGTTCGGATTTTCGGATCGGGCAGACGGGTCGGGTCAGACGAGTCGGGTCGGACGGGCCGGTTTGGACGGTTCAATCCGGTTCACTCACCCAAATATTCCGATCACCGGATGGTTGCCGGAGTGGTCGCTGGAGTCCCAAAATGCACCATTTCTGCCAAAAACGAGAGTTCATCAACACGGCTATTCAACCCACTCATCGGAAACACGAAACAAGACAGAATCGAGCCGGAATTTACCTAGAACGAAGGTGAACGGTCGGAAAGCACGTTGCTCCGATGAGGAGCTTGCCGGCGTCGGACGGGCAATCGGTCGACTGGGTTTTGTTCACCGTCACGCCGGGAGCCCAGATCTGGCGGCGGCATCGCGAACGAACGGCTGAGGCGGCTGGAATCGGACGAAAACAGAGGCAACGATTTGGGGCTTCTTTTCGAAGCTTCAAACAGAATTTGTCGGCGAAAGGCGACTCCATTACGCGCGTGGTGGTCATGGTTGTGCTCGTGGCGATGTGACGCCTCCGGCGATGTAGGCAGTGACCACCACCGCCCGGCGGTGACGGGGATCAACGACGGCCGATCGAGAAGGTGAGAGGTCACCTTTAAAAAAAATCCCTATAGATCTGATATTTTCTCTCCTTTTTTTTCAGATCCAGAATGTGCTTTTTGTTTCGGGTAGGTGAGGGGTCTCACTTTTATTTTATTTAGAATAAACAAACCAATAAGCATAAAATCAATTATTGGTAACATATATCCAAACACGAGTTTAGCACAGTTGGTTAAAACTCCTAACCTTCGTAGCCAAGGTTACAGGTTCAAACCCCCTTGGCTACACAACCTCATTTCATTTTATTTTTAAAAACCTGGAGTGTTACACTTTGGGTAATGAATTTCAACAATCATCCCCAAAAGAAAAGTTACTATACGCGGTTTTAACGATAACAACTCTATAGTATGACAAAATGAAAATAAAATAGTCATATCATCATGTAATTAATAATATTACATTTTAAACTACTAATAGTAACATCATAAAAATAAATGTGTTGAGTTGTGTGAGGCTCGATTCGATCAACAGTTCTTGCTCGCCAAGTGTGGAGAAGTTGAATAATTGAGTGTTTTAGTGGGAGGCGAAAATTAGGCAATTTGACACAAGGATTTATAGTGGTTCAACCTTCTAACCAAAGTCTACATCCACTACCTTAGCTCCCCACTAAGGTTTTCCAAACAAATTCACTAAGAATTTTGTCCCCTTTTCTCGGATTAGGAGGAAACCGTTACAACCCTCAAAGCTTTCTACCCAAAGCTTGAAGGAACACTCTCTTTACAAAGAAATACTTAGCAAACTAGAAATCCCTCTAAAAGATGTTTGTTTGCAATTCTAAGCTCTCACCCAAAACCTAAACACTTGAGCAAATTTAACAATGTAAGCTCACAAGTGTTGTCTAAGCAAGAAATGAACAATTAAAGCTCTAGACAAATTTTGACATCATAATGTTGTAACAATTGAAGCATTAACCATTACAAGATGCTTGGAGGTCCCTTTTTATACTCTCAATTGAGTTTGTAGCTGTTACTAGCCGTTGGGGATGATTTGGAGCCGTTGAGGACTTTATTTCCCTTCATAAATGTTGTTCTGCAGTCATTCGTATCGATACGCTTGGATCCGTATCGGTACGACCTTCATTAGAAACTAGCCGTTGGGCTCTTGCCAGCCTGGGCGTATCGATACGCTTGAGGGCGTATCGGTACGGTTTCACATTTAAATGACCGTTGGGAAAATAACCGTTATGATGGTTGAAAGGGGATCGGTACGCTTACCAGGCGTATCAAAACGATCCCGATCCGTATCGAAACGGCCAAGCCTGTTTCGGTACGGATTTTGGCAGTGACCAAACTTGGGCAAAAAGGTATTGGTACGGGTACAACCGTATCGATACGGGTAGCTTGAAAGGTCTAGTTTGGCTCTTTAAAATTAGTAAAAACATTGCCAAAAACCCTCTAAAATATCTCAAACATTATTTCAAGTTGTTTGGACTTAAAAACAAGTTTTAAATTCTTTTCAAATTAGTCCAAAACATTTTTCAGTTATTATATCAAAACATTAGTTCTACAAAATGGACTAAATTATATCAAACGAAAGGAATAATTATACTATTATCTCGACATGACATGAATAATTTAGGTAATCTTCATATGTGGTCTCTTTTATTTGGGATTTGTTCTATTTTAATCACTAAAATTTTAAAAAAGTTAATTTTGTCATTTATGTTTTGAATCGTGTCTATATTAGTCCATTGACTGTTAATCTCTGGTAATAAAAAAATTAATTTTTAATTTAACCCCCAAACTTTTAAAACTTTATTTTTCACAATCTTCCCAAAAATTCAAAAATTTTATTTTTTCGCCCACCACCCGATCCTAATCCTCTTTCCACTGTCACAGATCCGCAACTCTCCTCAGCATTAACATGAAGAAACAAAAATTAATGTGATTTTGATGTTTGTTATTAAGGAGGTGCTTATATGAAGTGTTAAATTCTATATGGGATTGAGAGATATTTCGTATGAATACTTCTATAAAAATTTATTTTTGTCAGAAAGCACTATGGCGATAAAATTAGATGTTTTTAGTATATGAAACACCAGTCATCTCTATATAAGGAGTTAGCTTTCTGTTTGCTCTAAAAATAAATCTTAGTTTGGGTAAGTGATCAGGTGGCTGGTTATTCCTTCTAACATTCTCAAATAAATATACTTATGGGTGGAGGAGAGTGGCGGACCCCTAGCAGTAGAAAGAAGGTCGAAATTGGGTGGAGGCGGAGAAATAAAATTTTCAAGTTTTTGAGAAGATAGTGAAAAATAAAGTTTTGAAAGTTTGAGGGTTAAGTTAGAAATTAATTTTTTTATTAACGAAGGTTAACGGCCAAGAGATCAAAATAGACACGATTCAAAACGTAAGTGGCAAAAATGATCTTTTTTAAATTCAGGTGACTAAAATAAAATAAACCCCAAACAAAAGGGACCACAAGTGAAAATTACCCATAATTTTTTTATTTATCAAAATAAAGAAATAATTGAAGTATAAAGACGAACACTATAGTAATTACTCTTAGGATCTATACTCAATTCATTTGCGGAAAACATAAAAAAATTCACAAGCATCTTAGTTTTAGAATTTAGACTTATAATTTAAGGTCTAGAAATTAAGGGATTATGTTTAGGGCTGCGATTAGAATTTAGAGTTTATGGTTAGAATTTAGGTATTTAGAGGTTAGAGTTTAGAGTTTAGGGTAATATGATTAAAAATTTAGGTTTTAACCTATAAATTTTAAATTCTAACCCTAAGTCCTAAATTATAACCACTACTCATCAATTCCAAACTACTAAACCTAAACACATAACCTCTAAACCCTAAAATCTAACCCTAAAACTAAGACACTTATGAAAACTTTTTGTTCCCACCGCTTATGTACGTAATAATTACTCTTATTGATAAATATATAGATGATAATTACAATGTTAGAGAAATGCTTAAATTCAGAAGGTTTTTCACTCATTTATTGCAGATTTAAGATGACAGTTACATGATTTAAATTATTCATTTACTGCATATTTAATATGAGAGTTACATGCAGGGATGGACCTAGAGGGGGCAGTGGCGGAGCCACATTGAGTTTATAGGGGGTCAATTAACCCCACTTAATTTGTCGTGGTATGAAATTTTCAAAGATTTAGTATAAAATTTTTCATGGAAATATTATAATTAACCTCACTTGATTTGTTTAGGTATGATGTTAACAATATTTATATTGTAGTGGTTTGAGTATCGAGAAGAGATGAGCAATACCACTTTGTCTAACTTCAAAATTCGGATGTACGAAATTTGAAGGCGTTGTATTAACCTTGGGGCATCGTTGAGTGCAGCAATTATACCAATCGAAACGAATTTACTTTTAAGGCAGTGGTCATACCACAACACAATACAAATAGTTCTATCTCTTTCAAATTATTTTACTTCATCCAATCAATGCTAACAGTTTCATTCCTCAATTATATTTCCAACAAATTATACTATTATCTTGGATCTAAGATTTTCTCCCTTAAACACAAATTTTACCAAACTTCTTCTTTCACGAAACCCGAGAATTTCAAAAAAAATCTAAAGTCGGATCGGAATACAAGTCATTAGGTTGGCATAATTGGAATCACGGATGGTAAGTGAGGTTTAAAATGTTAGGTTTGAAAGGGGGTTTAGGATCCTTTTTCAACGAAGCACAGGCTTTTTGGTTGGGGACACCGAATGTGATCGACTGTGCGTTGTTCAGACATGGTTTGGGACTTGGGAGCCTGTCACAAGACAAACCATATTCTTTTCCTTTCACTCACTAAAATTACTTCAATTGTTCAATATATATATATATATTTTAAAATTGAATTGAATTTTGTTTACCTCTAAACATAAAATGTCTTGATTCAAACATTCTTTTACGTATATTTAGGTATAATTAGTATAATGCTCATCACTTTATATATATATATATATATATATATATAATAGTTTAATTTTATTCTAAATATTTAGATATAATTACTATAATGCTCATCACTTTATATATATATATATATATATCTCCCTATTTTATCTCATAAAAATAGAATAATTATTATAATATCCACTCAGGTGGAGCATCATAAAATGTCGGGTTAGATCAAGTTCTGGTGGAGGTGTTAAATTTTCAGGTCAGTTGCGTCGGCCAAAAACTCAACCCGACCCATGACCATCCCTAATTGCTACACACCACTACCGCTACAAATCAATAATTTTTTAATGACTATTAAATAAATATTAAAATTCTCAGAGGTTTGAGATGCAATCAATCATATTTAAAAAAAAATTAAAATTTAGTTACATTATCTTCGCCGTCGGAGATCACCACAATTAACCATATCAAAAAAATATTGATGTAATAAAATTGAAGGATATATTCTCAACCTTCTATATGAATTAAAATTTGTTTAATCAATAGTTTATACAAGGCTTCATAGTCCTCCAGATGAGCAATTTAAATTTTGTGCTCGAGAAGTAGGGTATTGTTAACTTTACGGCAACAGTGATCTCCGACGACGGCGATAGTAAGAAGTAGAGAAGAGTTTATAGATGAATTTAGGGTTTGTGAAGAATGTAGAGTTTAATATCAATGTTTTATATTAAAGATTAAAAAAATAAAAGGACGAAAGGATTATGCACTCCAAGTTTTAATTTTATTTTGAAATATGATAAATTGTATATTTAGTTCATGAGAATTCATATATTTATTTAAAAAAAATTAAAAACTAATAATATGTAATAATGTGTAGCGATGTGTATCGACCGTTCTAAGATTTTCCATGAACCATTAGTTTGCTTAACTGGTGCACGTACACAAAGTTTACATTGATTGCATTAAAGAAAAAGTAACTTGTTTCATATTTATTTCTATAAATATTAAGTTAACCAATGCCAGTTTAATACAGCTAAAATAGCAGTATTCAGTTTCTGAATTAGGCAAGTTAACAAATCTCAAATATTAATTAATTTTACATTTAATTACACTCTAATCTATATTTTTTACCTCGTGCAACCGCAACAGTAATGTTGAAGAATAGAAATCGTATGTTGCTTTTGGTGCTTCTATTTATGTTTAATATTATAAAATTAAATTTAAAATTTAGGATTAAGATTTAGAGTTATGACTTAAAGTTTAAATTATTAAGTGTATGTTGTATTTTTAAGGTTTAAGATTTAACATTAAAGTTTAAGATAGATTTTTTTAATGTTAGGCATAGAAAAATTCAAAAGAGACCGAAATTTTTTGTTCACCATCAAACGGGTACATAATCTTTTTCTATTTTTTTGGGGTCAAATTACTTTCTACTTCCTTTCAGTTTTGAAATTACGAAAATTAAATTTGTCTTCAATTTTTTGTGTCTAATTACTTTTAAAGTCCTTATAATTTTGAAACTGAAAAAATGATTTTTTTCCGTGTCAAGTCTCAATCAATGAATTTCATTATGTTTCACCTGTTTGGAAATTGATTTTGTTCCCCCACAATAATGAGAAAGTATATATAGATAAATATTATAGAGATATTTTACTCATCTCATTATATTGTCCTACTTTTGATTTAGCAAAGGTGATTAAAATCATCGCATGTTCAGGGACAGTTCATTGGTTTACGGAGTCATGTACAGTTCATAGTAAAAATTATATTGTGGGATCTCTTTAAAGTTATATATATGGGTTAGGATCTACTTATATAATGTTAAAAATTTTAAGTTTTACACGTTTTTTAGATAATTGGATGAGAAAAATAAATGGTTGAACCTTATTTTTTTCTAAGTGATAATATATATATATATATATATATATATATATATATATATATATATATATATATATATTTTGAAGTAAAAGAGGCTTAAATTATTGGATCAGTTTTGGCTCTTAGGACAACTAATCCAATCATTTCCTTCAGTATCTCAACTGCTACTCCTTGATTTCTCCATCATCTCTTAAACAAAACTAGTTTTGCCCTATTCTTAACAAACATCAACATGTTTAATTAATCAGCAGCAATTAAACAAACAATGCCCTCACAAATACGACAGGCTTGAAACCTGGTGGAAAATTTGAACTCAGTCACGAGACAAACAAGCACACAGTCTCGAATCAACCAAGAATTAATCAAAAGAAATGTTGAAAACAACAGGAGTTTGTCTTGTCAATGATAAACCTAGTAAAAAGGAAAAACAATTTACCAATTTTGTTGTCGGATAAACTCTCATCGTAAAAGGATTCCCTTGAGTATTGCAGAGCTTACATATTAAGGAAAAAAAAGTAGTCAAAGCCAATCATGGTGTAAAGAATCTCATGTGGAAATGTTGGGGAAGAGACGGTCATAATCATATGGCTATGAAACCCTAAAATTATTTGTGCTGAGATTGTCTTCGTAATCAGGACAAACACATAATTTTATATCAGTGGTGAGGACTTTTATACTTAATAAACTATGTTAAAATTTGAAAATTGAAGACAAAATTATTAATATAAAATATAATTTTTTAAAGTATATAAGAATTTGATATTTTCAGAGGATGCGGCTGTCCTTAAGGCTAACACCCCTCAGTCCATTCATGTTCATAAATCATAATGGGGATTAATTTGTCGTTGTTGTTTGTTTTTATGCGTTGAATCGAGTGGTAGAACACAGGTTGGTGGCCTACACCACCTGAAAAAGGCCAAAATGCTTTCAACCATCTCTTGAAACATGACAAAACCCTAGTTTTTTTTTTTCTTTCAAAATTTTATGTAGGGTCCTGTATAGTATTTTAGATCAAAGTAGACAATCTTTTTCTTTGTAATTAGGTTCATGGTGCAATGCATTTGCATGTCCTTGCCCCTTATGCTCATGTTCTTGGTCTTTGTTTCCATTCCCTCTCCACATGGTTGATCATGTGATTGCTAACATACATGCACGTGGTTTAGGTCTCAACTACTCCGCTTCTAAACTTTGTTAGAAAGACAAGACATAATGAAAGTGTGGTCACATTTTCCCCATTCTCCCTTATCAATCCGTGTATTTGTATTATGTTTATATATTTTTCGAGAATTCGGGGATGTAGAAAGCGTAATCAATACAAGACTGACCATGTTCAAATGAGACATTGTTTAACGTGGTTCGGTTTCCTTAGCCTATATCTCTAGCTATAAAGTTTGTATAATTTACAACTTTTGCACGTAGAAAGCTACAAAGGCTCCTAAGGGATTGTACTCTTCTCTAGAAAACCCTATTTGTCTATTATTTGATCATTAAAAAAATGTAATCGGGGTAAATTACATAAATCATCAATGAACTTTACTCTCAAATTAATTTTGGTCATTAAAGTTTCAAAACATTTAATTTACTCATTGAAGTTTAGACATTAAACATTTTTTTGTAACTGAAGCTTCGACATTGAACGTTTTTATCACTCCACCGTTCACTGTCGTCGGAAGCGCACCGTAGATGGTGGTCGTTCGGTACCAAAATTCACCAGTCGCTTCGTCTTGCCCCCTAAGTCCGAATCTAACCTCGATTTTGTTAAAAAGTACCCTGAAGTCCACGAATTGGGTAAATACCTTTCGGTTTCTCTCTTTTCGATCTCTCTCCTTCGCCATCGCATGGAGTCCATTTCTTAGTATGTTACTTCCCTCATGCATATGAAGTTTTCCACCGTTCAAATGTTGTAGAAGTTCCTCCGTTCGCTGGTAAATGAACGCCGTCAAAAAGTTAACGGAAGAGTGACCAAAAACGTTCAATGTCTAAACTTTAGTGAGTAAATTGAACGTTTTGGAACTTCAATAACCAAAATAGGTTTGAGAGTAAACTTCAATGATGATTTACGTAATTTACCCTTGTGTTTATTAGTGATTGAATTTAAATCAGTCGATATGTTACTGGTACAATATACACAGGACGTAAGATTGAGCATGCTTAAGCACTCAATATTCTCTGATTTATGAGTGAGGAGTGATCCGAGACAATATACATGATGATGTAATATTGAGCATACATAAGCACTCAATATTCTTCGATTTATGAGTGAGGAGGGATCCGGATAATATATACTCTATATCAAATTGTATGTTAGAGAAAAGAAATTGTATTCATTATGAATTTTTATCTATTAATAGCATATGTACTTAATTAATAACATACCACCGTGAACCATCATCCTATATAGTGTACTCAATATTCCTTTGGAGGCTTTCATTAGATTCCCTTTGATCGTTCACTGCTTTTTCTTTTGAATTTTGGTACTATTTTTCTTTGCATTTCTAACTATGGGATATATAACACCATCAAATCAACAAATAAAAATTCAACACGTAAGAATGATTTTTAGTAAATTCACACTAATATTATAAGAGAATATACATAAAACAAAAAAAATAGTTTTTTTTTAATTTGACATTTTATTAAAGTACAAGTATCATAACCAATGATGGTTGGTCTAAAAGGTAAGCAGTTTGACACTATTTTAGTAGGTCTCGAGTTCAAGGCTTTGTGTATGTAAAAAATCTTCGCTGAGAGACTCTCTCACCAAAATCATGTGTGCATTGCAAGTTGGTTCGAATAAATCAGACAAAGCTCTGGGAGTTGGCGAACAACTAAAAAAGTATGAGTATCATATATTTCGTCGACGTACAAGTGCCAGTTTAGTCATTTTAAAATTATATGTACCACAAACATTCTTGTTAAAATACACGTATTGCGTTAAATATTTTAAAAATATGTGCATTACTTAATCGTTTTGTTAAAAAGATATAATGTAAAAAATGTCTTTTTTACGTTTTTAAGCGCTTTAATTATTAATGCTTTATTTTAAGCCAAAATAATCCATCCGATGATGAATATTATTAATCAACTAACAGTACAACATGATATAATACTCAAGTCCAACTTTTTTTATATAACAATAGAGGTTAGATTAATTAATTAATTAGTTCAAATCAAATACTACATAAATTCATTAAAAGAACAACTCTTTCAATCTAATTTGTTTCATTTACAACGATAGGATTCAAACCTTTAGATCTTATTTAAAGGACCAGTTTATTCCTTTAGATCAACTAATTGGTATAATGGACAGTGGTGAATCCAAAGAAATATTATTGGCTGGGTCAATATAAATAGAACAATAAATTTATCTAACATAATTCGTATATTTAATTTTTAATTTAAAAATAGACTAACAACTAAAAATAATATGATTACATGTTAATGAACATAAGTGACTATGTGTAAATAAGTTACCAATACTTATTTACAACTTATTTATAACATTGTAAATAAGCTATTAATGCTTATCTACAACGATGTAAATAAGTATCATGTATTTGAAATTTATGTTTTTTACTGTTATTTATATATGGCTAGTTCTTTGCTTATTTAGAGTGTCATAAGAAATTATTGCGTATTCAATAGCTTAAACTTTGTTTTACTTAATCTAGTTCTATTCAAAACTTATGATTATGAGAATGTCTAATCTTCTTAAAAACGATATTTGAACATTTGAATCTCTTTATTACATTTTATTTTTTTATTAAATAAAATATAGTATAGTTAAAACTGAATTTAGTGTCAATAATATAATAAATTATCATAAGGTAAAATGATACATTGATACACAACACTCATATTTTAACATAAGTTGGGATAAAAATGAGTTAATATACGAACATTATATAAATAGTTTATCGAATATTCTATTCATTTACACTCCTATAAAAATGGTAGGATAAAAAATATACTAACTTTTAAATTTGACTTTGAAAATAAAAAATAAAAAACTTTTAAATTAAAAATTAAAAAGAATAATAAAATACCTAACTTTAAAAAATTTATTTTTGATTAAATAAAAATATTTTTTAGGGCATGGGTGGGCCATGGTCTAGGTAGGCCCACCCCTAGATATGTCCCTGCGCAGCGTAATGGACATCTAATTAAGGCAAGTTGTGTGGTCTACTACCAATCAATCAGATAAGGACGAATAAAGGGCTCACTATCCTTACAGTTAAAGCCCATTGGGCTCTGCCTTAACACGTGATGAACCGGGCTTGGAGCTCATATAATGAGGGAAGATAAAGCTTAAATGTGCCTTTTATACGTGACTCACGTACAAGTAGGGTGCTTATCGGCGAGTCGATCGCAAGTTAAGTAGTGCTTGACTCATACTTGTTAAAAATATCGTTACTCAACTGAACTCGTTGCTCGTCAAGCTCGATAAAATTTTTGCTCAACTTGTGCTCGTAAAAAATCTCGTTGCTTGACTTGACTCGTTGCTCATTAAGCTCGCCAAAAATTTTATATTGTTTTAAAAATATAGGTAAAATTTAGTGATATTATTAGATCTTAATATAAACATACAAATTCAGAAGGAAAAAATGTGAGAATTGAGGATATAAATAAAGAACCTGTCATGACTGAGTTAAGAATGATAGATATATTCAAATATGAGACTCTTTTTAGTTTTTCAACAATTTTCGATGAACAACAAAACAGTTCAATGTTTTAATTTTCAATCGCATTTTTTTGTATGAAAATTGAAGAATTTTCCTCTTTTCTACTTCTATACATTAAGTAATAATAAAAAAAGGATAGGCTAATTATTGTATTTTATTTTTTTATTAATACAAATTAACTTTTTGAATTCTTGAGAAATACAAAACTTTTTAGAAACTTGAAACCAAATATTTTATTGGTAAATTACTTAGCAAGTCATTTAACTTTTCTAGAGTTTTCAACTAACATTTAAACTTCTAAGAATATATATTTTTAATGTAGTCAATGAAAAATTATAAAAAAAATAACAAGCTACTCGCGAAATTATCGAGTCGAGTTGGGCCTTGCTCGACGTCACTCACTAAAATTTTGAGTGGAACTCGAATTTGAGTCGAGTCAACTCGAATCGAGCGTTGGTCAAATTTTGACCGAGTCGAGCTGCTTAACTCAATAAGTACCCATATGTGCAAGTGTTTGAATAGGGGTTGATCTCAATAAACAAAAAGTTATTTTTAAAAATTATATTAATTAAAAAATTATATATGCATACACGAAGTTTATTACACCGAACATTTCTATCTTAGTACTTTTTTTTACAAATCTTAAATATAATCTTAATCATACTTCGAAGGGAGAGAAATAAGGACTCTAGAAAAAAGATGGAAAATGTTCTTAGTGGGTCTAGAACTTATAACCTAAGAGAATATGAGGTAACAAAAATAAGCAACTTAGCCAACCGACAAATGTAGTTGCTCATTTCTATCTTAGTACTTAATCATTAGGTATAAAAATGTTAACATAAAAATAATGTTATTTACAAAATCAAAATATATAAATCGTTTTGTAAATTCAATTAAAATAATAAAAGAATAAATCTCAACTAAAAATTTACCAAATATTACGAAAATAAATATATTAATCAGTCAACAAGTTTTTTTTGTCGAAGTGTATGAGATGGATAATAAAGACGATTTTTTTTACAAATAATTGATTTAATGAGACGAAAAAGATTATGAGTTATTCGAGTCTGATTCGGTTAAAATTTCATCAACACTCGACTTGATTGAACTCGATTCGAGCTAAAACTCTACTTGAATTCTTAATGAGTCGAGTTGAGCTATTAGATACCCGACTCGAAAAACACGCGAGCTACTCTAATATATAATATACTTAAATTTAAAAAAATTTAAAAGTAAAATGAACTAAAATGTATGTTGTTGGATAAGAACAACAACAACAACAACAATATGAATAATGTTGTAAATGAGACGAGACAGATCGTGAGTTACTCGAGTTTGACTCGGTCAACACTCGACTCGAATTTGAACTCGACTCAAATTTTTAACGGACCGAATAGAATTCAGTACCACTCAAGTTCAACTTGAGTTGAACGAGCTCGAATTCATAAAAAGTTGAGTCAAGTTCAACCCTACTCGAACCCAACTCATTTACACCCTAGTACCAACCAGTGAATATATTTCTTGCTCGTGGGCTTTGTATAACAGTTAGCAACCATTTTCTACTAATAATATTCAGATGGGAAAACTACATCACTGACTACCAAACAAATTGGAGATACTTATTTGGACCACCGAACTAAAGAAATCGTCAATCAAACCACTGAACTTATAAAATCAACCTATTTTGACAACCGCCGTTAAAAATCTAACGGTGGAGTGACAGAACTGCCACATGGAAATTGATGGAAAAATTATAAAATTACACATTTGGTCCATGTTATTTACACATTCTTTCAATTTAGTCTTAATTTAAAATTAATAAAATAATAAATTATTTAATTAAGTGGTGACACGTGTCAACACCTTATTGGAGGATTTTCAGGTGGTGACACGTGTCACCACCAATTTAGAGGAGAAAAACAATTTTTTCCTCACCTACGGCCAACATGATTCGAACCCAAGACAGTAAAGGGTAAAGCCAGTGGCTTTGCCACTGCACCAAGCACAATTTTGTGTCATAATTCTCCAGATATAATATATATCTCTTATTAGTTTCTACATTTATAAGCCAAAAGCTCAAACCCTAAACACTAATTTTACATATATAAATCCTAAACCCTAAACTCTAACCCTAAATATTTCAAATTAATTTCATGCTAAATATTTCAAATTAAACCCCAAACCCTAAAAATTTCAAATTTATTCCACGCTAAATATTTTAAATTAAACCCTAAAATTTTCAAATTAATTTCACTCTAAACATTTCAAATTAAGCATTAAACCTTAAACCTAAATATTTGAAATTAATTTCACGCTAAATATTTCAAATTAAACCCCAAACCCTAACCTTAAACTCTAAAAATTTCAAATTAATTACACGCTAACTATTTTAATTTAAACCATAAACCCTAAATATTTCAAATTAATTTCACCCTAAACATTTCAAATTAAACCCCAAACCCTAATAAATTTGAATTTTTAGGGTTTAAGGTTAGGTTTGGGGTTTAATTTGAAATATTTAGCGTGAAATTAATTTCAAATATTTAGGGTTTAGGGTTTAATAAATTTGAAATATTTAGAGCGAAATTAATTTGAAATTTTTAGGGTTTAGGTTTAGGGTTTAATTTAAAATATTTAGCATGAAATTAATTTGAAAATTTAAGGTTTGAGGTTTAATTTGAAATATTTAGCGTGCAATTAATTTAAAATATTTAGGGTTAGAGTTTAGAATTTAGGATTTATATATGTGAAATTAGTGTTTAGGGTTTGAGCTTTTGGCTTATAAATATAGAAACTAATAAGAGATATATATTATATCTGGAGAAATTATGACACAAAATTGTGCTTGGTGCAGTGGCAAAGCCATTTGGCTTTTACCCCTTATTGTCTCGGGTTTGAATCCTGCTGGGTGCAGGTGAGGAAAAATTTGTTTTTCTCCTTTAAATTGATGGTGACACGTGTTACCACCTGATTTGAGGGGGGAAATAAATTAATAAAATTAAATATAAATAATTAAAATTCTCCAATAAGGTGTTGACACGTGTCACCACTTAATTAACTAATTTATTATTTTATTAATTTTAAATTAGGACTAAATTGAAAGAATGTGTAAATAACAGGGACCAAATGTGTAATTTTAAATTTTTTCCATCAATTGCCACGTGGCAGTTCCGTCACTCCACCGTTAGATTTTTAACGACGGTGGTCAAAATAGGTTGATTTTATAAGTTCGGTGGTCTGATTGACGATTTCTATAGTTCGGTGGTCCAAATAGGTATCCCTAATTTGTTTGGTGGTTAGTGGTGTAGTTTTCCCTATTCAGATTCAACGCTGTGAATACATTTGAAAAGCGCGTAGTGAAAGTAAAAGTCTTTGCAATCAAATCATGGAAACTGAGTCGACTCGATTCGACATCTCTGGGAATACATACAATTTACTTTGACCAGCCGTCTTCAACTGTTCAAACTTCACTTCTACCATACGTGATACGTTACTTGCCTAATTGGTTTGAATATTTTTTTTAGAATTTAATGGGAAAAGCAACCCCCCAAAGTTTGATATTCGAAAAAATACCTCCCTTTCATGTCATGTAGGACAAATTCGCGTCCTGGGAAAAGCGAATTTCAAATTCGCGTTGCACAGAACGCGAATTCCTGTGTCGTGTCAGTCAGAACAGAATTCGCGTCCTGCAAGACACGAATTCAACGTTTTATTACAGCCCCGCACGAGAAATTCAGGAGGAAGATGCATTCAAACCAATAAAAATAATTAGGTAGCTATATTTGTGATCGAATAACGGGTTATTTGGGGACCCCATTACAATTTTTGAACTATAACGATGTCATACTGAAACATATATTTAATATGGTGTGAAGATACAAGCGTATACAACATCCTAAGATGTTTAAAAATGGCCTGCAAATGGGCAAGTAACAATGTTTTAGAAGGAAACATTATTGTATAGGCATGTTTAAATGCATTTTACGGTGTGTTTCGACCTTTTTTTTGGTTTTTCCTAAGTTTGGAGACAAAGATGTGCAGCTTAATTTTACAGTGGTGCTAAAGTTCAGAGGAAGACGGTGTCCAAAAATGTGAGAAAATTGTGTTAAAAATGCTATCAAAGTAACATTTTCGAAGTAAAAATGTGTCCATAGGCATGTTTTTTTTAAGTTAAATGGCCTCGTTAAAAACCCCCCTTTAAACCTATGTAGGGGGAAAAGAGTACCCATAAGATTTATTAAATTAGCAGATAATACAAGTTCACAAAGCATAAAAGAGTACACAATGGTTGATCTAGTTAATTCGGGGGTCGGTCCTAATAGGGCATTTCCTAATATCGTGTCCAGTGTTCCCACATTCACTGCACCGCTTAGGTTGTCCAATCTTTTCTCGAGGAACCATATCCTCGACACATTGAATCCTCGTTGATTTTGGTCGGCCTTTTTTCTTTCGTTGCAGGGAGGGATCTGGGCATATCTTTGGTTCGTTGTTGATTATACGATGGTCACGTGCATTTCCGATCGGAGGAAACTCGTTTCGGTAAACCTTGAAAATAGTTTCGAGCCTATAGACCGAATCAATGAGTGTCGTTGCATCAAAATGAACTGATGCACATGCTGTGAAAGCATACGAACACAGGAACTTGAGCGTCTGTAACTCCCCGCAATCGCACGTTCTTTTTTGCAAATCAACCACGTAGGTGTATTGTGTTATTCCTTGCAGCGGTTGGGAAAATTGCGTGACCTCAAACATGTGTTCCCAACGAGAGAAGCACAGTGCACCCATCGAGTTTGCATGCGCAATGGACGCTTGGATTTTGTCGGCGAGATCTAGATGAAATATGTGGCCACCTGCCATCCAGTTCATTGCTTGTTTCTCGAGGATTGCGAAAAAGGTTGCCAATCGGTAATATGTTGCTTTGACAACGGACATGATAGGTAAATGGCGCGTTCCCTTAAGAGACGAATTGATCGCCTCAGCCAAGTTTGTTGTCATATGGCCGTATCGACGACCCCCGTCATAACATCGCAACCATTTCTCCTTCGGGATATCCATAAGATAGTTATACCTGTGTGGATTCCTTAATTGCAACTCCTCCAGCAGCTCTTCAACTTGATTAACCCAGTGTGCGTTGCCCGTTGAATAAGACATGCAATAGTTAATTGGTAATAATATGAAAATGGTGGATGTAGAATAACAAAATGGAATGGTTGCATACCCATACGGAGAACCATTATACGTTCATCGCCGTTCTTGAACCTCTGATAGTAGTTTGCTGCTATATGCCGCAAATAGTACCGGTGATGTATATATGGGGGTTTCCATGAATCTCCCAAACGTTGAATTGCTCCCCAAATCCCTGCGCCTCTATATGAAATAATAGCGATGCCATCTTCACGTGTACGCAAAACCCGACGCAGGACATACTTGCGAAGGTTGTAAAGGAAAAACTCCCAAGAAAGGATATTTTCCTTTTCAACAATCGCAAAAGCAATTGAGATGCATTTTCTTTTGCCATCCTGGGAAACTGCAATTAGTAAGATCTGCGTGTACCTTCCATATAAAAATGTACCGTCGATCTGGAGCATAGGTTTGCAGTGACGAAAAGCCTTTATGCATTGGGGGAACGTCCAGAAAAGGCGATGAAATTCGACCTCCCCTGGTACAACACGGTCGTTGTTGTACTTCAGAACAATTTCCATTTCCACAAGTGTCCCTGGATTGTATTCCTGCATAACTTGAAGCCATGATCGTAGATCGTTGTATGATAGCTCCCATTGCCCGTACAGTGTTTCGATGGCTCGATATCTTACATACCATGCCTTATCGTAATTGACGGTGTACTTGTAAATGGATTTGATGGCAGCTATACACACTAGCACGGATACACGTGGGTTTGCTTTCACGAATGGAAGGATTGCGTCAGAAAGCACGTGTACATCCAAGTTAGGATGGTCTTGGCTGAGGCTCCCAACGGAGCATGTATGGGGCCCTGTATATCTCGTTATTTTCCACAGGTCATTCATCCTTTTCAATTGCGACACACGAACCCTCCATTTACATCCGACGGACTTGTGAGGACACTCTGCAATATATTTCTTGGCCTCGGTCTTCGAAACGGTGGACGTAACTGAGCGCTCTATGTTGTAATGCTTGATGGCAGCATCCGCAAGTTTTCTTTGTCCTGGAGACCATTCCAACATGTAGCTCAGTCGAACCCACATTCCATTGGTTGAAATGATCTAATTGTGGATATTCTGGGAATTCAGTATCGAAGAAGCCATCCATATCCACTGTTGTGAAGTGCGAAGGTGGGTCGTAGTACGTTGCGCAACTGCTTGGTCCATGCTGATTAGTCGAACGAACATCGTCGTCCTCATCATCCTTAGAAGAGTTTTCTACGCTCTCCTCTGATTCGACCGGCTCATCAATATCAGATGGTTCAGGAGGAAATAGACCCATCTCGTCACCATCAGACCTAGCCTGTGTACGCGACTCTTCATCGGAAAGCGCCTCATCAAACTAGAAAAGTTCTGCTTCATCATCAACTTGTGCGTGAACAGGTTCTGAAGTTATAACCTGATCGACAGTAGCGGCGATTGAATGTCTACCCACGGATAACATATCATCTACATTTCGGTGACTTGGGATGTATGTTGAGTGGCGCCCGATAGAGAAAGCATCGAACGGGTTAAACTCTTCATTGTACGTTGAAGACGTTGTGTATGGAATGTATGTTGAGTGGCGCCCAGTAGAGAAATCATCGTTTCTTGGAATGTATGTATTGTATGACGACTCTTGGGTTGGTGGCAAGTTAAGGTCAAATTCGAACCTTGGAAAAGAAGAATGTCGTTGCCGCGAAGACGAAGACGATGAAGCTTCATCATTGCTCGTATGTAGAAGGTTGAAGTCACGTCGTAAACTCGATGTCAGACTAATAGCATTTGGATTGAACTCGAGATTTGCTCGTAACCAATTTGGTACCACATTATGAGCGCCAACGTGAACTTCAGAAAATGTTGCAAACAGCTCAATGGCCCATCCCATTGAGTACTGACGATGTGTATCTATCATCAATTCTACAAAACTGTCGTCTTCAACATCAAATATTGTGTAATACAGTGGATCTATCGACGTTGGAAATCGATACTTCAAAGACTGCAACTCCCTCCCCGAGCGATTGGGAACCTTCATGGATATTGAGGTCCTAAGCGACTGGAACGTTGATCGTCTCGGAATGTTGATCGTAACAGTATTTTCAGATTGAAATATGATCCCAATGTATGAATCGGGGACCATCTGACCATCGTAGTATACTATAGCCTCAATTCGCGGTGCCATTTCTGAAAATCGATGAGCTTTGTGATTCTAAGTTTTGTTAGGGTGCATCTAGAAATTCTGCGCCCCCTCAATTATAAATATAATTACGTGTGTTGAAGTAGCATACCAATAATTATTGAATTCTGATAGAATTGTGCAGGAATTCAGCACCATAATGCAATTGTCAGCCCAAAGCCTGGTAAAGCAATTGTCAGCCCAATAATTTTGGAATTCGCGTTGTGTATAACGCGAATTCTATAGAATTCTTTGGAATTAGCGTTCTACAGAAGGCGAATTGTGCAGGAATCTAAGGAATTCGCGGTCTACAGAACGCGAATTCTGTACGAATACAGATATTCGCGTTCTCCAAAACGCGAATTCCAAAATTATTTCTGATATTTCAGATGAATTCGCGTTTTCTAAAACGCAAATATGATCCCTGCATGCCTACCACCACATTTATAAATATGCTGCATTTCTACCTTAGGCATCCCAGCAAACTTATTACTTTTTTATCATCACGAGATTTCTGCATTTCTGCTTTAGGCATCCCATCAAACTTATTACTTTCCCATCAAACTTCTGCCTTTCTGCATGCGAGTATGACTTGATATTCAACTACTGTATTTTTTCGTGGAACATACTTCTACACATCTTTTAGTGAAATGATCACAAGAAATGAATTATTTGAGTTGATCTCGAAACATGTTAAAGAGTCGACGAGTGCAAAAATAGAGGCCTTGCGTGTGAAAGTACCAGTCAATGAGCCCAGCCCCGAGGAACATTATATGCTCACACTGTCAGATAAGAAAGATATGCTGAAGATGTTTCGGGCATACAAACGTGCTGGGGGAACAAACATCGAGCTTAGCATGAAATTTGATGACGGGTCAAGTTCTTCAACAAATGCGTTAGCTGGCCAAGACGAGAATGCGTTAGCTAGCCAAGACGAGAATGACGTGTTCTTACAAATTTATCAGAGACGGCAGGAGAAAGAACAAATAATTGAGGAACTAAACTTAACGTCTGACATAAGTACCGACTACGATTAGTAATGTAATTTTGATTAAGTTATGTAAGTTATTTATCTTGTGTACTTGTATTTTGTGAACTCAGTGCTTTCGATGTAGTTTTCAGAATTGTAAGTTTTTAAATATGAAAGTATCAATTACTAATTTCGAATATATAGTACTTCAATTAAGAAAATATAAATTAACATTACTTAAAAAAAACTAACATTAAAAAAACATAATAGTTTGCAAGAACTAATTTCGAAAAACATAGAAAAAAATATGACCACTGCCTATGTCCGCCGGTACCACAATTTGATGGACGTCGAGTTCGAGCGGGATTGCGTCGTCCACGTTGAACCGCAACTTGTTGCGGACCATCACCGCTATCGCTGTCGTCTCCAGCAGTACCACTCGGTCCGACATGCCCACTAGAATAGAATAACGACTATGGAGGTGTTTGCTGAACGAACCCGGTGCCCGAAATATCATAAGGACTAGCATGAAACGGGTAGGGGACAAAAGCAGAGGGAACAATCGTACTCGAAGATTCGCCGGTCATGATAGGAAATGAACCGTACGCAGTCGGCATCGAAGATCCACCCATTATTCCCACCATAAGAGTGAAAAAGCCTTCCATCGGACTCGGGGGCTGCGGCTAAATCATCAACTGGGTGGGGCCCTGGGGGCGAATCGGATCGGTAGCATCAGCTGCCCCCCGTGCTCTGGAAGATGAAGCACTTGCTCCCCTTCGATGTTGCGATCCACCTGCTCTCCTCGTACGATGAGTCCGGGGGCGGTTGCGCTGCACAGGCTCTATGACAACTGCTTGTTCATCCAGAGTGAGGAGATACGGTTTCCTATTGCCAAAGTACCATGCAAAGTAGTCATTGCTCACCATAGGCTCATCAAACATCTTGTACTCATTCAGTGCTTACCGCTGATGCCTCTCCTGCCACTGTGCAATGTACTGTACACGTTTCACCGACCAGCCCACCTACCACAAAACATCAACAAAATTATTGTTTATTAATTGTAAAGTAAGTATAAATCGATAACTATTAAACCAAATTTAATTATTGTACCTCAAGTTTCCCTTGTCGGGTGATCCTATGTAATTCGTCGAAATTGGGAGGATCTAACGGAATAGTTTGAAGAAGACCGAACTGGCGTTGGACGCGATCGACCGGATGCCACTCAATTACAACGTACCAAATGAGAGGTACCACAGCCGTCCAAACGGACACCGTCTCAGGCGAAAAAATAGGCAGACACTCGTTGATCTCCGAATCGAATACGAGGTCCACAAAAACTGTAAATTAAATATAGAAATGATTAAAAATAAGTAAACTAAACTATATTCATATTAAACTTAAACTTAATATAAAAATTAAAATATTGATCTCATTTGCAGATTTCTTGTCAATATGTTGCCTAATAGAATGCATCATAGTAGGAAGCCCAACGTGACTTAAAGCATGAAACCACCTACATAATATCAAAATATAACTAATATTTTTTAAAAATATATTAGGAAAATAACCAATTTATAAATAAAATTTAGTTAAGATTATGTTTCTTACCGCAAACATAGTGGATAGGCATAGGCAACTGGCGCAGACAACTCAGGGCGTAAAAAAGGCATTCTAAACCACGCCCAAGCCTGAAGCAGCAAAAGACATCCTCCGATGTCGTGTCTATCAGCACTCGCGGCCCTACACAACTCCCTATACAGAAATGCAAGTACTACCAAACACCAACTTAATTTACCGGCATCTTCGAAATCCCGCAAGTGCCGCAACCACAACATGTGAACTTTGTTGCTAGTTTTGTCCGCCACCAATATTCTCCCAATGATCTGTAAGATATACGCCCGAGCATATGCCTACAATATAAAATATATTAAAATATAATAATTTTATAATTTCATTATTACTAACAAAAAATTAATTTTTTTACCTTCTTAACATCTTCATTGGCGTCATTCGGTAAATTAGAGAATTTCTCACGCAACCACCGCATATTCACATATCCGCCCTGTAGTTTTTCTGGCTGTTCCCTTAACAACTCCAGACACAAGCCCTCCTAATCGTCACTGGCGGCACCGGTGATAGCCTCCCCATCTACAGGCAGGTCAAGAATATGCGACACATCTTCTAATGTTATGGTCGCCTCACCACATGGTAAGTGAAATGTATGTGTCTCTGGCCTCCACTCTCCACAAGCGCATTGATTAAATCAACGTCTAATTTCGCACCTCCTCCAACAATCCTCAATACATACCCAAATCCGGCTTGGGCTATGTAATCGGCTAGACGAGGATCTAGGGCCGTCCTCATCCGAGTGATATAAACCTCCAACCGACGTTCTTCTCCATTCTACAAATAATTAAAGACGCACACAAATTAATAATCACATATTTGAATGTCACAATTTTTTATAGTGTACAATAAAATACTAAACACATATTCGAATGTACACTATTTTTATGTCTAAAATTAAATACTAAAAAGGAGTCCAAATGTTCACTATTCTACAATTAAATACCAACGATATATTCGAATCAACTTTATTTTTTATGTTTAAAATTAACTATTTTTAGTATATAATTAAATACTAACGATATATTCGAATCAACATTATTTTTTATGTCTAAAATTAACTATTTTTAGTCTATAAGTAAATACCAAAGATATATTTCAATTTAACTAATTTTCTTAGTCTAAAAATAAAATCTAAATACATATTCGAATTTTACTAATTCTTTACTCTAAAAATAAATACTATTTACATATTCAAATCATGCCGGCAACACTAAATTAAATTTACATATTCGAATTAAAGTAAAAAATAAAAAACTTACAGTATTTCGACGATAATTGCATACGTGTCCTTCATCTAACCTTAGCAAACCCGCCATTATCACACTCGTTTCGAATTCGCGTTCTACTCAAATTTGGGAGAGAATTTTCAGAGTGAAAATTCTCTCCCGATTTCCCCAAATTTATAGAGAAAACACGTTATGGAGGGAGGGAATTCAAACCGAATTTGCTTCCTGCAGAACACGAATTCCGTATAATAAATCAAATTCGTGTTATGTAGAACGCGAATTCGGTTCTCCAACCGTCCGAATTTACTCCCAATTTATTGCGATATGTTTGGGTAAATATCGTTGAATTCGCGTCTTGCAGGACGCGAATTTTGTTTTGACTGACACAACACAGGAATTCGCGTTCTGAGCAACGCGAATTTGAAATTTGCTTTTCCCAGGACGCGAATTTGTCCTACATGGCATGAAAGGGGTATTTTTTCGAATATCAAACTTTGGGTTACTTTTCCCATTAAATTCCCAAAAGGGAATATTCAAACCAATTAGCCAATAAATGTTATGTATGAATGTACTATTTTATTCTTAAAACTCGACGACATTTTTAGGATCAACAATAATTTTACTTTGTAATAACTGGACAAATCTATAACGTTGTGATTATGCCTAATAAATTAACTTGTGACGGTGAATCTAGGGAAAAGAAGTGGCCTCCTCCACTGGAAAAATTTGTCCATTATTCTTAAGAAACTGTCGATTTATATAACATTTAGTATTATTAATTCAATATTTATTTATAATAATCCAAAAATAATTGGTTCATCAACATTTTAATTATCAACGGCGTGGACAATTCAATTAAAGGGGTGAGCATTAGGGATGTAAAAACAAGTCGGAACCTAAAAACCTGTCTGAAAGTTGCTTGAGTCAGAACCTGATTTGACTCGAAAATTCGATGACCCGAACTGTAACTGACTGTTGTTGACTTGAACCCGAGTTGAACCTGTTATTGTAGCAACCGAACCCGATCTGCGTCCGACTGGAAATGACACGAACCCGAATCTGACCTGTTAATTTTGACCTGAAACCCGACCTTCATCCGACTGAAACGAACCCGAACTCGAGACCGACCTGGCAAATTACCTGATATTATCTGACTGAAACGAACCTAAATTCGAGACCGACCTGGCAAATTACCTGATATTATCTGACTGAATCGACCTGAGATCCGATTTTACCCGACCTGTTATGAACCCGGCCTGTTTTGAATCCGACCTGTTTTGAACCCCACTTGTTTTGAACCTGACTTATTTTTAACTTAAACTGATATTGATATAACTTGGTATTTACCAGACATGTTATTGAAGAAGTCTATGATTTGATGAATTTAAAATATTAATAAATGTAAAATATTAATTGTTAATTTTTTAAATCAATTTAAAGTGTTAAATAACCTTTATATTAAATATACATATATAATTAATTTAATATATATGTATAAAAAATTATATTTAAACATTCATTTCACGCTGGTAAGTTTTAAATTTTGTTAAATAATTCAATATGGTTAGTACTAACTCATTTAATATAAATTGTTTGTGACGTTAGTAACTTAAAACTTTTATTAAATTAATAACTTGTAATGGATGAATTAAAAATAAATTATTTAAAATTTAAATCATTTTATTAATTATGATCATTAAATTAAAAAATTATTTTATTAAAATTTTTAATTATAATTATTAAATTAAAAATTCTTTAGCTTTTAGTCTAGGGGAATTTTTTAAAATTGGTGGGGGGAAATTTAATTGGGAAAAAATTAAATTGGCGCCAAATCCAAATGGCTTGGGGGGAATTTAATTGAAAAGAGGGGGAAAGCAAATGGCTTGCCGCCTAATTTTTTATTTAAGTGTTAATCACCCTTTAGGTCCTTCCTTAATTAGATGCTTAGGGTTTAATTTTTTAGGGTTTAGTTTGTTTCCTTTTAGTCCTAACTTTTGGTATAGTTTCTTTAGATTTCATTCAATTATGTCATGCTTCATAAATTGATTAATTATTAAGTCTTTTGATTTGCTTTAAATTTGATTTGGTTCTTGTATAAAGATTTGGTAATTAATTGGCTTTAACAATTTGAATAATTTGTGTTTTAGGCTCTAAGTAACTATTTAGTTTTAATTTATTTTCGGGATCTGTCCTTTTTATGTTTTGATTTATTTCGTTTGTTAGATTTATGAGTTTATGTTTGGGGTTTAGGGGTAAATGTGTGTATTCTAATTCTTAGTGATTCGTGTTCATGAAAGTCGTTAAATAATTAACTCGAAATAAATGACCAACCCAAAGTCTATCGACTATTTATACTAAACTCAAACTTAATACGAATTCGAAACTCTAATTTAGTTTATGGGTATACATTATATATACATTAATAGTAATACATACATAAAATACATATATACATGCATGCATACATACAAAGTTTAGGGGTTAAGGGATGTATGTATGTATGAGGTATGTATGTATGTATAAATGTAGAAACCCTAATCCATATATGTATGTATGTATGTATGTATGTATATATGCATGTGTAATTGTAGGAACCATAAACCCTAAACCCCAAACTCTAAATTGTAAACCCTAATCCATATATATACACACGTATGTATATCATATGTAAGTTAGTATGTATGTCATACACATACATACTAAAACTTACATTCTAAACCCTAAATCCCAATACGTAATATATATAGTAAAACTTATCTACATGTATATTATTTTTAGTCTAAATTGACCCGTATTCTTTTTATATTTGTAATTTAGTCCAATGTTTAAATTTTAATTTAGTATTTTTATTCATTATAGTCCCTAAAAAAATATTTTTATTCTAAATTAACCCCTATTCTTTTTTTTGCTTGTAATTTAGTCTAATGTTTATAATTTAAATTTAATTTAATATATTTTTAATTTTAATTTAATATATAATATACGTAACATGTATATATATATATATTAATTAATGAATATATATATATATATATATATACGTAATATATATAGTAAAACTTATCCACATGTATATTATTTTTAGTCTAAATTGACCCTTATTCTTTTTATATTTGTAATTTAGTCCAATGTTTAAATTTTAATTTAATATTTTTATTCATTATAATCCCTAAATTTTTTATTCTAAATTAACCCCTATTCTTTTTTTGCTTGTAATTTAGTCCAATGTTTATAATTTTAATTTAATATCTTTGTTCATTCTAGTCCCTAAAATTTTATTTTTATTCCAAATCAACCCTATCCTTTTTTTGTTTGTAATTATGTCCAATGTTTATAATTATAATTTAATTATCTTTGTTCATTGTACTCCCTAAAACTTTATTTTTATTCCAAATCAACCCCTATCTATTTTTTGTATTTTAGTCCAATGTTTATAATTTTAATATAACATCTTTGTTCATCCTAGTACCCAAAACTTTATTTTTATTCCAAATCGACCTTATCCCTTTTTGTTTGTAATTTACTCCAATGTTTATAATTTTAATTTAATATCTTTGTTCATTTTAGTCCCTAAAACTTTATTTTTATTCCAATTTGACACCTATTCTCTTTTTTTTTGTAATTTAGTCAAGTGTTTTTAATATGATGATATTTTATTCATGTTAGTCCCTAATTTTTTTTGCAAAAATTGACCATTTTTAATTTATAATTTTTTTAATTTACTATAATATTTTTAATGTGATTCGTATTCGTGAACCCTAAACCCTAAAACCTAAACAATGATGATACCTCATAAACACTAATGCAACACCCTAAATCATAAACAATGATGATAACTTATAAACTGTAATGCAACACCCTAAACCCTAAACACTCTAATATGAACCATAAACCATCGAATATAAACCATAACTCTTAAATCATAAACCCTAAACCCTTAAGCTCTAAACATAAACAATAATGATAACTCGTAAACCCTAAACCCTAAACAATGATGATAACTCATAAACCATAATGCAACACCCTAAACCATAAACACTCTAATATGAGCTTATAATATAACATATAAATATATACATATATATATATTATATGTGTACGTACATAATAATTAATATAACATATTATATATATGTATATTAAAACTTATAATATAACATATAAATATAATTAATATAACATATAATATATATATATATATTAAAACTTATAATATAACATATAAATATAATTAATATATATATATATATATATATATTAAAACTTATAAGTTATATATTGTATATATAATATAATAATTAATAATAAATAATAATTATTAATAGTTTGGGGCTTTGGCCTTTGGGCTCATATCCCACCACCCATTCATTTTAGATGGGCTAAATATTTTGTAGCCCTTTAAATTGTAGATGTTTTTCATTTAAGTCTTTTAACTTTTAGTTCAATTCAATGAAGTCCTTAAAACTTTATTTTTAGTCCAAATTGACTCTTATTTATTATTTGTTGTTCATTATAGTCCCTAAAACTTTGTTTTTACTCGAAATTGACCATATTTTAAGTTTTTTAATTTACTTTATTATTTTAAATATGAACCATTTATGATATGTTTATTCATTTATAGTGCCAAATTTTTATTTTTAATGTGATTCCATGAAAGACGTTAAATAATTAACTCGAAATAAATATCGACTACTTGTACAATTGTATCGAACTAAAAAATAATATGAATTCAAAACTAAATTTTTATTTATTTATAGTGCCAAATTTTTATTTTTAATGGGTTTTTTTAGTAATTAATTGTATTTGATGACCAACCAAAAAAAATCATATCATTGTCTAACAAAAAAGAGAATTATTTTTCCCTCTGTCTATAACGTCTACTAGGGAATAGTTACCGTATCTTAAGCAGTCTTACATGAGCCTGTAAATTTAGAAGGACAACCCCGAATGTGCTGAATGAGTCCTTGAGGGGATGGTCTGTCATAGCATAAACGAATTTCCCACAATTGAATTACATGGGTGGTAATATTCCGGTTACAAGAAATCTCAGGTGTAGCATGAACGAAACCAGAAACCAAAGTGATAACCTGTCCCACCGTTTTTTTATCTCCGGATATAAGTCCAAAATCTGATTCAGTACATAAATAATATTAATTCTTACCCCGAATAATAATATATTTAAATAAAAGTCTGATGAAAAGTATAACATACCTGGTAAACCCGCCCGAATTTTTATGGCAGAATTAAAATACTTAAGGGGGTCAATTGGATAATCTGAACATTTCCCATGGTAGTCCCATTCATGCCCCCCAGAACTTTTCATTTGCAATTGTGTTAAGGGAATTCTTCAAGTCGGGCCAATATATATTTAACTGTGGTTTAATCGATTTCAAAAGAGACTTTTAAATCAAGAAAAAAATCAAGTTAGAACACATTACACATACAAGTTAATTAACAATTTCAGAAGATAAGGTGATGTGCTTACTTTCAACTACTTGTTATTAGGGGGATGCAATGGTGTACAAGGATGTAAAGGATCATAAGGGTCAAGCGGTTCATCGTTTACATCTTGTGGCCATATACTATGGATGGTGAACATTTGATTGTAGGGAACTGGGAGAGGATTCAGGCAATTCATTTTACCGCTACTACAAGCACTTGGAGGCCATTGTAAACTTAGCTTATAAAAGCTTACCGGATTTTTCGAAGCAGAGACACAAGGCACCATCATAGAAACAAGAAAAAGTATGACAAACGTCAGAATGTGACCCATGATGTTGGTGAAAACGAATGGATTTGAATGTGAACGACGAGGGAGCCTCATTTTCTTGTTTTTCAAATTAGAAATGGGATTTAAATAGGAGGAGCTTGGTGGTGGGATGATGGTGTGGTTGGAGATGAGATGTGGAGTGGATTGGTATATATTGGGGAGTAATGGTTGATCCATGTTATGTTCACATTAAGAATTCAATTGGAGTTTAGGTGAGAAATAGGGTTTGTGTGAGAGAAGTTGAGTTTTAGTTGGTGGTTCATGTAACATTCAAGAAAAAAATATTTCACATGAAAGATTTCCATGACTTATCTACTTGCTTCTATGGCTGATTCATGTATTCTTTCACAATCTAAATACATAAAATATATTTAAATCTATACAATAATAAAAAAGGCTTTCATTTGATACACATTTTATAAAACATTTTTTTACATTTAAACCCTAAATTATAATACAACATATTGTTTTAAATTCTAAAAACATAAAGGCCTAAATCTTAAATAGAACCCACTATATTGAAATAGATAAAGTTATAAATTTAAAGTAACAAATTATATATAGAACATATTGTATAAAAAGGCTTTCATTTGATACACACTGTATAAAACATATTGTTTTCACAAATATATTCGTATAATAAAACCGCCAGAAATATGATTTAGTCAAACTAACAAATTAACAAACATATTTATTCCCTCATATTGTAACAAATTAACAAACTGCAATACACAGCTCATCACAACAACATGGCCCACACATGATATTTAAATTATATATAGTACTTGCATGGTTTTGGAAATTATATATAGCAAATTAACAAATTATATATAGCACAACAACAGCTCAGCACAATCGGGTTAAGAAAGCTAAATTTAGGCATAAAAAATGGTACTTGCATGATTTTGGAAATGCTCACCCCTTTAACATGGCTCGCACATGGTATTTAAATTATATATAGTATAAAATGAGGGACTCAAAAAACACTACATGAATCCACTAGACAAAAAAACCCAAGGGAATAAACAAAAACAAGGATATACATATTTTCCACATATGACTGTCAATATGAATTTAGAGAACGAGTTAGTATTAAAAATAAAATAGTTTTAATTTTAAAATTAATACTCTCTCCCCCATTCAAAAAAATTAATACTTCCTCCGTCTCATTTAATATGTCTAATATTAATTTTTTGCATCAATTTTTTTAAATTTGACTTATTATTACTTTAAATTTATTAATAATAAAAATATGTTTTAAAAACCTTCAATCAATTAGTTTATTAATATATATTTTTATAGATTTTAACTAATTAAAATATTTAAAATAATTATGATAAAAAAAATTGACTTTTCAAAAATCAATACTGAATATATTGAGTGGGACAAATAGAATAATATTTAGACAATATTTAATATAAAAATTAAAAAATGCTATTTAATTTGATAGATATATTAATTAAAGAGAACACATGATCCTCTGATGAACTCTAAACATATTTATGGCATAGTCTTTGAACAAGATACACATGTACAAAATATATACAAAATATCTTTTAGAAGATACAAAATATATACAGAGTATTTATTAATTTTAAAAATTAAATAAATACAATTATTTGTGTACAATACGTAAACATAAATAAAATATTACGGCTGGATTAGAATTTGAGTAATCAGTTTCAAGTTTTGCTTCTCTAATTTGCTGACTTTCTTCTTCCTTACTATGTGTGGCTTGTTAAGCAATATTAAGGTAAATAATGAGGCAGAGAATGGAGAGAAAAGACGATAAATTTCTTTTCTTATTGCATCATAATATATATGCCTGAATTGTCTACATATTCTAGAATCTTTCTCAGAAAGGTTTTCTGTCAGCACACTAGTTTGTTGTAACAAATTAACAAATATAGTTATTCCATAAACTTCAGCATAATATCATTTAACATGGCTCGCACATGGTATTTAAATTATATATACATATAATGTAACACCCTGTTTTTATTTAGCTTGAAATAAAATTGATAATAAAAAAGAAGAAGAAGAGGGTTTGTGATTGTAGGGGTTTGAACCCACTATATCGAAATAGATGAAGTTATAAATTTAAGGGTAAACTATACTAATGACCACCGAACTATAGGGTTGGTGTCGATTTGACCATTATATTTTTAATTGTGTTAAATATACCACATAACTATTTAATTGGTTCCAATGTAGCCACCTGCCATTAAAAAAATGAAAAAGTTAACGGGACTGTTAAAATAATTGGTATAATTACATATTTAGTCCCTTTTATTTATACAATCATTCAATTTAGTCCTAATTTTAATCTAATAAAATAAATTAATTATTCAATTAGGTGGCGACACGTGGTGAGGGATTTATCTATTTTTATTAGATTTATTAAATTTATTTTTCTTCCCCAATCAGGTGGTGACACGTGTCACCACCAATTTGAGTAAGAAAAATGAAATAGTGGAAAATGGCCCCAAGGAGAATTAAACTTGGGTCTTTAGGGAAAGAGAACAATGCTCTTGCCACTAGGCCAAGCTTGTTATTAGTATATGGAATACCAAATATAATATATGTGGTATTACATGACAGGTAATTTATCCAATTTTTTTATTAAAGCTTGGCCCATGGATTAGTTGAAACTCTATAATCTATATACACTAGCAGTTTTTATTTAATTTATCCAATTTTCTTACCGGACTGGATGGAAACCAGCATATATGAAGAGCTGCATATGTTGCTTACATTACATGGAGAATCTCTTCAAGGGAAAATGACCTAACATATGCAGACATCCTGCAAGATAAATAAGTAAAGGAACTTTCAGAATACAAATACATGCAAGTCATTTCATCCCTAAACACAGAGTTAGCTTTTCATTTTGTTTTCACCATCCAAAAGAGTGGGAAAGGGATTAAGGAACTGCAAGATTCGGAAAGAATTACCATCAGGACAAGATCATAATTGTGTTTCTGAACTGCACGGACAGATTCAACACCATTGTTCACAACATCTATGGTGTGGCCTAACTGCTTCATCATGTCATCAGAATTATCACGTGATGTAGAAACCTTGTAAGGTAGATGTAGAACCACAATTCACTCGACAGGACACTGTAAGACGACCGCCCAATAGCTCAACCTATTCCAAAAACATGGAATGTTGTTAGGCTTGGTACAAGCAAGATTATCATATCTGCATATATTAACAACTTAAATTTCTCACGAACAAATGACAATGTACATAAAACACATAGCATCACAAATTCACAACTTTTTCATGATCTTGGAATCGACTATTGTTGGGAGTAATTTGCTTAAATTTCCAATTCCAATATCGTATACATCAGTGTTGTTGCAGGTAACTCTGCTTGCTCCTCAGCTCCATTTGCTGTTCCATTCATGACTGGAGTAGCAGGTTCACGAAGTGAATTATTTTGGCATAAACCTTCGTATTTCTTACCATGAAACTCATTTTGATCACAACTAATTATTGCGTTCTTTGATTTAGGTTAGCTATTACATGGCAGAGGTCCGTCCATTGCTGAAGCAACATAAAGTAATCTATTTTACATGCATAAATGCAAAAACTTTTGCAAATCACATATACCACATATATTATATTTGGTATTCCATATACTAGAAACAAGATTAGCTCAGTGGCAAGGGCGTTGCTCTTTTTCCCCAAAGACCCAGGTTTGATTCTCCTTGGGGTCATTTTCCACTATTTCATTTTTCTTACTCCAATTGGTGGTGACACGTGTCACCATCTGATTGGGGAAGGAAAATAAATTTAATAAATCTATTAAAAATAGAAAATCCCTCAAATAAGGTGCTGACACGTGTCACCACCTAATTGAATAATTAATTAATTTTATTAGATTAAAATTAGGACTAAATTGAATGATTGTAAAACTAAAGGGGACTAAATGTGTAATTATACCAATTATTTTAACAGTCCCGTTAACTTTTTTTGTTTTTTTAACGGCAGATGGCTACATTGGAACCAATTAAATAGTTATGTGGTATATTTAACACAATTGAAAATATAGTGGTCAAATCGACACCAACCTCATAGTTCGGTGGTTATTAGTATAGTTTACCCTAAATTTAAAGTTTCAGATATTTTACATATCAAATTTTTTTTATAAATATATTCGTATAATAAAACCGACAGAAATATGATTTAGTCAAACTAACAAATTAACAAACAGATTTATTCCCCCATATTGTAACAAATTAACAAACTGCATTATACAACTCAGCACAACAACATGGCTCGCACATGATATTTAAATTATATATAGTACTTGCATGGTTTTGGAAATTATATATATAGCAAATTAACAAATTAACAAATTATATATAGCACAACAACAGCTCAGCACAATCGGGTTAAGAAAGCTAAATTTAGGCATAAAAATGGTACTTGCATTGTAACACTCTGAAGTTAGTAAAATAATAATAATAATAATAATAATAATAATAATAATAATAATAATAATAATAATTTAGAAAGGGGAAATGAAATGAAGGGGAATGAAAAAGAATGAAAATTTATGGAAATGAATTTATAGGGTGTTGAACCCGTAACCTCAACACCCCTAAGCTTAAGGCTTAACCACTGAGCCAAGAGCTCATCTTTGTTTAAGGCCCCTCTGAATTTATTTTAATCCTTGTAGAATAATAAAGTTAAACCCCCAGTTATTCTGGATGGTGACCTTTCAGCTACCAAAAAAATATATTCCCCCCTTACCTGATTTCTCTAGAAACTCTCTCTCTCCAACTCTTCATTTCTCCGGCGAGCTTGCACCGCCGCTTCGTACACGCCACCGCCACCGTCGGTGTGTGCACCGTCCGCCCCTTAACTCATTATTGTCAACCACGCGCGACGTCGGCCGGTCGTTTGCGGTAGAAAACAGATCTGGAAGATTAAAGGTTTCGCCCGCCACCATTTTCCTCATTTCCGACTGTTCCCGACGTCGGCTCGCCTCAACGTGGGCACATCCGTCCTCCTCGCGTCAAGCTCTTGAAAACCCAGTCGGTTGTTCGTCTGTCTGACTCCGGTAAGGACCTCGTCGGAGCCACGTCAACTCGATCATATCACTTCCGATTTGGTAAGATCGGTATTCAAAGTTCCTTGTATTCGGGATGTTAAGGACGTCACATTCGGGTTCGAGGGTGATCAAATGGAGTATCATGGTTGACCGATATAGCAAGGATTAAAGGTAATACACTACTACCTCTAGTATGCTTTATAAACATGTTGGTATTCGGTTAATGCATGCATGAGTATGATAACCTAGAAAAGATCAAAATGTTCGAATGAGAAAGTTAACAAATGGAATGATGTGAAGTTCAATAAATTAATTAATAAGGCGGCTAATCGTCAAACTTGATTATTAATGTTAAGTGATTAAATGCTAAAAATATTTGGGTATGAAATTACAAAAATGCCCTTTAAGGTATGAGAATGACTTAAATACCATTGGAATTGGAAGCAATCTAGAAATCTATACTGGATATGGTAAAACGACCCGATTCATCAAAAAAACATCGATTTACTTGGAAAGTTATGGTAACAAGATTTAATCCTTCGAGATTGTAAGGAGTTAGGTTTCTTTGATTTTGGAATGAATCTCTGAATATAGATTCGCGGGAAACTATCCATACCTCTGAATAAATCAAGTGGCTCAAAATACTGAATTGATTGTAATGACTAAAAGTATTGGAAATATTGTTATGGTCAAATTAACTGGGATGATCGTAGTGACCAAGAAGGCTGAAGTATCTTCGGACACCCAAGTTTGCAAATTAACTGGAAGGATGGACAAACCCTTGAGTCTGAAATGAATGAAGTGGTTGGAGGGTACCGAAATTTATTGAATGGCTGAATCACCCACGAGTACTTAAATGATTGAAATACTATAAATGGTTCAATTGACGGAAATGATAGAGGTCCCGAGCTTCAGAATGACTGAAATTCCCCCTTGTCTGAAATAAGTAAATTGCCTTTGATGAAATTCTGGAAATGCCAATAAAGCTGAAAATAACTGAAATACCCCTATGGGTTAAAGCATGACTCATGTACGTCAATCACTCCTGATATTAACATAAGGTTGGAAGTTTTTCCGCACAGAATATAAGTTCGACTACTCCACGGCAAGTCTGGTGGAGAAATATGAAAGCAACTGCTTAGATATACGATACAGCCGAATACATTAGAAGGGTTGGTTGTAAAGCAAGGTTGGGTTATGTTAGTTCGAATGGTTTTGGAGGCTTGATAAACTTCTGGAAATCTTAAATATTGTAAATCATAATTTTCTCATGATGGGGCTAAATTACAAAATCACCCCCTGATAGTTAAATGACCAAAATGCCCTCGTTGGCCCAAGTAATCAAAATAGCCTCGAATATATCCGATATCGTGAAAGATCTTGACGTAGAAATCTTTGAATGCCTGGTTGGAAAATGGATGAGCAAATAGAATTTTTGAGCCACTATTTACGCCCTGTTGGTATAAATCACCAAAATGCTCGTGTATGATAAAATGACCATAATACCCCTGGTAGGCTTAAATGGCTAAATCCCTCATGATATGCCTAAACTCTCAAAGATCTTGATGTATCATATCCTGAATATCTTGCTTGAACTGTTAGTACAAACCCCTCTTTTAATAGAGACCTTGTTTCAAAGATCCGTTCAATTGTCGAAAGTTTAATGTGTTCCCTTCCGTAAATGCCAAGTATCTCTAAGGAATAAACTGTTTCCACCTAGTGTGTTCCACGTGTGCTACACGACTGTTTTTGCATATTGATTTACATGTTATAATACCGATCACGTGCACATGGCTGACATACTTGAATTTACATGAACATGACATGTTTTATAAATTAAACATGACCGCATTGTATTTCTGATATATGCCTATGCATCCGATATGACAAACATGCTATATGGATATTGTGTTAGTAAAAATACAGTTATTGATTAATGAACTATTGATGATCTGGTTCACCGGGGTACTTGGGAAATGATATGAAGTTGCTATCGGCTCAGCCCTGATCCAACTGGTAAGTCCGCCCGTATTCGGATCCTAGGCTTCGGCCAGGTCCGCCCGTTTTCGAATCCTAGGCTTCGGCCAGGTCCGCCCGTTTTCGGATCCTAGGCTTCGACCAGGTCCGCCCGTTTTCGGTTCCTATGCTTCGGCAAGGGCCGCCCGTATTCTAAGGTATATCCTTAGGATGGTACCCACGCCCAATAGGCTCGGGTTAATGCTTGTACATGATACCGCACTGGGGAAACTAAATACTGGAGTATGGTTGGAGGGTAAATAAAGAAATAAAATGAACTTTACTGCTACTTGAAACAAATGTATTTGAAATAAAAATGTTTACTGCATTATTACATTTCATGCATTAATGTTGTACCGTTGGAACACACTAGACACTAAACTCTCTGATTCCTACCTCGTATGTTACCAGCCTATATAATTATCGTCTAATTCTCGATGCATGAATAAAGAGCAAGTATCGTTATTCTCGAGTATGATGCTACCTCGTAATAGTAGAACAGAAATGGAGACTGTTACTATATGGAACATCATGAAAATGTTATGCCTACCTTATATCTGCATGAGCTTATAGCATCTTTTGGTAGTTCTGTATTACTGAGCATTTCCAAGCTCACGCTGTTTTTACCATCGCACGTTAAAAGAATATATCATGGTATAATGGTTGACAACAGTGTTCGGAGTTGTCTCGGTGTTGCCTTGGAGTACGGTACTATATAGTTAGTGGGCATGTACGTCATGTATTGTTTTATGACAGTGTCTGTAAAACACTTTCTGAATTTTTTCGTTACTTGTTTAAATGACTTGTCGAAATGGTATTCTAATGTGACTTCCCAAGATCCGTTGTAACGCATAGGCGGGTCTAGGGGGTTACATGCATGGTTTTGGAAATGCTCACCCCTTTAACATAGCTCGCACATGGTATTTAAAGAAGAATTACTTGAGCCTCTATCCTCATTAGTTGAAGCGGAAAAAGAAGAAGCAGTGGCAATGGGAGGACTAGGGGCTCGTCTCATACGTTAAGTGTTATATAATTCCAATTTTACATCTAATTATGAAATATTGTGAGGTTGTTACAATATTCCTTAGCCAATTTGTTTTGATGGTTTTTAACTGTAATATAGTCCAATATACCATATCATTGTACACTAAAAAAACATCATAATTTTATTAATATAAAATATATATCATTGTTGACAGAAAAGAGAATTATTTTTCCCTCTGTCTATAACGTCTACTAGGGAATAGTTACCGTATCTTGAGCAGTCTTACATGAGCCTGTAAATTTAGAAGGACAGTCCCGAATGTGCTGAATGAGTCCTTGAGGGGATGGTCTGTCATAGCATAAACGAAATTCCCACAACTGAATTACATGGGTGGTAATACTCCGGTTACAGGCAATCTCAGGTGTAGCATGAACGAAACCAGAAACCAAAGTGATAACCTGTCCCACCGTTTTTTTATCTCCGGATATAAATCCAAAATCTGATTCAGTACATAAATAATATTAATTCTTACCCCGAATAATAATATATATAAATATAAGTCTGATGAAAAGTATAACATACCTGGTAAACCCACCCGAATTTTTATGGCAGAATTAAAATACTTAAGGGGGTCAGTTGGATAATCTGAACATTTCCCATGGTAGTCCCATTCATGCCCCCAGAACTTTTCATTTGCAATTGTGTTGAGGGGATTCTTCAAGTCGGGCCAATATATATTTAACTGTGGTTTAATCGATTTCAAAAGGGACTTTTAAATCAAGAAAAAAATCAAGTTAGAACACATTACACATACAAGTTAATTAACAATTTCAGAAGATTAGGTGATGTGCTTACTTTCAACTGCTTGTTATTAGGGGGATGCAATGGTGTACAAGGATGTAAAGGATCATAAGGGTCAAGCGGTTCATCGTTTACATCTTGTGGCCATATACTATGGATGGTGAACATTTGATTGTAGGGAACTGGGAGAGGATTCGGGCAATTCATTTTACCGCTACTACAAGCACTTGGAGGCCATTGTAAACTTAGCTTATAAAAGCTTACCGGTTTTTTCGAAGCAGAGACGCAGGGCACCATGATAGAAACAAGAAAAAGTATGACAAACGTCAGAATGTGACCCATGATGTTGGTCAAAACGAATGGATTTGAATGTGAACGACGAGGGAGCCTCATTTTCTTGTTTTTCAAATTGGAAATGGGATTTAAATAGGAGGAGCTTGGTGGTGGGATGATTGTGTGGTTGGAGATGGGATGTGGAGTGGATTGGTATATATTGGGGAGTACTGGTTGATCCATGTTATGTTCACATTAAGAATTCAATTGGAGTTTAGGTGAGAAATAGGGTTTGTGTGAGAGAAGTTGGATTTAGTTGGTGGTTCATGTAACATTCAAGAAAAAATATTTCACATGAAAGATTTCCATGACTTGCCTACTTGCTTCTAGGGGTGTGAAAAACTGACCCGACCTGGTAACCTGCCTGAAACCCGATCGAGTCAGAACCTGGTTTGACCCGAGAATTCAATGATCGAACCCGACTTGCACCCGACCGAAACGAACCCGAACCCGAATTTGATCTGTTACTGTAGAAACCGAACCCGAACTGTACCCGACCGAAGTGAACACAAACCCGAATTTGACTTGTTACTGTAGAAACCGAACCCGAACTGCACCCGACCGAAATGAACCCGAACCCGAGACTGACCTGCTAGATAACCGATTTAACCTGACCTGTTTGAACCCGACCTGTTTTGAAACCGACATGTTTTGAACCCGACCTATTTTGAACCCGACTTGTTTTGAACCCGACCTATTTTGAACCTGACCTGTTTTGAACCCGACCTGATTTGAATCCGACCTGTTCTTGACCTGAACTGATATTAACCTAAACTGATATTGACATGAACTAATATTGACCTGAACTGATATTAACATGGCTTGTTGATAATGATAATTACTTGACATTTGAAGAAATTTTTATTTGATGAGTTTAAAATTTTAAAATAAATTAAAAATAATAAATAATTTTTTATACTTAGTAAAAATTATCTTTTAGGTTAATACTAAGTAAATTAACTTTTAGGTGATACATATATACTTAGTAAAAATTAAGTGTTAATAAATTCTATATACTTAGTAAATTAACTTTTAAATGATACATATATATTTAGTAAATATTTAACTTTTAAGTGATACATATATAGTTAGTAAATTAACTTTTAGGTTAATGATAAGTAAAAATTATCTTTTAAGTTAATAATAAATAATGTCAAGTGTTAATAAATTGTATATTTATAGCTAGTAAAAATTAATGCTAAGTCAAGATTAATGATATACTTGGTTCGGTTCTTATAATTAAGATGTTCAACTTTACTTACCTTTTAGATAAATTAAAACATAACTTGAATGAATGTCTTTTTGTTTAATTAACTTAACTTGATCAAATTTTATTACGAAAGATTGAAAATTAATTGTTGATTTGATAAAAACTAAATGTTAGAAGGTTAACCATTTCCAATATTTTAAATTCATAGTTTATTATAATACCGTAATTTTTAATTATTTTACACAAATTTATGTTGCTAATAAAGGTGAAAATGAAAAAGATGAAAACGACACAATATCGCCTCATATTATGGACCGACAATGGCCTATAAAAAGCACCATATGAATGAATTAAACAAAATCCAAAATGCATATCAAGATAAATGAATGAATTAAACCAAATCTAAAATGCATATCGGGTAACAAGGGTGGTTATTAAACAACTCAAAATATAGATATTACAAAAATGGCATTAGCAGCTAATTTTTCTTTTCTTTTCTTTTCTATTATGAACATCAGCAGGATGAGCCCAAACAACAAATACATGCCTCCTATACAGCCTTGAACTCTTTAGTCTTAGAACCTTCCTTGAGAAAGTTTAGACTGGTTTGAGTGGTCCGCTTGCAAGGTGCTAAACAAAATATGCATAAAAGGATCCAAGAAATTAAATAAAGGACATCTATACATGACATATAGATCACAATGTGATAACTCTAGTTCACAAATCTGAAAGAAACATAAATACCAAATAACTGGATCCTTACAAAGTAAACAACTGCGTTCCAGACCAAGACAAGCGGCAAATAAAGATTTTTACTTTGGGAACCGGAATACATCTCCATGAATATACTTCCATCCAGTTTCCTCTTGGTCATCGGTTGCTTCTTCGTCTTGACCATACCTTTCATAACAAATCAAACATTTACAGCAACCAATGACAAAAGAGAAATAACAAAAATATTAGAAAATGAACAGGTAGATTTAATATATCTCACTTGATGAAATCATTCTTCAAGACCCGCATGAGAATTGTTGCAAGGAAATCATTCAAAAGGAGGACCGTCACACAAGAGTTGATAATAAAAAATCAGTGAATCTCACTAGTAAAAATATAAAAATAATAATGCATATAGTCTCCCGCATCAGCATGAAAAAGATGCACATTAATAAATATCACTAGTAAAAATATGAAAACCTGATCAGCTCCACCACGTAGAACTATGGTGGATGTCCGTCCTGATGGGCAACTGCTGAATATATTAAACCTTTCGTTTCCAACCTGTTTTTCCTCAAAAACCTCACATGTTCATAGAACCTTTAAAACAACAAAGAAGAAATTAATTCAAGAAGTTCAATAAGCACTGAAAAGTTGGAAAGCTTAAACTGAGGGGCGGGCGGGGGAGTTGGCTGCATTTCCACAAGTATATATAAACCTCATCAATTATGTTGTTAACAGATGTTTGTATGGTTCCACCACTTGAAGCAGCAACCCGGTGAAGATCTTCCTCAGCTACACGACCAGCACAAAAAACATCTCTATCCGCAAAATACTGACAACAAACATTCAGGTCAATAAAACTTGAGAGAGAATAAAAACTAGTCAAAATTACAGAAACATTACTCCTCAAGGTCCCATGCAAAAACAAAACTATCGATAGAGAACATAGGAGCTGGAAAGAAATAGATATGTCAGAATTGAAGTGTCAAATAAGATCATGCACATGGCTACATTAAATTTTTTACAAGTCCCAATGAAAGAACTCATACAAGCAGATAACAAAGTAGCCAGAGAGAAGAAGGCCATAGGCCTTTCATAGTTAGCAGATAAACTTATGTTCACAACCAAAAACATGTATTAACTCAATTTAGTCGCAACATAATCCCAAAAGGAAAATGTTGTTGAGTGTGTAAAAGTTCTATTATTTACACCATTTTAACCCATATTTCTGCTGCATTCAAGCATTATTCATTGCATTTAGGTTAGTTTACAGCAAAACATCACGTATATATTAAAAGGCACAGTTTCTACTAAGAATAGCTGTTTTTGCAGGTTGCTTCCGTAGCAGACGGAAAGGGCAGGCGCTGGGCAGTGAAGCAGAAGAGCTGAACTGGACAAGCAAACAAAGAGGACGATGCTGCCACGATTGTTGCCGTGACAGCAGAGGACGACAGCAGTTTTGAGGAGAAGAAGCAAAGTGGACCTCGACAGATAGAGAAAATTCAGCCCGTCTGTCGTGTGAAAACCATATATTTTTCCAAGCCCCAGATCAAAAGATATGTCAAGCCCAAAGTTCAAGGAGAGAAAATCCCAAGCAAGAAGATGATGGCTGGAAAGTAGATTCCTTGGAGATTTAGTCTTTATTAGAATCATACTTTCAATTAAAGTTGTATTCTTGCTATTTTAGATAACTTGAGCCCAAAGCTTATATAAGGGCATGTATTTTAACCTAGAGGGCATAACCGATTACCCTAGCCTTCTTCCCAAACTCTAGCCGTTTTCCTTCCCACAACATGTTCTAAATTCCCCCTAGGGCCACGAGTTGATTTGTAAAGTAGTTGCAAGGGTTGTTTTGTTTTAGGAATTTTCAGTTCAATAAAATAAACTTCAAGTTCTCTTATTTTGGTTATTAATATCTTGCAAGAGCATCGGGAGAGCATTGTGAGGTTATCTATTTACTTAGCATCGGGAGAGTTAAGTATACAAAAGAAATAAGAGCAAGTTCTCTAGCTTATAGTTGAACTATCTCGGGCCTAGGGATAGGACGAGGTTAAGTGGCTAAAGAAGAATTCATACACATCGGTGTTCATCCTTCGATTCACGCCGGGAGGTATCATCAAAGACGTGATCATCGATAGACTTGGACCTAGGGATAGGACAAGGCACATCTGGGATTCTTGCCAAACTTGAAGTACTGAGTTGAGTGTTTGCTGCCGCGACAATCAACGGACTGCTGCCGCGACAGGTGCTGCCGCGACGGGAAGCGACGATAGAACTAGATTTCCTAAACTCTGCAATACCTGCACTACTGAGCAATTCAATACCAACCCATTCTCTCTATCTTGATATCTCTACTCTTTTATTTACATTTACTTCATTATTCTCGTGACAATCTTCTCAATTATTTTCTTTACTTTCGTGCAGTAAATTAAGGTGAAGCTATTAGCCCAATTCCTGTGGAGACGATATCCGATACTTCGTATCACTTTACTACTTGCGTCGTGTATACTTGCACTAACATTGCGATAGAATCTTTTACACGCAACAAGTTTTTGGCGCCGTTGCCGGGGATTGGCAACATAACTCTACCTTTTCTTTTACTGCACTTTTCGTTTTTGTTTTTATTTTTATTTTTCTGTTTTTCTTTGGTGCATTCAACTCTTGCTTTTCACAAGGTTTCTTGTTTATGCGCAGATCGAATCGAGGTAAAGATCCTGAATATCAATTAGATCCGGAAATCGAACGTTCATTCAATCTCAAGAAACAACTTCGTCACTTACTAGCCAGGAACGAGTACCTTGAGGAACAACTAGAGAAGATGGCCCACAATTGAAACGACCCGCCTGTCGGCGATATTATACCACCTGCCGACAACCCTGCTGCCGCTGCCGGACGACGATCCTGTCGTGACTACATGTTGAACGATCATGTAGAACTGGAAACCACGCTGCCGGACATTGATGTTGACAACTTCGAGCTGAAACCTGTCATGTTTAGCATGATCAACAATGCCAGTCAATTCAGTGGTGCTGTTACAGAGGATGCTAGGGAGCATCTCAAAACGTTCCAGGAAATCTATGGTTCGTTTAGACTGCCAAGAGTTAATCCAGAGATATTGAGGCTTCGGTTATTTCACCATTCATTGAGGGACAGGGCAAAAACTTGGTGGAATAAACTTACGCCGGGTTCAATTAGAACTTGGGCAGATTTATCTCGTGAATTTTTATCTCGTTTTATTCCTTCGCATTTATCTAAGCGATTACGTAATGAAATTGCTACTTTTCAACAAGAAGATGAAGAGCCGATGCACGAGGCCTGGGACAGATTTACCGCTCTTCTACGGAACTGCCCAATGCATGGATTCCCCGTCTGGAATCAGGTAACTAAGTTTTATAATGCTGCCAACTTACAAACTCGTATTCAAATTGATTCAGCAGCAAACGGATTACTATTGGACAAAGATCCAGACGAGGCAATGCAAGTATTGAAAAATCTGGCTAAGAATGAGGAGCAATTTCCGACAGCAAGAAGAGGGGGTAAACGGGTATTAGCTGTCAAGGATTATGAGGCCGACAACACGATGAAATCACAGGTAGCATTCCTTACTAAAGCAATGAAAAGGTTATTGAATGATGATGCAAAACATGGATTTGCTGTTGAGGAGGTATGTGAAATCTGTGAGGGAAATCATAGTTCGGATGAGTGTCCTATACAGTTAGAAGATGGAAAATATGTTGGAAACTACAAGCCAAATTACAACTCCAACAACTATAATCCCAACTGGAGAAAGGATCCCAAGTTTTCTTGGAGTAATCCTAATAATGCCCTGAATCCTCAAGCACACAATCAGAATCAGGGAGGACCGAGATTATTGACTCGACAGCAGCTGCCGCCGCAACAGCAGCAACAACAGCCACCAGCTGCCACGAGCAGTATACTGGAACAGACTCTGGCCACTTTTATGTCTCAGACATGTACTTATATTGAGAATATGAATCAGTTTGTTAAGAAAACAGAGACATTCATGGATAAAACAGAGATGCGGATGACGAATCATGAAGCTACTCTGAAATCTTTGGAGACACAAATGGGTCAGGTTTCCCAACATATTAAGCCAAGGCAGACTGGAGGATTCCCTAGTAATACTGAAAATGCTAGGCAACCCACACATGAGCAATGTAAGGCTATTACTACTAGGAGTGGGAAGAAATTATCAGGGCCGGAAAAGGAAGCTGAAACAGTACAAGGACCAACCTTGGACAAACCTGCCGAGGAAGCTGCCCCAACAGGTAATAAACAGACTGCTGCCGACGAGCCTGTCACGACAGTAGAAGCGACAGAGGAGAAAAATGATGAACCCAAACCTCCTCAGATTCGTATGCAGTGGGAAGGACGTATTGCTGATTATCGTCCCCCACCTCCTTTTCCTCAACGGTTACAGCAAGCTAAGCAAGAATCTCAGCTCAAAAAGATTTATGATATTTTTAAGCAGGTTCATATTAATATTCCGTTGCTAGATGCCGTTAGGGAGATGCCCGATTATGCCAAATTTCTCAAGGATGTCATGTCAAAGAAATCTAAACTTGAGGAGTTTGAAACGGTAAAGATGACAGAAGGTTGCATGAGTATTCTTCATAGGCAGCCACCCCAGAAAAAGAAGGATCCGGGGAGCTTCATCATACCTTGTGTAATCGGAGATAAATATGTGGGTAAGGCACTTTGTGATCTTGGTGCTAGTATTAATTTAATGCCAAAATTTGTTTTTCAAAAACTAGGTATTGGAAAGGCGCGGCCCACGACAGTAACTCTGCAGCTGGCAGACCGCTCTTACGTTCATCCGGAAGGAAAAATCGAAGATATTCTGGTAAGAGTGGATAAATTTATTTTTCCTGCTGACTTTCTTGTTTTAGATTGTGAAGCAGATGAAAACACACCAATCATCCTTGGGCGACCCTTCTTAGCCACGGGAAGATCACTGATTGATGTGGAAAAAGGAGAACTCACCATGAGAGTGAACGACCAAGAGATTAAGTTGAATGTTCTCCAAGCGATGAAGCATGCTGATGCAGACGAGGAATGTAAGTTTATCACTGAAGTTACCTTTGACCAACCCTGCATCAGGTCGGGCTGTCACGACATCAAAATCGGTCACTGCCTCGGCAACCACCTATAGGACTGTCACGACAGCACTGACGATAGCAACTCCGCTGAATCCGATACATCTGATCAGGAGGAGGTAAACTGGATAGGCGATCGTCCAGGTAAGTTATTCGAACCTTTAAATTATACTTCGGATAACCATGCAATCCAAAAGCCATATACTGTTGAACCCCCTGCCTTAGAACTGATGCCCCTGCCAGGGCAGCTAAAATATGCTTTTCTTGGTTCAAATGATACGTTGCCCGTAATCATCTCTTCTAAGCTGCCGCAGGAACAAGAACAACAGCTAATAGGGATGCTGCGGCAGTACAAAAAGGCAATTGGATGGACGATAGCCGATATTCAAGGCATTAGTCCGGCGTTATGCATGCATAAAATCCTTTTAGATGAAGATCATAAGCCGACTATAGATGCCCAAAGGCGGCTAAACCATGCGATGAAAGAGGTGGTGCGTAAAGAGATAATCAAATGGTTAGATGCTGGTATTATTTACGCCGTCTCCGACAGCAAATGGGTGAGCCCGGTGCAATGTGTTCCAAAGAAAGGAGGAATGACCGTGGTGACCAACGAAAAAAATGAGTTAATCCCAACCAGGACTGTGACCAGTTGAAGGGTTTGTATGGACTATCAGAAGCTTAATAAAGCTACCCGAAAGGACCATTTTCCTTTACCCTTTATTGATCAAATGCTTGATAGATTAGCGGGTAAACCTTACTATTGTTTTCTTGATGGTTATTCAGGTTATAATCAAATAGCTATCGCACCGGAAGATCAAGAAAAGAAGACTTTCACATGCCCCTACGGAACGTATGCTTTTAGGAGAATGCCGTTTGGATTATGCAATGCACCCGCCACCTTCCAAAGGTGCATGATGGTCATATTCTCCGATATGGTAGAGGACTTCCTTGAGATATTTATGGATGATTTTTCAGTCTTTGGAGATGATTTTGAGAGCTGCCTAGGCAATATACAAAAGGTACTTGAAAGATGTGAAAAAGCAAACATAGTCTTGAATTGGGAAAAATGCCACTTTATGGTGGATGAAGGGATAGTCCTTGGCCATAAGATTAGCTACCATGGGATAGAAGTCGACAGGGCCAAAATAGAGGTGATCGAAAAGCTGCCGCCACCGACCACAATCAAGGGTATTAGAAGTTTCTTGGGACATGCTGTTTTTATCGGAGATTCATTGCAAATTTCTCAAAAATCACCAAGCCCCTATGCCATCTTTTAGAGCAGAATCGGCCCTTTGACTTTAATAATGAATGTACTGAAGCATTCAAGGTTCTGAAGGAAAAACTGGTAACAGCCCCAATAGTACAGCCACTAGACTAGACACAGCCATTTGAGATTATGTGTGATGCTAGTGACTATGCTGTCGGGGCAGCACTTGGGCAGCGGAGAGATAAATTATTTCATGTCATATATTATGCTAGCAAGACACTGAATGATGCCCAAGTGAACTACACCACCACAGAAAATGAGTTATTAGCTGTGGTGTTCTCCATTGACAAGTTTCGATCCTACATACTTGGAACGAAGGTAATAGTGCACACAGACCATTCTGCCCTGAAGTATCTGTTTGCGAAAAAGGATGCAAAGCCTCGATTGATACGGTGGATCCTGCTATTGCAAGAATTCGATCTTGAAATCAAGGACAAAAAAGGGACAGAAAATCAGGTGGCAGATCACTTGTCAAGGTTGGAGAAGGGACAGAGTCTACCAACAGATGAGACAAACATACTGGAGACCTTCCCAGACGAGAAGCTCTTTGCTGCCGCAATCACTGCCGCGACAGCCATGGCGGCAGGTAAGTCTTCTAAACTCCCCTGGTATGCTGATTTCGTTAATTTCTTAGTTAGCGGAATAATTCCTTCTGATCTTAATTACCAAGCCAAGAAGAGGTTCCAAAATGATGTTAAGAATTATTATTGGGACGAACCTCTTCTTTTCAAAATCTGTGCAGATCAGGTTATAAGGAGGTGTGTACCACAAGAAGAGCATGAAGACATACTTCATCACTGCCATGCTTCACAGTATGGAGGTCACTTAGGAGGCAACAAAACTGCTGCCAAGGTGCTGCAGTCAGGGTTTTATTGGCCGTCACTGTATAAAGATGCACAAATCTTCTACAAGAGCTGTGACAGGTACCAAAGGACAGGAAACATCTCAAGGAGAAACGATATGCCACTACAGAACATTCTAGAAGTCGAAATCTTCGACGTTTGGGGGATTGATTTTATGGGACCTTTTCCATCTTCATGTGGAAATCTATACATCCTCCTGGCTGTAGATTATGTCTCTAAGTGGGTAAAAGCTATTGCCACTCAAAAGAATGATGCCAAGACAGTCCAAAAGTTTTTACACAAACACATTTTTTCTAGGTTTGGCATCCCTAAGGCGATTATCAGTGATGAAGGGAGAGATTTCGACAATAGGGTTATTGCTGCCGCCTTGAAGAAATACGGTGTCAAGCATCGGATCGCGACAGCATATCACCCACAAACCAATGGACAAGCTGAAATATATAATAGGGAAGTTAAGAACATTCTTGAGAAGATGGTTAAGCCAACTAGGAAAGATTGGTCTTTACTCCTCAATGATGCATTATGGGCATATAGGACAGCTTTTAAGACTCCATTGGGCATGTCTCCGTACCGATTGATTTATGGAAAAACATGTCATCTACATGTCGAGATAGAGCACAGAGCATACTGGGCAATCAAGGCAGTGAATATGGACTTGGACAGGGCAGGGCAGAAGAGGCTGTTAGATCTGAACGAAATTGAAGAAATTCGGAAAATGGCCTATGACAATGCAAGAATCTACAAGGAGAAAACTAAGAAGTGGCATGACAGAAAGTTGCTGCCACGACAGTTCTGCCCAGGGCAGCTTGTATTATTGTTCAATTCTAGACTGAAACTCTTTCCAGGGAAGCTAAAATCTAGATGGTCTGGCCCGTTCCAAGTCGTACAAGTTTTTCCCCATGGTGCCATCACAATTCGATCATTAAAAGACGGGCACCAATTCAAAGTCAACGGACAACGCCTCAAGCATTATCAGGGGACTGAAGCCCTAGGAATGCAGGAAGTGGTTACTTTAGGAGATGCCCCACCCGGCATCCCTAATTTAACCTAAATTTTATTTTTATTTATTATTAGGAAATAAGGTTTATTTTATTTTAAATAATGTTTTTAAGTTTATTGTTTTTAGGAAATAAAGGAGTCAAGAAGAACAGGAGAAGTGAACTCAGCCCACCATCCATCCATCGGCCAACACAGCCCAATATTGGAGCCTGTCGTTACAGCTGCCGCGACAGACGCGGAAAATACAGGCTGTCACCATGCTGTCATGATAGACGCGAAAACATGTGTCAGACGCGTCACAGACGCAGAAACGTGTGTCAGACGCGTAACAGAAGCGTCAGACACGCTAAAGCTCAACAGTCGCCCCGTTACTCGCGCCTGCCGTTACAGCTTCAACGGGCAGAAATTCCTCTTCTATAAAACCCCGTTTCATTTTCATTTTCACTCACTTTTGCCTTTCTTACTTGCTCTCCCCCTTCAGTTTTCATTTGCTTTCATTTACTTTTCACAACCCTTGCACTAATATGTCTTCTAGAAAAACCTGACGCAGGGTTGCCTCTACTTCCTCGCCGGCAGCAACTCCCCCACAGTCCTTTGCGACCAGAGACATGTCTGAAGAACGAGGCTTTATCTATACACCAAAGGCAAAGAATCTGAGCCTCAAGCCTTTCATAGCCAGGAAGATTAGAGCTCTATTATGGCAAACATTTGCGGAGCAACTAGAGGAGATGAATGAGACGCTAGTGAGAGAATTTTATGCTGCCATCAGTAGCAAAAAGGCGAAACAGTGAGTGTTAGAGGGAAAGAGGTACCGTTTACAGCCGAGCACATCAACTCCTTATATGACCTCTACATAGGCCCCAATGATGATGCACACCAGCAGTTCCTCGACACCTTGGATGATGCTGCCTATGACGCTGTCATGGCAGAACTGACGGAAGAGGGGACCGAATGGAATACCAGCCGGAAAAATCCACACACGGTGAAGAGGGGGCAGCTGCTGCCGGAGGCAAAACTATGGAATGCCTTCATCAAAAAGAGGATCATGCCGTCGTCACACCATACAACCGTTGACCAGCAAAGGTTAGCCTTAATACACTCTATTTTAAATGAACGGCCCATTAATATGGGTAGTTATATTCGAGAGAGTATTTTGGAAAGTGCACATCGACCGACGGGCCTCCTTTTCCTCCCCTACCTCATCACATCACTCTGCCGCGGCCATAATGTGCCGGAAGCCGACACCGATTTAATAGTGAAAGGACGGGGTTGGACGGAAAAGAATATCCTCAGCCTCATGGAGCTGACCGTGGCTACTCCTCTATCATCATTCAACCCCGCTGCCGCCACAGCTGAATCATCAGAGCAGCCAAATCCTGCACCTGCCGCCGCAGCAGCTGCTCCGACAGACTCCTCCAATCAGATCCTAGCTGCCATTCAAAAGATGGAGGAAAGACAGTTGGGCCTCATGACATTCATCAGGGACTTCACCGCCTCTACAGTAAATTTTATTCAAAATACTTTAAATTTCCCTGATGCTGTTTTTCCCACTTTCTCGGCCCATTACTTCACTGTCACCACCCCTGTCCACACACCTACACATGCTGCTACCCCATAAATACCATCTGCCGTCTCCATACCATCGCCTACCCCGACAGCAGCCGGCAGCACTCATGCCGAACCATCTACTCGAGGAACAAAACGACCAGTGCCATCGGATGACCTTGCTGCCTTTGTTGCTGGATTCTCTTCCTCCTCCGTTTGGGCAGACAGTGACGATGAACCCTCTATTCAGAGGAACCTGTCGAAGGAATTTACACCGGTAAAGAGGCAGAAAAGAATGGCAAATAAGAACACTCCGCCAAAGGCCAGCAGCAGCAGTGACAGCAGCGGCAGCAGCTCTGATATTCAGGTTGTACAGCAACCACCCCAGCCCGCCCCAAGAGCCAGAATCCGCCGCCAGATTCGACTCAGCAGCAGCAGCGAAGACAACGCCTAAATTTAAGTTTCTTATCTTATTACTTCTGCCTGCAATTTATATTTTGTGATGTACTGCCTTCATATGTTTTCATTTTTATTTTGTCATTTGCATTGAGGGCAATGCAACCCTCGAGTTTGGGGGTGGCAACCCTCCATATTAATGGAGTACATCTTAGTTAAATTTTGTGTCTTTGACTTAGTTATTTTTCTTTAAAAAAAATGATGAAAATATTGAAAATTTTGGCTGAAAACTGTGAATTGAACTTGTCTGTCGTGACAGCTCTTTCGCGGCAGTAACTTTAGGATAGTTTAAGGAGAAGTTTAGAGCCTTTCTATAGTTCTGAAAACTTAAACACCATTGTGACTGTTATACTGCTTAGACTTCTTTTAGCCAAACTAGAATAGGAAGCTTAGCACTTGAATAGCCCCTAGAGGTGCCTAACACTGGCTCTAGGAAAGAAGTTTAGCAAAAGAGACTCAACAGCCCTAGAGGTGCCCGAAACCGGCTCTAGGAAGTTAACTAGAGGTGCCTAAAACTGGCTCTAGTAAATCTTTAGCTTGAAAAATAGAGAAATCGAGTCAAAACAAAAAAAATCAAAGGAGCATGAAAAAGTGCCTTCAAAAGATAAACTTTGGCATAAAAATTCGAGTTAAGAGTTGAATATTCTAGTGAAACTAAGAGAGTCTTGGCATATAACTGTTCACAAGCATGCACACACTGCACGAGGACTATAGTGAGATTCCGGACATATCCTAAATTATCCGACAGGTTGCTGCCGTCACAGGGAACGAACGATGGGTAAGGGAAAGTTCACTGTTTGAAAGCCAAAACAAAAATATTTCATTTTTCTTTTAGGTCTTAGTTGCTTGAGGGCAAGCAAAAACTTGAGTTTGGGGGTGTGTTGAGTGTGTAAAAGTTCTATTATTTACACCCTTTTAACCCATATTTCTGCTGCATTCAAGCATTATTCATTGCATTTAGGTTAGTTTACAGCAAAACATCACATATATATTAAAAGGCACAGTTTCTACTAAGAATAGCTTTTTTGCAGGTTGCTGCCGTAGCAGACGGAAAGGGCAAGCGCTGGGCAGTGAAGCAGAAGAGCTGAACTGGACAAGCAAACAAAGAGGACGATGCTGCCGTGACAGCAGAGGACGACAACAGTTTTGAGGAGAAGAAGCAAAGTGGACCTCGACAGATAGAGAAAATTCAGCCTGTTTTTCGTGTGAAAACCATATATTTTTCCAAGCCCCAGATCAAAAGATATGTCAAGCCCAAAGTTCAAGGAGAGAAAATCCCAAGCAAGAAGATGACGGCTGGAAAGTAGATTCTTTGGAGATTTAGTCTTTATTAGAATCATACTTTCAATTAAAGTTGTATTCTTGCTATTTTAGATAACTTGAGCCCAAAGCTTATATAAGGGCATGTATTTTAACCTAGAGGGCATAACCGATTACCCTTCTTCCAAAACTCTAGCCGTTTTCCTTCCCACAACATGTTCTAAATTCCCTCTAGGGCCACGGGTTGATTTGTAAAGTAGTTGCAAGGGTTGTTTTGTTTTAGGAATTTTCAGTTCAATAAAATAAACTTCAAGTTCTCTTATTTTGGTTATTAATATCTTGCAAGAGCATCGGGAGAGCATTGTGAGGTTATCTATTTACTTAGCATCGGGAGAGTTAAGTATACGAAAGAAATAAGAGCAAGTTCTCTAGCTTACAGTTGAACTATCTCGGGCCTAGGGACAGGACGAGGTTAAGTGGATAAAGAAGAATTCATACACATCGGTGTTCATCCTTCGATTCACGCCGGGAGGTATCATCAAAGACGTGATCATCGACAGATTTGGACCTAGGGATAGGCCAAGGTACATCTGGGATTCTTGCCAAACTTGAAGTACTGAGTTGAGTGTTTGCTGCCGCGACAATCAACGGACTGCTGCCGCGACAGATGCTGCCGTGACGGGAAGCGACGACAGAACTGGATTTCCTAAACTCTGCAATACCTGCACTACTGAGCAATTCAATACCAGCCCATTCTCTCTATCTTGATATCTCTACTCTTTTATTTACGTTTACTTCATTATTCTCGTGACAATCTTCTCAATTATTTTCTTTACTTTCGTGCAGTAAATTAAGGTGAAGCTATTAGCCCAATCCCTGTGGAGACGATATCCGATACTTCGTATCACTTTACTACTTGCGTCGTGTATACTTGCACTACCATTGCGATAGACTCTTTTACACGCAACAAATGCTTTGTAAAGGTTGTGCTAGTTCTGAACAGTTAAAGAGACATGTTTAAAGAAATAAAAATGTGGTGCTTACGATCAAGGCAAAATCTCACACCTGTGTCGTCAGATCACCAATAGCCAACCGAGATTGCACCAGCCTTCCCACTTGACATACAAGCTTCTTGATTGTCATGGTCCATGCTATCAATCGATATCTCTATAGAAGGGCCAAAACATATTACATAAAATAAGTATATAGTGCATCAATCGACGAAATAGATAGAAAAAGAAGTCGAATCGTCTACCTTTAATTTCCGGTGAACGGGGCCACGGCTGAGAAATTCGTACGGTGAGGAGATTCGCAGTCACGAGTAGGCTATCATATTCGAAACGTAACCCGATCCAACGGTGCATTGTTGAAATCGGATGATAAAATCTTACAAAATTTTGAACCTTTATCTTTAGATCTACTACAATCGATTGTGATTTTGCCAAAATTAATGTTGAGTTTGAGTTTAGGGAGGATAAATGAAGAAGAAAAATAATTTCTTTTGAATTTCTGTCATCTCCAGAGCTAGACCGGTGACAGCGACGATGGTGATCAACAGTGCATAATGAGAAAATAGAAACTAACCAGATAGAAGGGCTAACATTGGCAATTATCATTGTTTTAGAATTTCCACCAAGTGAATCTTGCATCACATTTAAGATGAAATGTCGTCACTGCAATGCAATAAGGACATAATAAAACAGAAAATTATCTTACATGTCGTTCATTTATGCCATTAGAGTTATAATGTCTTTCTCTAACACTTTTTTTAGGTCTTCTGTCAAAATCTCTACGTGTACCAATATGAGCCCTGGGTGTGGATACACCAGTTCTTAGCTTAGACAGCTCCTCCTGTGTCTTCAAAATGTCATTCTCCGCCATATCTTCATGCTTTTGTTCAATAGAAGCAGCACGCTGCTCCTCCTACAGAAGTCTTTGTTGGAGTGTAGTGCAAGCTTTCTCTGCCTTTGCAACGTCAATCTCAAGGGAACAAATTATCTTACTTGTCGTTCATCTCTGCCATTAGAGTTATAATGTATTTCTCTAACACTTTTTTTAGGTCTTTTGTCAAAATCTCTACATGTACCCATATGAGCCCTGACCTGAATTGAAACAAAAATGAAGCTGGTTTAAAAATGATAAAAGGCACAATTTTCAAAATAGAAAAGGAAAATAACATGCAATTAAATGCTCTCCCTGTTCATATTTGTTGCAGCAACTCACGTATTTAAAGAAACCTATGGCAAAAAACATTGATTAAAACAAGAATATAAGCAATTTTGATTTAAAACAATAATATAAGCAATTTAAATTAAATGTATTGAGAGGAGTGAGCAGCAGTTCCCTGGTATCTAATGAAAATTAAGAATTGCGTAAAGGGATCAAGAAGAACGGTTTTTTGCTCATTATAAATTTCAAGGAAAGAGCACTTGCAATTGTATTTTAACTTCTCATCCCTTCGGATTTCCTCTTCCTGTAACTAAAGAGATAGAGAGAATGTTAAACAAAAATGCTTGCATAAACCAAAAATCAGTGGTGTCATGGCCCGTTGGCTTGACTTCCAAATCCAAACAAATGGTTGTTATAGCCAGATAAGCAATTTTCGACCACCATCCTGAAAAGCATTTCCTGCAAAAGACGATATGTGAAAAAAAATGGTTACACAAAAGGAAAATCTCATAAATATTAATTTTTCTTTCAGCAGACCCGGTCTACTGTTTCACGTGCCACATGATCAAACGTAAATCCAGTTTCCGGCTGTCAATCTAAGCGATACTCATTTCTTGCTTTAAGCATCTATTGAAGCCATTTGTGTCCGTCTCTACGTCATTGAGAGGCGGACTCGAATAAAAACCTAAGTTTTTAGAATCATCAATAAAATTAGTAACTTAATCAAGATTTTCGAACTATAAATTTGTGTATGTAAATTGTAAAAGTCAATTTTTGAGTGATTACCTGTACATATTGATCCATCCAAAAAGAGGGATCTTCTTTAAGGTCGAAGTGAGGAACTTCAACAGTATTCAAAACAGTAATCGGACCCCTGGAAGAAGAGCTAGCCATTTCTAAGAAAAAGTGTTTGATTAAACAGCGTTACTTTCAGGTAAATGATGCTGAAAACAAAAATTATAAAAGGCAAACATAGCATGAAGCTTGTTTAAAAATGATAAAAGAAGTAAAATTCCAAAAAATTGTTCTTTTCAATCTTAGGGTGCATTGTCAACCAGACAACAAACATGGTATTTCTATCTTACCTAGGAAGTAAAATTCCACAACCAAAACACCTGAATTGAAACAAAAATGAAGCTGGTTTAAAAATGATAAAAAGAAGGCACAGTTTTCAAAATAGAAAAGGAAAATAACATGCAATTAAATGCTCTCTCTGTTCATATTTGTTGCAGCAACTCACATATTTAAAGAAACCTATGGCAAAAAAACATTGATTAAAACAAGAATATAAGCAATTTTGATTAAATGTATTGAGAGGAGTGAGCAGCAATTCCCTGGTATCTAATGAAAATTAAGAAATGCGTAAAGGGATCAAGAAGAACGGTTATTTGCTCATTATAAATTTCAAGGAAAGAGCACCTGCAATTGTATTTTAACTTCTCGTCCCTTCGGATTTTCTCTTCCTGTAACGAAAGAGATAGAGAGAATGTTAAACAAAAATGCTTGCATAAACCAAAAATCAGTGGTGTCATGCCCCGTTGGCTTGACTTCCAAATCTTCAATGTCTCCAAGCATTGTATATGTCTTTCCACTTCCTGTTTGCCTGTCCAAACACAATAATGTCAACATTACTAATATAGCTAAGTAGAAGGGACTAGGTTTCAAAGAAAGTACCTGGTCGTAGGCAAACAAATGGATGTTATAGCCAGATAAGCAATTTTCGACCACCATCCTGAAAAGCATTTCCTGCAAAAGACGATATGTGAAAAAAATGGTTACACAAAAGGAAAATCTCATAAATATTAATTTGTCTTTCAGCAGACCCGGTCTACTGTTTCACATGCCACATGATCAAACGTAAATCCAGTTTCCGGCTGCCAATCCAAGCGATACTCATTTCTTGCTTTAAGCATCTGTTGAAGCCATTTGTGTCCGTCTCTACGTCATTGAGAGGCGGACCCGAATAAAAACCTAAGTTTTCAGAATCATCAATAAAATTAGTAACTTAATCAAGATTTTTGAACTATAAATTTGTGTATGTAAATTGTAAAAGTCAATTTTTGAGTGATTACCTGTACATTGTGATCCATCCAAAAAGAGGGATCTTCCTTAAGGTCGAAGTGAGGAACTTCAACAGTATTCACAACAGTAATCGGACCCCTAGAAGAAGAGCTAGGCATTTCTAAGAAAAAGTGTCAAATTTAAGATGAAATGTCGCCACTGCAATGTAGTAAGGACAAAATAAAACAGAAACTGACCTAAAGAAGAAAGCTAGAACGGTGAGCTTTGAGTCTCTATACGGAGTTCCATTGCTTTCCATTAGCCACATCCACAACAATCACAATTACATGACTGCATATGATAATATGTACTCATAAGTTTGACTAGCAATGACTAAAAGTTAAGCAAAGGAAATATAATAAAAATCATCAATATATGTGGAAGAAAAAGAGAAGTAGTTTTAAGTTCCCTAGTGTCGATAGGAATTTCATCACACAAATATACTAAAACACAAACATATACATGCTCCACCAAACTGCTTTGAACAGTACCTTTCAGAACCAGCGAAATCAACGAGGTTTAATCTTGCAAACATCAAATTAGTTGTCGAGTCTTCTTCCCACCTGCTCTCAATAATGCACGTTAAACATAATGTGAATAACTGCTCTCCCTGTTCAAATTTGTTGCAGCAACTCCCCCATTTAAAGAACCCTATGGAAAATTAAGAATTGCGTAATGAAAATTAACTGGAGGAAAAATATGAATCGAAAACATAAGAAAATAGGAAACTTACAAGCAAGTTGGTAGCAGAGGGATCAAGAACAGTTGTTTGCTCATTATAAATTTCAAGGAAAGAGCACTTGCAATTGTATTTTAACTTCTCATCCCTTCGGATTTCCTCTTCCTGTAACGAAAGAGATAGAGATAATGTTAAACAAAAATGCTTGCATAAACCAAAAATCAGCGGTGTCATGCCCCGTTAGCTTGACTTCCAAATCTTTAATGTCTCCAAGCATTGTATATGCCTTTCCACTTCCTATCTGCATGTCCAAACACAGTAATGTCAACTTAACTAATGTAGTTAAGAAGGGACTAGGTTTCAAAAAAAGTACCTGTCCGTAGGCAAACAAACAACTGTTATAGCCAGATAAGAATTTTCGACCACCATCCTGAAATGCATTTCCTGCAAAAGACGATATGTGAAAATAAATTGGTTACACAACAGGAAAATCTCACAAATATAAATTTGTCTATAAGAAGACCTAGTCTATTGTTCACATGCCGCATGGTAAAATGTGAATCTAGTTTTTGGCTGCCAATCCAAGTGGTACTCTGAGAACTTTCTTGGTTTAAGCATTTGTTTTCTTCGTCGTTGAGAGGACAGACCCGAATAAGAACTTAAGTTTTCAAAATCATCAACAAAATTAGCAAATTAATCCAGATTTTTCGTCAATTATCACAATGAACAATAAATTTGTGTATGTAAATGTAAAAGTCAATTTTTGAGGGATTTACCTGTACATTGTGATCCAACCAAAAAGAGGGATCTTCCTTAAGGTCAATGTGAGGAACTTTTCAACAGTATTCACAACAGTAACCGGACCACAAGAAAAAGAGCTAGGTATTCCTCTATACAATGCAGCAAAATTCCCTCCATACATTCAACCATTCCCACCAAATTTGTTCTTATAACCCGAAACTGGAGGCTTACTAACCATGCTCTTTGTTGGTGTACTTTGTGTCGAATTACTCTCCAAACAAGGCTTAAACGTCAAATAGGTGCCCAAACTATACCCTTTTTTCCAGTTAGGTGCCTAACGTTTGTTTCGGGCCACTTAGGTGCCTAACGTTTCATTCCGTAACTCATTATAGGTTTTAGCCGTGACGGACGTTAAAATATTCCGTTAAAGGACACGTGACATGTTTTTAGCTTTTCTAATATTAAAAATAATAAAAATTAAATTAAATTAATTAAAAATAAAAATAATTGGGTTAAATTACCTTAAACCCCTCATCTTCTTCCCCCCATCAAACCGTCCCTCTCCCCTTGTTCTTCTTCCCTCTCCTCCTCACCGTTGAACCACATCTCCACTGGTGCACAGACTTTCTATTTCGTATATTTTAAATATTCAACGGTGGATATGGTGAAGAACACAGCAAAGCTTATGGCCATTCGCAGTTTGGACGAATTTATGAACAAGGCAAGCAGAAAGCTTTCCCAGATTTGTATTTGATTATGTTTTAATTTGACAAATATGCATTTGTTTTACCATTGTGATGCAGGCCATTATCCAGAATGGGATGAAGATCACCCTATTCACTTCATTGGCCATTCAGCCGGTGCGCAGGTCGTTCGTGTCCTGCAACAGATGCTTGCCGATAAGGTCAGTAAATTTCCCATTCATATGGAAAAACAATCGGTTATGGACTTCATTCTCATTGTATGGTTTATTGTTTCCCCATGAATTCAAAGGGTATGAAAATACTTCTGAGCATTGGGTTTTAAGCATAACATACTTATCCGGGGCTTTCAATGGAACTACTAGAACTTATTTCGACGGCATGCAGTAAGTTCCCTTAACGCCATCGCCTTAATTTAGCATTGTTGTCGCGACTCGCGATTGAAAACGGATCTTTAGATTGATTTTTCTTTTTTTTTCTTCAGGCCGGACGATGGGAAAACGATGAAACTTGTAAATCTGGGGGTTGTAATTTATGACTGGTTAGATATCCCCTGGCAAAAAGCTTACTACAATTTCGGGTTCGATTTCTACCAGTGGAGATGTGGTTCAACGGTGAGGAGGAGAGGAAGAAGAACAGGGGGAGAGGGACGGTTTGATGGGGGGGAGGGGAAGAAGATGAGGGGTTTAAGGTAATTTAACCCAATTATTTTTATTTTTAATTAATTTAATTTATTTTTTTATTATTTTTAATATCAGAAAAGCTAAAAACATGCCACGTGTCCTTTAACAGAATATTTTAACGTCCGTCACGGCTAAAACCTTAAATGGGTTACGGAATGAAACGTTAGGCACCTAAGTGGCCCGAAACAAACGTTAGGCACCTAACTAGAAAAAAGAGTATAGTTTGGGCACCTATCTGGCTTTTAAGCCTCCAAACAATAACTCGAAGTTGCCCTGCAATAGTATCTCTTTTGTAAGTTGTAATCGACTTAGTTATGTTAAATTAGAAATAAAGTTTGTTATGTATGTATGCATGTATATGTATGGATGTATGTATGCATGTATGGATGTGTATGGATGCATGTATATGTATGTATGGATGGATGTGCATGCATGTATATGTATCATGTATGGATGTATGCAAGGATGTATGGATGGATGTATGGATGCTCAAAGAAATGAAAGCACAACACATCTAAATAAAGCATAGATGCAACAGGGCATAGCTTTAAATACATCCATATAAAGCACAGTGCATAATTACAATCCTAAAAATGAAGGAATTTACCTTATCTTTCGTTATGGTTTGGCTGTACCAGTTACATTCACAAGCTCAGGTCAAGCTCTTTTTTCTTCAAGCGGCAAAAAAAGAAAATAATATATTTTTTATTTCAATATAACGGTTAAAAGGCAAAGCAAATATTAGTCCAAAATAAAACACCATGCGATAATCCAATTCCCTAGTTTAAGAGGAAATTAGAGTACATGTTGATATTTTAAAATAAATGAAAGGAAATTAGGGTTTTGAGAAAAGATATGATTTAGGAGAAACTTGTTGTGAACCCAAAACCTCATCTTCTTTATGCTCTTTCTTGTCCCAAATGTGACATCGTGGAATCGTCAAACTGAGCGCCAACAAAGCCTGGTGGCGAGAGCCACACACACACAGAGAGGGGGAGGGAGGTCGGGTTTATCTGCAAAAATTTCGCAGTTCCATAAAGCATATTGTTAATTAAAACAATTGGTTTTCCACTATATTAGTCTATTAAGGAAAAAATAACCATCGCTGCTGCATTTGCCTGCTAAGTGCTACCTGCTTGGTGGACATTCTCATAGCGCCTTAGGATTCATATCCAAGTACATCAACAACTTGTTCATATTATTCTTCTTGCCTCCCAACAACTAGATTAACACAATTTTTTGCTTCAGAAATACATGACATCAATAGCCTAGAAGGCAAGTCAAAAGAGGTTGCATCAGCACAGATGCCCTCCTGCATTATATTTCCCATAAAATCAATAGTTAAGATCAATCTAACAAATGGGTTATGGTGAAGTGACCAAAGAATACCAACTAACATCAGCAAATATGTTCTATCTTTAAGATTGACATCTCCAATGGAATCTCATTCACCACAGCCTACACCATCAACAAGAGAAACTTTTAATTGAGAAAACTGAAGTATTTTTATAAAATATATAACATGCAATAGGATTACACTCACGTTTTGAATTAATTTAGCTCGCTGAGTAAACTTTAGTGTTAAATTATTTTCAGCAGCTGAAAAATGTAAGGTATTAGAAGTTGGTCACAATCATACACACTTTTTTTCAAGTTGAAATACTTGAAGTGTCAAAAATAGAGAAACTAACCAGATAGAAGGGCTAACATTGGAAATTATCATTGTTTTAGAATTTCCACCAAGTGAATCTTGTATCACATTTAAGATGAAATGTCGTCACTGCAATGCAATAAGGACAGAATTAAACAGAAAATTATCTTACCTGTCGTTCATTTCTGCCATTAGAGTTATAATGTCTTTCTCTAACACTTTTTTTAGGTCTTCTGTTAAAATCTCTACGTGTACCCATATGAGCCCTGAGTGTGGATACACCAGTTCTTAGCTTAGACAGCTCCTCCCGTGTCTTCAAAATGTCATTCTCCGCCATATCTTCATGCTTTTGTTCAATAGAAGCAGCACGCTGCTCCTCCTACAGAAGTCTCTGTTGGAGTGTAGTGCAAGCTTCCTCTGCCTTTGCAACGTCAATCTCAAGGGAAAAAATTATCTTACATGTCGTTCATCTCTGCCATTAGAGTTATAATGTCTTTCTCTAACACTTTTTTCAGGTCTTCTGTCAAAATCTCATCGTTCATTTTTGTCGAATCCTTACGGTGTCCCAGATTCCCAGCCATTGCTTCATTTAGATTAGGGAAAAGAAAAACAAAAGAATAACTTGTGAAACTTCTTCGTGAACCATGAGGTTCATAGAAAAAATGGTGTTCGTATGCCCATTTTCAATATTCACATTTGACAGCCAAAGAATCATAATGATCGCTTAACAATGTAAACCTGATTTGAATACAGAATTAACTTGAACCATGCAAAGCAAATACACATGTAGAAGGAATTAAAGAACAAATAACAAATTATAACAGTTTGGTCTTTGGGTTACCTTTGAAAATATATGTAGCATTCACCTACACCTCTTGAACGTGAACCTAAAATAACAGCTGAAAGTTAAAATAAGAAATGACTAGATTAGGGAGGAATTGTATGGAAAAATTGCCACTGTTAAAAAGGTAAAAAGAGCGACATCCACTATCATGAGTCCGTCAACTCAAGGCTCTGAGTTCCCTTTGAAATTATCTATAGCATGCACTTCCGCCTCTTGAAAATGAACCAGAGAAAACAGGTGAAAGTTGAAATACACGTGTAGAAGAAATTAGAGAACAAATAACAAATTCTAACAGCAGTTTCGTGTCTGACTTACCTTTGAAAATATCTGTAGCTTCAAACTTTTACATTGAAGTTTCTCCCATTTTCTCCCTTCTCAAGGCACCCGCAAGCACTGCATCCAAAGAGTTTAACTGCAAGAATTTCACAGCTCAAAAAGCATATTGTTAATTAAAACAATTGGTTTGACACTCTATTAAGGAAAAAATAACCATCGTTGCAGCATCTGCCTGCTACCTGCTTAGTGGACATTTTCACAGCACCTTTGGATTCATATCCAAGTACATTGTCAACTTGTTCTAGACACATTTCATATGCGTTATAATCAGGACTTCCTTCCGATTGCAATGTAGCAGTGATTGTTGAACCAAAAGACAAAGATCGGGATACGTTCTAACGTCTAAAAGCAGAAAGCTCTTCCTGTTCAAGGAAGTCAATTCAGATTACAAATTATTCAATTCATGTGAATTTACAAAAGAAAAAGCGAATAAACTATGATGAATGTGCCACACCTTTAGAAGTCATATCTGATTTTGTAGTGCAATGACATCTCCAGTGGAATCTTCATTTCACCACAGCCTACACCATCAACAGGAGAAACTTTTTAATTGAGAAAAATTAAAGTATTTTTATAAAATATATAACATGCGATAGGAGTAAACTCACGTTGTTTTGAATTAATTTAGCTCGCTGATCAAACTTTAGAGTGTTAAATGTTTCGATTGAGCAGCTGAAAAAATGGAAAAAATGTAAAGTAGTAGAAGTTAGTCAGAATCATACACATTTATGTTCAAGTTGAAATACTTGAAGTGTCACAAATAGACACCAACCAGATAGAAGGGCTAACATTGGCAATTATCATTGTTTTAGAATTTCCACCGAGTGAATCTTGTATCACATTTAAGATCCTACTAGTGGAACAAAGCTAGTTAACACCCCCCATACACACAAATAAATCAACAAGATCCTACTAGTGGACAACCTCATATGGGATTAGGTACAAAGACAGGAAACCTGGGCACTGATACAAAGCATCAAACTTAGAGCCAATTAACAAGAGGCGGAAGGGCTAACTTGAATATAGGAACTCAAGAAAGTCTGATACTTAATAAATATAGGTTAATACCACCCAAGGGAATGTAAAGAGAAATGATGTGAAACATAAAGAGGGCTTATCTATTATATCAAAGAAACATTACTCGCAAGTTGAATCACTTTCTTCTTACATAGCAAAAATAACAAACCCAATAAGTTATAACAAGCTAATAGCTAGGTAAGGTTCACAACAAGGCTCCTACCAAACCAATGTGACAATGACAAAGGACTAAGGAGCAATGTGATAAACAACTGAAAAGTATGGTTGTATTTTCTTCAATGCTTATCATTTCAGCGATTACAAATAGTATATTTTTTCATTAATGAAAATGTTCAAGTAATTAAACTGCCCTAATTTATTAGTGTATTTTTCATTAATGTAAGATCCCCTATAAAATCATATCTTTCATGCAAAAAAAGAAAACAAAAAATCAATTCTATAATAATTTTTTTACACTTAAGTTTTCAGCATTCTATTTTACATCTTATCATATATTATATAAATAATATGAAGACCAATGGATGATGGACTTGTGAGTTGCTACAACAGAAAGAAAGCAACCCAAAAATTGAGTCCAAAGAAGTCAAACATTAATGAGAACATGATCTACGGACCAAAAAACAGCATCCAAGGAATATGAACAGCTTTACTTTCATGTAAATAATGCTGAAAACAAAATTGATAAAAGAAGGCAAACATAACATGAAAATGGTTTAAAAAGGATAAAAGAAGTAAAATTCCAAAAAAATTGTTCTTTTCAATCTTAGAGTGCATGTCAACCAGACAAACATGGTACTTCAGTCTTACCTAAAGAAGTAAAATTCCACAACCAAAAGACCTAAAGAGAAACAAAAATGAAGCTGGTTTAAATGATAAAAGCAAGCTCATTTTCCAAAATAGAAAAGAAGGAACATAACATGCAATTAAATGCTTTCATGATTACCTAAGCTATATGGCACTTACAAGTAAAATTGGAAACAAAAAGCGCGAACTACCAGAAAAATGGGTCCGCAAACCCCAAGCATTCCCAATTGCTTGGATGGATTCAACTGCAACAGCGGTGTTAACATCTGTAACAAGCTGCAAGCATAAACACAACTTAGGCAAATCGTGATACCAAAGGCGTAAGCAGCATAGACATTCGAGTCACTGATGCTCCTAAATACAGTACATGATATACAGCTGCACTTACGTGAAAAAGAATTCCTGTGAAACAAAGTTTATGCCACCACCAATTGTATCTCTTGTTGTATATGTTGGACCAAAAGCATCTCCCTTTCCTTGCCCACGATATAGCAATCCATCATTCCCATGATACCCACAATTGTTTACTTCCCACCTGTCACAGTTAAGGATACTTTGAAATTAGTATGTACATATAAGAAGTTAAGAAAAATAAAATCTTTCTTATTTTCCTACAAATTCTCAGAAAATTGATGAATCCCAACAAAAAAACACCGACTTAAAAGTTGTCATCCTGATTATATTTCTTTCATGCTTAGAAAAGCTTGCGTTTCCCACAATATTAAAATAGAAAATTCATTCCCCTTTTTTTCTCCCCCTCCATTCCCAAGCACTAAAAGGAGATTGATTTCTCTAAATATCCAGGACCTCTCACCAAAACAAGACATAAACCCAATTGAACTGAAAGACCAAAAATAGAAACCCTCAACACAAAATCATTTCTTTTACATAGGAGGGGATTCACTTCTCCCAGTATCCGGAACCTCTCATCAAAAAGAAACATAAAACCAGTTGAACTGAATGAACAACAAGCAAAACACAAGATCAGTTCTTATTCTTGACGCAGCAAGGTTCTACCCTTTCACTTCAACTAAGTCCACGTCCACATAATAAGAGTGAATCCATTTCCTCTTTTTCCAGACTCGGAAGAAAAAAAATAGTTTGAATCAAAAAAGAATTGAAACAAGACAGTACCCTGGATTTAATATTCTTATGCATTGTTTTCCATTTTCAAGCAGCTATACATGATCATTACATATTGTTAAACTAAAACAAGAAAGAGGGAAAAGAAAAACGAATTAAGTAGTAGAAAATTTATGTTTTCTAAGTTGCACCTAATAAACATGAACATTAAGTAGTGAACACATTTTCTTGCCCTTCATTTTTTGGCTTTTCAATCAACCTATTGGAGCAAAAAAAAATCAACAGATGAAACTAGAAATCATCAAAAGAAATTAATTCTCACTCTATCCTTGCTTTTCTTTCTTTTTTGCTGCTTGGTTAAGCAATTGAAAAGCACTCGGTTCTCTTTCTCTCTTGCTTTTCTTTTTTTCTTCATTTTCACTCTTTTTTCCCTCATTTCATCAACCAAATGCAAATTAATTCAAATGAAAAGTACTCCAATTAAAGCACGTTTTCGACAACAGTATCTTGAAACAAAGAAAAATAAAAGCCCTAGATTACCCCGGTTGCCTTTGCATCTTGAAGCCTTCACTGGTGAATCCAATAGCAATTTGTCCCTTGACTCCAGCATCCTTCACATAAATCTCGAAGTAATAAACCAAACGCTTTACAGGAACCGGGTTATTGGCTTGAACCACACCGACATCATGGCCATGGAGGTTTACGCCCGTATACTTCACCGACAACTTATCAGGCGCCACCACCAAGAACCATGCCGAGCTATTTATCGTGTTGAGCTCAGTCGGTGCCACCTCCTCATCCTCGTCAATCTCCACCGGAGCCTTAGACGAGCCAATCCGAACCAGCTCCAAGAAGTGTAAACCGAGATCTTGGCTTAAACTATCGAAACTGTCGTTCTTCCCGTTGTTGTTGTGGCCGAAGTTCATTTCTACCAAAGATTAAAAGGGAAACTCTAAAATTTTGTTATAAGTTATCCTGTTTTGGTTCTTCTCGGGTTTTTTCAAGTTTCGGTCTTTCTTGGAAACTAGATTTTCAGATGGAAGCAAAACAAAGGGGGAGTTTTATTTTCATTTCATGGATTAAATTTTTGAACCGAACCGGGGGTTTATTTTATTTTTTCCCCTTTTACTCATTGATTAAAATATTAAGGGTAAACTAACCAATGACCACCATACTATGGTAAATGTATTAAAATGACCACATTAAAAAAATCGACTCAATTAAACCACCAAACTATTTAAATGGTATCAATGTGACCACCAGCCGTTAAAGGTTAACGGAAGAGTGACGTGGTAGTTAAAAAAATAGGGTATAATTACACATTTAGTCCTTATTACTTATATACTCTATCAATTTAGTCCTAATTTTATTTTAATAAAATAAATTAATTATTTAGTGACGTGTGGAAATTACAGGAAAAGAAAATAAGTTTTAACCCAAAGAAAAACATTGATAACAACAAGAATGATCAAGAGTTTTAAATATTTACCTGAATGGCAAGCTCTCTTGTGGGACAAATAACGATAACACATGTTCCATTACGAGGAGTGAATCGAACATTAAATAACAACTCAACAGCAGGTACTAAAAAAGCAAGGGTTTTCCCAGAACCCGTCCTTGCAGCCCCAAGAACATCTTTGCCAATCATAAGTGGTGGAATTGATTTGGCTTGAATCTGCGATTTTTAGTTTGACAGGTCAATTTTAAGAAGATCATAAGTCTTATATATAAAATAACCACATGGAAATAACATAGTAGAATATAAATTCTAACAACAGCTTGATATATAGCCTAAAATCCATCAAATGCATTTGGGTAGAAAGAGATATTAAGGAAACTTAGCATACACACATTGTCAAAAGACCTATATTTCTCAGGCTTGTGAGTGATGTTTGGATATGAGGATGTGCTCGACACAATATGGACAATTTTTCTAAGATTTAATGTATTTGGATTAATCATATCTTCGTCCTCATATCTACACCAGACATGGGTTCTTCAAAATTATGAAGAGACAGAGTGACATTAGTAAGTAACCCCTTGTTCTTTTTCAAGCCATTGGCTTATGGTTAAATGCTACAGAGAACGATAACAGATACTCAACTGTGTCACTGAACTCTGAATTAAACTAAACCTGCAACATAAGCACGCGTGTAGAAAATTAAACGATCGAAATCAATACAATTGACTGAACTGAAACAAAAATATGGGTAATAAAAGGATACTTGAGTCATATACTGAAAACCCATTTCTTTGATAGCCTTAAAAGTTTGCCCAGACAATCCTAAGGACTCAAATGACTCGGTGTTCATTATCCCACTTCCCCTACTCTGTATTTTCCCCTTTTCCTTCTCTCCTTCTTCATCGTTAGTTTCGCTTTCTTCTTCTCTGTCATCAGTTTCCTTTCCTGCTTGTTTCTCATCATCTTCACCCCTCACCTTCTTATTTTTCTTAGTTTTACCCTGCAAAGATTAATACATATACTAAACGTTCTATCATATAACTTAAAAACATGTTTGGCCTAGCGATAAGCATGTCTCATTTTCTCTTGAAAGACCTAGGTTCAAGTCCCCACAATGGCATTTTTTTGCCTTTGATTTTTCTTTCCCCCAATCAGGTGACACGTGTCATCACCTGATTGGAGGGGGAAATTAATTAATTAAATTAAATAAAAATAATTAAAGTCCTCTAATAAGTTGGTGACACGTGTCACCAAATAATTAAATAATTAATTTATTTTATTAAATTAAAATTAGGACTAAATTGATAAAGGTTATAAGTAATAAGGACCAAATGTGTAATTATACTCTTATTTTTTTAACTGCCACGTCACCCTTACGTTAACCTTTAACGGCTGGTGGTCACATTGATACCATTTAAATAGTTTGGTAGTTTAATTGAGTCGATTTTTTTAATGTGGTCATTTTAATACATTTACCATAGTATGGTGGTCATTGGGTTAGTTTACCCAAATATTAATGATAAAAGTGAACCAATTCCATTTCCACCACCATCACCATTATTGCAACAAAATAAAAAGGGTAAATTACATAAATGACCACCATACTATTATAAAAGTTGCGATTTGATTATCTTACTTTTTTTCGAAGCAATTAAATCATCATACTATTAAATTGGGTGCAATGACAGTTAAAAAAATAAGGGTATAATTACACATTTGGTCATTACTATTTACACATTCTTTCAATTTAGTCCTAATTTTAATTTAATAAAATAAATTAATTATTTAATTAGGTGGCGACGCGTGTCACTACCTTATTGAAGGGATTTAATTATTTATATTTTATTAAATAAATCTATTTTCATCCTCCAATCAGGTGGTGACACGTGTCACCACCTGATTAAAGGAAGAAAAGGGAAATAATCGCAAACGCAATTTGGGGGGTTGAACTGCGTCTCCCAACAACAAAGAGTGCTGGCTTACTAGCACGCCCAATGCTATATTGTGATATAATTCTTATAATATATTATATGTAAATGAACATCAAAAATTGAAAATCTACATCATCGTCATCAGCAATATTTTCTATTTCCTTAAGCTTTTTTAAATCCCCAGAAACAGTTGCTAATGACGATGGAACTGAAGATGACGATATTTGGGGAAAAGAACCAGCAGAGCTTGCTGCGGATCAAGAAGATGGCAAGGTATGCTTTGAAATGGATTGAATTATAACATTGGTTTCATTTGATTTAAACCTAGTACACATCTTTTATTTGGAATCTTCTACATGTGCACCTACATAGCTCTGTCATCTTCAAATCTTTGTGTAACTTTTATGGTTCTCACAATGTAGTTTCCTTTATGGTTGCAGACTGATAGTGATGTAAGTGAGAACAATCAGGATGATGAAGATACATATGCATATGAATCCAAGTTTAACTCTTCAAGAGCACTTGGTTACAAGAGTCTTAGTGCCATTCATGCTGGGAAACCCACGAGAGGGTCGAAGAAGGCACTAAAAGTTGACCATAATAAAGTTAGGCGCCTTAGTCTGAGTGAACAGGCACTTGAAAAAGCTACAATGTCTTATGAGATAGATGTTGTGAGGTAATTATTTGTATTAGTTAGGTTTTAGTATTTAGCAACAGTTTCTGAGGATTTGATGAAGCTCAAGGAAATGGAAAATGTTGTTGATGATAATGATGGAGATTTTCAGTTTTTGATGTTCATTTACATATAATATATTGTAAGAATTATATCACAATATAGTATTGGGCGTACTGGTAAGCCAACACTTTTTGTTGCTAGGAGACGTAGGTTCAACCCCCCTAAATTGCGTTTGTGATTATTTTCTTTTTCATCCTCCAATCAGGTGGTGACACGTGTCGCCACCTAATTAAATAATTAATTTATTTTATTAAATTAAAATTAAGACTAAATTGAAAGAATGTGTAAATAGTAATGATCAAATGTGTAATTATACCCTTATTTTTTTAACTGCCACGTCACCCTGTCGTTAATCTCTAACGGCTGGTGGTCAAATTGCACCCAATTTAATAGCATGATGGTTTAATTGCTTCGAAAAAAAGTAAGACGGTCAAATCGCGACTTTTACAATAGTATGGTGGTCATTTATGTAGTTTACCCAAATAAAAATCGGTTAAAAATGAATACACTTCTTTTTTCAATGTTAAAAAATTGATTTTATTTTATTTTTGTAATAATACATGTTTGTTTTACAATTCATGTTCGGGTGCGAGGCTGCCCTTCTTAACATTATCGTTTTTAATGTTCGAACTCGCATCTTCTCTTTAAAAGTGTAACGTGCCTTAATAATTATATAAGTTATGTTTTGTTTTATCTTCCCTTTCTCTTTGCTTCTTCAGAGAGAACAAGAATATACTCCACATTAATTTTAAATTATACAGTTTACTTTTATCAATAATTAATAAAATTAATAAATACGTTGAAATGTACATTTCGAAAATATATAAGTTATGCATTAAGTTGTATTGATACTTCTTGTTTAATTTTTGTTGTCTCTCTCTCGGTTATCAAATAAAAAATATATAGTATAATTTATTTTTGAGTAACCTATAAGTTTAATCAATTTTTTATTTTATCTAATTTTTATTATCAATTTTGAAAAAAAAATATAATTGATTAACACTATTTGGTGGGTGTAAGTGATAAGGAAGGAGATCGAGTTCTTAAGAATAAAGGACCTATGCCCAATCATCAAGTCAAGAAAGAAATATGTTACATTGTTGACAAAAATAATATTTTACATAAAATTATCGCATCAAAAATTTTAAATATGATTTTATAATTTTTATATTTTTATGACTTTTAATATTTTATAAGTTTTTTTATTTGTAATATTAAAAATAATTATGTAGTAGTAATATTTTAGATTTTTTTTATAAATTTTGGAATTTTAAATTTAAGGGACGTGGGACACAAGTTAATATAGGGGTGAACTACAAAAGTGGTCCCCCGATTATGACTCAATTTTTTATTGAGTCTTCTGACTATGAGAAGTTACAAATAGTCTCTCAACTAATCGCGACTAACAAATCGGTCCAATTTTTTTAAAAAATAAACGGCTAATGATGTGACAGTTAATAAATTTTGTATAATAAAAAAATTGAACCTTAACCTTTACATTTTATTTTAATGTATTCCTAAATTTTAAATTTTAGCTCTCAACATTTAAATATTACAACATTTTAGTCTCTTAAATCTTAAACTTCATCTTCTTCCATTATAAAAACAAAATATATGCATCTCCTCCTGTGGATAGCTCATCGTAGATGGCTACCGTAAACATCAATGAAGGTTTTAATTCTTCAACGGTTTTCCACTACTAATACAAATAGGATTGCATATGACTACTGTTAACATTAATGGATGTTTGTCTTTTTAGAAGAGAAGAAGACGAAGTTTAGGATTTAAGGGACTAAAATGTTGTAATATTTAAAAATTGAGAGATGAAATTTTAAATTTATGATCAAATTAAATAAAATTTAAAAATTGAGGATTAAATCTGTTATTATACAGATTTTATTAATTGCCACATCATCAACCATTTATTTTTTAACGGAATTGGACTGAGTTGTTAGTTGTGATTAGTCGGAAGACCTATTTGTAACTTCTCATAGTTAGGGGACTAAACAAAAAAATTGAGTCATAGTCAAGGGATCATTAAATGTAGTTTACCCTTAATATAAAAGTTAAAATTAACCGTTGATTTTTTTTTTCAGATCAAGGGCAGATACATGTGTTTTTATACATTTTTCTCTCGAGTAAACACATTTCTAAATTCTGATAACTAAATTTAAATTTGCTTGTACCGACTTTGATCACCACCCCAGTTTCTAATCGGACCCGAGCTGCTCATAAAGCGAGAAAAAAAGGGGATCGGGACACACGCGGTTGCTACTCTTTTGCATTGGCTCCTATTGAAGCAAGTAATGCATTCTTTGTTGGTTCATAGAAATTGATGAGTACGAGCCTGGTATTCGTTTCTCCTCGTCTTAGATCTGTTGTATTTCTTTCATTTTTACAGAATTTTATATTTATGTTTGAAGCATGCATATTTCCTTGATTTGTTAGCTACCTAAGATCCGAATCTAAAACATCGAGTCGAATTTCAATTCTTCCTGTTTTTTATTGCAAAGAAACTGATTTTAGCCGTGTTTTTTTGGGTGCAGTTAGAGTGTAGTTACTGAACAATCGGGTCTGGAAAACATGGCCGAGGTTGCTGCAAATAATGTGGTATTTTTTTTTTGAAGAATTCAATTTGCTTGAGATTTCAGGTGTTTGTTGTTGTTATTGATATGTTAGCATTACAATTCTATCTTTATCAATCTTTTCAGAATCACCCAAGGGAGTTTTCTAGCATGCGGCCGCCTAATATAAGGCTAATATACGGCGTTACCGGAAACATCATAAAATATACCGGAAACATCATAAAATATACGGGAAACATGATAAGGTATACCGGATATGTTGATTTCGAAAGTATCGATACTTTTGGATATGTTGATTTCGAAAGTATCCATACTTTTTCGAAAGTATCCATGTTTCCGGTATATTTTATGATGTTTCCGGTATATTTTATGATGTTTCCGGTAACGCCGTATATTAGCCTTATATTAGGCGGCCGTACCGCAGAACTCCCCTCACCCAAGTGATACCACCAAAAATGTGTTTGATTTTGGGACATTTGTCGGAGACTTGATTGTTGAGGAAGATGCTAGCAGGTTCTTTTTAGGGATTTAATTTCTTTGAACTCTTAATCTGAAAACAAAATGACTTGTTTACAACTTAGGATGATTGAGATTTTAATTTCCTTTTTCTTGTTTGTAGTGATGATATATCGCTGGAGGGGCTTCAACAAGAATTGGAAGAATGCAAAGATGATGATGTAAGTAAAATTGATATTGTTTGCTTTTGTACATACTGTTTTTAGGCTGTCGTTAGACCAAACATGTAATGATTCAAAAGGAATTTTCTGCTTCTCAAGATTTAGAGGCTTATATGGTTTTACCCTCACATATATGATGTAGGTGGTTGCAAACATATTGTCTAAAGGTATAAAACTAAGGGAGTACACAAAGGGGGTTGAGAACAACCTGCGGAAAGTTGAGTTGGATTCAATTCAGGTTTGTAATTACTTAAAGTTATCCCACTGCGCCTATTGGATATGGTATTTTGTTTCTAGAGCATGCTGATTATTGGGCTGTACGTTAACTGTCTTTCTTTTTGTTGTTTTTGCTTATCCATTCTTATAGATGTAACAAAGTAGTGGTAATTAGTAGTTTAGCTCATATCTTTCTTTGGAGGCTACTTGTGTTTTATGTTGCATGGTTGTTATTTTGCCAAGCCATTTGTTCAAGTTCAGAAATAATCTTTGCATAAGCACTGTTTTATTATATTCAAGCATCTTATTTTGCTTACTTTTTCTTTGTGTGGACTGTCATTGTTGTTATTATTTTTGCATACAAAGGCAAGGGATCATTCTATTAATCGGTGTTCAAAGTATTGGGTTGATGCAGGATTATATAAAAGAAAGTGATAATCTAGTGTCTCTCCATGACCAAATTCGTGATTGTGATAGCATCTTGTCACAAATGGAAACCCTTCTCAGTGGTTTTCAGGTATGCTAGTTTCTAAAACGTAGTTGAGGTTTTTGATGTTATTTGTAACATCAAATCATATTTTTTCAATGTATACGTTTTACTTTCCTCTTTTTGGGGTTTGTAACCAATTTGATGAATGTGGGAAGTAAAAGTTGAAATATTTTAAACTTCAATCGAGTTTCCTACTTTCCTAGATTGATTATAAACCGCTAACTTTAGACGCTTAAGTATGCAACTAGATGTCACTTGTTCAATTAATACACAAATAGTGATAAATTACATTTTCAGAAAACAATGAACTAGACTGAAATATTGATTTGATTTTGTTTCCTTATTGCATAATTTGAAATGATTTTGATCTTGCTGCATTGGTTAGTCAGATTAAGGAGTATACGACTTTCAGTTAATTTCCAATGGAAAGCCATTTGAATAAACACTTATAAACCAAACAATCCCAAAGCACTTTTCAAAAGCAAGGCCAAACTAGCCCGAAGATGTATTTGAAACATAACATAGGAGGCAAATCAAATGATTTTTGTTTAATCTTCTTGTCATGCTTATATTCGCTCCCACATGATTTGATGGGCTTATTACTGTGATTTGCTACTTAACTTTTAATACTTCTGTTGATCGGTTTTACATGTTGGTGATAATCCAATTTCTTCCTAGTTTATGAGTAAGAAACTTATTCGAAGAAGAAACTAGAGTACATGTTGATATTTTAAAACCAAAATCTTGATATTTTAAAATCAAAATCAAGTGAAAAGAAAATTAGGGCTTTTAGAAAAGATATGATTCAGGAGAAACCTGATGTGAACCGGAAGCCATTATTGGAGATAGGAAAGATAAACCACACTCTGCAAAACCTCATCTTCTTTATGCTCTTTCTTGTCCCAAATGCGAGAGCCATAGAGAGAAAGAGGGAGAACGGGAGCGAGAGTGAGAGCAAATTCCAAATTCTAAATTTCTGAAACTTTGTTACCGTTAAAATTGATATTAATATTTTGGGTAAAGTTTACAAATAGCCACTAAACTATCTCTAAAAATATAAAGTGGTCATTAAATTTTCAAATGTTACATAATGGGTATTAAACTTTAGTTTTTGTTACAAAATAGTCACTGATACTTTAATTGTCGTTACTTGGGTGACGTGACACTTGCAAAATTTTGAATAATATAACATTTAATCCTCCATATTGACACATTTAATCAATTTATTCCTAATTTAACTCTTATTATTGATGTTTAAATTGATTGAATGTGTAAATATTAAGGATTAAATATGTTATTATACAAATTGTCACGTATCCCAACAATTAACGGTCTAGTGATCATTTTGTAATAAAAAGTAGAGTTTAATGATCAATATGTAATTTTTAAAAGTTTGGTGACCATTTTAAATTTTTAGGGAAAGTTTAGTGATCATTTTTGTACTTTACCTTAGGGGGTGCTGGGGGGTCGCGGATCACTCCCCTTAAAGAGCTAAAAAAACTTTCCAGCATTGCTCCCAGTAGACATTGACATGTCTGAAATGGGGACACTTTCTCTCAGCACCCTGATGGTGGCCACCCAAGGGCCTAGGACCTCCCGATGGTGTGCGGGGATTCCGCACCCTAGTGTTGGCATCCTCCCGATGGTGTGCGGGGATTCCGTACCCTAGTGTCGGCATCCACCCGATGGTGTGCGAGGCTCCCGCACCCAAGGGCCTGGTTCACCCGATGGTGTGCGAGGCTCCTGCACCCAAGGGCCCAGGACCTCCTGATGGTGTGCGAGGCTCCTGCACCCAAGGGCCTAGGACCTCCCGATGGTGTGCGAGGCTCCTGCACCCAAGGGCCTAGGACCTCCCGATGGTGTGCGGGGATTCCGCACTCTATTGTCGGCATCCTCTCGATGGTGTGCGAGGCTCCCGCACCCAAGGGAGTGTCGGCATCCTCCCGGTGGTGTGCAAGGCTCCCGCACCCAAGGGAGTGTCAGCATCCTCCCGATGGTGTGCGAGGCTCCTGCACCCAAGGGCCTAGGACCTCCCGATGGTGTGCGGGGATTCCGCACCCAAGAGCCTAGGACCTCCCGATGGTGTGCGGGGATTCTGCACCCTAGTGTCGGCATCCTCCCGATGGTGTGCGAGGCTCCTGCACCCAAGGGCCTGGTTCACCCCGATGGTGTGCAAGGCTCTCGCACCCTAGTGCCCATCCTCCCGACGGTGACTGAGGCTCCTGCACCCAAGGGCCTGGTTCACCCCGATGGTGTGCGAGGCTCCCGCACCCAAGTGCCCATCCTCCCGATGGTGACCGAGGCTCCCGCACCCAAGGGCCTGGTCCACCCCGATGGTGTGTGAGGCTCTCGCACACAAGTGCCCATCCTCTCGATGGTGACCGAGGCTCCCGCACCCAAGGGCCTAGCTCACCCCGATGGTGTGCAGCGCTCACGCACCCTAGTGCGTTCCTCCCACCGATGGGGGGCTTGGCTGCCGCACCCCAAGGGCCCGAGGTGACCGAGTCTTCCGCACACAAGGGCCTGGTTCACCGGGATGGTGTGCGAGGCTCCCACACCCTGGTGCGTTCATCCCACCGATGGGGTGCTTGGCTGCCGCACTCTAAGGGCCCCGTGGGTGCCATGTCTGAAATGGAGACACCTTCTCTCAGCACCCTGATGGTGGCCACCCAAGGGCCTTGGACCTCCCAATGGTATGCGGGATTTCCGCACCGTAGGGCCTTCGACCGCCCGATGTTGTTCGAAACTCCCACACCCTAGTGCGTTCATCTTACCGATGGGGTGCTTGGATGTCGCACCCCAAGGGCCCCGTGGGAGCCATGTCTGAAACGTGGACACTTTTTTTCCCAAGCACGGTAGGGTTCGAGGCTTTGGCACCACAAGTGCCTAGATGGGTCCGTTTTAAGTAAATGTCTCCCTACCCTCGGGAGTGCTATTTTACGAAGGGGCAACTCGGGGAATTGTTCTCGTAACCAAGTCGTCATTCTTTTATCTTCACCGATGTTTTCCAAGTTGAGAGGGAATGGGGAGGGATGATCGTGATTTTAGGCCTCAAGGCCATCCACCGTGGAAACTTTCCGGCGGCAGTGATGGGGGTGGTGACGTCCAACCACCTAGTCACCCGACCGAGACATTAGTTATATCGAATTTTCCCCATGGAGGGAGATGGGAGGGGAGGGTCGTTTTGCCCACCGCCCACGGCTGGCCATTGTCCGCCCACACCTCAATCGGTTCCCCGCGGGGTAAGGGTTGG